>OY992524.1:2757331-3957331 GCA_963921215.1 Scoparia ambigualis | reverse complement strand
AAGACTTTTGTCTTTAGACATTGCGGAATTGGCGACGTAAAGACTCGACGTAATTTCCCATACGCAGCCCAGCCTAGCTGTATCCTTCTGTTGGCCTCTTTCTCGAAGTTGCTTCTACTAATCTGTAAAATTGACCCGAGGTAGACATATTCCTTAACAAACTCTCTCTAAAAACAAAGTCTCTGAGTAAGTCTGGGATAATAGTCATGAATCTATGTATTAACCTGTTACGCGCAGTGAATCCAGACACAATATGAATGAATGAGAGATGAGAATGGCTAATGAAAAATTGTTTCTAAAATCTTAATGATTTTTTTAATTTCAAATGTAAAATAATTTAACTTATTAATGTTTTGTTATGTTGTATGAAATTAATCTATTATAATTATCAATTTAATATTATTACGAGTATGTTGGATTCTGACATGTAATGGTACCTAATTAGGTTGACATAGCAGGTATATCATTATTATGTTCTGCTTTATGTTTTGCATGCCAGCTCCTGATGAATGTGATGTGACTTTCATAATTTAAGATCTTATATGTACCGCATTCTAGCAAATAAAAAAAATTCTAAAATTCTAAATTCTAATTCTAAATTCTAAATTCTAAAATTCTAAATTCTATATAGTATCTTAACTGTTCCGAGCACGATATCACGCGTATGGGATTTAACAGGTTAAGTTACACCAACGGGTCCACGGGTCACAGGTCCTTAGGGCTAGGACTGAGAAGAGTCGGCAAAAAACTCAGCAATGGCATTTCTTTTCTACAGTTATTGTATACTAGCGGCCGCACGCGGTTTCAACCGAGTGGTTCCCGTTTCCTTGGGTATATCGGGATAAAAGTATCCTATGTGTTAATCCAGGTTATAAACTATCTGTGTGCCGAATTTCATCCAAATCCATTCAGTAGTTTTTACGTGAAAGAGTAATAAACATCTATCCATACTTACAAACTTTCGCGTTTATAATATTGTAGGATAGTAGGATTTATTTCATCTTGATTTTCACAACCTAAAATGGAAAAATGAACACCAAGAAGGTAAGTATAGCAATTTGAGTACGAGTACTAATGTAAGTTTTAATTAGTATTAACGCTAAGTAAAAACCACAGAATAACTAATAGTACTACCGTATAAAACTCTGAAATATAATTTGACTGACCCGGGAATTTAAAAATAAAATAAAATTTATTTTAATTTGACTTTGTTCGTGTAGGTGTGTTCATTGTTTTCAAGATGTATTAGAGTGGCATTAAATTAATTTTCTACGTCCATAACGATGGTCTTTAGAAAAAAGATTCCTGTAAAAACGCTTTTATCCACAATTTACGGGAAATAAATAAAATTTCTGGTAATCCAATGCCTGTGTTCCGGATAACGTATTATGTCAAAATTTCTTTGTAACAAACAACGTCGGCGAAAAAAATGTAGATTCACGGAACCATAGTGTTCTAGAAGTGATTTTTATTTTTTTCATTTTTAGATTTTAGCTTGACATAGGACCATATAATACTCGTTTGTAGCGGAGGAACGGAGGAGTGACAGGATGAGGAGGAGTTGGATGAAGATAAAAGCACAATTGATTTAGTCACCTATCCAGTGACCCGGAATTGCTAAAGTTTACTAGCAAGATAAGAGTCAAAGTCAAAAGATATTTATTCAATAAACTCAATTAACCACAGCGCACAGAAGCAACGACATTTACAAAATATATATATATGGCGTTACCAGGTCATAAAATACAAAATATGAATTTGAATGTAAATTATGTAAATGGCACTACATAAATCAAAGACATTAGAAATAGCTGTTGGAGTACTTAGAGCATTTCAGACCCAAGTTGTTTTGTCATCTGACATCTGACACTTTATAAAAAGCTTTTTTGTAAAGCTTTTCTTTGATTTTGATTTTGAATTTATCAAGATCTAAGAATAACCGTGTGTCGCGTAGCGGTGAAAGAATACTACCACCCCCTCTCTTTCCTTGGTTGTCGTAAAAGGCGACTATAGGACTAAACACTGCACATACATCTAACAGCAGCGGCGATGGGCCAACCACCTTTCACGCTGAGCACATGTGGAGTCACTATTAGGTGAAAAGTGGACTATAGTAGAGGACTACTTTTGTGGTCCTCATTGCCTAGTCTCTGACCAACCCTTCGGGGATAATAGTAGTAATTATACATATTTATCGAAAATTGAATTCTTATTCGTTCCGCCATCGAGCTGTAGCAAAATAGCCTTTGCAATATTTTACAATCGCATCCAGCCCTCAAAATCTATAAGGCAAAGTATGGCAAATGAAAGGTATGTGGTAAAAGGCATTTATTATATTTTCTGTGGGGAGCGTTAACGCGAAGGGAATCTTCTAATCGCGTGAGAATCCAACAATGTAACGGAAAATAAGTTTTTCATGTTAAGAATAGACATAAAAATGTATTTTTAACGTAAAATATATTTTTGGTGGTCTATCTTCTATCAGTTGTTGACCCTTAGTTGGATTACATAAACGAAATTCATGTTTTAAAACATGTGTGTTACGGGACGTAGTCTACACACCACGGCAGTGCATAAAATATGTACCAACCACCACAGGCGAATTACATACGAAGAGATTCAGCATAACTGCAGATTGAATCGGGAGCCTTCACAAGAT
This sequence comes from Scoparia ambigualis, assembly GCA_963921215.1. NCBI lineage: Eukaryota > Metazoa > Arthropoda > Insecta > Lepidoptera > Crambidae > Scoparia > Scoparia ambigualis. Next base: position 3,954,672 of record OY992524.1, on the reverse strand, counting down.
TCTACACGAGCACCTTCGCATGAGGAGGATAGTTTCGCGCTGAGTGCCGCACAACCTCACCGAAGCTCAGAAGCAGGCCCGTAGGATTTCGTAATATGATTAAAAAATTTGAAGTAGGCTCGTCTCGGCACGTTTACGACATTCTGACAAGTGACGAATCCAGGATTTATCAATACGATCCAGAAACAAAGCGTCAGTCGACAGTTTGGCTGTTTCAAAACGAACTACGCCTGCGAAAGTGAAGTGATCGAGAAGCACAGAGAAAATTTTGATCGCCAGTTTCTTCATTTTGACGGGGTATCTGGTTTCAATTCCATTACGAGACCAAAGCAACATCAACACCAAATGGCATACCACAAAATGTCCAGCAATAAGCGACTGAACACCGGGCTCCGCGGGATACTGCTTCACCATGACAACCGCCCGCGCACTCAGCGCTCAAAACGAGGAACTCCTAGACCACACACCAGTCAGAGTCTTGGGGCACCATCCTTACAGTCCTGATCTGGCATCGTGTGACTTCTTTTTATTCCATAAAATAAGGGATACAGTTCTCATCGCCGGAAGACGCGCTAGCAGCGTTCGAGAAGGCCGTGGAAGAGGTGTCTGCGGTGGACTGGAAAATGTTTCGAAAATTGGTTTCGACGCATGAAATTTTGTAAGAGGCTCGTGTAGAGTTATTCAAAAATATTTAATTAAAATAGTTTTTTAGTTTCTCAAAACTTTTTGAGTGTCCCACATACAATTAGAATGTTATTCATTAAAGTGCTGTGAAGTGGCGGCTTATTAAAAGAATTCTATTGACCCATTTCTACCCTAGGGTGTGTAAATGGCGAGTCTTTACCCGTGGTCCCGGTGGGTCGACCCATTACCGGGTCCACGGGTAATTTTAATTACCCGTAGTCCCATGGCACTAGGGGTTACATTTGGATGAATATTTCGACTTCGATTATATCGATATTAAATTAATTACAAAAATGAAAAAAATAAAAAGTAAGTAATTAAGTAAGTATAATAAACAAAAAACAATATACTTACTAAGTAAGTAAGGAAGTGATGATGTATGTGCAGTCTTTAGTCCGTTAGTCGCCTTTTACGACACGCAAGTGAAGAAAGGGGTAGGTAGTATTATTTTGATGAGCCCATCGCCGCTATATACTGTAGGATGTATGTACATAATAATACATAGGTAATCTTAAGTTGAAGTTCATGGTTGTAATTAATTTAATATCGATATAATCGAAGTCGAAATATTCATCATAATGTAATCCCTAGTGCTATGGGACCACGGGGAATTAAAATTACCCGTGGACCCAGTAATGGGTCGACCCACCGGGTCCACGGGTAAAAACTGTAAATGGCGACTAACGGACTAAAGACTGCACATACATCCAACAACAATGAGCGGCGAAGGGCTATCGCTACCTGTCACGCTGAGCACATGTGCAGTACCTAGTTGTTTGGGTAAAAGTGGAACATGGCAAAAGACTAATTTTTTTGTACTTATTACCCAGTCTCAGACTAACCTTAGGGTATAAATGTCGTATGTATGAATGTGTGTATCTTTGTTAATTTCATTCATTAAAATTCTTGTTTATATTGCACTTTACTTAGACTTCATTAGACATGCGAAAATCAGAGCATCACCTGAAGAGCAATGTCAACAACAATTTAAAATACGACACGATTTGTTTGATTAAGCCACTTCAGTAATTGAAAAGGTCACATGTAAAGCTTTTCCCTATCCAATAAAATGAAATAAAACGTTTGTGTATTTATTTGTGTAATGCCCTTTACATACTACGATCATTAGCAGCGATACAAACTCGATACTGTCGCGATGCAGTAGTGAACGTTGTTTTCTATATACCTAAGTATTCGCTAATTTAACTTAAAACTATTTAAAATTAAAATAAAGAAACAAATTATTTTAATTTTTGTTTGATGGTTCCGGAACACCCCCCCCCCCCCCCCCTCCTACAATTCCTATTCCTTCCTTAACCCTTTTTCTTCCTTAAAGGACCGCAACGCGTCTGCGATTCCTCTGGTTTGGCGGGGGGTCCATGGGCGGCGGTGATTACTCTCCTTTAGGTGACCCGCCTGCTCGTTTCCCTCCTTATTTTATATTTAAAAAAAATGTAAAAAGTAGGTAGGTATTTAGTGTAGCCTAAGCACTGCCCCACTGTATGGCCTCAACCACTTATCACGTTGAGCACATGTGCACTTTTTCATTCGGTAAAACGTGGACTGTGGCAGTGGACTGCTTTTGCGGTTCTTATTGCCTGGTCTCTGACTTATCCTTCGAGGATAATAGTTATGTATGTTTAATGTTAGTCTCACACACGAAGATATCAGAGTTCGCCTAATCCTCTTCGCGCAAGCTAATGAAGAAATCCGATACTACGTATTAACGTGTAATGAAAAAGTATTATTTTACACGACGCATTATAAGGAATAGCATTCACACACCTGCAAAATATGTAGATTATTTTGTTTTTCTTTATTTAACCAATTAGTAAAATTGTCAACCAATATAATAATCGTTAGTTTCCTGTAACAAAACAAATGAAGTTGAAAGCGCGTTTTGGCCGGCATCCACAACCATTGCGGAATTGGTTTTTTTTTCTTTAGACTGTCGAAACACAACATTGCTAATTATGTTTTTTTATATATGAAACTGGGCAAGCATTTGACCACAAAGCTGCTTGCTGAGCAGGATATGGTCTAAGGTGTAGCATGCTAACCCATGAGGATGCCTATTCACACTTTCTTTGAAAAGACCAAGGTTGTAGTGGTCTGGAAACATGAGCAGGCAGCGCGTTCGATTATTTGTCAGTTCGCATAAGCAACGAACTAGCAAAACGAATGATACGGACAGGTGGAATGTCACCTATGTGAGGTTGGTAGGCAAGCCTGCGTCTAGTGTACCGATGGTGGAATGGGGCTGGAGGAACAAGATCCTGTAGTTCCTTCGCACACTCTCCAAAGTGTATTCTGTAAAACACCGATATGTAATTGTTGTATTAAGATTTTTTTCAGGCAACAAACAATGTACATGATGGTAAAAATACAAAGTGGCCCATAAAATAAATACCTTACAGACTAACCATACATACAATGTAAAACATTTTTTGTTAGTATAAAACTTATAAATATATTAGGTAGTATTTATTAAGCACCATAATTATTGTGCTGCAGGCTCCGGTGGTGTTGACAGGTAATCTCCCGCGGAAACGCCGCCGGTACACCACGCCTATTCCTTCATAAAGGTAAAACAAATGCCCTGAAGCTGACATTGTGTCGCGACTCCAGCAGCTCATAAACCTTTACCATTTTAAACTGCATCATAATAATTATTTTCAAGTTAATTTATTAATAACTAAAAAAAAACATTTTACTTACACACCTATTTGACAACCTTATTTTTTTTCGACAAAAATACCTTCCTGCCCGTCGCGGCGACTCCCTTATTTCGTTTGACAAAGACAAATTTATCAGTGAAAGGGACACACGCTATCAGGCTATAAGCCTACCCAAAACTGTAAAATTTCTCCAATCAATATTGCTACTTATACCGCTAACCTTAAAGTTCAAAATGTATTGAAAAATTTGAAATTTCGTACTAGGTTGATCTGTACGATAAAACAGACAAACTCCACGTCCTCCCGAGGCGTGTACAATCTTAGATCAAAGCGAAATATGTTCTGTTCGTGCGGCTTTAGTTAGTCGAATAAAATTTTATTGGCCAACTCGAGTGATTTTGATATCAGTTTCGGCTGTAAATAATAATGTACGAAAGTATCTCATATAATTTTATTATTTCTTCATATTGCTAAATGTTGCCTTAATTTGAAGGTGGGTTAAATTTGGTATTAGCATTTTGTGTTAATGGTTGACACTTCATGTTAGTGTTTAACAGGTTGTCTATGACAAGAAGTTCATTTTACAATATATTTGACGAAAATTTAAAAGGAAAGGAGGATACTCTTGCTGAGTTTCTTTCCGGCTCTGTTCTGGCTCTTCAGTGCAAGGTAGTGCATATACACACATCAAAAGTGTCTAGGGATAAAGCATTTTTATGCGGATTTCTTGAGATTGAGATGTGGCTTTGTAATAAATTTATGATTTTATAAATTTATATGGATCCTTTTTGGTGCATTTCATAATTTGAAACAGGAACTTTCAATCAATTTCTAGTAAAAGATGAAAATCAGCTGTCAATATTTTCCCTATAAAAACATACAACGCATTGAAGACATTATTAGTGCTACTGTTTCCCTACTACTGATTAAAACCAACGTTATTATGGAGCGGCGACGTCATTTAAGCAGGGAAGAAATGCTCAGAGCCGTGGGAATGATAGAAGCTGGTTCCCGGCAACGTACTGTGGCTTTAGCTCTGAATACAAGTCAGAGTGTTATCAGTCGACTTTGGACACGTTACCGAAGCACTGGTACCGTGGCTGAGCGCCATGGAGGACGGTATCGCTGCACCACACGGAGACAAGACCGATACATTCAAATCACAACTTGAAGAGCTCCAACAATAACCGCCATGATGTTAGCCGTGAGGCTTCATCACTCTTCAGGGAACTTAATTAGCGACCAAACAGTCAGAAACCGCTTGCATGAAGTGAACCTTCTTTCCCGAAGACCGCTAAGGGTACCACCTATAGCAATGCACAATCGTAGGATTCGATATCAATGGGCTCTTGAACACAGAAATTGGGCAGAAGAACAATGGCGTTTCGTGTGCTTTTCTGATGAGTCTCGTTTTGGTATGAGACCGGATACAAGACGTATACGACACTGGAGAACCCCTGGACGCCAACAGCGATTAAAATCCTGCCAGGAAGTCCATCCTTATAGTGGTGGAACCATCATGGTATGGGCGGGTATTTGGATCGGCGGAAGAACTGAGTTGATTTGGATCAGAGGCAACCTCAACGCTCAAATTTATGCTGAGACGATTGTAGCAGACGTCATCGTTCCTCTACAAGTGCAAATCGGTCCCTTATTTCAGTTAATGCATGATAATGCACGACCGCACACCGCAAGAGTTGTAAGACAGACTCTCGCCGCAGCTAACATCAATGTCATGCCCTGGCCTGCTCAGTCGCCAGACTTGAACCCGATTGAGCATGCATGGGATATGCTACAGAGAAGAGCTCTGCCGAATATGGAGGGTATCCAGTCGCAAGAAGACCTTTTTTTGTTGTTGCAACGAACATGGGCGGCCATTCCTCAGCGTGATTTGGATGAACTCATTTTGAGGATGCCAAACCGATGTTCTTGTGTTGTTGGTGTTCGCGGTAGAAACACGGATTATTAATTGTTTAAGTTACCCAATAAAATTTTAAAGAAAACTGTTATTTCAGTCTTTTTTTCGAACTTTAATGTTAGTGGTTCAAATGTCAAAAATCCCTTTATTAGGAAAATGGCAAATTTCTTTATTAATGCAAAGGTGACTTGGTTTATCGTTACTGTAGACAAACGAAAACACTTTATTTGATGAATCCTTAAAGAAAATTTAAATTAATATCAATCAGGAGAAAAGTTATTGCAAAAATATATGTTGATCCCTAGACACTTTTGATGTGTGTAATTACGAACCGATGACGAGGCGTAGCGACTTTCATATATGCATAAGGCAAGTCACCGGTAAATGCGAGCAAAACTGTTTTGCTACATCAAATGGTTTATAAACCGACACATTTTAGTGGTTGTTTTCCCGCGGCAGAACGATTTACCTTTAGTAGTAGGTACTCGTAGGTACTATCGAATCATACAGGTTATTTTTGACAAAAATGACAAAAAAAAAATTGATTTCCCATACTAATGTCGTCAGCTGATCGGACCGTTTTTTGTCATTTTTGGCAAAAATAACTTGCATGATTCGAAAGTTCTACTAAAGGTAAAACAACCACTAAAATGTCTCGGTGTACATTCGCTATTAAATTACCCTCTTATAAAAATATATAATATACTAAAAAATATTGCATAAAAATGTGCTAATTTGTTACGCGATTAGATGTACTCTACTCGATTATAAAAAATCCCAAAAACAGGCCAAATAAAAGTCCAAAACGGATGATATCTTACATTTTTTTTTAATTTTCGAGATAATTTTTACATGTAAATATTTATTCTGAAGTACTAAAGTAAACCTGCTAATTAAATCCTCTAAAGTCTATTTAGGCAAAAAACCTATAAAAACCTATAAAACTCGCCTATTTGCTCCGCTTCGCTGTTATACCCGTTCCGTACCGTCGTACCGTCGAGAGAGCGAGAGAGAAGCACTCGAAAGGACTCGCCATAATTATAGTAGCAAAATTGAATGAATTATTAGAATTTAAACGTGTCGCGTGTCGGTGAAAGAATGCTACCACCCCTTCTCTTCCCTTGGGTGTCGTAAAAGGCGACTAACGGACTAATGACTGCACATACATCCAACAGCATAGAGTGGCGATGGGCTCACCACCTGTCACGCTGAGCACATGTGCAGTCAGTTTTTGGGTGAAAAGTGAACTAGGCCAGAGGACTGTATCACAGTAGAACACTTTTCACAACAAACATACAAATTTATACTGTGATAGGAATATTACATTTTAAAAGAAAGAGATTATAAATGTTTTGCCCGTCCTACGTAACACACACTCCCGCCACACATAATAAATATCCCAACCGACAGCGCACTGTCACTCATCAAAGCTATTTATAAGCCAAATCGTTCCGAAATTATGAAATTTGAAGGCCTCTCTCATCGAGTCTTTCAACGTCAGAATCTTTTATTGAACTTGTCCATTCCATGCCTTTGAATTATAAAGCAACAGGTGTGTAGGCAGGGGAATAAACAAACGCCAGTCGCTTCTTTGGTCGCGAGTCCCGACTGAGCGAGAGTTGTCTTCACCGCTCAATCAGGTTGAGGAAAAGGAGAATCCGTTTTTTTACATAGGTACCTTAGATGAATGATTGGTCTCGCTGCGCTCGACTAAATACTATGCTGAAATCGGCGTACCCGAGGACCCGTCACACTGATGGATAGCTGTGTGTAAAGTGTACGTACCGATTTTTATATTAAATTTTGGGCATAATTCAAAGTAAAAGGCCAGTTTGCGTAATAAAACTGTGTTAAAATAATACTACAAAAAATAAGAAGGACAGTATTCTTGCAAATTGCCATAGATGAGTTGCCGCATTTACGGAGCTGTGATTTTTAGATAAGGCGGTATCTAGTCGAGCGAAGCAAGACCAATCTTTCATTTATGATAGGTACATTAATTTAATATAAATTAAGTATAGTTCGTATCACGATAACTTTATAAAATTATACTCGTACGATCAACAAAAAGAATTTAAAAACAACCTCTTTGGTCGAGTGGTTTATAGACCGGTTTTCAGGGTGTCGCCATCTCTGAGGTCCCGGGTTCGATCCCCGGTCGGGTCAATTTAGAAATTAATGTTTTTCTTAATTGTCTGTGCTCTTGGAGTTTTCTATATACGTATAATAAGTATGTATTTAAGTATTTTAAGTATGTTTATCCGTTAACTAGTAACCATTTAACGAGTTTCTTCGAAGCTTCTCTTTGGGCTAGATAAATGGTGTGATGTATTAATTGTAGGAAAGTTTAATTTTTTTTAATTTTTAATTTTTCTTTTTAATTATTATTAGATTTGATGGTTTTCTCCATCCGACTAGTTGTAATGCGGTAACACCCAAAAAATTGTAACTATGCATACATACGCCGAAGGGTTCGTCAGAGACCAGGCATTAAGAACCGCAAAAGCTGTCACTGCCACAGTACACGTTTTTCCAAATGATAAATGCACATGTGATCAGCGTGACAGGTGGTGAGCCCATCGCCGCCCTATTTTTTTTAATATAAAATAAGGAGGCAAAAGAGCAGGTAGGTCACCTGATGGAGAGTAATCACCGCCGCCCATGGACACCCGCAAAACCAGAGGAGTCGCAGGCGCGTTGCCGGCCTGTAAGGAAGGAATAGGGTTAAGGAAGGAATTTTAAGAGGGGCGGAGGGGATAGGCCTCTGGAACCCTCACTGGCCGGACGAACACAACAGCACCAAGTGCCATTATTTCACGGCGGGTATTCGTGAGAGGGGGTATTACTCCGGGCGAGCCGGCCCAATGCGTGCTGTCAGTCAGTGTCACTCATTTAGCACCACCCAGGGGTCACGCCCAACTAGCAAATTGGTCATATAAAAACTGTGCTATGCGACTTTCGGTTATATAACTGTTGAATTGATGTTATTAGATAACTACAACGTTGTGTAACCGTTATTCCTACAACAATTTAGTCCCGTAACTAAATGGTCCACTAAATAAGTTGAGTAAACGTTTCTACGACTTCTTTATACAACGTCGTATAATGGTACAAAAATATAGGTTTAGTAAACGTTTTTACGACTGTATTATACAACGTTGTATAGTGGTGCCTGTGTATAGGTTAGGTAGACGTTTATACGACTGATTTATACAACGTTGTATAGTGGTGCCTGTGTATAAGTTAGGTAGACGTTTTTACGACTGATTCATACAGCGTCGTATAGTGGTGCCTGTGTATAGGTTAGGTAGACGTTTTTACGACTGATTTATACAACGTCGTATAGTGGTGCCTGTGTATAGGTTAAGTAGACGTTTTTACGACTGATTCATACAACGTCGAATAGTGGTACCTGTGTATAGATTAGGTAGACGTTTTTACGACTGATTCCTACAACGTCGTATAGTGGTGCCTGTGTATAGGTTAGGTAGACGTTTTTAAGACTGATTCATACAACGTCGAATAGTGGTATTAGAGTATAGGTTACGTGAACGTTTTTACGACTGCTTTATTATATCGTCGTATTATGAAGCCAGGTTGTAAGGTCGGATAAATAAAAAAAATATGACACCATGTATAAAGGTTTTATTTATATTAAAGGTTATCTGTTCATGTTTATTATCTCACGGAACTCTAAAATAATTTATCATGGCCGACCATCTTGGTCGCAAAAAACCGCATTATGCGACCTTTTCATTCTATAAATGATGTATAGAAGTTGTTTCTTAACTTAGACAAGATGGCTGCTATTTTAATATGTAAACAAATTTTAAGCAATAGTCTACAATAATTTAATTTCAGGAAATTCGAAGGGGGCGTAAAAAAATTCACAACAACACACCTATATTTCACCACAAAACTAAACGTCCCATAAGAACTAGGTGCACTGGACACACTCTGTTCGTGTATAATATTGTTAAAGTAAATGTAAAAATAAATAAGTAAACTATAACTTATAAACCGTTTAAATTTTGTATTTGATAACTAGCACTTTTCCAGCAAACATCACAGGAACGAATGAATGGAAGGAACTTCAGTTCATTCCATTGTGTACAATAAAAGTCGATGTTAAACACTTAACCGATATTACAGTCATCTTCTAATGTCTATGCAATTGTTATAGGACTTCAGTGGTTCGATAACAGTCGGTCAAAAACTTTTATGTAACATTTAAAAGTTCTTGACTGACGTTTATTTAACTTTTAAATAACAATAATGTCGTTTAATATGGGCCTATTTCGCGTTGTATAAACGTCTACGACACGTTTATATGACCCACTTTATAGAACCAAAAGGAAATGTAAAACGTTTTCTCAACTATTATGCAACAATAATTTGTTACTTGGGCGTGTAGGGTCTCAAGGATAAACCTACGGACGCGAGTAACTTTAACCCCCTTTGCTGTTCGGTGAATGTGCAGTCTTTGTCAGTTAGTCGCCTTTTACGACACCCAAAGGAAAGAATGGGGCAGTAGTACGTATTATTAATAAGCCGCTATCACGACAGCCTATATATTGTATTTTTTTTATATATTGGATATGTCGTAAACTATCACTATAAAAGTATTATTCTGTCTATCTGTCTTTATCGACTGGTGAATAAAAGTTGTACTCAGAACAGACTCCGGTCACGACTGACAGTCTTACCGCGAGTACTCCGCCTTATACGACCTAATATGTGGGATTAATTTCTCGTGACAGCACAAAAGATGATATTATTTTCTTCCCAAAAGTTCGTTAGAACGTTATATTAAGTCTGAATTAGCAAAATAATATAGGTAATCTATGTAAAGCAAAATGTTCGATATTAAATTTCGTCTGAGCGTATATTTACGTACCTACTTGAAACACTGCCATTATTTATTACGACATGTTTTTCGTACGAAATGATAATAAATTGTTGGGGCTACGCCTTTATTAACTTTTGTATGGCAAAACAATTCACTACCAAGTAACCCTAAAGCATGATACACAATAATACTTACACAATGAGTGTACTGTTAATAACGACAGAAAATATAAAAATGTAATTAAAATCAATAATAAATATTTACTTATTTTTTATAACTATTATTAAGATATTATTAAAAAAAATAACAAAAGTAGCCTGTAATATTAAAATAAAAATATTTACAACTTAAAAAGATAAATAGAAAACTATAAATAAAAAGAATTCACCCAGATCATCCCCATCAGGCAGAGTACCCAGAATACTAGCCGCATTGCCGCGCTGGATGGCGAGGCTTAGGTGTTGACCCAGATAGCTGCTGGCTCTGGGATCTCGGGTGGCTTCCACCAGTTTTTTAGAAATATCTCTAAAGAGCTGGTGGGCACCCAAACCCCACGGTCCTAACGTCTCTACACCAAACGGCTCAAATATGAAATCTCCAGTCAGATTCTCATACTTGCGCCGTTTGAGGAGATAATAAATTTAATAAAAATGTAATTATGAATATTGTGTGGTTATAAATATAAACACGTACTAATGCATACATGGATTATCGGCTATTATCCCTTGAAGGGTTCATCAGAGACTAGGCAATGAGGACCGCAGTATAGTCCTCTGCCATAGTCTATGTTTGACAAAATTACAACTCAGCTGTGCTCAGCGTGACAGGTAGTGAGCCCATCACCACTCTATGCTGTTGGATGTATGTGCAGTATTTAGTCCGTTAGTCGCCTTGTTACGTTGTAAATTCAGGGCCCTGTCTGCCTTTACTAATCTACAGAAGGGGTTCGCAATGGTTGAATAGTGCTTACCTGAAATCATTGTTTTTGAATGATCAGATGTCCAAAAAACATTAGTCCTTGTAGCTTGTTTGAATGAAATCCATTTTTCTTCACATTAAAGACATGGAGCCTTGGCTGACACATTACAAGACACACTTTTCTTGCATTTTCAATTAAAACATATTTCTAAATCAGTTTTAGCAAGACTTTGCGTTAGATTTGAAAGAAAATAAAGATTGTTTACGTTTTGTATTTGACATAACACCATAGACAAAATGACAGCCACCGTAGCGACGCCTAGCGGTAGCGGGGCGAAGTGGCTGTCAGCTTTTAAGTTTCACATAAAATATGCAATTCTAAAAATAGCCGAAACAGTTCCAATAATAATTTACGTAATAAATTAATATGTATAATAATTACTTTAAATAATTAAATTTAATTCAAGCAAATCCGGAAATAGAACTATTTTTTCTATAAGGACTTTTATCTAGAACATTCGAACGGGAGAAATATCTTTTATATGGATATTGTCTCTGCCCGTAGGGGTTACCAGAGAGGAAACTAATACTCCCTAATATTTAGACAGGGTATTAACTCGAGTGGAATTGATTTCCAAATTTAAAAAAGGACGTAATTCAGATTGCTAAACGTTAACTTGTCTCTAGTTCAAGTAGTTTTCTAATTGACAGATTCTTTCAGTGTCAGAACGAGAGATGAAAACGTCATATTTGACGTTTTGATAGTTTGAAGGAAAATTCTAAAGGAACTGCGTTGTTAAATATTACCCGACTTTGAGAGTAGATTTCATAAGATGGCATTCCGGTTTGAGTGTTTCCGGTGAATTGGAGCAGCCGGGTCTGATGACGTCGAAACGATTTCAATCTCTGGCGTAAAGTGGTGGGTGATGCACTGAGATCAATTCACTAAGGTAGGCATGAGTCGTAGTCACCTTTTGTTTTAATCTGAGGTCGCAATAAGGTAGTGGATTTGAGGCGTCATTAGCTTATGAGAATATAGTCAACAAGTGTGTGGTTTATTTACAGGGATCCGTGCCCGAAACGAAGTTCCGGTCGCTGGCAGCCACGCGCACAGATAAAATCTCCCAGCGCGTAAGTATCCCAATATCATTGTTTAAGTATAATAAGCCGTCATCCTAGGAAAGCAAATCGATATTTCATGGTGTCTGAATCCTGCCTTGTCGCCAGGCGACGCAAGGCTCTTGGTCATGTGGCAGACGTGTCAAACCCCTTTATTAAGTGGATATTGCATCATCCAACAACAGTCTGGCATTGTTTAGTTATGTTTATTGGAATATCGTAGCCGTGTAGTGCCTTGGGTACTAGTTAAATGTGAAACAACACTAAAATTAAAACATGGTGTTAAATGTTAGTGTTGGAGTGTGAGTTTATAGTTGTGCAACAGCGTTGGGAAGCTTTTGATAACCCATGGCGCTGCGAGTCCCTGATTATGATAGGTTGCAGCCCCAGATACACAGATAGCAGACTGCGCGACCCTAATTTATGTAACAGATCTGAACTAGGCGTGTAGTGTTATAAATAGGACCCGTGTTGATAATTTCAGATACTTCGAGAGGCCCGTCTCGCCGCCAGGATTTAGAGCTGGGCCCTAAAGCCTGGACGCGATACCTGCTTCGTCGGGGTACCAGCGGCCACCTGCTGCCAGTCGAGCTGTCGCCGCCTAGCGGATGAGCAGGCGTTGACGGTTTTTTTTTCTACCCCTTACTAGGGGATAATTGTTTTTTTTAAACTGAAACATTTATTGAATTAGGGTTTTGACACCTTAAGCTTTATTTTCCTTTTAGGTATATCCAACTACACCAAGCGTTGGTGAAGTTGTGAAAAATTTGAGGATCTGCGAGTTCGACCTGTGCGAAGTTGTATGGTGACATCGTCTCCAGATTCGGGTCTACATTAAGATCCTGGCGCCCAAAATTATTAATTTTATATCGGTATAACCCTACGGTTCTCTAGTGTATTGGTTTTAAGCGTGTGATAGTTTTGATACGGTTAAACGGATTGAAACATTTAATTTAATATTTTTATAGACGGAGTAATTTAATTTTAATTTCAACTTCATACTCCGAACGGTACTGGCGTTATCCCAACCCCCCACGACCATAGCTCGTCCCACTGAAATATTAGCTGGCTGGTTAGGTAGTAGTAGGAACAGAATTATAAGATTTATTTGAAATTAAAATTATCACCGACCCGCTTGGTCACTTTTGACTCTTAGGATTTTAGTGTGCTTTAGGGGGTGATATAGCTTGATAATGAGGTTTAGAGTACTTTAAACAGTAAATTTATAGTTGGCAAAATTAATAGAAAGCTTGTTATACTTTCATTTGAGATTGACCCTAGGGTCAATTTCGACTGATAGTTTTTTTTTGTTATTTTCGGCTCAATAAATTAAAAGGAGTAACGTAGATGATTAGTACCTAACATACTATAAGGAAAAATTGTGACTAACCCCCTCTTTTGAATAATAAGAGTGAAATAAATTTTATAATTTTATTTTATTGTTGTTGGACAAAATATTAGTGTGTGTTCTTTTACAATATACTGCCTAGCTGTTGAACATTTTATGGTTTTATTTGATAACAACCCACTGAAGCTTGCATTTGGGATTTTCTTCCTTTTCCCCAAAAGGGACAAAATCACAAATGTAACACCTTTTACGACACCCAAGAGAAGAGGAGTATACTTTTAGTGAGCTATAAATACCAGTCTACTTTAAATACTTAACCAAGTTATCGTTAAAATCAACGTATAAATGTCCCACAGCTGGAGGCACAGACCTTTCCACATACACAAAAATGTAACACTCACGTTACAACACTTATGCTGGATTCGACCAAACTGGAATAAGACGGGTCGGGCGCGGATTCCCTAAATCGCAATTCGCTGTGTAGCTAAATTACCAGTTCCTCATGTCGTACACATTGCAAATCGTCTTAGTCGCAAAATGTCTAAATTACCAGTTTCTCAGTTCGTACACATCGCAAAATGTCTAAATTACCAGTTTCTCACTTCGTACACATCGCAAAACGTCTTAGGGTGGATTCGACCAAACTGGAATAAGGTCTTATACTTAGATTAAACGCCGAATTTGTATAGACTAATCTCGGAGTAAGTATTATTACAGTTTGGTCGAATCCGCCCTTAGTCGCAAAATGTCTAAATTTTAAAATAAGTATGGATCGGGTTTACTCCGAATTAATCTATACAAATTCGGCGTTTAATCTAGGTATAAGACCTTATTCCAGTTTGGTCGAATCCACCCTTGAAACATTGCATAGTGAATAAGTCGGTAACGGTTCAGGCATCGTTTACACGTACCGTTACAAGCGCATTCGCGATTACGCGTAATGTTATTGTGTACGTAGCTTAGTTTTACGAGACCATTCCGCCTGGTAAGTATAATTACGATACGGGTAATGGGACAGCGGGATCGGTATTACAAGCCAGGATAAAGGAAGTTATGCGCACGTGTAGCTATTTAAGTGAATGATTTAAAAAATATTTACAAACATACATAAAAAAAATCTTGCCTGTTTTTACGAGGAGTAGGCAAAGACAGCTATCCATTTGCTAAATAATATTATCTTCCTTTAAACCTAAATGAAAAAAAAATGAAAAATCTTTATTCAGTATATTTTACATAGTTACATAGCAAATGGCTGGAATCTCGTTTTATGTATAAATACACGTGTTAAGAGACCCCGCTCCTTCCTAAAATTACAAAAGATACATTGTATTACTGTAGGTAATACCTACAGCAAGACAATAACAAAACGCTATGTGTAGACGGCAACAATTTAAATATTATAGTAACTAATAATTAAATGTTAACTGTTAAATTAAGACAAACGAAGCTAATTAACAACTAATGCAAATATACTATGTTAGTATTTTTTAAAATTAATTTTATTTATTTATTTTATTTGTTTGGTGCACGTATTTGAACTCGCGCGCGCATGGCTAGTGTGTGTGTGGGGGTGTGTGTGTGTGTGTGTGTGGGGGGGGGTGCGTGTGTGTGTGTGTGTGTGTGTGTGTGTGTAACATATAACATAAATGAAAATTTAACATTTTAATGCAATGATTAGTTAGGAGGATTTTTTTTGAATAATAGTAAACTGCAGAGAAAAAGTAAAGGAAAAGATTCGTGTAACACAACGCCATCTAGTTTCACTTCCGGGAACTAATTCTAGAGCAGCAGTTAGGTTTAATTTCTGAAATATGACTTCAATACGGACACATACGAGTATTTCATAGTAGTATTAAAAAACTCTGAATGAACAGGATCGCACTGAGAAAGAAACAAGACAATAAAAAATGGTTAACTTATTTTAAGGACACATTCTATTACAAATAAGCCTACACACATCTTGTTATATAATAATGAGTTTAAAAGTGTACGAGTATTGTTAAATATTATCATCTCAGAAAAACCGCTGGTTTCAGCAAATTTACTTCGACTTGAAGCAAATGCGCTTTTAAAAGCAATTAAAAGGGAACTCGCAAAGGCGAGGACCATTTTTTCCGCTCCATCAGGAATGTGCTAATATTTTTTCAACGTCACTGAAAATATTCCAACTCTCCTCCCTGATTTTTCCTTTCCAATAATCTTCAAAGATGTCATCCGAAAATTCAAAGATGGAGTCGTCTATTCAATTTAGTTTACATGGCATTTTGAGGGGCACTTTTATGGTAGCAAATACGGTGATAACTGAGTATAACTTTACCTAGTAACCTTTTGAAATTGCTCTTCAACCATAATTTGTTACCTACGCAATAGGGACATCAAAAGCAGTCCTCTTGCCTTAGAATTTTCACCAAATAGCTGCACATGTGCTCAGCGTAACAGGTGGTGAGCCCATCGCCGCTCTAGCTGTTGGATTATGTGCAGTCTTTAGTCCGTTAGTCGCCTTTTACGACACTCAAGGAAAGAGAGGCGATGGTAGTATTCTTTTACGGCTACGCGACACGGCTTTGAGATTGAACATAAAAAAAAAACATTATTCACATTTCCTTCTATTACCATTGCCAGCACTCATAAGGGTTTATTCGCCTTCAAGGTACAATCCCAAACAATTAAGGCCACTACACCTTATCCAAACCTTCCCTTAAGGTTCACATGAATAGACTCTTTAGATAAAAGCCGACTGTGACCGCCAATCCCGAAGCGAGACGTTAAGTACTCAGGCCCACTCCGAGAAATTGCGCCCTTAATCTAAAGGAGCCCTAATCAATATTTTTTAGAGAGTAAATTGGATTTTTTCCTCAAATAACCGCTATGATGGGATGTGTTTGAGTGGTTTATTTCCGATATTTTGGCAGGTAATATCGTTTTTGCGATTGGTAATATTCAGGAGGTGGAGAATCATTATATTTCTTTATGATAAATAACTTGTATTGACTTCAAGAGTGCTTATTAGTGTAAATTGTTAGGTGTATTGTAACGGTACAGAATGAATGGTATCCGTCCGTTAGTAAGGAATGCATGGGAGTAGCACTAAAATAAATATTAATGCGTAGCACCATTAATAATAAGCATGAAAAGGGAATAATAAACTAGTTCAGAATAATGGTCAGTGGTCTAGCGCTTTATCTTTAGTTTGAATTTCGCGGGGACTGCTCTGTGTGCTCCTTGCGACATAGGCGCCGTCTAGCGTGAGTTATTTACTTGAGCTTCGCATAAGGTTGCTAGTTTGACTTCTTTATTTTGAATTTCGCGGGGACTGCTCTGTGCGTCCCTTGCGACATAGGCGCCGTCTAGCGTGAGTTATTTACTTGAGCTTCGTGTTAGGTTGGCAACGGGCTTTATCTTTATTTTGAATTTCGCGGGGACTGCTCTGTGTGGCCTTGTGACATAGGCGTAGGTTGGCAAGCCGGTAGACATACGGGCGGGCGCCACCTATGGTCGGAATACGGAACTTTTTATAATTTCACAAAATACAGGATTATTGGCTTAAGTGGATGATTATTGAGAGGGAATTGTTAATAGAAGGCTACATTTAGATATTCAAAGATGTAATATTGGCTATCTGACGAGATTTGGTTAGATTATGGAAAAATTTTAGAATTGCGCGGCGAAAGCGGCAATGAGCGAGCGAGAGGTTGAGAAAAAGACAGAAAGAGAGGTCGGATGATAGCTCCACGTGGCGCGACGCGAAGGCGGGGGGGCATCGGGGAAACGGCTAGCGATTGGTTGAAGGGAAGAAAAGCGGACTCGCGCGGGCAAATCTTAGGCGCGCGTGGCGCGAAAGTTAAGATGCTTGGGAAAAGGGCGGAAAATTAGCGGACATTCAATTTTGGGACATCGGCGGTGCGGTCCAACTTAAGAGTGCGGTACTACTCATACGGGGAAAATAGTGTCCGAGCTTTGATAGTGCGCTAAGTGATATTCGAGCTGCGATATTAATTAAGATTTGTGAAATTGAAAGTGATTGATAAAGTAAAACTATTGCGGTCGCAACTCGAATCCGTTAACGGAATGAAGTATTCCGGGGTACATCGGCGGAAACGCATAACGGTGGCAACGAAAACCTATGTACCTTTCAACAGACTTCGGTCTGGATGATCTTTGATTGTATTTAATAAGATCGGCGTTTTACATCATTACGCTAAACAATACACTATCTTCGACGGAGTAATGGGGGAGAGACAGTTGTCTCCCTAGTGAAAGTTGAAGATAGGTCAGACACCATTTAGCTGGAGGTAGACACGTATGACCCAGTCCAATCTCGAGTCTACCTCCGTACATACAGTGTAGTGATAGGAAAATAACACACTGAGTATACTGGCTCGACTGATAGAACATTTAGGAGTTAGTTGCTTTCAGGGGCAATGCGACTCTCACCACACATCACGAATTTAAGTTAAATGTGGCTTGGCCTAGTTTGCAAGGTACACAAAAGGGACTGTTAGTTCGACAAAATATAGGCATTTTCAAGTGAGGAAAGTTGTAGGAATCTATAGGTAGGCGGATATATATATGGTTAGTTATTAATTCAGACTAATAAGGTAGGGATAATTAAGTTACGGCGCTAAATAAAATTATGATGAAGTGATGTGGGTCCTAGCTAGGCAAGTAATCTGTTACCGCAGGCCGGTAAAATTCTAATTGTTTTCCTAAAGTTGTTACCAATTAATTATTCATTTTAAATAATTAACAGAAGTATGATAATATCGTACCATCATTACTTTGGAGTACCTAAAAGTCTAGACTGGTTTCCTATTACAAGAAAAATACTAAAAAGTTATAGCAAATAAGCTTAGCCGTACTGTGATGTTTGATTTCAATACTGAAATGACCAAACAGGCATTTTTTTAGCTTTCCCAGGGATGCAATACGATCTCACATTGCTACACTCTTCAAGGTGTTAAAGTTTTACATCCGATACCTTAGCAAAAATAAGCTGATACAAACTGAACAACTAAAACCAGTTTAGAACCTAGGATAAGTCGTTGAAAGAAGACATTGCAAGCTATGAGCTTCTAATAATCTGAAACATAGAAATAATTGATTGATAACAACCAGCTAATTAGCCTGACAATGGTCTACTAATACCATTTGAATAGACCTCTTAAGATATGTAAGTACTTACTTCTAATAATATGAAACATAGAAATATTTGATGGGAACAATCTAATCAATCAGACTAATACCTAGTACAGTCTAATTTATACTTATTAAAGTGAGTAAAAGATAACTTCTAAATGTAATTTATTTAATGATTAACAGGGATAATTTACTACCTACTAAAGGTATACTAACTATGATTTAGCAGTCTATCAAATTAACCACTCAGTCTGAGAGACAGAGGGTGGAAGTTAATGAAAAAATAATTAACTTAAGTTCTCTTCCTAAAAGTCAGGAATGTTGAAGAAATTAAACATCTTTCAATAAACTTGAGATGTACTTATACTTTATAAGATCTGTATAATGAACACTAAGAGTAACCCAAAGTAATTTACTTCAAATGATAGTCTTCTATTTCAGTTCACTTCCTAAAGTCAAGGATATTGAATGAATTAAACATCCTTTAATAAACTTAAGATGTAATAATCTGCCAATGCAGCAATCCAATGTAGTCATATTGGAACTTTACAAGACCTGTATAATAAATACTAAGAGTAAATAAAAGTAATTTTACCTGTATTAATAGCATCCTACTTTAGCCACCGCCTGAATTGGCGTTTGATTAAATTATCCACCCTTTACGGAACTGAATATAAGTTATTGCATTGAATAATTAAGTTCTTAATGTGAAAAGGATATTTGGATGATAGCAAGCCTTGAGATAAACTTTATTGATTTATGTGGAATAATAAGAATTTAAATTGCTAACACATAGTTCATAATGTAAAATGAAATTAAATTTGAGGAGAGATGTAAATTCTCAGTTTAAAGAATTAAAGGCACAAGCTAATAATTAAAGTTAAAGCCAATGTGACGGAACTGTAATTAAACCATGAGATGTACAGTACGCTATGGAGCGGTGGTGGGGCTCATAAATTGCACCAGGCTTCTTATGTATCATGCTACTGATAATAAATAATAATACCTACAAGCTAAGCTATCATCTGATTACCTTTGAGTGGTTACAAATCTTCCCCGCAGCTGCAGTGAAGGATTTAGGTCACAGTTCAGACGGAGTCATTGCTAGGCTACACATATCTATGTTATGATCTATAGACTGGTAGGTAATTAGGTCAGGAGAAAATAATTTAACACAGGGATAAGCCAATTACTAAACTTTCACGAAAGAACTTGAGTTACTTAAATACGGTTAACAACGGAGGGATGTTATAATATTACATTGCTTGAATGAAATTCACTGCAAATAGAATTAAGCTATGCTAAGGTTTCATCATCATACAAACAATACGCACTAAACAAAAACTCCAGACACAACCATTAGATTGTAGATAAATTAGGTTAATTAGTTTTAAGAATTAGATAATAAGTTAAGTTAAGGTAAAAGCGGCGAGGATGTGTGTATGTATTATAAGGTAGCTAGGCATATAGGTGTGAAAGGCATTAGATTTAGGTTTAGATTTAGGTATAGCAAATAAGAAAAGGGGGGGGAGGTTACAGTATTTACACATTTCGGTTACATGTACAGACTTCAAAGTTTTATATGCTATATTTTTCTTCGATCATCTAAACATAGTCGATATGGCTATTTGTATGAAACCATACAAAGTATAAGGAAGAAGAAAGAAAATAATAAGGAAAAATTGTAATAAACATCCTAAAAAAGTTAATTATGGCTCGATCTCCGTGTTCTGTTACTAGGCTAAAACCCAGCAGTGAGACGTATATTAACTTATTATTAGTATGATAAAAGCAAAGAAATTAATGGTAAAATAATAACTAAGGCTATTATGACGATGACGGAAACAACTTCAACAACAACATGAGAAAAACAAATTTGTGAGAAAACAAAGAAAAACAAACCTGGCACTGATCAATAAAGCTATCGCTTCGAGTTCAAATCCTATGGACTTTCGCTACGATCAGGAATACACAATGAGTGGTCAAACAGACGGAGATGGCCGCGCAAACATTGGAGCAAATAGCCACTTCACAATCGCTGGGGCAGCTACTGCTAGTTCAAGAAACTAAACTCTCTTTGAACACGATAATCCAACTACATAAATCACAACTTTACTATTATCCATTTTAATTTTATAAATATTAAATATTTGAATTATGTTTTTATTTTTTATTTTTATCTCATACTTGCTTGTTTTGGTGCACTAGCTGTCGCTCTTTTTCTGTTGTCCTATACAACAAAGGTTGTCTGGAAGAGATCGCTTTAAGCGATAAGACAGCCTTTGCCCACATTAGCTTTTTTTAAATGCTTACTCTTTGTGTATGTTTTATTTTTATTTTTGTGTGTGCAATAAAGCGTTGTATCTATCTATCTATCCCCGAAGGGTTAGTCAGAAAATAGTTAAAAACCAAATAAGCTGCCTTTAAAAGCTTTGCGGTCTAAAAGCAATGCATTGCCAGAGACCACGTTTCAACAAATAAAAACTACACATGCGTGATAGATGGTGAGCCCATCGCCTCTTTATGACGTTGGGTGAATGTGCAGTCTTTAGTCTGATAGTCGCCTTTTACGACACCCAAGGAAAGAGATGGCATAGTAGTAAGTATTCTTCTAAAGAGCCCCACACACACAGCACTAACAGCAGCTCAGTATTAACACAGAATAACTAATAGTACTACGTACAGAAGGTTCACTCTCTAACGACTTTAACGTGAAATTGAAACTTATCGTGTGACACGAGCGTTCATATTCCGTTAAGCAACGCTGACGCGATATCGATTTGACGACATGACGTCACAGAGCGAAGGGTTTACGCGCGCGCGCAGGGATTAAGTGACGACGCGCGACGTGTTCGGTGCGTCGCGAGCGGTAACCCTTACTGCCATACGCCTAGGCGGCCTGGCCTGCTTTGGAGGCGCTCCGACCGAACGTACCTAAACTGCGGAGTGACACGCCCCTAGTATTAATTAATAAAATACATCATTTCATTATTCGTACACAGCGGAACAGTAATCAAGAACTAATTGTGCCAACATTCCATCCCCATTAAAGTAAGACAGAGCGGCCAAGTTCGCCGCCATGTGGCCTGGCAATCGTCGTTTTAGGAACAATTACGAAAGCTCCAGATGCGGCGCGGTGCGGTACTAACTATTCGACGTTAAATCATTATTTACGTCACGTTCTTTGCGAAATTTACAAATGTGTCTGTTTTAAGTATGTATGTTGTATAAATGTATGTTGACGATCTCCTTGGTCGAGTGGTTTATACACCGGTTTTCATGGTGTCACCATCTGAGGTCCCGGGTTCAATCCCCGGTCAATTTAGAAATTATTGTTTTTCTAAATTGTCTCGGGTGTGGGTGTTTTCTATGTATAATAAGTATGTATTTAAGTATTTTAAGTATGTTTATCCGTTGTCCAGTAACCAATTAACGAGTTTCATAACGAAGCTTCTCTTGGACTAGATAATTGGTGTGAATGTAAACGTTAATGAGTAGACTGTATGATGAAGAAAAGACGATTCTCAATGGAGCAAAGGATAATATTAAATATATTAAATATAAAAACATTTATTAGCACACACTACAAAATTACATACATGTCAAAAAAGGAAGAATAATAAAAAAGACAAAAGTCCGATATTCACAATGACAACACAAAGCAAAAACAAAAAACAAAGTGTGACCAACTAGGCTCCAGTCTCAGCACGTGCTACAGCGACATAAAGCCGCTGCAACGCTGGTATTAATTCATTCATATATTAATTTTACAGCCAAAAACACGAAACCAAAGACACTGACAAATGTAGCAAAAAAAAAAGTGTATTTATTTATTATTTATTTGTTATAGACTTCGATTACATATTAAAACTAGATTCACAATCAACGTTCTAAAAACGGCCCCACAAAAAGAATAGCTACTGAGATGTTTAGGACGCATTTCGTTCGCTGGTGTGCAAGCTAGGTGTTAACATGACATAGAGCTCCTTTAAAAATTGCTTCTCATCTAAAACACATTTACGTCAAATGTATATGTGAACCATGTCGCGTAGCGGTGAAAGAATACTACCACCCCCTCTCTTCCCTTATTATTATTCTGGTATTTATTTATTTTCTTAAGTCTTAGGTCACCAGCAACAACAACAAAAACATATTTTTATAATACTTATTCTATATAAAAATAATAAACAAAACTACTATAAAACATTAAACATTACAAAAAACCTAAACCTAGGGTGTCACCAGCAGCGGGGATAGACCCAAGCTATCGGTGGTTAGGGCTGCAGAGTGAGGAACCTCCTCACAATACGTGCCGTGTCAAGGAGTAGGTACTGCCTTCTGTATCTGACACTTGACCCAACTTTTTAGCAAGAGACTCTAGATGTTGATCGAGGCTCTTAGCTATAAGACCGTATGGCGAACGACTATCGGTACAATAATAGTTGAATCCACATCCCACATGGCGGCAACATCGTGAGCTAAGTCATGGTACTTACTGAGCTTGTCCTTCTCGGCTTTCACAAGGTGTTCATCATGAGGTACCTATGTGATATAAACCAATATTGCATGGCGCTGAGATCGGTCGATCACCACGATATTAGGCTTATTGGCGACAATAGTCCTGTCCGTGATGATAGAGCGATCCCAGTAGAGCGTTGTACTTACTAGTACTTATAGTACGGCACCTCTGATTCAACAAGACCATATTGAAGAGCAAGTTGCTGGTGAATTATTCTGGCTACTTGGTTGTGTCTGTGCAAAGACTCTCCGTTAGCAAGAGCAACCAGAAATAATATGTCGGAGTGATTCTCCAGGACGGCGGCATGCACGACAGATGTCGACCGTACCGTCCTTCATATATTATATTTCCGGTTACTATTATTATTATTCAGCCCGGCTTGTCGCACTGGGCAAAGGCCTCCCTACCCTCTCCCTACCCTGTTTTTAAGAGTCTTGATTTTGAATTTGAAATTTCAACAAGATCACGATCTTGTGCAGAGATCAGTTCTTTTATTGTATTTTACTAATTCAGCGTGAACAACACATACAAGTGACTTAAAAATAAGTAAACTTACACAATTTCGTGCAGGACCCCCTTAAGCACTGTTACTTCACTGGATCTAGAATTCTCAATACTGAAAAACTAAATGCAAAACAAAACTGTTTGGCTTTAGAAATTATTACCAATTAGGTTAGTTTTTTGACAAAACCGATAATATTATAAACTAAAATTGAAGAACTTAAAAACCTCAAAGTTTTTAAACGTATATATACATGTAAGTACTTACATGTAAGTAAGTAACTTTTATATTTACTACATATATAAAACTAGCGGCCGCTCGCGGTTTCACCCGCGTGGTTCCCGTTCCCTTGGGAATATCGGGATAAAAATATTCTATGTGTTAATCCAGGTTATAAACTATTTATATGCCGAATTTCATCCATATCCATTTAGTAGTAAAAACTACACGTAACACGTAAAAACGTGAAAGAGTAACAAACATACACACACAAACTTTCGCCATTATAATATTAGTGTAATGTGTCTACGTTGTCGTATAAGGGTTGTCCCTTACCTTTTTTACTGAAAGCTCAACATCCACAACATAGCTCGTAAAAACGATTAGAACGAAACAAAAGCCACTGTTTATGTTTTCTAGAACACGTAGTAATGTTTTCCTCTGATTGGCTCTTGACAGCGCCGCAGCCTCCGGATTATTCCCTAGCTGGAGTTAGCGGGCTGTTCTGTCGCACACTCAGTGGTAGTGCGCACCTCAAACATAGTCGGAAGATAAATTAAAAGGGGTAGCAAAATTATGTGCTGCTGCATGCAATTTATAATGCGCGGAGATGTTGAGATTAAAAATGGCAGCCAGCTGAAATGGGATGAGCGGGAAAGCGTGTCTGCATTTCGTTATGTGAAAGTTTTAAATTTGGTCAGTAGTGTGAAGAGGACGATTGGGGGCGTGGGATTGAAACTGTCCTTTTCTTAGTATCCGACTTCATATTTATTTACAAGGTTAAATATAAATTACATTTTCAAAATATCAAAATAATATGGTAAATCAACCCATGTTGGCACTTCAGATTGTTCTCTTTTATTCCCCGTTTGACATCTTGTCATTTCAAATTATATGTTTTATATAACCACTCTCCCGTCCATGGTGACTATACTCACCCAGTGACATAAAGTAAAACTTGCCAGCGCCCTAACATGGTATAAACTCTACAGTAGCAAACTCAATAGTACAGTTCCTGAATTTGCTGTTTTTTTAAAGATTAGAAATACATACAAACATTCACGACTGTTATCCCCGAAGGGTTACTCAGAGACTCGGTAATGAGGACCACAGAAGCAGTCCAATGCCATAGTTTTACTAAATTACAACTGCACATGATGTACACACGGCGTCAGATCAACCTACTCTAAACTGTCAAACTTCTCCAATGAATATTGATCCGTAGGACCAAACGATAAAGTTCAAAATTGATTGTAGAAATTTGACAGTTTTGAGTAGATCTGACGCCGTGTGTAGGCCCTATCATACGCGGCCGAAGGCATCCTATCGCTGCTTTATGACAGTCAAAGTCATGCTTCATTCAATTTAGACCAGGTTAACTATAGTAGTTAAATCTTATCAACTAACCTAACTAACTACCTACCTACCTAACTAATCTACCGCCAGTTAGGATTTCGGGAGGGCCTTTGACTGAAAAGAAGCTGGCAAGAAACTCAGGAGGCCTTACTTTTTTCTCCTAAGATATTTTATAACACATTTGCTCGTAAAGTAGCTATTATTACACCGATTTCAGCATCGTAATATAATTTATAACACATTTGCACGTAAAGAAGCTCTTATTACACCGATTTCAGTATCGTAATGTAATAAGTTTCGCACTAGTGCGGTAATGTTATTTAAAAATTAGTAATCATTTGAATCTATGGACAACATAGGCCTTTAGCCCGTTAGTAGCTTTTACGACACCCACGGGAAGAGAGGGGTTGGTAGTATTATTTTGATGAGCCCATCGCCGCTCTATGCTGTTGGATGTATGTGCAGTTTTAGTCCGTTAGTCTCCTTTTACGACACCCAAGGGAAGAGCGGGGTTCGTAGTATTATTATGATAGGCCCATCGCCGCTCTATGCTATTGGATGTATGTGCAGTCTTTAGTCCGTTAGTCGCCTTTTACGACACCCAAGGAAAGACAGGGGTTTGTAGTATTATTTTGATGAGCCCATCGCCGCTCTATGCTGTTGGATGTATATGCAGTCTTTAGTCCGTTAGTCGCCTTTTACGACAACCAAGGGAAGAAAGGGGTTGGTAGTATTATTATGATGAGCCCATCGCCGCTCTATGCTGTTGGATGTATGTGCAATCTTTAGTTCGTTAGTCGCCTTTTACGACACCCAAGGGAAGAGAGGGGTTAGTAGTATTATTGTGATGAGCCCATCGCCGCTCTATGCTGTTGGATGTATGTGCAGTCTTTAGTCCGTTAGTCGCCTTTTACGACACGCAAGGAAAGACAGGGGTTAGTAGTATTATTGTGATGAGCCCATCGCCGCTCTATGCTGTTGGATGTATGTGCAGTTTTTAGTCCGTTAGTCGCCTTTTACGACACCCAAGGGAAGAGAGTGGTTGGTGGTATTATTTTGATGAGCCCATCTACGCTCTATGCTGTTGGACAAAGAAAAATATATGTTGGCTTACCAAAGATTCATGCACTAGAAAAACAACAAAAAAACGCAGTCATTTCGGAATTTTTTTTTTCCTCATAAATATGTTATAAAACGTCGTATGGCATACGTGCGCTTTGATAATTAAAGCCTCCGCTTTCTTGTAGCCCTCGCCTATGGCTCGGGCTGGCAATATCGCCTCGGCTGTAATTTTCATCTTACCGCACTAATATCATAATGTACTATTATTACACACTAGTGCGGTAATGTAAAATTAGTAATAATTTGGATCTATGGACAACACAGACCACGCCCACACAGTCCATGCTTCAGCAAGAAACAACTGCACAGTCTGCACAAGTGCTTAGGTGGTGAGCCTTTAGCCCGTTAGTTGCTTTTACGACACCCAAGAGAAGAGAAGGGGTTGGTATAATTATTTTGAAGAGCCCATCGCCGCTCTATGTTGTTAGATGTATGTGCAGTCTTTCGTTCATTAGTCGCCTTTTACGACACCGAAGAGAAGAGAGGGGTTGGTAGTATTATTTTGATGAGCCTATCGCCGCTCTATGCTGAAGGATGTATGTGCAGTCTTTAGTCCGTTAGTCGCCATTTACGACAACCAAGGGATGGAAAGACTTCCTACCTTTCACATACCTATATTTTGTCGATTCAAACAGCGGCTTCTTGTTCAATACTTAATACTTTGAAAGTTTAAAAATAAATATGTCTAGTTTTAGTAATGAAGAACTAAAGGACATCATTTTTTTGGGCCTTTTCAGAAAGTGCCGGCCAACAAAAAAAATGGTACGTTTTGTTAGAACTAGCCATTTGGAGAAATAGTTAATATGGCACAAAAGTTGAGGTTGAAAGGATTTCTCCGAGCCAAGTTATACAAGTTCGAAGTTTCATCATTTTCATACATTTATTGATTCCTAATTTTTTTTTCGTATAATCAGAACAGATGATGACCCCACAGCTTTTGCGCTACAATGACAATTGCTTCAGATCATTAGTTTTAGCAATATTTTTTTTTATATTTTCCAGTCCCAGCACTTTCAGAAATCAATAAATGTATGAAAATGATGAATCATCGAACTTGTATAACTTGGCTCGGAGTAATCCTACAACTTTTGTGCCATATTAACTATTTCTCCAAATGGCTAGTTCTAACAAAACGTACCATTTTTTTGTTGGCCGGCACTTTCTTTAAAGGCTCAAAAAATGATTAATACACTACTTATAAAAACAACAAAAACACGCAGTCATTTTCAGAAAATGTGTTTTCCTCGCAAATATGTTATAAAACTTCGTATGACATACGTGCGCTTTGATAATTACAGCCTCTGCTTTCTTGTAGCCCTCGCCTACGGCTCGGCCTAGCAATATCGCCTCGGCCTAGCAATATCGCCTCGGCTGTAATTTTCATCTTACCGCACTTATATCATAATGTACTATGATGTATGCGCAGTATTTATTCCGTTTGTCACCTTTTACGAAAACCAAGGTTGTGCCCAACAGTGGGACACGAAAACTACGTTATCACCAAATACGACAATAACTGAATAAAATGTAGAACGCATTAGTGAGTTTGACCCATTGTTTGAACGCACGAGATTTTGTTGTTACGAAATGTCGTCCATTTTGAAATAAAAAACAATTTTTAGATTACCAGCTGTACGAGCGCGAAACGAGAAAGGTTTTGCGAATAAATATTAACCTGCAGATAACAGGGAGGGTAATCTACGTGGCGCCCTTTATTTCTTGTGCCGTTAAAAAAAATTAAATTAAAACAATTTAATTAAGTCGCAGCGCCCGCCGCCGCGTCGGTTTATTTTCGTTTCAATTAAAAATTCGGACAGTCGGCAGTCGACCAACAGTCAGAGTAAGAGTGAGTTTTTTTTCTGTACAACCTCCAAGTTTAAAGAACGGTTTTGATAATTAATTGTTTAATTAACATTTGTGTGCAGAAGGTCGGCGTGGCCGCGGCTTTGCATGTTTGAAATGATAGCAAAAGTAAACATACAAACATTAATCCCTACTATAATCCCCGAAGTGTTAGTCAGAGACTAGGCAATGAGGACAGCAAAAGCAGTCCTCTGCCATTGTCCACTTTTCACCACCACTTTGCAGTCGCTATTAACTGCACATGTGCTCAGCGTGACAAGTGGTGAGCCCATCGTCGCTTTATGCTGTTGGAAGTATGTGCAGTCTTTAGTCCGTTAGTCGCCTTTTACGACACAAGAGAGAGGGTGGTAGTATTCTTTCACCGCTACGTGACACGGTCAAAAGTTAAGCTTTTGGGAGAAGCAGGCATACGAGCAGGCGGGTCACCTTATGGGATGTAATCACCGCCGCCCATGGACACCCGCAAAACCAGAGAAGTCGCAGGTGCGTTGGCGGCCTTGAGGAAAGAGTAGGAATTGTGGAGGAAGGCAAGGGGGGAAATGGGCTTCCGGTACTTTCACTTACCGGACGAAACACAACAGCAAAGAGTACACCATTGTTTCACGCCGATTATCCGTGAGGGTCGAGCCGCCCCAATTCGTGCTACAACGCAGCGTGGCTCTACCACTCGGACAGCTGTCAGACGATCAGTAGTAGCCAGATGGGTTACTGTAACCATGCAACCATTTTTTTGTTATCGATCTGATTAACATTGATTTACGTCGTCAGAGTAGTCAGGAAGCTATTAACATCAACCGCCGCTGACATTAGTTTTTGCTGAAGTTCAAAACTCTATAAAACGGAACCCAACGAAGGGTTAACGATACTACTGTAGAGGCTGTGTGTACTGTGGGTAGAAGATAGAAACGCTGGTAATGACATATCCGAAATTTTGGGGATACCTAGGCCAACGAAACGGATCGGAAGAGAAGCCTGATCCCAGAGGTTACAGCCTCCCTTGAGGACCTCCAGTTGCGTAGAGACATTACTTCACTCAGTGTATTCTACCGGAACTACTATGGAGAGTGTTCTGAAGAACTTTTTGATCTTATCCCGCCCTCTTCTTTCCTCTCCCGGACTACACGTGCTGGTCTTAGGAACCACCATCATACTGTACAGACTATCATTACTCGTACCAAAAAATTTGGTAAGTCGTTCCTCTGTAAGACCATTCGGCTTTGGAATTCTTTGCCGGCGCATGTGTTTCCCAGCTCCTACAGTCCCAGGTCTTCTAAGCGGGGCGTGAAACGGCATTTATGCAGGCCATCATGAATGGGTGCGCTCGTTATCGTGCTTATTCCACGGTGGGGAGTCCTCTCATTATTTTGGACTGCATCGGTTGCTTATTATCAGGCAGGAAGCTGTCACTATGACGAGTCATTATAAAAAAAAGAACCTGTCGGTTAGAGGGCAATTCAGAATTTCTATTAAATCATTTTGAATTAGTTTGTCTAAAGTTTTTAGTAGCGAGTCTAGTTCCAAAATTGTGAACAACGGAGCACATAGGTGAATTTCGGTACAAAAAGACAAAACTGAATTATAAAGCGAGCCATATATGGGCATTTATATCGTAAGACGTTGATAAAACTTGTGACAGAATCGTCTAATATCTATGCTTCTAAAAGGCGTAACGATTCTTTATTCAAAATTTTAATGCCAGGGGCCAGTACAGAAAAATCCATATCACCCACGATCGTTCCGTCGTCAAGGTACCAGACATTGATTTGGAATTTAATGATGTAATGGTCAGATGGATGGCCAAACTAAAGATTGCGGGACCGAGAGGAGGACAGGGAGGCCGACATGGAGTCCCTGTTGGCAACTCACGGCGGATTTTAAAAGGTTGTGACGGTGCGCTATAAGCACTGCCAAAGATATTGATACCTAAATATATGGAATAAAATTTTTCAGATGTTTTTATTTACTATTAAACAACTCAACGAATCTCGTTACATCGCATTTTCAATTCAGAGTGTGTAATGTATGATATAACAACAAATGTCATAACGTTTACAACATATAATTTCAGATAAAATAATTTTGTTTATAAAAATCACAAAATATAATCAACGAAAGATCTAATATTAAAAATTATAATTTTAGAACGTATAACAAACTATTCATATAAAATCGTTCACCATAAAAATAAAAAAGTATATTATTCTAAACATATAATACTCATTTAATCGAATATTCGGTTTGTCTAATAACCTTTAATATAGCAATCAACTTATACAATAAAAAATAAACAATGTCTTGGAACTTCATTCGCTAATAATAAATCTTTTTTCAAAACTTAATGCTTATTATTTTGTCATTTGTCAAAACAAAGTAGCTTTATCATCGGTTAACCCTCGGCCCGTCGCGTGGTTTTTAGGAGCCCGGCTTTTAGAAAGATGCCAATTTAGCAGTCTTAAAACTGTCCCAGCGATTTAGAACTTTAGGTACCCTCCTAAAACTAATTAAAATAAAGCATATCGCTCGCTGCACTCAGTTTGCGAGTTAAGGGTCGTGAACTAAGGACATAACGTGTTTGCACGCAAGGCTTTTAAAGACCCTTATGCGACTACTCGCGTAAGTAATATTTTTTTAGTAATAACTTTTTACTTTGGTTGTAACATATATAAATTTTTTATGATTTTTTAACTTAGTTTAAGTAAATTATATGTAAAAATGGATGACCGACAAAATTAACATATTTTGAAATGGTTAGAAGAAAGGATTATAAAAAGGTTATTGAAGTTTTAGGCGGCGAAGTGAATCAAAAGAGGTGGATGAAAGAAATATTATTATGAATCAGGACGACGTCACTAACATGACACGGATACATTACAAGAAAGCAAATAAATAATAAAAATTTTTTTTGTTTATTTTAATTTAAACTTTATCTTTCATTTAAATTTTCTTTTTTAGGTGGGCAGAACGAACATGATTGACAACATAATTGTCACTTTTGTAAGATTAACATATAAAAACAATATGTACTGACTGCATCCAAAGAGAAAATAAACGTCTCTTCGATATGCAAAACTTTTTTTTTTGGTTAATTGTAGGTAAGTACTTTGGTTAAGTGTAGGTTAATAAAAATAAAAATTAACCAAACAAAAAATTAAATCAGGTGATTAAATTTTTTTATTACATTTTGTTCTTTTAAGGATCTCATGTAGATAGATATATAAATAATAAAATATTTTATAATTCTGACTATTTTGTCTTAGAATTATTACAATTATCCTACTATCCTACTAATATTATAAACGCGAAAGTTTGTAAGTATGGATGGATGTTTGTTACTCTTTCACGTAAAAACCACCAAATGGATTTGGATGAAATATGGCATCCAGATAGTTTATAACCTGGATTAACACATAGGATACTTTTTATTTCGATATGCTTACGGGAACGGGAACCACGCGGGTGAAACCGCGAGCGGCTGCTGGTGTATAATAAAAGAAACATCTTTCTTATTTCTAAAAATCAACTTGGAAAGTGTTATGTTTTGGCTGTTACATAATGGGGTCCCTGGCAACCATACGCGACGACTTACGTTACAAAAAGGCGCGACAGGGCGAGGGTTAAAGTTTAAGAAATATAAAACGGCTTAACATTTAACTTTTTGATATTTTTATATTTATTATTTTAAATTAAATTTTAGTTAATTGAAGCTGATATAGACATAATATAAAGCTAAGTAGCTAATATAGACATAAGTAGTGTACTTGTAAGCGTAGTAATCTTGTAACTATGGTATTATTAATATAGAACTGTAGAACTGTCGTTCGACGAAACGTAACTGTTTGATATAGAGAGTCTACATCTGCCCTGCTAGCAGGCTATTTCTAGCCAACTTAAATCTATACTAAATTATAATGTATATAAACTAACTTACGTACTAGTCTTCCTCTCGTCCGCCCGCGCTGTTCGCGGTGCTCCCGGGGACTCGCCAGCCGCCGGCTGCCTTCTGTGGTGCTGGTAGACCGCGCTCCTGCGCGTCTTCAGGTTGGTGCTGTGGTGGTGGAAAGGCCCTAAGCTTCCCGGCTACCCCTCAGTACTGATAATCTCAGAATCATACGTACCACTGATGCACAACAACACTTAGTCCACTTAGTTTAAACTTATTAAAGTTCACACTCCAACGCGAGTACACTGCGTGGGTCTCATAACCAAAGGGGCCAAAATGCCTCGTGCTTGACGACCGCTGTCGAAGCTCCAATCAATTAATTGTTTGTCACTAGCCCGCCCTGGTACTAATGTTTTACACAGTTTAATTATTACGGACCCCCAAATCAAAACAATATGTGCCCCTCACAACAAATTATCAATTCAAAGTCAATATTCTCTACGCGACCCCGCGGTCAAGTTCCTAACCTAATTCCAATGTGAGTGTGTGTCACTTTGACATTGACAGCCGTCTGTCACAATAAATTATGACGACAAAAGTTGCCAGCCGTAAGTGGCCATTTTGTTCCAAACAGACCCCTGCCCCAATCGGAAGGCTCTGATCGTTAGCTCAATCCATCGGGCAAGGAGAGACAGCTGCTGTGTCTCATCGCGGAATCGAACCGCAGTCCCATGCTCGCCAACTAACAACTTTACAATGCTGCCCTAGCTACAAGCAAGGAGAGCAAGTCATTCTCCTTCAACAACATACTAAATCTAATTAGCCAAATTAAAATAATGCTAAATTGTCTTATTCACAAAAGCTTATTTTCTAAATTTTACAAACATCAGTAAAATACACCCGTGCCCTTGCCATTTTGTGCCATTGTCGGAGCGAATAAGTGAAGGTAGACCCTTACGCGACACGAATCGATCCAACGCGACGACGAAGGCCTCCGTGGACAACTAAGAAACTCCCAAGAGGACGGCCTTAGTAGCCAGGCACAAAAGAAAACAAAAAATATTTACCTACAACCCGAGCGTTGCAAAAGTTGATCGGTTTTATCGAGAAAGGTCCAGCAGAACCCGTTGCGTGCGACTCCCAAGAACGGACGAGACTGAGTGACTCGGTCCGAAGGCAGACCCCCCGTCTGCGGCTGCACGGGTGAAGACGTCCACTGTGACAAAATAAACACCGAAAGAGCACTACACAAATGTAGCTCTTCGGACAAACAATATTCAAAATTACGAATTAGGTTACCTAGTAACACATCCAACAGACGTCAACCGTGACGTACTGGCCTATTGAAAGGCTTCACAATCCTCATGGGCATGGGCAACCATGTAGACCATGGGAGGTTTCTCAATTTCCCAAACTTGTGCATAGTTAAGGAAATGGTACCCAAACACAATGACTCTAGACTATGCGGAGTCGAGTCGTCAAACTGTGTACATAATAGAAACAAAACCAAAATAGTTGGCACTGCCAGCAGTGTAGAGCGACCCAGAGCTATCTGGGTGCCTAGTAGGACCCGTCCTAGTACCCGCCCAAGAGTAGGTCAATTGGGCCAGGTGACAAAGTGTGGGTCTGCCCGATCTAGACCAATGTATGTGCCGTTATCCCTGCGGGCGAATCGGTAAAAGGCTATTAACCTACAATGGTAAATTCATTACCGTTACCGAAATTAAATTCCTCACCGTAGATTATGTACCGATGTGAGGGTGACTAGTGTTTGCCCCGTCAAACACCCAGTAAGCATGCCACCAAACAATGTTGCACAAATTAAAATTTCAAATTAAAGATTTCTTTAAAATCTTTCAACAAATTTCAAATTTAAGGTTTCCTTAAATCTTTCAAACCGCGGCCGCCGTAGTATAAAGCAAAACCGTCCGTGGTTTTGCTCTCGCAAAGGGGCAGGCTAGCTATGTCCTGCCCGAGTCCCCCAACTCCAAAGAAAGCCCCCGCCCGTGTGATACCGCGGGTGGTACTATAACCGCTGCGGCATAGCTCGAACGCGGCTGCACGCTAGCGCGCACAGAGCTAGTTGCAGGGAGGGGTCCCTCCTTCGTGACACCGTCGGGGCCCCCGCCCGTGTGATACCCAAATCGCACTCGGGCCGGCGGCATGGTAACCTGCAGGCGCGGGTTTGCGCGCCTGCGCATGGTTCACCTTCCGGTGTGGGGGCTCGCCTCGCGCATGACTGGGCCTCCAGTCCGCTGGTAGGTGTGTGCTCCGCGCTGGAGCACCCCTGCCCGTGTAACGCTGCCACCGCTGTTGTGTGGTCGGTGAAGCCGCTCCCGACCTGTGAACACCCAACAATAATAAATGCTGTGGTCCACCAAATGCACTGCGGCGTTGAGGCCTATAGCCAAAGCAAAGGCCGCTGCGCCTTGCTATACGCCGCCTCGTATGTACAAGCAGCCCTCGTCGGTCCTGGCACCGAGTCGTAGTGTGGCCTCTTTGGCCACAGTGTGTACAAGCCGGGTGCATGCCGGCTGCTGCAGTCAGCGCCGCCAGCCGCGCTGTAGTGTGTCCTGGCTGCGGCTGTACCGTGGGATTCGCCTAGCGTCCCATTGAAGCCTGCGCCTCTGATGGCGCGATTTAAAAGTTCCTCCAATCCTGGCAGAGTAGTCCCCCCTTTCTCTGCCGTTTCCCGCTCAAACCGGGAGCGAACGTCCGTTGGCAGCTTATCCAAAACAATATGCATCAGTAGGAGCAACCACTCGGCTACTGGCAACCCTAACTGTCGCAACGCATTACACGCAACTGTGACTGGCGTCAACAGCTGCGTCGTTAAGTCCGCCCGATTGGCTACCTTAGGTAGCGACAACAATTGGCGCGCATGTGCGTCTACATACGACCCCTCTTCCACAGCGCCACCCAAACTTCCTAACTGATGGGTAGGAAGCCCATCAGGCATCGCAGGCCCTCCCATTGGTGGCGGTATGGATGGCTGGACATCCCCTATCCGTCGCCTTTTAATGTCGCAGGCCGCCTGGACGAAATTATCATTTATTTCCATGATCTGGGCAAACTCATCCTCGTATGCCTACCATACCTTTTTGTTGGACGGTGGAGTAGTCTCCGACAACACCACCATGGTGGTCTCAACCGAAGACACCCGCTGCCTTGACTGCCTGGCTCGCTCGAGGATGTCATCATCGCAGTCTCTCTGAGACAGCAGATCCTGCGTATGCACGAACCAGCGCAGCTCTGCCTCCGCCATCGCGTTGTCAACAAAAAACAAAAAACGAAAAATTAGATTCTATGTCCAACAATAGCACAAAGACAGGGCAATGTTCCCTACTAATGTAGCCACAATCAAAATTAATAAGTACAAAATAAACTTATACGTGTTTGTTACGAGAAGCGCACTAACAAATATAATGTACAAGTATTATTATAACATAGTCCCTATGCATAAATCAATCAATTTAAAACCAATGTAATAATCAAATTAAATTTTAAAATTGGTTTTCAAAAATGAAGGCACAAACAAAACAAAATGTGCCATTATTATTGTATAAACCGTTATATAATAATCAGTGGTCGGAGTAGGTATATTGAATTAAGGTCACTGACATCAAACGTATATGTTAATATGGATACTCCTCCGAGTTTCCGGATTATTATGATAAAAATACCGAAACATCGAAATTATTACATGAAACTAGTTAAAAATGTATCAATACTCTCAACGCTATGCTGCTAGTGGCGTAGATGACCAGAATTTAATAGTAAAAAATGACTGGTGTGTAAAAACCTTGTTGTAGTAAAAGTGTTGGAGTAAAAGCCTAAGCATGTATAAAATGATATAATAATAATATTCATTTCAACACACAACATCCGGCAAACAGGGTCTTTTGTCCTCTTATCTCTATGCTCAACGCATCTGACCAATTAGAATCAAGTATCCAGGATGACTCATTGACTGTTTGTTCGAAAACAATGCGCTCGCACCGACATCCAGACCAAGTGGCTCACTCACTTATTTCGGTTCGTGGAGTGCGCTTATTTTATGTGTTGTGAATATCTTGACTTGACCCTGGCTTGTTTACTGTCTTCTGAAATCTACTTAAAACGACGAATTTGGCTTATAACTACGGACATCGATTTATTACGCTTGGATTGGGCCCATTTGAAGTTGTTTTTGTACGGGTAAGTTTTAATTATTTTCACTATTTAAGAAGGTTTTAGAACTTGGAAACAGTTAAAAAAATCACTTTATAGCAATCATCACAGCGCATGAGAGTCCGGTACGCACACCGCAGGGCTATCACCGCTTCAGTTAAAAAAAACACTTTATATGAAACAGAATTTCATTATCGACTTTACAGTTGTGTATGTATATATTGTAAATTTAAATCATTGTTTTAGGTGAGATATAAATAAATATGGCAAAGGTCAAGGCTGAAACAGTGCAAAAGTGGTTATTGCACTATCCTGAGCTACTTTACGATAACGCTAGTGGCACTATATACTGTACAAAGTGTGAAAGTCATTTGAAAGCTGTGAATAGAGGCAACATTACCAAACACATTGAAGGCGCTGTACATCAAGGAAAATTTAAGAGACCGCAAGAGGAATTTTACTTCGACCTCATTAAGTTCCTGATTCTATGCAATATTCCTTGGTCGCAAATGAAAAATCCAGCGTTCAAAGAGTTTTTTCAGAAATATATGTGCAGTACTTGTTGTTGCGTTTGTACCAATCGTAAAGTGGTTGACGAATCACAGTTACGAAAAGTTTATTTGGAGAAGTTTTATAGGAATAAAATCAATTCGATTTATGAAACTAATAAAAATGAGAAACTATGGATATCGCTGGATGAGACAACAGACATTTTTGGTCGATACATAGTCAATTTCCTAATAAAACCATTGCATCCTAGTAATAGTGCAGGCCGGCCTTATTTGATTGCTTGTAAAATGCTAACAGCAGTAAATGGACAAACAATAACACAATTTGTACTGCAATGTCTAGAAAATTTATGGCAAAACACTTTTGAAGCGAAAGTTGACAATATTTTAATGCTTTGCACTGACAGTGTAGCGTACATGCTATCTGCAGGGCGAAATTTAAAACATTACTTACCTGAAATGAAGCATGTGACATGTTTGGCGCACGCTCTTCATCGTGTAAGTGAGCAGATAAGGTCAGAATACAACGATGTTGATATTCTTATATCAAATGTTAAAAAAGTATTTTTAAAGGCTCCTAGTAGGGTAAACATTTTAAAAGAAAAATATCCTGACTTACCGTTGCCTCCGCAACCAGTCATTACCAGATGGGGTACTTGGTTACAGGCAGCATCTTACTACGCTCAACATTTAGATAAAATAAAAGAAGTTTTATCCTGCTTGAGCAGTTCTGATGCTATAGCCATACGAAACGCAAAAAACATTTTGGAAAAACAAAATTTAGAAAATGATTTAAAATATATTGAAGAAAATTACTCTATTATACTACTAGCCCTAAAAGAGTTACAAAAACAAAATTTATCTCTAGCTGATTCACTTTTAGTATTTGATCAAGTAAGGGCTACGCTTAACGAGTGCGATAATGAGAAAATAAAATAAAATAGAATCAGTTATGGAACGAAATCCAGATTTAGATACAATTAGAGAATACAGCGAGAGTATTGAAAAAAGCGTAGCAAATAATCAGAAACTTTATTTCAAATTCGCTCCATTGACATCTACAGATGTTGAACGATCATTTTCCACTTACAAATGGATCTTAGATGTTAAAAGAAATAGCTTAAAATTAGAAAATATTGAAAAAATTATAGTTATTTATTTTAATTGTATAGAGACAGAAAATCAAAATGTAGAACTTGTAACCGATGAGGATTAAAAATAATTATTTTTAATAAAACTGTGTAACAAACAAACAAGATTAAAAGAAACAATAATTCATAATGTAAACTTAGTTCCACCCATTTGTTACTAGATGGCGCTGATCATTCCTGAATCGCGCTATCGAGATGTCTTTTTCGAAACTATAAGTGAAAATTGTATTTTTGATATTGTTGAGAAATCTGAGGAATCGAAGTCTGCACTAGGGTTGCTTCCAAGCCTTTTGGAACGATCTTGGTCTATCTTTGATTCTCGCCTTGTAAGACTAGTAGTCCCCGACTATAGCGGCACTAAACCCTGCGCTTTTACGCCCGTAGAACGTAGTGGTTGGGTCCGTTCGGCTAATATATTTGTTTTTAAACTAACGGACGTAATAAACAAAGTTCACCACAACTGCTGCTTGTCATTCAACGGTGCCTTCGTGTCTGTTCTGCCCCCCCCCCCCGCTTCACATCGGCTACAGTCTGGCGACCAACGTGGGCACTTCGGCTTCAATTATAACGTCTACAGTCTGGCGACGAACGTGGGCACTTCGGCTTCGCACATTACGTCGACATCCTGGCGACCAGCGGCTGTAACAACCCATTTGTAGTCACAAGATCGGGACGACAAACGACATATAAGAAGACCACCACACCAAAGCAGCAGAGCAAAATGGGAGTGAACCTTTCCGACGAGCAGTTTACGCAACTCATCTCCGCCATGAGTAACCGTCGCAATACCTTGGCCTCTTGTAAAGCAAGCTACAACGGCATCAAAAGCTCCGAAGCAGTGGAGGCTTTCCTTGCTGCTGTCCGGGTGTTTAAGAAGATTGAAGGCATATCTGATCCTGATGCATTGGATGGACTTCCACTTCTCCTGCAAAACGAAGCTGCTATTTGGTGGCAAGGGGTAAAAGAGAACATTTCTACCTGGACCGAGTTTGAAGCACAACTCCGATGTAACTTTGCGCCTAAGAGACCCGAACACCTGATATACCACGAGATCATAAGCCAAAACCAGACAGCTGCAAAAGGCACCGACTCGTTTGTAGCAAAGAAGCGGATGCTCTTCTCACAGCTCCCCAAGGATGAGCAATTAAAGGAAAAGCAGCAGATTGACCTCATCTATGGCCTTTTACATTTGAGCATACGAGACAAAGTACCGCGAAACAGCGTTCAAAATTTTGATCAGCTCATAGAAGATGCTCGTAGTGTAGAACAGGTACTAGAAGAAAAGATGGTTGACCCAGCCATTCCCACTTCTTCTGTACAAAGACCTGGCAACAAGCCACGTTGTAACTTTTGCCATATATACG
The DNA here is from genome assembly GCA_963921215.1 of Scoparia ambigualis. Taxonomy (NCBI): domain Eukaryota; kingdom Metazoa; phylum Arthropoda; class Insecta; order Lepidoptera; family Crambidae; genus Scoparia; species Scoparia ambigualis. The sequence continues at coordinate 3,915,367 of OY992524.1, read as the reverse complement.
GCCACAGAATAGAAAACTGCCGCAAGAGGAAATCCAGCAATTTAAGTTTCGCAACTGCTAAACCGCACCAAGAAGACGGTGCGAGTGTTGTAAAGAAGGAGCATGTTACAGTACCGGCCCAGATAAAGTGCTATGGCTGTGGAGCTCCTGGTGTTTATCGTAGCGTTTGTCCCTTCTGCAACAAATCATCAGCAGCAACTGTAACTGATAAGAAGTTAAGTTTTTGTTCCATTAACGTGCGCATAGATACTCATGCACGACCTGCTGTCTTCATAAAGGTGGATGGATTAGATGGAACTGCACATATAGACACTTGCGCCAAGACAAATGTAGCATCGTTCCAGTTGTATGAAGCTCTGCAACAACGTGGTCATGTATTTAAAGAACAAAGCGCTTATATCACTATGGCAGATGGAATTCAACGTCACGAGAAGGTACTTACCTTTAATGCAAAAGTTGAACTTTGTGGACGTGAATTCAAAAGTAACTTTATTGTATTACCCCAGTCTAAGAATAATCGCACTTTGTTGGGAATTGGATTTTTAAAGCAGGCTGGCATAGTTCTGAGTCTAGCACAATTCACTTGGCATTATGTTAAACATCCGGAACAAGAATATGAACTGTTTACAGAGGACTTTGTTAGCATCGAAGATAAAAGGGAAGTCTCTCCACCTAAAGTTATCGATTTGGCCATCCGTACACCAACTGCACCCGAAGTGTTAAACACTGCCAAGTCAATGTCTTCATGTACTGCGGCTACGATTGCCTGTGAGACTATTCCACCAGACCCGCATAATGATGAAGCATGTTTACCAATCGAGGGGGCTGCTACAAGTTACAAGCTAATCCCCATAGATTTAACAGAGTCTGCGCCGCTCAATAAACGGAGTAAGACCACTATCTTCGACGGTCACTCTCCACGGTTGCAATACATGATGGCAGATGCCATTGCAAATGTCGCCTCTCAAGACAACAACTTATCTCCTTTTTCTAATGATTTGTTCCCTGACCCTCACATTGAACTTAGTTCAATTGATGTTGAAACTGTATTAAATTCTGCTCAATCTGCTCAATTAGATAATTTGTTACAACAGTACCAAGATATTTTTATTTCTAATGGAAAACCCACACATGCAACCGAACATAGCATTCAGACATTAGACCATCCTCCAATTTCTTTGCCACCCTATAGACTGTCCCCACCTCGTAAAGAAATTCTTAAGGCTGAACTTAATAAAATGTTAGAAGATGGAATTATTGAATCTAGCTCCTCGCCCTGGGCTGCTCCTGTTGTAATGGTTCCAAAACCCAATGGTAAAGTCCGATTATGTATAGATTATCGTAGACTTAATGCAATAACTATACCTGATATATATCCGATCCCAAGAATTGATGACTTACTTCATGAAGCTAAGCCTACTCCCTTTATGTCGGCGTTAGATTTGAAGGCCGGCTACTGGCAAATAAAAGTACGGGAAGAGGATCAGGAGAAAACTGCATTCATCACACCCTTTGGGATATATAAATTTACTAGAATGCCGTTTGGTTTGCGAAATGCGCCAGCAACATTTCAGAGACTCATTGATCAATTTCGCGTTAGTCTGAATCATGTAAAGCTCCTAGCTTACCTTGATGACGTCATTATTTTCTCTTCGGGATTTGAATCACACATGTCCGATCTTCGATGTATCTTCTTAAAGATGAGAGAATTCAACTTAACTGTCAATAAAGACAAATGCCGGTTTTGTTGCTCTTCATTGAGATATTTGGGACACCTTATAACACAAAATGGATTCGAGATGGATCCTGGAAAAACAGCTGCAATTAATAACTTACCAACGCCGTGCAACTTGAAACACTTGGTAACGTTTTTACAAACCTGTTCATGGTACCGTCGTTTTGTAAAAGACTTCTCAAAAATTGCGGAGCCACTTTTGCGACTTACCAAGAAAAATGCAAAATGGATATGGACTGATGAACACAACAAAGCCTACAATGATTTAAAAGGATTACTTACCACCGCGCCTGTTTTAAAACAAGCAGACGCTTCAAGACCATATATCCTGAAATGTGATGCGAGTAACTATGCTCTAGGAGCAGTTTTAGTGCAGGGGGAGGGAGAAGAAGAGCATCCCGTCGAATATGCTAGTCGTCTTCTCACGCCTGCAGAACGTAACTATAGCACAACAGAAAAAGAAGCTCTTGCTGTGGTCTGGGCCGTAAAGAAATTTTCTGGTTACATAGATGGTTCACCAATTACTGTAATAACTGACCACCAAGCATTGAAATGGTTGATGTCACTGAAGTCACCTACCGGTAGATTAGCAAGATGGGCTTTACAGCTCCAAGCTTATGATATAACTATTAAATATACACCTGGTAGAACAAATGTGGTAGCAGACACACTCTCAAGACCACCATGCACTGAAGGTAACAGGGAACAGTGTGATATATGTAGCATAATAATAGAGATGCCTTCAAGAAACGTAAGTGAGGTAAGGGAGGAACAGATGAAAGACGATAAGATCATGAAAATCATACATGCTCTTGAAGAAGTGAAAGGTACTGAGAATGCGTACTATTGGAGCAACAAAGGATACTTCCTAAATAATGGGCTTCTTTATAGAAACAACCCTCACGTAGAAAATGACGATGCTCAGCTAATAGTTCCAGAACATGAGTGGGCAAATGTTCTTGCTGTTTATCATGACAGTCCAATGGCAGGGCATTACGGAGCAGAGAAAACATATCAATCTATTTGTAAACGCTATTTTTGGTCTGGTATGCGTAAATACATAGATGCTTATGTAAAGAAATGCGCTGAGTGTCAGCGATATAAAGTTACCAATCAAAAACCAGCAGGATTGTTGCAAACTACGGCAATGAATCAACGATTTGAGGTTCTTGCATTTGACCTGTTCGGACCCTTGCCAGCATCAGCTGGTGGTATGACCTGGGTATTTATAATTGAAGATGTAGCGACCAGGTGGGTTGAACTCTTCCCTTTGGAAACGGCCACAGCTGAAAAATGCGCTTTTATACTCATAAATGAAATCTTCCTACGGTTTGGCTTTCCTAGACGCATGATAAGCGATAACGGCCCTCAGTTCGTAAGTGCTGTTATGCAGCAAATTGCCTTTTGCATGAAGATAAAACATGCTTTTACGCCAGTATACCATCCAGAAACAAATCCTGTTGAAAGAAGGAATCGGGATCTAAAGACTCAGTTGGGAATCATCTTGGGAGACAATCACCGCAACTGGCCAGATCAACTCCCTTGTATACGGTTTGCTATGAATACCGCCCAATGTTGTTCTACAAACTTTACTCCTGCGTATTTGACTTTTGGTAGAGAATTGAGGACAGTGGATGACAACTGGCATAACTTCCGTCAGGTTGTAATCTCAGAAAACTTTTTACCTGAAATAACTCCGAAGTTATTACAACTGGCTCATACAATGGAAAGGGCCAAGGATGTGCAGAAAATGAAAGAGGAAAAGAGAAAAGAATACGTAGATCAAAGTAGGCGAAGTGATCCTGGCTATAACGTTGGTGACCTCGTAATGGTAACGTCTCATCCAATAAGTAAGGCTGCCCGAGGAATAAGCGCTAAATTCGCACCACGACGAGATGGCCCTTATGTGGTAAAAAGGAGGCATGGCCCATCTTCGTATGAAATCGCAGATATAACGAGCCCCACCACTTCTCTTGGATTGTACCACACTTCTGCTATCACCCCTTTCTCAGGTACCGACCATAATATACCTGAGCCTGTGCAACCTCTTAGGAAAAGAGGTCGACCTAAAAAGAAGGTACCGCAAGAAAATAATATATTCGATGCACAACCTAAACGAGGACGCGGTCGTCCTCGCAAGAACCGCGCCTAACTCTTCCTGTCTCCTCATCGGGACGATTATCGGAGCCAGAGGGGGAGATTGTAACAAACAAACAAGATTAAAAGAAACAATAATTCATAATGTAAACTTAGTTCCACCCATTTGTTACTAGATGGCGCTGATCATTCCTGAATCGCGCTATCGAGATGTCTTTTTCGAAACTATAAGTGAAAATTGTATTTTTGATATTGTTGAGAAATCTGAGGAATCGAAGTCTGCACTAGGGTTGCTTCCAAGCCTTTTGGAACGATCTTGGTCTATCTTTGATTCTCGCCTTGTAAGACTAGTAGTCCCCGACTATAGCGGCACTAAACCCTGCGCTTTTACGCCCGTAGAACGTAGTGGTTGGGTCCGTTCGGCTAATATATTTGTTTGTAAACTAACGGACGTAATAAACAAAGTTCACCACAACTGCTGCTTGTCATTCAACGGTGCCTTCGTGTCTGTTCTGCCCCCCCCCGCTTCACAACGGCTACAACTGTAATAATGATTATTTGTATTAACAATAAACAATTTTGTTTGCTTACATATGGTTTTTTATTTTATTACTCTATTTACCAAATTTTTGGAAACTCCGGTACATTCCGGAAGAAATGCATGTCCATGTTATGATATCATGACGCAAGTATCTAAAATCAATATACCTACTCCGACCACTGATAATAATCCAACCAAATTTCGCATATGCCGCTATGTAAAACAAAACAATGTATTCAGTAAATCAGACTTGAATTGATTTCCAAGAAAAAGAATAAAAATATTAATTAAATAATGTACGTTGGCCAGTCATGATACTGCCACAAGTTAACATTTAAAGTTCAATTAAAATTTACTATGTAAACAAGTCATTTAAGAGGCCGATTACATCTCGATTGTGATTTTTGCGTAAAATGGCCAATTTTGGCGTTATGGATCTCAGAAACAAAAATACATTAACAATTATGACTTATTGAACAGTGTAGAATAGCTATTGGAATAGTGCGTAGCGGCCTCGCTTTTTGTAAATTTTGCTTAACTTTTTAATTAAACCCAAAATTGCAGAGAAAGATTTTCATAAAGTGGGCGAAGGCACTTTTTTGAGCTCATCGATTGAACTACTGTTCCAAACAAGTAAAATAAAAAAATATAATGTTATCTTTTATATAGTCGAATAGTGCGTAGCGGCCTCGGAATTTTTAGATATTAATAATATTATATAGGAAAAAAATCTTATTCTAAACCAAAAAACTTCGAAAATCGCTATAAGTTAACTGTGAATATCTCCTATCTACAATAATATTATTGAGCAAAATTTAAACCAGAGTAATTATTACTTCATGAGGAATAAAGATTTTATAATAAATTTATTATCCTATTTCGATAAAAACGATAAATACAACTGCAAAATTACTACAAAATGCGACGCGCCGGCCGTCCGAATTCAACTTATGCTCACAGAATGGAGATTTGTAATATTATGCACAAATTTATTATCCTATTTCGATAAAAACAATAAATACAACTGCAAAATTACTACACAATGCGAAAATGGGCATTTTACGCATTAAATCACATTCAAGATGTAATAGGCCTCTTAACAAACAAATGTTACAAATGAATGGAACTCAAATTAGTTTCCCAAAGAGAACTACAATAAACAAATGTTAATCAATCATACATAGGCCATACTCACTATGTAAGCAAACAGTTTATATGGTAACATAACTGCAATATTAATATATGTGTCTACAGCCTTGCAATCGCTAGACAACCTAACTACAAATATTGTGAATCAAATGCCTACAATATTTAAGTATGTTTTCAAAATGAAACAACAAACCAAATCAAAATTCCACAATTTTCAATGCTTTAAATTCCAAATTAAGTTTTTAAGCAATCAAGGAACAATTAAATGTTTAATTATTTGCAAACCGCAAGAATCTTAAAATTCAGTTTGCACAACAAATACAACCAAAAAAAAACATTTATTTGTTGTCACAAATTTACACTACCCTAGCGAGACTAATTCTAAATTAAAGTTAGACAACAAAGCAACAATAAACTGCCACAAACAGTTTTAATCCGTAAGTATATTAAAGTTGTCTGATAATTACACCGCCCCGGTGAGTAGATAGTACTCAAATAATTCAAAGCAAGTAAATACTGTACTGTGATATGATTTTAATCCAACCAACAGTTAACCATAGTTAACCACATTCTAAATGTATACCAAACCATGAAACATATGCTTACCTTGCACTATTAAGCAAGTAATTACATTCCAAATGTGTTATCAAAAACCAAATGTTTTTATTGCACTATGATATTTATATGACTATTTTATTGTAATTATAGCAAGTTAGGTTTGACAACACTTTCCGCAGTGGAATAATCTTACACAATTAAACACATTCTAAATGCGGGACAACGGATCCAAGATTATTACCATTACACTGACCGCAGTGAGAAAATCTTACACTAGGTGCCTACTTGCTATGATCACACAATAATCACACAACAAAACCTACCTATTAACATTGCATTCTGAATGCAATTTAATATGCGGTAGCAAACAATCTTAAAACTAAAACTAATACTAATTACTACCTAATGCAGGTCCGTAGGTAAAACCACGCTCTGCTACCAAAAAATGTTTGATATAGAGAGTCTACATCAGCCCTGCTACCAGGCTATTTCTAGCCAACTTAAATCTATACTAAATTATAATGTATATGTGTCTCTCGTCCGCCCGCGCTGTTCGCGGTGCTCCCGGGGACTCCCCGGCCGCCGGCTGCCTTCTGTGGTGCTTGTAGACCGCGCTCCTGCGCGTCTTCAGGTTGGTGCTGTGGTGGTGGAAAGGCCCTAAGCTTCCCGGCTACCCCTCAGTACTGATAATCCCAGAATCATACGTACCACTGATACACAACAACACTTAGTCCACTTAGTTTAAACTTATTAAAGTTCACACTCCAACGCGAGTACACTGCGTGGATCTCACAACCAAAGGGGCCAAAATGCCTCATGCTTGACGACCGCTGTCAAAGCTCCAATCAATTAATTGTTTGTCACTAGCCCGCCCTGGTACTAATGTTTTACACAGTTTAATTATTACGGACCCCCGAATCAAAACAATATGTGCCCCTCACAACAAATTATCAATTCAAAGTCAATATTCTCTACGCGACCCCGCGGTCAAGTTCCTAACCTAATTCCAATGTGAGTGTGTGTCACTTTGACATTGACAGCCGTCTGTCACTATAAATTATGACAACAAAAGTTGCCAGCCGTAAGTGGCCATTTTGTTCCAAACAGTAACGATTATAAGTTGTTCGATGATGCACTAAACGTGTGTATCGTTAAAAATGTATCCAATTTCGGTGAACACTTTCATCGATGTAAATACTATAGTAAGAATTATGGATTCGATGTACCGTATATTCGGGTAACCAAAGCAAGTTGAAACATTTATTTTATGAAACAAATTTTGATGAAACTGAAAATGAAACGGTTATGTTTGGTTGCTAGGGTAATAAAAAACAATGTTAAAAATCCTGGAATAGTTTTCGGTGAAATGAAATTCGGTTAATGTTTTTAATAGATATTGTAGCGTTTTATTAACGCTTAAATATACTTAAGTAAAATTTTGAACCACTGAAAAAAGACGATAACTACAGGCGGGAATCGAACATCGCACCTTCCTGAAATTCGGTATTAAAAAAATCCGTATTTTAATAGAGACCCCTAAGCAATGCCTCAGTGGCAGAGTGGTCAACGCAGCCGCCTGGATTGCGGAGGATGCAGGTTCAATTACCACTTGTAATTATTTTAAACGTTTAATTATTATTTTCTTCAAAACGAAATTACTTTGTATAAAATAGCAGTTAAGAGCCGTTTCAAATTCCGTATCAGATCTTTACCAACTGCATCAAAGGATTTCGCTTAAACCAAACACTTCTGTAATCCGCTCGAGCGTGTAATAGATTCCCCGGATCCGTTTGCCAATCAATTCCTTAAAAAATAATTATCCTTTCCACCCAACGACGGAGTTTGTAACCAAGGTGCCTCCCAAACAACTCTTGAGGTGATTGAATAACCACATCAGATTGGATTTCTTATTTTGCTAATGTAGATGTACACACGGCGTCAGATCAACCTACCCAAAACTGTCAAATTTCTACAATCTATTTTGAATTTTATTGTTTGGCTCTAAGGATCAATATTCATTGGAGTAATTTGACAGTTTAGGGTAGGTTGATCTGACGCCGTGTATACCTACGAGTTGTAAGTGTAAAGATACCGTTAGCTCAGCCGAAAGCCACATACATTTCATGATTAAGAATTCTTTTTTGAGCTGTGCTTTACCTGACAGCTGACTGGTTATTTAGATAATAATATATAGTCCAAATCTATATGAATAAAAATAAACTACCAAATGTAAGTTCGCGCATCACTAAAAAACGGGTTGACCGATATGGCTGTCTCTTTTCTGTGGTATGGTATTTCTTATTAAAAAAATGGATAAGTGTAATGATAATTGTTTTTATTAAGAGCTTCAACGTATATGCACAAACAAGTTGTAAGTTTACCAAGGTATAATGAGCTACTTAGAAAGAGAACTTTCAAGGTCCCCACAACTAAAGTGAAAACCACATTTGCACAAAGATTTAGAGAATTTATTTTTCCTCGCCTCTACAATAAATTTGGTCAACATTTGCGATTTAAAGCATTGTCTACACCAACAAGCCAAATCTAAGGTTCTGTCCCTATTATTAACTTGGGATTACGCGCAATCCGAGGAAATTATTAAGGTTACGGCATAACAAGGCCTTCCAACTGGTAATGGACAGCCGTGGCAGTCTTGTCGCTGCTGTCCGATCCCAAGAGTCAATCGCAGGGTTACCCATTACACTTTCACACTCGCACTCCGCATTCGCGCTTTGCATGGTCCATTTATATTATATGATTATTGTATAATGTTGTACTTGTTTTTGTATACTATTATTGTTCATGTCGAATATCCACTATTCAGATACATTGCTTTGTAAAATAATTGACTCCCACGAGTCAGGCCTAGCCTTGTGTGGGAGTCACTGATCAATCTTGTATCTCGGCTTAAGTTATGTTTTTTGCTAAATAAACATTTTTCATTTTCATTTTCATAATATCTACGAAATTATCACGGGATATTCGGTGTCGACTACATTTTATATGTGATGGCAGATTTTAATAAAGTTTTATTGCATTTGTGTACTCCATGGATTTCCCCTAAGTGCTGCCTGATTCAGTTAATTAACATAATAAATGTTTAATCATTAATGGAATCGGTAAGCGTGTTCGCTAATTTGGTCCTGATACTAATCAGCTAGTAGACAAAGCTGCAATTTGGCAATTTACAAAATGATTTACACAAGTTAAGCTGCGTAATTAAATTAGCTCGGTGTCCTTAATTGATATTTGTTTTACTGATGAGTACTCGTATGTAGGGGATGTAATGGATTATTTAATAAGGCAATAGTCTGTCAGAACACAACACATATGGTGCTAAGATTGATGATATACGAGTACATACATACATATAATCACGACTAAGTATATCCCCGAAGGGTTAGTCAGAGACTAGGCAATGAATACAGCAAGACTGCAGTCCTCTGCCATAGTCCACTTTCACCAAATATCGACTGCACAAGTGCTTAGCGTGACAGGTGGGGGGCCCATCGCCGCTCTATTCTGTTGGATGTATGTGCAGTCTTTAGTCCGTTAGTCGCCTTTTACGACACCCAAGGGAAGAGAGGGGGTGGTAGTATTCTTTCACCGCTACGCGACTCGGATGGTATATACAAATACATATAAACATTGTAATACATTTAAATGAGGCTGTGATTTAAAATATTAGAATAGTGCTATGTAAGCGGATTTAAAACGAGCCTCAGCATAAACCTATTTTTTGTGTGAATGTGTGGCAGAAATTGTTATTTGCAACATATTCGGTACTTACATGGAATATGGTAGTAGTATTATCTGGTGATATACTTTAAAGAGTACCCAGAATAAAAAGTATGAGATAAGATAAGATAAGAAACATTTATTGACCACAAGCACGTAAAAGAAAAGGTTGTACAATACAGAAACAGATAGATAGATAGATAGACAATACTTTTATTGTAACATAAAACAAACATTTACATTAGACATAAAATAGCAAAAATACAAAGTTACAATGTGGCGGTCTTATCGCTTAAAAGCGATTTCTGCCAGAGAAACAGTCGGATGGAGAGAACTTATACACTCTATGTTCGGAGGTGCAAACATTCAAAACATGGTTACACAATTAAATGCAAAAATAAGTAATTAAATAAAATAAATAAAATAACATTACTTATAAAATAAATAAATAATAAGGTGTAATAAATATGTGTATATATATATACATATACATACTTAAACATAATAGTCTCAGGTAGGAAGTAGCGGACAACGACAGCTATGCAGCAGGATAGGGTTAAATGGAAAGGTAGAAATTCTTCACGAGCTCCTTGAATGCGTGAATGGTTTTAGCTCGCCTGATCGCAACTGGAAGCGAGTTCCAGAGACGAACAGCTTCAACAGTAAAGGAGCAATCGTAAAAGGTGGTGTTGTGAAGAGAAGTTTTAAGGGCTAGATTTTCTGATGACCGTAACGAGCGCGAGTTCGAATAATAAAGGAAACTGAAGCGTTCCTTTAGATACGAAGGATACTTGGGATTGAACAATATGTTATATAGAAGGGAGAGGATGTGAGTATTCCGGCGAAGACGAATAGTAAGCCACTTGAGTTTAAAGCGGTACTTAGAAACATGATCATACTTGCGCAAGCCAAATATGAAACGATAACAAAGGTTTTGAAGGCGCTCAAGTTTATTTAGCTGGTCCTCCGAGAGATCAAGATAGCAGGCGTCAGCGTAGTCTAAAACGGGAAGAAGCAGCGAATGCGCTAGCGCAATTTTAGTGGCAGTGGGTAAAAAGTTGCGTAGTCTTCTTAAAAACCCCGAGAATGCGTAAAGCTTGCGACTGACAGCTTGCAGCCCCAACTCAAGCAACTATCAATAATAAAGCCCAAGTTAGTAACTGATTTGCTGAAAGGGATGTCCACTCCATCAAATGTAACCATAAGGAGGGTTTCCCAGTTTATTTTAGAAAGCAACCTGGAGCTGCCGACCATAATGGCCTGCGTTTTGCTTGGGTTGACTTTAAGCCCGTAGGCTCGGCTCCAATTAACAATTTGTTTTAGATTGACGTTGGTAGTTTCTATAGCTTCGGCGAGATTACCAAGTGGTGCCTGGCAATAAATTTGTAAATCGTCTGCATATAGGTGGTAGGAAGAAGAAAAGTTTTGAGAAATAGAAGTGATAAATATAGCAAAGAGGAGAGGAGATAAAACGCCACCCTGCGGGACACCAGCCGTCAAGTCACACCACGCAGAGAATTTCTCACCAAGGCGAACCCGCTGCCTGCGTCCGTACAGGTAGCTGTGAAACCACTCAATTACCGTTGGAAATATGTTAAATGAGCGCATCAAAGATAACAAGACGCTCGAGGACTTTGGATAGGAAAGGGAGAATGGAAATAGGTCGATATTCAGCAAATGATTTAGGATTATTTTTCTTAGGCAAAGGAATTATTTGAGCGTCTTTCCATGAGGATGGGAATACAGCATTAGAGATGGAGTTGTTGAAAATAAAAGTGAGGACTGGAAGGATGACGTCAAGGATCGGTACTAACATATTACGGCTAATACCGTCTCCACCTACCGCATTGGAAGTAATTGACAGCAAGCTCTTTTTAACATCACAATCCGATAATTGGTCAAATGCAAAGGGAGAAAGATCAGGGATTGATACAGAAGACAATTTGTCTAATGTAGTCGCTTTATCAGCATCATTGATACATGATGAAGAAGAGAAATGGAGATTTAGTGAGTCAATATTAATATCGGGTGAAATAGAGTTTTGTTTTAATTTTCCAATTCCAAGTGACTTGAGGAATTTCCAAGCTTTAGATGTATCTACATTTTCGACTGAATTATGGATGTGACGGCGTAGCGCATCCCTACACGCCCTATTGCAGCGATTACGAGCCTTGACATACCTTTCCCTGTTGTGGTCAGTAGGTCGAAGTTTAAAGCGGCTTTTCGCTGCCACTTTTTTGTTCATTAACGCTTTTATGTCGTCTGTCAGCCATGGCGCTGGTTGATGCTTTATCTAAACGGCTCGAAATGGCGCATGCTTGTCATACAATGTTGTTACAAGGGAGTTAAAAACAGCAACTTGTTCATTAACAGACTGAGCGACAAAAACAGGAGTCCAATCGATTTTACAAGCGTCATCACGGAACGCATGTTGATCCATACCACTAAAATTGCGCTGAAGCATGACTTTGGGTTTAGCTTTAGAAGGACGAACTTTATATGACAAAAATAAAAGATCATGGTACGAAAAAGCGTCGGCTGGGCATTGACCGTGCTTCGCAACATGCTAGGGAGATGACACTATTAATAAGTCTAGAAGAGATGGAGTCGAGTTTGGGAAATGATGGGTTGCGGTAAGAGGGAGAATATTTAAGTTGCTAGAACTGATAACTGATTGAAGCGAAGAAGTACGAGAATCGTTCTTAAGAAGGCAGGTGCTGAAGTCACCCATGATAATTGAATGGCTGTAGAAAGGAATTACGTCATCGAGTAGTTTTTCAAATGACGTGAAAAAATTGATGAGTAAAGAAGGGCTGTAGTAAACTCCGAGAAGGATTTTATTGTGAGCAAGAACAACTTCAACCAATAAATGCTCGCCGGCGTTAGCAGGAGGTGGTTGTGCCGAGGTGCTAATTACGGAGTAGGGAATATGAGCACGTAGGTATATAGCAACCCCGCCACCCCTGGAGCCAGTGCGATCGTTGCGTATAAGGTGGAAGCCAGGCAGAGCATAAGAGGTAGAAGGTAAGCACGGTTTAAGCCAAGACTCGGAGATTAATACAGCATGAATATTTTTGTGATTGAGTGACGCCAGCATTTCTGAATGATGAGCCGGAATACTTTGCGCGTTTATGTGAACGACGTTAAAGTTTTTTGGTACATCAGAAAACTGACACTCAAGTGTGTCGGAAAGGGACGGGATGCTAACAAAACTGTCTTCATCACTACTAGAAGATATAGAAAGGTAGTTCACATCATCACCTGAGGTTGACATAAATATAAGATATATAAATATTAATATTAAAATATACGAAATAAAATATTATGAAACTACCATTAACTTTTAAAAGTGAAGCTAACTCCACCCGCCGGTTCGTGCTGTACATTAAAAATAAGAATTTAAAAGAAAAATTTAAAATAAACATTGACAATAATATTGTCAATGTTTATTTTAAATTTTTCTTTGTGAACCCATTACACATACAAACAAAATAAAATAATAAAAAAAACATCGTTGAATTAAAAGTCTGAAACAGAACGTAGTAAAAAAAGAAAAAGTCCAATGTCAAGTCTGTCGTGCTGTCAGTCGTATGTCACTGTCATAGAAAAGAAAAGGGAAACAATAAAATTTGCAAAGAAACCAAGTTAAAAGTAAAAATAGCAACGTGAGTGTAAATTAATTATTAAATAATGTACCTTGTCCTTGGAACGGCGTAACTGGGTCCACAAACAATGTCCGCTGAGCATAACAACACAGAACTTATCAAGTTAGAATGACAACAACAAAATTGTTACTTCTTATTGCTGATTCCGGCTCGCCTTGTTTTCGGCACCGTAGGTTCCAGTACTTTGGTCGCAACAGACACAGGCTTGGGTACGTACATCCACTACCGCAATCTTATGAAGCTCTGCAAGTGAACTTATGCGGCTACGTTTCCCGTCAGAACTGACTACGAAGATGTATCCCTGGCGCGTGAAGCAACTAGTGACGCCAAATTTCTAACGGGCTGCCATAAAAGTGTCATGCCGCGGTTTCGTCAGGAACTCTGAGATTGTAATACCGGTGCCCTTCAATGCGGTCTTGGCATGCCAAATCTTGTCCCTCACTTTGAGATCGCGCAGCTTCAGCAACATCGGTCGCGGTCGGTCGCTCGTAGATGTGCAGCCCATTCGATTACATCGGCCTAAATCTTTCGCCGAGAAACTGGATAGCTTCAATCGACCGACGACAGCACCCACGACAACTGCAGTTGTATCCTCGTTGGCCTGCTCCGGCAGGCCATGAACCAACAGCATCTTCCGCTGACTCCTCATCTCTATGCCGTCCACCTGACGAGCGAGAAGGCTCACTTGGTCTTGAAGGGTGTGAAGAGTGGATATAATGAATGCCCTAAAAGCCGCAAAGTCCGCTGTTAGGGTGGAGATATTTGAAGAAGGAGCCGCATTGTGTAGTTCTCCCTGGTAGGCATCCATCCGCTGGGTAAACATGTGTTGGAGTTGAGCTAATGTGTCCTGAAGAGCCCCCTTCTTTTGCTCTCTGTTGTGCAGTGCAGTGCAGGAATGTGTATGTGCTTCTTTTGTTATGCTTTAGTGTTGACAACACTCACCGGCAGGTATTATGTGCTAATTATTAATTATCATAAACAATTGGGTTCCCAAAACCAATATTATAATTATTAAATAATAAAAATATACAGAGCTTTTAAAGTGGATGTTTATTTTAGCAGCTACCCCCGAATAAAAAAAAAACATTACACAAGAAAAAATAACAAAGTGAAAATAAACAAAATGCATTAAAAACAATAAAAAATATAATATGCTAATGTGGCATGTGGCCAATGAGGTCCCAACCTCAGCTTGTGCTAAAATGACATGTAAGCCACTGCAGCGCTGGTATTCTGGTAGGACCTTATGCCTTGCTCGTTTAACGCTCGTTTGCTAAAATCAACTCACGATAACACAGATTTTATGTACTCAATATGAGTGGTAGAAAGAGAGGTCTTGCAACAAGTTTCTCTGTGATCAAACGTCTGGTACAGCACAGCTGAAGTAACTTAACTTGCAAGATCGCAAGCCGATTGCAAAACCACTTTTTTATATTTTCTTTTTTAAGTTACCAAACTCCTCTAACACTACGTAATCGAGTTTCTCCGAATTATAATTTGTTACGGTCCCCATCAAATCGCCTAGGCAGTTCGTATATTATTCGCCAGTATTGTAACCCAACTGAATGCAAACTAGTTTCAGCCGTAACTTGCGTACAGCGGCGCATCCGCCCGTCCTCGGAGCGTTCACAAAGCAGAAAGCGTCCTCAATGTCGGCGAAAGGTGCCTTTATACGTCACGGCTTTTTTATATCAAAATTTTCCTGGAGATGGACGACGCCACCGCCGAGATCGGCTTAGACGCAACGATCTAGACGCACACCAGACTGACTGACATTAGATGGCTCAAGATAGAGATAGATGGAGGGACTTGGGGGAGGCCTTTTCCCAGCAGTTGGACAGTATAGGCTAGCAAGAAAAAAGGAAAAACACGAGCAGACAGGTCACTTGATGAAAGTAATCACCGCCGCCCATGGACACCCGCAAAACCAGAAGAGTAGCAGATGTAGCAGAGGTAACCCGCCTTGTGGAAGGAATTGCATCTTTCAAGAAAGAGTAGGAATTGTGAGGGGGGAGGGAGGGTGGGGGGAAATGCCTCCGGTACACAACAGCATCGAGTGCTATTGTTTTTTGCCAATATTACGCTGGGTGAGCCGGCCTAATTCGTAATGCAACGAAGCAGAAAACTATAATTGATGTGTAGGTATTAGCTTTATACTCATGCTTGCCAAATGCGGGGAATTTAAACTTCCGGTAATTGAGCCGAGCCGTTAGCCACTGTGTGTTCCAAAAAATAATTAAAATCTTATCGTACTGTGTAAACGCCACAATGTTGGCATTAAACTAAAACACCGTTTCTAAACCCGTCACGTGAATGCGGAACAAGCTATGATGGGATGGGTTTTGTTCATTTCAAGATTAGAAACATTCTTTAACATACCCTGGGTAATATTTTATTTATGAGTTTTTTCATTATTATTTCATTTAAGTAGCATTTGTCTTATTTTTTTTATTCGGCAACGGGTAAGCGCTTGGCCTTCATCTCACCTGATGGTAAGTGACGATTAAGCCGAAGGTGGAAGCGCGCTTCACCCAGAATCCTCAACCACTGAGGAACTGGCTATCTTATCTCAGACTGCCGGAACACAACAATGCTATAAACATCGTTGTTATGGCGACAGACTTAGATAAGATGGTGGTAGCTAGCCAGGCAGACCTAACAGCCCTACCACCAGCCAAACCGAGCACACAAAGATGTACCCCCCACTGGGAATCGAACCCGGGACCTCTGGGTCTGAAACCGGTGGCTTAGCCACTAGACCATAGAGGCGGTTAAAATTGCGAGTCAAAGTCAAAGTTGAAGTAAAAATATTTATTCAATACTTACTCAGTTATTTAACTTACAAGATTTAATACCGATCGGGACTCGAAGGACCCGCGAAGCTGTACGATGGCGGCTGATTAATTGAATACTACCACCCTCTCTCTTCCCTTGGGTGTCATAAAAGGCGACTAACGGACTAAAAATTTCAAACACATTCAACAGCAAAGAGCGGCGATGGGCTCACCACTTATCACGCTGAGCACATGTGCAGTTGTAACTTTGTGAAACGTGGGCTATGGCAGTAAACTAATTTTGCGGTCCTCATTAAACAGTTTCTGACTAACCTAGGGACTAACCTAGACTAACTTAGGGAATTATAGTCGTGACTGTAGGTATGTATGTATTAATGTTTCTAATTAATCGTTATTAAAACAATAACAACGGCGTCACCCATCTTGTGATCCGACTTTGTGAAAGTTGCTCAACTTTCACGATTGTAATTCAAACGCGCTTTCCACGCCATCTAGCTCCACTTATACAGACTAACATAATAACATTATCACCTAATATTGGCTGTAATATTTCAAATCGTCACCTGTCCGAATGATTGATTGATCTATTCGCAAATTACAATGTTATCGACTGGTGTTCTCATCAGATTTAACCTACCTACCTACTAGGAGTAGGTAGGTATTGAACGAGATTAATTGTACGATAGGGTGGCTGATTAGTCGTTAAGATACGATTAGATTTTGGCACCTGTCGAAAAGAATAGCGAATCAAACATCCATAAACTAACGAGTCAGAGACTAGTAAGAAGGCTCGACCGAGACAGGTTTTTCGATCAAGGCCGAGAGCGAGACCGAGAACGTGAATAAAATAAAATCTCGGCCGAGACCGAGAGCCGAGACCGAGATTAGACAAATCGTGAAAAAAAATTAAACGCTGTTAAGTAACTGTTTAATACTGTAGATACTGTTTAATAAAAACTAAGTAACTAATTTAATAATAAAAGTTAAATAACATTATAATATATCATAGCATAAAAAAGCAAGACATTTTCACCCTTCAAAGAGTGTCTGCCTCTCATTGTACAAATGTCCAGCTTTGCTGAAGTCTTTCTTTGCAGTCTTCGCTCTCTAAAATAGCTTTTTAGCGCTATTTTAATCACTGAACTTGAATACTGTTTTCGTCATTGCTCATTGGCTCGTCTTCCAACTCTTGGAATCATGCGCTGCCCATGAGTTGGGTTGCTCTGTTGCAACCATGTTTGAAGAGTGTAAAGTATGTAAAACGGGGAACAATCATCAACATACATCGGGCAAGGAGGATGTATGCATACATAACACACCTCCCTCAATAGTTATGACATCACATGACATCATCAGAAGAATTGACTATAGTCCACCCTGGGTCGCCTTCTTGTAACCACTCCTTGTTGACTTGTGAGTTGTTCATTTACTTCTTCTGTGGCATCTGACGATACCGGACTTGGCACCCGGCGCTGTACGGACACGTGACTTGGTGAGGACCAACGCTGGCTCTCAACCTTATCACTTCTCTCTCCATCGGCGCTGTCGTTAACTCTGTCACAGGTGACTTCCGCGGCCAAAGAGTCATTCAACGACGGTGCAGGCAGTGATGATGAACATGGCAGTGGTGGCGTTGCTGTGGTTAAAGGCGGCCCAACCCGTATCTCAAGATCATCATTCCAGGCCTTCGTTACATTAGTTTTATGACTACAAATAATTAATTGATTACTATGTTTTTTTAAATTCATTTAGCGATAAACAGTCTCTAATAATGAACACATTTTTGCCAATTTGCTTAACAATTACACCTTTACCCCATACAAATTTATTATTATTACTGCAGTGTCTTTTAAACATAATTATTTGACCAGGTAAAAAGTTTATTTTGTCCCCCCCTTTTCTTTTAGCTTGCATACACTGGTTGGATTTAACTATTTTAGCCAAAGAGGTAGTCGAAAACGATGACAACGGAAATGGATTTAATAAATATAACCGCGACCGTAACCTGTGACCGTACACTAATTGAGCCGGCGACGTTCCTGTAGTCACATGAACCGAGTTGCGATAGTCGAACATATACTTAAACAATTTTAGTTTATTTTCTTTAGCGTTCGTACTACCCATATGGCACGACTTAATTCCCTTTTTAACAATCTTAACATACGATTCAGCCTGGCCGTTACTCGCCGGATGGTAAGCCGGCGACGTCACATGCGATATGTGATTTAGACTACAAAAATGTCTGAAATCTTGCGAACAAAAATAAGTGCCATTATCCGTTACGAGCGTATGAGGTAACCCGAACCTCGACATAAACTCGTACATTTTCTCAATGACAGCAACACTAGCCGTATTATTCATGTCATATATTTCGACCCACTTAGAGTACGCGTCTACAATAACAAGAAACATGCGGCCGTTTATCGGGCCGAGGAAGTCTAAATGTGCACGGTAGAAAGGGTGCGGAGGATACTTCCACGGCACCACTGGCGCGCGCGGTTGTGACGGCCGCAGCTGCGCACATATCTCGCATGCCAATATCATGCGCTCCAGGGCATCGTCTATTCCTGGGAACCAAAATCTCGACCGAGCTTCGGCTTTAGTTTTTACAATACCCAGGTGCGACGAGTGCAACTCTGACATAATTCTATGGCGTAAAACTTCCGGAATCACCACTTTATGCCCTCTCATTACGCAACCGTTTTCGTAAGCCAGTTGCAACCTACATTGATGGAAAGGTTTAATAGCGATGTCAATGACCTACGGGGCCAACCTTTTGAAATGTAGTTAATAACTTTCCTTAATACCCCATCGCTTATCGTAGCATCCCGTAGTTTATCGATTGTGATCGGCATCGCACCTTGCACTACGAATGACACATAAGCGGCACGATCGTCATCGTGACGCGGTGGCGCGCGCCCCCCCAGCTCCAGCGCCGCCGCGCTCGCCGCCGGCAGACTCGCCCGAGACAGATAATCCGCACTATTGTTCGCACTTTTAACTAATTTTATTACATAATTATAACCGCTTAAAAATATTGCGTATCTTTGTAATCTGTTAGCGGACACTTCTGGAATTCCACGGTGGGGACCAAATATAGATAGCAGCGGTTTATGGTCTGTTCTCAAAACAAAAGGCGTTGATCTTCCATATAAATATTGGTGGAAACGACGGACTCCGAATATTATTGCTGTCGCTTCTTTTTGTATTTAAGAATACTTTTTTTCAGCTGCGTTGAGCGTACGTGAAGCAAATGATATTGGTTTTTCGTATCCGTCTATATCAATTTGAGACAGTATAGCACCTGCAATAGCAAACCGCTCGATGACGCATCTACAGTCAAAATAATATTTGCATTAGGATTAAAATGTGCCAATATCTGGTCTGAAGCTAACATTTTCCGAATTTTCTCAAACGTCTCTTTTTCTAAACTAGACCAACGCCATTTCGTTTGTTTTTTTAACAGGTCATATAAAGGACTAAGGATGGGTGACGCTCCCTGTACAAAACCCCTATAATAATTTATTAACCCTAAAAAAGATTGCAATTGACTTACATTCGTCGGTACCGGAGCCTTTAAAATGGCTTCTACCTTATCAGGTGACTTTTTCAACGCATCTTTACTGATAATGTAACCTAAATAACATATTTCGTCTTGGAAAAAATGACATTTGCTTTTTTGTAAAGTAAGGCCCGCGTCCTGTAAACGCTGCAAGACCTGATGCAACCTTTGCAGGTGCTGGGCATCATTAGAACCGGTGATAAGCACGTCGTCTAGTAGGCACAGAGTACCTTCGAGCCCCGAAAGTACCGTTTCCATGGCGCGCTGGAAAATAGCAGGTGCGCTTGACAAGCCGAACACGAGGCGCGTATACATGAAAAGGCCGCGATGCGTATTAATACAAGTCAACTTTTGGGACTCCTCTTCTAGACAAAATTGCCCGTACGCCATAGACAAATCTAATTTTGTAAATTTCTGACCACCATGTAATTTAGAAAACAATTCATTTATCGTTGGCAGCGGATACTGTTCAACGATCAACTGCTTGTTGATGCTGACTGAATAATCCGCACAGATACGAACTGAACCATCTCGTTTCAAAACCGGCACGATCGGCGATGCGTACTCCGACTGCTCCACAGGTCGGAGCACGCCCAGATCCACTAACCGACTGATTTCTTTTTCTACTTTGTCCTTTAGCGCAAAAGCAATTGGACGTGGTCTAAAAAATTTCGGTTGAGCATTATCCTTTAACGTTAATTTTACTTTATTTTTCTTATAACAACCCAAAGCATCCGAAAATACAGTCGGATAACGCAGACGTAAAAACTCTAACTCGTCTAGCGAAAACTGGCACTTGTATACGGGCGCTAACATTAATTGAAATTTGGAAATAAAATCCCTGCCTAGCAGCGGCGGCCCGCCCGCGCGAACCACGTACACGTCCAGCGTGTGTGCGAGAAAGAAGTGATAAGGTTGAGAGCCAGCGTGTGTGCGCGGCCGCCCCACTGCACCGTCAGCGGCGCTCGCCCGGCGCAGCCCAGCTCTTCGCCGTTATAACTTAATAATTTTTTAGTCGTACTCAATAAAATAACGTTTTTAAAATGCTTATTAAATGTGTCTAAACACATAACCGTTACTGCCGATCCACTGTCTATTTCAAACTGTAATTTAACTCCATTAATAAACACGGTTTCAATTAACGGTTCGCCTTTCAATGAACGAATGTTACAAATCTTACCGTCGTCGTCGTCGTCATCGCATTCGTCCACCCCTTCGGTAGCAACATAGTTCACCTTTTTGCACATACGACGCAAATGACCTTTTATATTGCACCTTCTACAAACATAATTCGCGAAACGACACTCCGCGGCTTGGTGATTTTTGTAACCACACACGGTGCACTTATCACTAGCACTTTGGACGGCAGCAGCGCGACTCGGAGATCGCTTCCCTATTTTGAATAGCTGTCGGTCTGCGATGCCGGCGTGGTCGGCGACGTTGGCTGCGGCGGCGGCGAAACGCGCGCTGCACAGGCTCTCCACCAGCTCCACGGCCTTGGCCAGCGTCAGACCATCCAATGCTTGCATGTAAAGCTTCTCCTTTTCTACACCAGCCAACATGCCCATTATGAAACGATCTCGTAACGCCTCCTCTACATTACTAAACTGACATTGAAAAGTAAGTCCTCGTAATCTCGCTGCCCATTGCGACATAGTCTCCGCCGGGTTCTGTGTAGCGGCATAAAACCTGTGGCGCTCGCTAAACCCCGTTGATTTCGGAGTAAAATGGTTGTCAAGAACTGACAATATGTCTTCGAATGGCACAGTTTGGATCTCCTTAGGCAGTACAAGATCTGATGCGAGTTTGTACGTGGCTTCGCTGAGTCCACTTAATAATATAGCTCGCCTTTTTACCCCCGCTGCATCTTTCACTGCGTCAAAATCGTTCGCGATAAGCCATTGTGTGAATCTACTCTTCCAGGTTTTCCACGTTTGAAGACTGTGGTCAAAATTATTTAAAACCCCGAAGTTGATACACGACTTTTTTTTAACTCTTTAATTCCGGATTCCTCGTCGCCAATGTAAAGTATGTAAAACGGGGAACAATCATCAACATACATCGGGCAAGGAGGATATATGCATACATAACAAAGAGGTATTTGAATCCCATTCCGTACAAAGTTACAGTTTCGGTCATGGCCGAAAAACTCGGCGATTTTTATCCGAGAACCGAGACCGAGATTTCTCGGTCAGAACTGTAGCCGAAAATGCCGAGACCGAGACCGAGACCGAGATCTCGGTCGAGCCTTAGTTAGGCAATGAGGACCGTACAAGCAGTGCACAGTCCACATTTTACCAAATAAAAACTGCACACATGTGCTCAGCGATATGAGCGGTAAGCCCATCGTTCGCCGTTTAAAGCTGTATATGTATGTCTTCACTGAAAAAAAGTTGTAAAAGGCGACTACCACACTGAAGAGTCTTCAGTCTGTTATTCGCCTTGTACGACACCTAGGAGAATATGGAAATTTTTAAAAGCTGTCGATTTTAAACAAACCATGAATCAAACTAAATCAAATTCAGATTCCATTTTGAACCTGCAATCCAATTCATTGATTCCTGTCGACAATGGCTTTGGATTGCAGCGTCCGGTTCAGCCGGTTTCTATCGTGCCGGAAAAGTCTGCGTCCGCCGGAACACTTCGGAGTCGCAGTTGACACGTGACAGTCGTTTGCATGAGTCTAGCCTTCAACATAGCTGTCTATATGTTAGTCACAGAAATGTAATTAAAATCACGTCATCTTTATATTCTTTTATTTTGTTTTTTTACGCAAAATATGACACCTTATGTACATCACATTCTCGGAAATAAATTAATTGAGTTCAATACACGCACAAAACACAGTCATCACAATTTCATACATAAATCGTAAACAATAAACACATAATAAATACAATAAATAATTGATGGGTATATTTTATTTATTTATTTATTTATATATATTCAGGCAACGCAGGCCCATAGATAAATACCTTACAGACTAACATACATATTATTACACTACGCTTGCCAAATGCGGGTTAGTGATCTTGCTTCGAATAATCCTTTTCCTGTATTATAATAATAATATACTAGCGGCAGCTCGCGGTTTTACCCGCGTGGTTCCCGTTCCCGTAGAAATATCGGGATAAAAAGTATCCTATGTATTAATCCAGGTTACAAACTATCTGTTTGCCGAATTTCATCCAAATCCATTAAGTAGTTTTTAAGTGAAGGAGTAACAAACTATCCATCCATACTTACAAACTTTCGCGTTTATTATATTAGTAGGATACAATAATATAGAAAAATTATTTTCCTGAAATCCGAGAATATTTATTCTATATTTAAAAAAAATCAAATATAGTTTTGACGTCAATAAGTGCCTGTGAAGGCTTTCATTGATTTTCTTTTTCTATGACTTTGAACTCGTGATCTCTGGATAATAAGGTCAAACGCTTTGCCACAAGTAAATTCTTGATTTTAA
This sequence comes from Scoparia ambigualis, assembly GCA_963921215.1. NCBI lineage: Eukaryota > Metazoa > Arthropoda > Insecta > Lepidoptera > Crambidae > Scoparia > Scoparia ambigualis. The sequence goes on along the minus strand of OY992524.1, from coordinate 3,892,058 downwards.
TAAGGGATGAAAGTTAAGCTAGCCTGCCAAAACAACATAAAACATTAAAATAAAAGTTTTCTCTTTGTTTAATTTGGGAGGTTTATTCGAATAAATTGAAGATGACAATATCTATTTAATCCTAATCATAAACGCTGATACAATAAGGTTTCTAAAAACAAAATGAAAATTGAGTTTAGCCGATGTCGATGTTAGACCTGCTTATTAACAAACCTAAAATGATGCTAAAAACTTATTAAGCAAACCACATCAATAACATTAAATAAATAAATAAACTTTCCTACACTCACACCAATTATCTAGCCCAAAAGAAGCTTCGAAGAAACTCGTTAAATGGTTACTAGACAACGGATAAACATACTTAAAATACTTTTAAATACATACTTATTATACATAAAAACACCCAGACCCGAGGCTATTTAGAAAAGCAATAATTTCTAAATTGACCCGACCGAGGATCGAACCCGGGACCTCAGAGATGGCGACACCATGAAAACCGGCGTACAAACCACTCGACCAAGGAGGTAGAGTTAAACTAAAGATTTAAAGATATTAACAGTACCCACATCTCAAGCGTCTAATTAAGTTAAGTTCTTTTTGGTGTCAGCTTTTACGCAAAACGATCTCTCAAACGAACGATCGATTGCACTGCTAACCTAATTGAACAAGACTATACCAAACAAAAGAGGACGAAAAAGCATCTTTTTGTGACGAAACGAAGTCTATCTAAGCGGCATACAGCAGCGACTTTGTTTTATTGCCTTGCCAGCCATAGTCCGTTAAAAGGTTGTCGACCACTGCGTTAGACTCAAAATCATCATGACAATCAAAATAATAAAATTTATAAACTTAACAATATGTTACATCACATGATCAGTCGTCACAGTGGTGACTTCCAGCTATTTGATAGCAATTTATTTATTAAAAACTTTTTCTTGACTAAAGATAATATGTATCTGTCTAGACGATGTAAACATAATATAGCTACTCTATTAGCAAATAATTTCAACATAGAATGCAATGACAAGACAGTGACCAATAGTAGTACCACTAAAGGCACTGAGGCAAACTCTTTTTTAGGAATGTAAGGTTGACTAAAGAGAAGTGTAATAATAATTTTACTTTAGTTCACCAAAATGTAAATCGCTTCTCTGGCAAAATATTACATGTTGAATTAATGCTAGACAAATATAATGTGGACATATTATGTTTAACAGAAACCTGGTGGAAATCTGAAACTATGTGCTTTTCAGTAAATAATTGTAAAGTCGCTAGTGTGTTCAACAGAAACTCTGCTATGGGGGGCGGTTGCATAATTCTGGTCAAAGACTCCATTAAATGTAAAGAACGAAAAGATATAGTAAGTTATACCGTTGAACGCGTTTGCGAGATAGCTAGTGCAGAGATAGACGCTTTTCTTATAGTATGTATTTATCGACCGCCTTCAGGCAATTTTATGTCTTTCATTAGAATATTAGAAAATTTACTTGACAAGATATTTGCCTGCAATAAATCCATTTTTGTATGTGGAGATTTTAACATAGATTTACTTGCTGAGTCTGGGGATAAGGAAAACTTTATTTCATTGCTAAAATGTTATGAATTAGATTATGTTTTCAATGAGCCAACTCGAATTACACCTCAATCAGAGACATGTATTGATAATATTTTTGTAAATTGTAAAATCAAAAGCAAGGAACTGATAAATGGGGTACCCTCTGACCATAAAGCTCAAAATATAGAGTTATTTTGCAAGGAAAAATTGTCGAAAAATAAAGTAATTACTTATAGGCCCTTAACTTGTAGTAGATCTGCAATATTTAAAGATAAAATTATTGAGAGACTCTCGTTATTTGATTGCAATGTTAATGAACCAAATAAATATTACAATAAATTATTTGGTGTGATTACTAAAGAGTTTGACAAAATATATACAAAAAAAAAGTAATGTAAAGGAAAAGACAGTGTTTAGTGACTGGGCTACGAAGGGAATAAGAAAAAGTAGGGATTTTCTTTATGATCTGTATGACAAGAAATCTTTCAATTCTAATCCAGCTTTTCATGATTATGTTAGGTGATATTCCAAAATATTTAAAAATGTATGTTTTATTGCAAAGTCTAAATTTATTAGCAACAAAATTATAAAGTCTAAAGATAAAGTCAAGACTACTTGGAAAATTATTAATTCAGAGACTGGCAAAGTGAGTAAAAATGAGTCAGGCTTTCTGCTTAAGTTGAATGATGAGCTTATTAAAGATAATCTTAAAGTTGCTGACATTTTTGATTCCTTTTTTGCCAATATACCTATTGAAACAACTAGACATTTAGAATCGTCCTCTACTGTAGCACAAAGTTTATTAAAACTTAATTTTAATAAAAAAGTACCGATCTTTAATTTTAGAGATATAACATATTTAGACATAATAAAAACGTACAAAAGCTTGAATAAGAAAAGAACGGAAGATTTATGGGGTCTCTCTGTGACAGTTTTGGAGCCTATTATAGAAGTAATCACACCGTTTTTAGCAGGAATATTTAATAAATGTATCGAAGTAGGTTCATTTCCAGATTTAATGAAAAATAGTAAAGTAACTCCCATTTATAAATCAGGTGATAAATTTAACGCTGCTAACTATAGACCGGTTTTTGTTCTTCCGGCACTTAGTAAAATTTTCGAATCTATAATCTATACGCAAATGAATGCACACTTTAGAATGAAAAAATTTTACACAGTGATCAGTTTGGTTTCACGAAAGGACGGTCAACTATAGATGCTGGAGCAAAACTGGTCAAAAACATACTTGACACTTGGGATTCTTCGCAGGATACAGTAGGTATTTTCTGCGACCTCTCTAAAGCCTTTGATTGTGTTGATCATTCAACTTTAGTTGGTAAATTATTTCAATATGGCGTTCGTGGTAATGCACTAAAATTAATAAAATCTTATCTGCACAATAGAAGTCAGAAAGTAGGTATAAATAATGTAGTATCAGGAGGTTCGATAGTCAAAATGGGGGTACCCCAGGGATCTATTCTCGGTCCCTTTCTGTTTCTTGTTTATCTTAATGACCTTCCATTCATGGTTAAGGAAATGTCGAAAATAGCGTTATTCGCTGACGACACTTCTTTCATATTTTCTTTAGATAGAAAAGACCCAAAGGTTGGAGAAGGAAAAATTAACGAAACACTTAACAGAGTATCACAATGGTTTTCTGTTAATAACTTAGCACTGAATGCTAATAAAACTAAATTTCTTAAATTTTCTCCACCTAATACACGGCTCAGTCATTTAAATATTGAATTAGATTCGGAAACGTTAGAAATTGTTAATGAAACGTCTTTTCTTGGTATTAGGATAGACTCTAAATTACAGTGGGGTTCTCATATCGAGGGTCTGGCAAAGAGGCTCAGTTCGGCTGCTTTTGCTGTTAAAAATATAAGAAAAATTACAAATCAGTCTACTGCTAGGCTGGTTTATTTTGCTTATTTCCATAGCGTTATGTCATATGGATTACTACTATGGGGAACGGCAGCAGACGTTAGTAGAATTTTCATTCTCCAGAAAAGAGCAGTTCGGTTTATATATCAGTTAAAAGCACGTGATTCGTTGAAGGAATTATTTAAAGATATAGATATCATTACTTTACCGTCCTTGTATATATTTGTAAATATTATGTACGCTCGTAAAAATCTACACCTTTATACCAGAAACAATGAGGTTCACGGATATAACACAAGGAACAGGAACAAACTGTGTGCTCCGAAGTTCAGACTTAGCAAAAGTAGTAAATCTTTTATATGCAACTCAATTCGTTTTTATAACAAAATACCTGACGACATCACTGCATTGACAGAATACAAATTCAAAACGCACATTAAACGTGTGTTAATTGCGAAAGCTTATTATAAGATCAATGACTATGTTGCAGACAAAAATGCATGGAAATAAGTCTACTCTGTACTCTGTACAGTGTTTATTATTAGTATTTTTAGTCTATTATTAACTATTCTTTCATTCAATTATTATGAATTGTTGAAATTATTTAGTTTAGTTATTATTAATTTTATTGATGCGTACAAATTGTACTTAATTATGTTTAATAATTTGTACCTACTTAATTAGATCTATGACACTGTACAGTAACATTGTTACTTAGAGGGAGAAAAAAGTAAGGCCTTCTGAGTTTCTTGCCAGCTCTTCTCGGTCGAAGGCTCTCCCAAAATCCGAGCTGGTGGTAGATTGGTTAGGTAGGTAGATTAGGTAGGTAGAGTAGGTTATGGTCTGTGCCAGCTAGATGTGCATGAAGGGTCATTTACCCCATTTGTACCAGTGGGGTGCTGCAGTTTAGGTACGTTCGGCCGGCGTGCCTCCCAGGAAGGCCGCCTAAGCGTATGACAGTAAAGGTTGCCGCTCGGCTCTCACGCTCCACGTCGCGCGTCGTCGCTTAAGGCCAGGTATTTCTCTCTCGCGGCTTCTCTCTCGCTCTCTCGATGGTACGACGGTACGGGACGGGTATAACAGCGAATCGGCGCGTTTTATAGGTTTTATTGCCTATATTTATAGACTTTATATATAGGATTCTCTGCTAATTTATCTGCGAATTATTTGTCTTTCGTTGAGTACAAAAATTAAATGTAAAGTATCAGTATCGTATCTATATATGTGTATAGTGTGTATGAATGTATTGTATGTGTGTATATATATGTATGCATGTATATATATTATATTTTAAAATAATTTTATATCTTATTTGGTGGATTTGGATCAGTCGTATTCGGTTGCATTCGCATCACTGTCGATCGAGTTGGACTTGTGCCGATGCTGCGTCCCTAGCCTGGCTTCTGCTACCTTCGTCATTTTTTGTCTTCGGTCCTGTGGGGGTGAGCCGGTGTCGCGTCGTGTCGCGTAGGCAGGCTGGATTGGAAGTGAATATGGCCGACGCGACGCGGCGCGATGTTGGTTTGCCCCCGTAGGATCGGGGATGGGGAGTGGTGGGGGTGGTGGAGGTTGGGTTGGGGACGTGGCGTCGGTGCGGGTCTGGTTCGATTGATGGTGATGTGAGTGTGGTTGAGTGTGATTGATCTAAATCTACCACTTATTTATTAGGTATATCTCATCTCAGCTGCAATTTAGGCAAGCAAATAGGCACAATCATCACAGGTTATTTAAGTTTAATATTTAGTATTTAATTTTTGGTTATAGTTTTGATTTTTTTTTTCTAACGTTGGTAAACGTACTCGCGTTTACACTCACGGTTGTAGCTGAAAACCAGCGATTCGCGGCTAGCGAATATGACGATGAGCTGCCACCCTTTTGCTGCTGCGGCACACACACACATATTTAGGTATTATCTTCTTTTTTGTACTATGTTTTTTTATGTTTTTTATTGTGATTTTGTGTACCAACATGTGTGTGTCTTTTAGCAGTAAATAAAGTTTTTATCTATCTATCTATCTATCTATCTATCAGTAGCTTAGTCATAATATTGAAAAAACATTACAAAAAGGGGTAACTTTGGGTTTTTTTTTTTTTATTTATTTATTTATTTATTTTTTATCGAGTGATGTTTATTGGATTTTGTAACTGAATGAGATTTTGAATAGATTGGATCCTTAACTAATACATAGTTTTTTTTTTCCAGAATTTAAACCATTATTTTCTATGTCTCAGATGGTTTGAAAAAACTTAAAGCGCGATCTATCTAGCCTTGAGAGGAAACACTGCGTCGGCGTGGCGTTCGGGATTCTCATGCGGGGCGCGGGGGAGCGGCGTTTCGTGGTCCCCTGTTTCCTCCTTCAGAGGTGGACCAATTTTTATTTAAGCGTCGGTTGGGGGAGGAGGTTTTCTGTGTCTGTATGTTTGATTTTTTTTTAAACGAGTTACTTAATGTTTCTGAAGACGCCTTAAAACGAAGTGATTTCGCTTAATTTTGAAGGCTCCTGGTTATTAAATAAATGACTTAATGCAAAGGAATCAAGCATACGGACGTGAAGGGTCTCTTTCTTTAACCGTTGCTGAAGGGGTGGTGGGGGTTGGTCCGGTTTTGGAAGGGGGCTGCGGGGCGTCGTTTTTCTGTGTTTTGTGTGGGAGTTTTGGGTGCCTCGTCGGCGTGGTGTTTCCTCTTAACTCGTAATCCCTACGCGCGCGCGTAAACCCTGCGCTCCTGACGGACGTCAAATCGATATCGAGTCGGCTGTCCCTATCTACCGACCTCAATAGATAGGGTATCGCAACTGGAACTACGGGTCCGGTTGTGTTTTCAGAGGTACTACGGGGTTCCGGTTCTAGCCCCCCGCTGGTCGTGCCTTTAACCAGGCGCCTCCGGCGGGATCCGGACATGGGTTGGACTCGTAGTGGCGTGTGGTTAGCGTTAGAGCTTGGGAATGTTCGTTTGTCCTGGTATTGTGTGCCAGGACTTCCAAACTCGTGCACAGCGAGCGGGGCCTAGTAGCGGTCTCTGAGGGGCCAGAAGCGAAAAGTCCTGCGGGGAACGTGAGTTTCCCTTATAGTTGGCAGCTTTGTCCGGTGGTTTTCATTGGACATTGGTGTTGACATCTCCAGTACTAGTCTGGAGAACTAGTAGAGGCGGCCTCCTAGATGCCGTAGCCTCCGGTCCAGCCAGCCGCGTAGGACGTGCATGGGAACTGGCTAGGCGCCCGGATGGGTTCCGAGAAGTGAGTGTGCTTACTACTCCGCTACCAAGGTGGACACTTGGGAGTCGACTTTAGAGTCGACGACCCTAGCAGTGGCAACTGCGAGTTGTGCCCTTCGTGCAACGAGAAGTGAGCGAGCTTGACAGCTCCGGTTACCTATCTGGACAATAGGCAGTGAACTACACGTGTTCACGGGGATACTCTCCTTAGACACTAGTCTTATGAGTACCGAATGAAGAGCGCGCTGCGGCGGGCACTAATTTGGCGTCAAGACCTAACGTTGGTGGTCTCCTGCGCGAGTGTTCTACTGGCGCAGGGACGTCTGGCACTCCTTGCAATAACCTAACGGTTGGTCTCGAGGTGCCAGTACAAATAAACTTAGTGAAGTAAGGAGAGGGGATGTGCTTATCGGAATATGAACGCTCGGGTAACGAGATAGGTTTCAGTTTCGCGTGGGGGTCGTTGGAGGGTGAACCTTCTGTACGGTAGTAGTATTAGTTATTCTGTGCTTGTACCACGACGAAAAACGAAACAATTTTAAAACACACAAGTTTATGCTTATTAATTTTTGACGTTTTTTTATGCTTAAGTTTTTATAAAAAAAGATATTTGAATGATTAAAAATGTCAACCTTATTGGTTAGGTACTAATGTTTTCCAAAACTCATTTCAGCCGCTACTTTATTTTACTTCAAAAACTCTCCAATTTATATTACTTACCACAGTATCAATACGATAATTGGAAATCATATTACACAATTCTATGACCACGGCTTATATTTCGGTTCGACGCGATTCTGTTTCGGCGTGCAGTGGTACTGGGGGTAGCAATGCGCATTTGTCTGGCACAGACTATAATAGCTCGTTAGATTAGTTATTAAGTCTGAACTATAAGTTAGTTAACTGTTTTTTATTATTATTAGTATTGACGTCAATAAGTGCCTGTAAAGGTTTACATTGAATAAATAATTTGACTTTGACTTTGAGACTAATAAATTAACATTGATATTAGTTTATCTCAATGTAAATTAAGCTTAGCATCGATCCACAAAATTGTTGTATCTCCAATAGGAAATATTAAACTCTTTTACTCTTTTTATTTCACTCTTTGTCTCTTTTGCAGGAAAGATCAGCTAAAGCACTCAGATACAATCTGTTTATGAGTTACACTACTCTTCTTAACTGTTGTTTTTGAAAAAAATTGTATCTCTTCATTAAATGTATGTCTGAAAATAAAGAGTTATCAATAAGTATTTTATTATCATTCTCTTTATTTATTTTAGGTCTTAAGTAAATTATTTTACAATATTTTATATTAAAAAAATATACATATTTAAAATATAAAATATTATAAAAAAACTTTATCTAGGTTTCCACCGGCAGCGGGAATAGACACAAGCTATCCGTGGTTAGGCCTGCAAAGTGAGGAACCTTTTGACAGTACTGCCTTTTGCAAATGACCCTTGACCCAACCTTTCAGCGAGAGCCTCTCTAGGTTTTGATCGAAGCTAAAAGACCGTTTGCCGAAACGACTATTGGTACAATAATGATTGAATCCACATCCCACATGGCGGTCACATTACTTTGACGATTGCTACAAAATGATACTATCATACTATATACATTACGTCCGTTTCCAGGACCAGGTTAGGTACAGGCCACAGATTTTCATTTCCGACGATCCTGACATCACTTCCTTTGCTACATTTATTCTTATAACGTAAAATTTAAAATAGTAAAGTGAAGTTTTTTTTTTATAAAAAAAGGAGGCAAACGATCATGCGGGTCTCCTGATGAAGAGTAATCACCGCCGCCCATGGACACCCGCAAAACCAGAGGAATCGCAGGAATCGTGAGAGGGGGGGAGGGGGGGGGGGGCTCCGGAACCCTCACAGGCCGGACGAAACACAATAGCACCAACTGCCATTATTTCACGCCGGATATTCGTGAGAGGGTAGTATTAAGCCTGGTGAGCCGGCCCAATGCGTGCTGCAACGTAGCGTGGCTCTACCACTTAGTCAGTGTCACTCATTTAGCACCACCCAGGGGTCACGTGTAGGGTATCAAGGGTAAACCTACGGACGCGTGTAACTTTAACCCCGAAAGTTACGTTTCTTAAGTAACGTCGCCTTAGGCTCTCATTGCCGTGTCTACGTCTGCGTCTACCGATCCCATAACGGCGACATGGAGACAACTCGACTAAATGAACATCTTAGTCGGGTAGCAGATGATGCGCAGGAGCGGTTTCCATCGGCAGAATTGGTGTTTATGGGGGACTTCAACGCCCACCATGAGTTGTGGTTAGGTTCCTCCAAAACAGACCATGCTGGTAGAACTGCACACGCGTTCGCTCTCACGCATGACCTGACGCAACTGGTGAACCAACCCACCAGGATCCCAGACATAGTTGGCCATGCGCCCTCCTTACTCGACCTTCTGCTGACGAGTCGCCCAGCTGGATACCGGGTGGAGATTCGAGCTCCTTTAGGTTCCTCGGATCACTGCTTGATATCCAGCACAGTGCCCTTGGCATCGCGCCCGCCAACAGCGGTTTCGAAATGCCAGATTTGGCACTACGCGTCGGCAGACTGGGACGGTATGCGGGAGTATTTTGCATCCGTCCCTTGGAGGCAGCGCTGCTTTAGTAAGAAGGTCCCGACCGCTAGCGCCACTGCCATTGCTGATGAGATAGTATTAGGAATGGAATACTATATTCCACACTCCTATGTCATCAGCAAAGGCAGACGCAACCGCTGGTTCAATCGCGAGTGTGCCAGCGCTGTTGAGAGCAAACAGACGGCATACCGCGCTTGGATCAGAGATAAAGCTCACGGGGATCCCGAAACTCGCTCGCTAAAAGCAGCCTATAATAATGCCACCAAGTCGTGTAAGAGGACCTACATTAGAGCGGATGCCCAGCGCGTTGCACGAGTAGGCCAAGAACTCCTGACGCATCCTACGGGCAGCCGTAGCTACTGGCGTCTGGCCAAAGCCGTGCAATCCAACTTCTGCCAACCCTCGCTTTCACCACTGAGATGTCCTGACGGAACTTTAGCTCACAAGCCGCAGGAAAAGGTCGATCTCCTGGCCAAACTCTTTGCGGCTAACTCCAGGATCGATGACTGTAATGCACAGCCACCCTCAATTCCTCACTGTGGCCACACAATGTCTGATATTAAAATCAGGCAGTGTGATGTCCGTGCGGAGCTGCAGTCAATCGATGTCCGGAAAGCTAACGGTCCTGATGGCATCCCAGCAATAGTCCTGAAAATGTGTGCAGCGGAGTTGTCCCCTATGTTAACGCGTCTGTACCGTCTCTCGCTCTCTTCGGGTTGTGTGCCGGAATCTTGGAGAGAAGCTAATCTGCAACCGATCCCTCAAAAGAAGATCGGTCAGATCCGACTAATTATCGCCCTATAGCCGTAACTTCAGTGTTGTGTAAGATCCTAGAACGAATATTGAACAAACAGCTTATTCGATACCTAGAAGATCACTCCCTCATTCACGATCGTCAATATGGGTTTCGGCCAAAACGGTCAACGGGTGATCTTCTAGCGTACGTCACACATCTCTGGGGTGAGGCTATTGACAAGCGTGGCGAGTCACTGGCAGTTAGCCTTGACATAGCCAAGGCTTTTGATCGGGTCTGGCACAAAGCTCTTCTCTCCAAGCTCCCGGCATACGGTTTGCCCGCTCAGTTCTGTACCTGGATTGCTAGCTTCCTGCATGAGCGTAGAATCCGTGTCCTTTCGGATGGATGCGCTTCGCGGTTCATGTCAGTGAACGCTGGTGTTCCTCAAGGCTCCGTTCTATCCCCCACACTGTTTCTTCTGCATATCAATGACATGCTCTTGGAAACATTCATTGCTATGCAGATGATATCACAGTGCATGTGGGATATAACGGTCACCCAACGGCTGGGCGGGTAGACACCGAAATGAAGCGAGCAAATCTTGTCATTGAGCTCGATGGAACGTTGGACCTCATTTCTAAATGGGGCTCCGATAATCTGGTGGAGTTCAATGCCAATAAAACACAGGTGTGCGCGTTCACAACGAAAAAGTCGCCATTCCTTCCCCTTCCCTCTCTTCAGGGTACATCTCTAGGCCTGTAGAGCAGTATTAACATGCTCGGTATTAATATCCGCTGCGATCTGAACCAAAAGGACTACATCGAAACCGTGATTAAAAATGCCTCACGTAAACTCGGTGTCCTGAACAAGGTGCGGCGATTCTTCACGCCTGATCAGTTTTGTCTATTATACAAGACACAGGTGCGGTCTTGCGTGGAGTATTGCTCTCACCTTTGGGACGGCTCCGCAAAGTACTGTAGAACTCGTAAAGGTTGGGGGGCGTTTGTTTTAATAACAACAACCTTTATTTAGTATACGAGTTCATTTATTGTATACTTGTATATACATTTACAATTACATATTTACAATATAAAAATAACATGGTCAAGTCTACCCATGTTGGCACTTCAGATCGTTCTCCTCTAATCCTGGTTTGACATCTTGTCATTTCAAATTACGTTTTTTATAAATTTCTATAAAGTAAAACCAGCCAGCGCCCTAACATGGTATAAACTCTACAGTACCTTCTCGATGCCTTGGACAGATTGCAGCGCCGCGCTGTGCGCATTATCGGCAATGCGGAGGTCACTAAAACTCTCGACCCTTTGCAATTGCGTAGAGATATTGCGTCACTCAGCATCTTTCACCGTTTATATCTTGGCGAGTGCTCTGAAGAACTCTTTGACCTCATCCCTCCTTCTCCCTTCCTCCATAGGAGTACGCGTGCTGCTCTCCGGAGTCACCAATTTACAGTCCCTAACATTCCACCACGCACAAAGAAATTTGGTGACTCGTTTCTTTGCCGCACTTCCAAAAGATGGAATAGTCTACCAGCACACGTATTCCCTCCTACCTATGACATAGGGTCCTTCAAACGAGGCGTGAAGAAGCACTTTGTGGGCCGGCAGAGTGAGGATGACTGATGCTACGTCTCTTATGCTGCACCAGTTGTCCTCGCGCCTGGACCTCATTTCCACTTAACATCAGGTGGAGTGGGGTCATTTGCCGGGCTTAGCATAAAAAAAAAGTAAGGTTGTTACTTTATATATCTTCATGAGTGTACATATTTGGTATATTCTGCCCTTACATCGATGAGTTTGTTATAGAAAATTTATATTTGGCTTCGATAATAACATACATACGTACATGCACTATGTAAGTCCACTTAATCTTAAAAGTGACTTATCAAAGTATTTTATTAGATATCGGCTGTTACACTTATAACTTATTATTACAGACGTATATTTGCATTGTCGTGCCTGTCGGTCGTTCGCCTCTGCAAGGCCGAGTCGTCTAAACTCTGGAACTCTTTGGAATGTTTCAACGAGACGTTCGGTACATTTTTCCGCGCAACGATTATCCCCGAAGGGTTAGTCAGAGACCAGGCAATAACGACAAAAGCAGTCCCCTGCCATATTTTTTTTTAATAAAAGAGGGAGGCAAACGAGCAGGCGGGTCACCTGATGGAGAGTAATCACCGTCGCCCATGGACACCTGCAAAACCAGAGGAATTACAGACGCGTTGCCGGCCTTTAAGGGAAGAATAGGTTTAAGGAAGAAATAGGAATTGGAAGGGAGGGGGGGAGGGGAAGGGCCTCCGAAACCCTCACTGGTCGGACAAAACACAACAGCACCAAGTGCTATTATTTTACGCCGAATATTCGTGAGAGGGTGGTATTACGCCGGGTGAGCCGGCCTAATGCGTGCTGCAGCGCAGCGTGGCTCTACCACTCCGACTTCGACGTTTGACTAAATGATATCTAAACAGTCATGTGCTCAGCGTGACAGATGGCGAGCCCATCGCTGCTCTATGCTGTTGGATGTATATGCAGTCATTGGCCCGTTAGTCGCCATTTATGGTACCCAAGGAAAAAGATGGGACGGTAGTATTCTATTTATGGAGACCATAAATAATTTCAGGGTAAGCTGGGTTAAAGCCGCTACCAGCTCAGCACTTTATAGTGATTTTGATTTACTGTCCCACTGTTGGGCAAATGCCTCCATTATTGGAAATCAAGGCTTCGCTACAATTGATAGGTATTGAAGATAACGAAACGTTGAAAAAAATGTGTACCTCAGGCGGGAATCGAACCCGCGTCCTCTGCAGTCCGGGCAGCTGCGATGACCACTCCGACACGGAGGTATTGTTAGACCGACGAAATTTTTCAACGCTTTTGACTTTTATGTTTTTATAGCAACAGTGTCTTATCAAACCTCTTAGAAAAGACTGCTTATTAGATTTGTAATATTTGATTATTTTCGTTAAAAACGCTCAAATAAACTTAAAGTTAATGAAGCGTTGAAAAAAAAATTGATATGTATAGGCCTAACTGAGGGTGGAATTTGAGGACAGGAAGCAAAAGCCTACCAGATTATTTATTTATTTATTAAATAAAGAATATCATCATCAGCCTATTAACCTCCCACTGCTGGGCACAGGCTTCCTACGTGGACAATAGCAAGTGGGGATATTGGGCCATAACTCACCACGCTGGCCCAATGCGGGTTGGTGGGTTTTAACGACTGTCATCTTACGACAACAACCGGGACCAACGGCTTAACGTGCCTTCCGAAGCACGGAGGAGCTCGAGATGTTTTTAATTTGGTCACCCATCCAGCGACCCGGCATTGCGAAAGTGGCTTAGCGAGCAAGATCGCAAGCCGAACGCGCTAGCCGCTGCGCCATCGAGCTCCTCCTAATAAAGAATATAATATATCTTAAACTACTTGGCGCCTTAAAAGCTGAGTGGTTTGTCTAGGCGTTGCACATTCATACAGAAAAAAAAGAACAAACAATGTAAATACACTTTTCTTTTTTTTAAAAGGTGAAGGTAAGTCTACAAATTTAGAGTAACAATTTGTATGATGCGGTGTGAAATTGTTTTAACTGCACACCGAATACAGCGCCGAACATAACAATACAATGCAATGGCTTATCTGTGGTGCGGTCGCCGCCTGCCGTTGTGAGTGTGTGTCTTGTGTAGCTCACCCGTAGCATAGCAGGTTCTATTTGGCATTCTACAGAATGATTCGAAAAACATGAGTTACATTATTTCTGAGTATAATATTATTAAGTATACACTTATTTTTTTTATTTTATTATTTTTTTAGTTTAAATTGATATTTATTGTTAAGTCAGACTTTTGTTTTTTATGTATATATGTAAGTTGATCCAAAAAATATGTTTTTCATTTATATTTACAATTTTTTTCGTTTAATTCTTCTAAAAATATTGCGGGCCCTCCTGTAGGTTGTAGTGTGGCTGGTTTGATATCCCCTATCCGTCGCCTTTTAGTGTCGATTTCCGTCGGACGTAGTATGCGAGGTGGAGGGTTCCATGGCGATGGTAAATAACGACTGCGTCTCTTTATATGGTGTTGTATATTTACATATATAAATATACAACACCATATAAAGAGACGCAGTCGTTATTTACCAATAAATTATGTGGCGACTCAGGCCGCCACATGTCGCAACCCTTCAAGGATCATTAGACCGCCGGCGGTCGCAAAACAATAGGTTTTCAATTGTGTCTGGTTTCACGTTGCTTGAGGGATTTAACACCACGCTTGCGAGAAAAATATATACGAGAACTGGAATGAATGCGAGGACAACACGACTCCAATCACGGTAGAGTAGAAAGGTTAATAAAAAGGGTTTGTGATCACCAATCCGCATTTGCATCAAAAAATCTGAAACACACTTTACCCGGTCTGGGAACTGAGCCCCGGACCTCCGGTTATAGGAGGTGTTCGATAAAAAAATATACAACCCTTTACCTTTTAAAAGGAACTTGATTGATTTATCGACAGCGCCATCCGTTACAAATGTAATAAAGGTCCACAGGTTACACTTTTTTGTTTAAAAGGGCAGATGGTGTTGTCAAAGCTGGGTCGTAAATTTTCTATACGTCGTGATTGACTGAGTTTGCTTTGACAACAACGAATGGCCCTACAAATTATGACTTAATCTCCAGATTTGCTGTTGTTAATGTGGGAAGGCCTGTGCCCAGCAGTGGGACGTTAGAGAATTTTTTATAACGGATACTATATTAGCTGTCACATAAGAATATAGTTGATAAAATATGTTACATGCTTACTCGTAGATAGATTTACAACTATTAATCCCCGAAGGGTTGGTTACTGCTATAGTCAACGTTTCCCCAAATAGCGACTGCACATGTGCTCAGCGTGATAGGTGGTGAGCCCATCGCTACTTTATGCTGTTGGATGTATGTGCAGTTTTAAGTTTGTTGGTCGCCTTTTACGACTCTTTTAGTGAGCTGCTGCCGTGCGATTCTCTAAGTAAAAGCCTCTAGCAGCGGCTGCCGCAGCGCTGAGAATTGAGTCCGTCTCTTTCATATTCATAGAATTGGAAAGAGACAGCAATTTTACAGCCAGGCGCGCAGCGTCTATATGTCGCTTAGAGAATCGCCTACCTGTACCACGACTTAACCCTTTAACGAGGCATGTTGAAACTTTTATTAGTTTTCGACTTTATCACAATTGTATAAAGTTCAAAATATGGTGTTAATATATTAATTTGACACTGCCATATAAAGGGATCACTATGTTATAAGAGAAGTGTGTCAAGGGATCGTACCAAATGGAAAACTGTGGTCTTCCTGCCTCGGGGAATGAAGAGGCAGGAAGAGCTGCGATGGGCTCACCACTTGTCACGCTGAGCACATGTGCAGTCGCTATTTAGTGAAAAGTGGACTATGGCAGCGGACTGCAGTCTTGCTGTCTTCATTGCCTTGTCTCTGACTGACCTTCGGGGATAATAGTCGTGATAAACGAAGCTAGTGAAGTCAAGGGCTTGTACCAAATGGAAAGCTGTCTTCCTGCCTCTTCGGGGAATGGGTTAGAAGTAGGTATTGTGTCGTCAAGCGCTCGACTTGATATCCGTTATATAGGTTCAATTACCAGGTCGGGAAAAGTGTGTTTTTGGAATTTTTCAATGCATCACCCGGGTTTGTGATCACCAACCCGGGTTATAGGCAAGCGTGGTGATTAAGCCAACACCCATCTATTGTAGCGATAGCTTGATTCCAATGATGGAGACCTTTGCCCAGCAGTGGGACCGTATAAGGCTCTTTAACCTCTAGAACCCCAAGTGGTCGCATGAGACCGCACTGACAGTGCGCGCCTTTCCGTCAAACCCCAAGCGGTCGCATGAGACCGCTCTCACCCACTTGACTTTGTACCGTGTTTCCATAGACTTACAGACTACTTTAGTATGAACATGGTCAATTATTTCGGTTCTGTGGTACATTTTATGCATCGTGATCTCAAAATATCGCATAGTCTATGCTCGATTCTGTCATTTTCGACGTTGACAGTTGCGCCAATTTTTGTGTCGGAGTGAATTAGTCGCTGAGTTTTGTGTGCTGTTTTTAGTGGATTTATCTATTGTAAGTAGCTGTTTCTTATTATTAAATGATTATTAAGACTATAATGTATCGTATTTAGTTAATAAGTTGTAAGAAATACATCTGTATTGCTACTAGATAAAGCGTGTAAAGTCCGTTGGCATGTTACCGATTTCCGGGTGATTTTTAGGGAAATACTTTAAGACAAATAAACTGTTGCAATCATCACTTTATTTTGATACCTGATGGATAGTAAATATATCAGTTAGTATATTGTTGTTTACAGAACGACAAAATATGGTTTGATTTTAGAGTAATTTTTTTTTTTGCAAAAGACGGAAATTGTGACGTCATCCGAAAATTCAAAAAAATATGGTGCACCTGCTTATTTTTGACATTTCAATTCCAAGACTGAGGGGTTAAAAAAATGGTTTCTATTAGATACCACTAGTCTCGCAAACTGGCAGTAGTTTTCCACAACTTGTGTTTGCGTTTGCTCCATCGATTCTGTTCACACAGCCAGCATCGATAAACATCGTGTTTGTATTCGATTCAAGTTCGCGATGACAGTGTTTATGTTGGCAGATGAGAAGGGATCGACGAAATAGCTGGGAATAAGTTGACACGACTTGTTTGTATAGTGGAGACGGTGAGTTCGATAGTGTGGTGAACATTTCGCTGTGATTAAACCCGTGGTAGGGGTTGCCGGTTTTGTTAGAAACAATTAGATATTCGTCATCATACAAAAAAACAAATACAAAATATAGAAGAAGAAGAAGAAGAAAGAAAAAACATTTTTTGGCACACATTACAAAATTACATACATGTAAAAAATGACAGCATAACAAAAAAGACAAAAGTACTTACGATATTCACAATGACGCTACGAAGCAAAAACCAAAGTGTGGCCAACTAATAACTGTAGTGTGGCCAAAATACAAAAATATGAATACACAAATACAAAATTACTACGGCAAACGCTCATATAAATATTTAGTACCAACACTCTTAAATGAAATACCACCAAAAATACTGACAGAAATGACAGATGGAAACTATAAAAATAAACTTAAAATCTACCTTAAAACTATGCTACAAAAGTTATAAATAAAGGAAAAATAACTTATTACAAATAAATGTCAGCATCACGCATCATCCTGTATGTTGTAGTTGTTTACGAGCGCACCACGCATCAACTATGGAAAAAAATATCTCCAAATACCAATGTGAAGGTAGCTAGCCGCGGAGAATGTAGCCGTTTCGTGGCCGACTCCATTTGAACATGCTCACTACCCGCGCGTACTTAACATTATGTTTATTTACAATAATTATATTTAGGCTAAGTTGCAAAATTTGTCTTCTTTGTCTTTATTTATATACTATTTTATACAACTTTTCTTTGTTAGTGTTGTTATGCGACACTCAAGTGTGATTTGTATCCGGACAAACTGTCAAGGTTTTTGTGATACAAAATGAATATTTACCTGTATTTTCTTCTTTAATAAAAAATTAAAAAAAATAAATAATAAATACAAAAATACAACTACAAAAATAGAAATACAAAATTTCAAAAATCTTTATTCAGTTTCGGAGATTACTTACCTTACGTCATCATAATGTAAGTATTTTCATAATATTCTATTCATCATCATCATCATCAGCCTTAAACGTCCCACTACTGGGTGTGCCCAGGCCTCCCACGTAAATAATAGCACGTGGGGATATTGGGCCATAACCCACCACGCTGGCCCAATGCGGGTTGGTGGGTTGTTTTAACGACAGCCATCTAACGACAACAACCGGGACTAACGGCTTAACGTGCCTTCCGAAGCACGGAGGAGCTCGAGATGTTTTTAAATTTTGTCACCCACCCAGCGACCCAGCATTGCGAAAGTTCCTTAGCGAGCAAGATCGCAAGCCGAACGCGCTAGCCGCTGCGCCATCGAGTTCCTAATAATCTTTACAGGGTGTAAAAAGACCCATGACGTAGCTAAAATATACGCGTTATGTAAATCGAAGCAAGTAAAATCTGGGCACGTGTGTTGGCTAAATCACCACGCTTGCCATATGCGGATTGGTGATCACAAGCCCGGGCTATGCATTAGGGTTGCCACCCGTACTCTAAAATACTCTATTTTAGATATTAATTGTCCTCTTTTTCACTCTATAATCTACGACACCAATAAAGTACGCTAAAATACTCTATTTACGTTGAACTATTTACGTAAAAGACAAATATTTGTTTAATGTCGCAAAGAGCAACAAAAAATTCGTTTGTAAGGACAAATATATAAAAAAAAAATTATGATATGTACTCTATTTTTGTTTTAACAAAATGAAAAAATCTTTATTCGTCCTAAAAAAGGGTGGCAACTCTACTATGCGTCGAAAAATATGAAAATACACTTTGTCTGATCTGAAAATTGAATTGAACTGACTCCGGACTGAAGCGCTTGACCAAAACTCAAAATTCAATATCATTTAGGTATTCAAATTAGGCAACAATAAATGAGTACTTATGAATGTCGCTATGCCATCGGTTTGTAAGTCCTAACCCTATAGTTAGGCCCTATGTACTGAGAAGAACCGGCAAGAAACTCAGCAAGGGCATTTTTTCTCCCTTTCTTTTAAAGCGTTAATACAAATTGGAAAATGCTCTCCCTATCATAGAAAGACATTTCCCATAAAAAGAAGGAAATTTTCCATTTAATCAGCGTGATGTTTATACCTTTTTTATATATTATTTATTATTAAATAGTACATGAACTAAACGACTTTTTATATTTCAAACTTAAAGATAAAAAGAGTTTGGTGACAAACGGATTTCAACAAAGTAACGATGTACAAGTAACAAAACGATTATCAAAATGAGGCGAACGTAAAAATGGCCGGTTTTAACGATCGGACATTTATGAGTTTCGAAGAATATAAAACGTTAAAAACAATTTGCTACCCATTTAAAAGATTGCTAGGCTCTCCTCGCTGAATTAACATCGACTCGTAAATTTCCACGAGACATTTATAGCGTTTGATATCTATCTACGAAAAGAACGTTTACTATATGTAGTAATGTTGTAGCTGGGTAAACTTTGTAATCAAAGTCATGGTTGAAATTTTTATCTTTATGTATACGTAATACTGTATAATATACGTATATATACATAAAAATGGGCTAGGTATCCCTTGGTCTCGGTGTATACGTAAGACTGCTTCTAACTTAGTTAAAAATGTATATAATCAGGACTAATACCTGAAGTGTGAGTTAGAGAGTAGGCAATGAGGACTGCAAAAGAGGTCCTCTGCCATAGACTGGACATGTGCTCAGCGTTTTAGGTGGTGAGCTCATTGCCGCTGTAAGCTGTTGGACGTATACGCAGTCTTTAGTCCGTTAGTCGCCTTTTACGCACCCAAGGGAAGAGATAGGGTGGTATAGTATTCTTTCACCGCTACGCGACACGGTTATAAAAAAATTAAGATATCGGACTATTAAGATATCGGACTATTAAGATATCGGACTATTAAGATATCGGACTATTAAGATATCGGACTATTAAGATATCGGACTATTAAGATATCGGACTATTAAGATATCGGACTATTAAGATATCGGACTATTAAGATATCGGACTATTAAGATATCGGACTATTTCCCACAACGTCACTAAAGCTCTCCTCAGTTTTAAAACATTGTCTCGTAAATATCTAGAAGACAATGAATAAGTGTTCATACAGTTACATTTACTAATATTTCGCTAATAAATACTTTATTGATTTTAAGTGTCTTAGCACAGTTTGCATATTTAGTTAAGTTCAAGTTCAGAAGATTGTGTTATTTCTATTATATTATTTGTTTATTTAGATTTTAATGGGAATTAAAATGTTGAAAGGTGATAAAAAAGTGGACTTTAAGACCTATCTCGGGATATTAGAAAATTTAAAAAGTGACGTGCCAGTATACGGTAATCTATGTATTTACGTGGCTTCAGAAGCACGAAGGAGGAGTTCAAGATATCTTTAACCCATCCAGTGACCCGACATTGCGAAAGTTCCTTAACGGCAAGATCCTAAGCCGATTGTAGCCATTGTGCTGTCATTGAGGTTATTACACTCGGCGTCAAAAAAATCGCACCTTTTAAAAATCATCTTTAAAAATTCTTAAACCTTATGTAGAGGATAGTGTTGGGTATCATTAGAAAGGTAACAAAAAGGAGTATCAAAAAACAATTAAATTTAACTTTCTGTTTAATTATAATTATACAAACAACATTAAAATTAATAAAATAATAAAAATCCTTAATTAAGTCCTAATTAACAACAGATAATTTACAAAGAAAAATGTACAAAAAGTGTCTTAAAATTAACTTAAAATCTAGTGTTACCCCCCCTTGCCCTGATCACGGCTTCCATACGGTCCCTCATGGACCTCACCAACTTCAGGAGCTCTTCTTGAGGGATAAGCCCCCATTCTTCAATCACCGCGTCTTGGAGCTCCTGTAGAGTCGAAGGAGCTGGATCCCGAGATCGAACCTTACGTTTAAGATGGTCCCAGAGGTGCTCTATAGGATTCAGATCCGGACTTCGCGCTGGCCACTGCATCACAGAGATTTGGGACCTCTGCAAGAAGTCGCTCACGATGCCTGCAGTGTGAGCGCGAGCGTTGTCGTGCATTAATGTGAACCCCTCGCCAAAAGATTCGGCAAAGGGGACCACATGCACTTCCAGGACCTCAGTGACATAGCGGCGAGCAGTCAGCGACCCTTGTCCGCGAGCACCTCCAGTCCGGGAGACGCAGACAAGGTCGGTTTTGCCGGCAGCAGACATACCGCCCCAGAACATGCAGGATCCGCCACCATATTCCACCGTCTCCTGGATGCAGGCTTGGGCGAAACGTTCACCCTGCCTCCGGTATACTCTTCTCCGTCGGTCGTTGCAGAAAAGACACACTCGCGTCTCGTCTGAGAAGAGAACAGCTCTCCACTGCTCAAGGGTCCAATCGACGTGGTCACGAGCAAACTGCAAGCGGGCTCGCCGATGCGCTGCAGTCAATTTTGGACCCGTAGCAGCTCTGTGGGCCGCTATCTTCTTCTCCTTCAATCTTCTTCTAACCGTAGATACGCTTACGGTGCGTCTGCGAACTGCCTGGAGCTGCTGTTGCAACTCAACAGCGTTGGAGAAACGATTTCTCAAAGAGTTCGACACAACGAACCGGTCGTCTCTTTCCGAAGTGCAGCGACGTCTACCCGAACCGTGTCTGCGGATATAGCCACCGGTCTCTATGAAGCGCTGGTACACTCTTCGAACGGAATAACGGCTCAGGTTCAGTTGCCGGGCGACATCACACTGCCGCACCCCTGATTGCAGTAGTGCAACCACTTGAGCGGCTTTATCAGCTGTGGTATCCATCAAAATCTGTGCGTGTGTCCTCTTCAACGGTTGAATAGCGAATGACCCACATTGAACCCGTGTTGACCGTTTTATACCCACAAAGGAAGCGCAACTAGCAACTCTCACGGGTAGCAAAATTTGCATCGAATTTTTGTGACACTTTATTTGTTGCATTAGGTTTTATTTGATAATGAAAAGTAATGTTTTTTATTAAGTTAATTAAGTAACCTTGTAAATAAAATCATAATTAATGCGACTGCATGTGCATATCAAGAGTAAATGACATTTGAAAGTGATTTTCTAAGAGGTGCGATTTTTTTGACGCCGAGTGTAGTTTAATTTACACTTAGATTTTGCTATTTAATTGTATTTTTCTTTAGAAATTCCAGTTCATTCGACAAAGCTATCTCATGGCAAAAAGAAATGAGAAAATCCACCGCAAACAGCGCAACTCTTAAAATAGAATCAGACGACTTCATAAAAATATCATCAAAAAAGTTTGTATTCAAATAAAACACTCACCAAAAAAATCTTAAGACACGTCTATCGTCACGTCTTGAGGTGAATCGCCTAAAACTAGAATATTAATGACTGAACAAAATTAAGGTTGACACTTACACCGCCCTAATCCGCTGTATCAAAACATTACTATATAATATATATATATGACTACGTGCGATTTAATATGTTTGGAAACTGCGAAGAAACCCTCTCATTAATCAATTAGGTTTCAAGGGCTGGCACAAGGGACTAGTTCGTATAGAATGTTGATGGCATTTTGTATGTTGTTCCTTTGAGATATAAGTATGATTTTAAATACGTTACATGATCAGGGGACTTTCCATCAACATGACGTTAACAATAAGAGCAGTATTTACTTTAATCTTACTATGCAAATTCCCATTCCAATTTGACATAGTAAGGTTAAATGGAAACTGCTCTAAACCGTTAGTTTACTTTGCTGCCTGTTTTGATTGTTTTGTAATGATTGTCATTTAATTACTTTGTAATGAAATTAATTTAATTTTTATTTATGTAATAAATTTTATGTAAAATGTTTATTACTATTGTAATTTTATATTGTACTTATTTGATTAATATTTTATAATTATTTTTTAAATTGATTTGTGCGGATATAGGCTATTTTGTCTGAAATAAATGATTTTTATTTTTAATTCATTTATTTATAACACATTTGCTCGTAAAGAAGCTCTTATTACACCGATTTCAGTATCGTAATGTAATAAGTTTCGCACTAGTGCGGTAATGTAATTTAAAAATTAGTAATCATTTGAATCTATGGACAACATAGGCCTTTAGCCCGTTAGTAGCTTTTACGACACCCAAGGGAAGAGAGGGGTTGGTGGTATTATTTTGATGAGCCCATCGCCGCTCTATGCTGTTGGATGTATGTGCAGTCTTTAGTCCGTTAGTCGCCTTTTACGACACCGAAGGGAAGAGAGAAGCTTGTAGTTTTATTTTGATGAGCTTATCGCCGATCTATGCTGTTGGATGTATATGCAGTCTTTAGTCCGTTAGTCGCCTTTTACGACAACCAAGGGAAGAAAGGGGTTGGTAGTATTATTTTGATGAGCCCATCGCCGCTCTATGTTGTTGGATGTATGTGCAGTCTTTAGTCCGTTAGTCGCCTTTTACGACACCCAAGGGAATAGAGGGGTTGGTAGTATTATTTTGATGAGCCCATCTACGCTCTATGCTGTTGGACAAAGAAAAATATATGTTGGCTTACCAAAGATTCATGCACTAGTAAAACAACAAAAAACGCAGTCATTTTCGGAAAATGTGTTTTCCTCGCAAATATGTTATAAAACGTCGTATGGCATACGTGCGCTTTGATAATTACAGCCTCTGCTTTCTTGTAGCCCTCGCCTATCGCCTCGGCTGTAATTTTCATCTTACCGTACTTATATCATAACGTACTATTATTTTTTAAATATGTTTAAATGCATGCGATAACCAACCAACCCGCATCACAGCACCATGGTGGGTTATCGCCCAATATCCCCACGTGTCCATGTGGCATGATTTTTTAAATGCTATGTTTATAATAACCGTGTCGCGCTGCGGTGAAAGAACTACCACACCCTCTTCCCTTAGGTGTCGTTAAAGGTGGACGGACTAAAGACTACAAATACTTCCAACACGTTCCAACTGCATAGAGCGGCGATGTGCTCACCACCTGTCACGCTGAGCACATGTGCAGTCGGTATTTGGTGAACAGTGGATTATGGAAGAGGATTGCTATTTGCTGTCCTCATTGCCTAGTCTCTCACTAACCTTTCTGGGATAATAGTCGTGATTATATGTATGTTTTAAATACTATTATCTAATTTTTCTATGATAACCTTTAACCACCATAAGATATAGGGCAAATATGCCATAGAAATGGAACCGAGCAATCGGTTTAGTATTATGAATAGGCAATTAAAACAGTATGGTATAGGGCACCAAAGATGCGATAAAAATTAATTAGGCATAAGCCATTAATAGCATAAGTAAGAATTAAAGAGTAGAAGGCACCTAGCATGCAAGACAAATGTGGAGTGTCTGTTCAAAAGGGGACAATTACCTATAACTCAAATTTTCGGAATTAAGAAAAACTGATACCTAATTATTTTATAATTATACATGAGTGAATTTGTATTTTCATTATGTAATATTTTTTTTTATGTTTCTGGTTACGTGACTTATAGTTTGAATTGTTCGAATTATGAAGTTCAGATACACATACTTACATAAACTTTTTTTACGCTTTTTCATCCATAGTTCGATAATACAAAAGTCCCGTTTTGTATAATAATTTTGAAAATTATTTGGTTTAGTTTGAAAAATGTCCTATTTTGTTTTTTTTAGTAAAAATGTCCTGTTTAGTTGAAACTGATCAAAAGATAGGCAAAAAACTGATTCCGTCGTTAACACAATAATCGTCAAAAGTGTAATTATCCCATTTTGAACAGACAATCCTCAAATGGATATAGAGAAGTAACAAATTTTATATTGTAAGTATTAGAATAGCAATAGGAAGAAAGTAGGATAGGGCACAACAGTGCCAAGGGTATGTAGGCGTAAAGTCATGAATAGAATAGGACAGCCGCAATAGAGCGGGATAGATATCATTAAGGCTAGGTATAGTGAAAAATTAAAATAATATGTTCTTAGAATTACTTTTTGAAGTAAACAGTAAAATTAAAATCTGAGAAAATTATGAAATATTGTTAAGGCTTTATTCTGTAAAATACACCCGATGGAAATACGATTTCATAAAGTTGGCTCGATAGAATAAATTCACAAAGTTACATATTTTTGTGTCATTTTATCTTTTTTTCCAGGTTTTATTATTAAAACAAGTGATTTGATATTATGAGTCATTTACCAAAATGAAGTTCATAGATAACTTGAGGAATTATAACCGATCGTTTTTTATTTAATACATCTATCAATTTTATAAATATAAAACGCGATTATTCGTGCCGCTTCGCTGTTATACCCGTCCCTTACCGTCGTACCGTCGGGAGAGCGAGAGAGAAGTGCTCGAAATACCTCCCCTTAAGAACGTTTCCGACTTAACCCACCGTCTGGGGGCAAGAAAAAAAAACCTTTAACACGTTGACTGCACAAAACCAGATACAATTGAAATTGTATTGATTGTCGGTCACCGGTGACCACCATGGCGCTTAAAGTCTTAACCACCTAATAAAAACTAGATAGACACTCCCATCGTAGTATTTTCCCATTTAGTATGGACTAAATCGTAGTGGAATATTGGCACCTTTGGCATACACATTTAATTTTGACGATATGTGTTTTGGCAGAATAGCATTGTTTGAATTAGATCGCACCTACCGAACGAAATGCGTGCCTAAACATGTGCGGATGTTTGAGGGCGTTGTTCGCTATCGCAACGTATATGTCGCAGGGATATGTTAAAAACAGAGATATTGTCAATTCCCTAAGTGATTTTATCAAATCACGGAGGATGTTAAAATAACAACACGGTTTAATCATTTCCCTAAACAAATCTAGGGATGAAGAAATACCAGAACTGGTTCCGTGAAATGACCAAAAACATGTGACCTACAGGAGTAGAGCAGCTAGTATTTCTATAGTCTAATAAAAAAAATAACCTCGAAATTCAAGACAATCGCTCCGCTGCGCTTCGCGATTGTATTAAATTTCTAACCTATCACGTGACTTACAGGATTAGGGCAATTTATGTTTAGTGGTGATTTTTGAGATCAATGTTACAGTACTATACTTACAAATTATTATAATTATGCATGTAATTACAAATAAACGGTGTTTTAAATATACGAATAGAAAAGCTTTTTTATAATTTTACGGAACCAGTTCTGGTATTTGTTGAAATCCCTAGATTTGTTTAGGGAAATGATAAAATCGTGTTGTTGTTTTAACATCTTCCGTGATTTGATCAAATCCCTTAGGTAATTGATCAAATCTCCGATTTTAACACATCACTGCGACATATAAGTGACAATAGATAGAGCGTTCCGAACACGCACTATGTTGGACTCATCTGCGGAGTCGCCTCGGCACCATGCTTAGTGTGGCTTCGACATTCGTCATTCACATGGCTTAGGCGCGTGCGGAGCGGCGAAAATAATTCTTATTTCTTAACAAAGTGTACACTTAGACGTGTACTAGTATTCAGTTGTCAAGTAAGTGAAGTTAATTGTTATTCAAGTCATTATTAGGTAGTTAAATCGTAATAATAGAATAGAAAAGATATTTTTTTCATTTCTGTGCCACGGCTTCTACAATCATAGACGCCATCTTGATACACACTACGTTGTCTTTGACCGATCGGCGATCTGGCGCTGCATGTCCGTCTGTTGATTAGACGACATAAATGTTTAAGCGCTGCAGCGTCTGCAGCGAACTTTAGGTATCACATTCCAGAATTTGAACAAATAGTTTGTATGAACGTTCTTGTCTATCTCTTATAGGTCAATGAGTGAAACGCTCTAGTTTTATATGCGGTTGAATATGATTACATTATAGGCATGTTGATTGTTAAAATAATGAATAAGTACATACATTATATTCTACAATCATAGACGCCATCTTGCGTTGTCTTTGACCGATCGGCGATCTGGCGCTGCGATGCCTGTCTGTTGATTAGACGACTTATATGTTTAAGAGCTGCAGCGGCTGCAGCGAACTCTAGGTCTTTTATTACAGAATTGGAACAATTAGTTTGTATGAACGTTCTTGTGTATCTCTTCTAAGTTAAAGAGTGAAACACTACCTATCATCATAGTATAAAAGGCGGACTTAATGCCAAAAGGCAAGGCAGGACTGGCAGAGGCCAGTCAACCTTAGGGCTACGTAGAAAGAGTTGAAGGCGGTGCAATACAAAACATTAGTAAACAATACAACTCAACAACACAATCAATCAAATTAACTTACGCATGTACCAAACTACATTAAATATTAATTATATACTACTATAAATTATATAAAATTATATTCTACATACTATACATTAAACTATACATTAAATATTATATCAAAAAGAAATGAATATATACTACATAAACATACTTAGATTTAATAGACGATAATATGATGAGGAACTCAGTCTTACGAGGATAAAGACTCCTGAAGAAGCATATGACATATTTTTTTCTTGAAAGCAAATTTGCTTGGGGCCCGTCTAACGTCTTCGGGAAGAGCATTCCATAGGCTTGGACTGTAAAGGAATCAGCCACGAAACCAGTGTGGTGAAGGGGGGTGACAAAAAGGCAATGAGGACAGCAAAAGAAATCCTATACCATAGTCCACTTTTTATCTAATAGCGACTGCACATGTGTTCAGCGTGACAGGTGGTGAGCTCATCGCCGCTCTAAGCTGTTGGATGTATGTGCAGTCTTTAGTCGTTAGTCGCCTTTTACGACACCCAAGGGAACAGAGGGGGTGGCCGTTACGCGTCACGGTTAAAATAATGGCGACCTAATAATCGCTTGTTTGACATATCGAGACCACTCCTAAGGTTAATACCACAGTTAATACCAATTAGTGGGGCTTTATGTGATAATGTCTATTAAATTGATTGAATCCGAACGGACTCTATCGAGTTGGTGATAATCAATTTGTTTGACCTTTGTCACTGTGATATGTGTTAGATACGTCTGTGGATACTATTCTATAAGAGTTTCGTCGCCGCGCAAAATAATACCTAATATTACGAAAACTGCTTAGGTAAAGACCGGTGCCATAATGTGAAGGAAAAAATCTTATACAAAAATTACTAAACCTATTCACATTTTCCGTAGTAAAGATAACGTAAAAATACAGATTAGGAACTCAAACCTATATAGTAAGTAGTAAAATAAGCTACTATAGTAAGTATAGAGCCACATCCTCATTGCCTAGTCTCTGAATAACGCTACGGGGATAATAGTCATGATTATAAGCATGGTAGCCTACTATTTTTAGGGTTTTGATAACTAAAATTCTATCAGAACCATTAACTAGTATAGCTTACTAGCTATAACTAGTTAGTTTAACACGCCCGTTTTAAAACAAACTTCTATAGAAAGATGCCGCACATTTATTTACTCTTTGGCTAACATTTTTCGGATAATAGTCGTGAAAATGAAAATGAAATTGAAAGATGTTTTTTTATTAAACTTTTATAATTACGACATTTACAAACATAGCCCCTCAAAACTATATGTGAATCTATATATTATGTAGTATGAATAACAAACGTAAGTCGATGTATTCGCATAACAAGCTTCAACATTACTAAAAGGCGACAATCACAATCATTACTTACATACATATATAAGGTGACTGCTAGAAACCGCAAGAAACTTCGAAGGCTGGTCAGGTCAAGTGTTTTAAACATGACAAAAATGACAAAATTGGAATTCGTGTTTTTTCTTTTTTAATTAAATAATTCATTTTGTGAATTTTAATTAGATAGTCTTTGAGTATCTAATTTATTTTAAAGCACACGGCCATCTGTTAACCCGTCTGAGTCAGCTGGGCGATAAGTACCTACATTGACGGGTCAACAGACGGCCCGCCCGCCCGGCCGTCTGTTGACCCGTCAGCTGGCCGTACTACTACTAACCGTACTAGTACTAACAAAAAAACACGAATTCCTTTTTTTCTCATTTTGGTCACCTGTTAACCTGACCAGACCTTGAAGTTTCTTGCGGTTTCTAACAGTCATCCTAAATACATGTAAACATATTATATCACAACTACTATCCCCGAAGGGCTAGTCAGAGACTAGGCAATAAGGACCTCAAAAGCAGTCTTCTACCATAGTCCACCTTTCACCAAATAGCGACTGTACATCTGCGTGACATGACAGGTGGTGTACCCATCGCCGCTCTATGCTGCTGGAAGTATGTACAGTCTTTAGTCCGTTTTATGACACCCATGGGAAAAGTGGGGGTGGTGTGGTGGTGTGGTGGTGTTCTTTCACCATTATACGCGACACGGTTATTTTAGCAATTTATTTTTATTAATAAAGATAGTTCACACGCTCATTCTCAATCGATGAACACGGTACCAATTAGCCTCCACACTCCTACGAATGTAGTAAACCATGATAAATTAATACACTCGGTAAAGAAAAATGCCTATTACTCCCACGCCAAGAGTCCCTATAACACATGAGCCTACGTACAGCGATCGGTAGTCGACGTAACGGCCCGACCATCAATTAGTGGTCTAAGACAGAGTGGCCGTAGTGGTCCAATTTGCTCCGTGCGAATACACCGTCATCTAGTTCCTAATAACGTTACGAAATAGAATTATAGTTTTTGCACGTCGCCGCTACCTAAAGTGGGGTGAGAGAGAAATTAATCATAGTTCGATCACCACAAATTACTACACTTAAGTTGGGCAAACTCACCGAAATGTTATTTTAATAAATAAAAATAATTTGTTTAAGAATATTATTAGATTGTTTTTGTTAATAATCCTCAAATAAACTTGTAGAAAACGAATAATCAAATATTACGGATCTATAAAGCAGCCTTACTTTCACTGATTGTTAAAAATATTGTAAAATATTTTCATTCATATCTCTTAGTATATTGCTTTCTGAGGTTTAAGCGAGCACTACACATTGAAATGAAAAACTAACTAACTAACGACTAACTCGTGTTTAATTTACTATATTACTTACATAGTTTTTTATATTATCCTGACGAGACAAGACGAGACTGTCTCCCTGTGACCACGGACCCTGTAAAGGTTTCGAAACGTCAAGTTAATATAAAAAAACTATGTAATATAGTAATTTTAACGCGAGTTAGTCCGTAAAAAGTGTTAAATCTCTTAGTATGTAAATGTTTAGAGCTTTGTTGATAATGTATATAAATATATATATATTATACGTATTAGAAGGAAGCAAAAAAGCAGGCGAGTCACCTGATGGAGAGCAATCACCGCCGCCCATAGAAACCCGCAAAACCAGAGGAGTCGCAGATGCGTTGCCGACCTTTAAGAAAGGAATAAGGAAGGAATAGGAATTATGAGGGGGGGGGGGGCTCCGGAACTCTCACTGGCCGGACGAAACACAACAGCACCAAGTGCCATTATTTCACGCCGGATTTTCGTGAGAGGGTGGTATTACGCCGGGCCAGCTGGCCCAATGCGTGCTGCAACGCAGCATGGCTCTAACACTCTTTTTTTTTATTGGCAACGGGTAAGCGCTTGGCCTTCATCTCACCTGATGGTAAGTGACGATAAGGCCGAAGGTGGAAGCGCGCTTCACTCGGAATCCTCAACTATTGAGGGACTGGCTATCTTATCTCAAACTGCCGGAACACAACAATGCTATAAACATCGTTGTTATGGCGACAGACTTAGATAAGGTGGTGGTAGCTAGCCAGGCGGACTTAACAGCCCTACCACCAACCAAACCGAGCACACAAAGATGTGCCCCCCGCTGGGAATCGAGCCCGGGACCTTTGGGTCTGAAACCCGTAGCTTAGCCACTAGACCACAGAGGCGGTTAAACTCAAAAAAATAAAAAATAAAAGTCAAAAGCGTTGAAATATTTCGACAGGTTTAAACAATTTGAGGCGTGCGTAGGTAGCAGAGCGGATAGATGCTCGGGTTGAACGCGAGAAATCGTGGTTCAATTCCTATGGGAATGGAACCACGATTTGTTGCATTATTAACGGAGCTATGGAGCTCTGTTAGACTACTGACGTGAACCTACTCCGACACTGTCATTTAGATTAACAGGATGGGTTGACAGGACTATTAAAATGTGTTAGACGCACATTTCTCTTAGGGGAGCTTGACAGAATCGTACGTGGCACATGACAGAACATGCTGACACGCGGACAATCAAGTTATACACCAAAAAGTGGTGATATCCTTTTGTCTACCAAAGTGAACATGTGGAGACGCTCTTCCTGCGTGTTCTCAAACCATAATACATTAAAACCATTACGATTACATCAAAGAGGCAGACACACGGAAAGTCCATTGTGTGTGACGTACGGAATCTAGTTTCCGTCTCCTCAAATAAAAGACAATAATGTAATCCGAAAACAATTGAGTTCGTGTCAGCACCATTTATTATATCAATTCACTTAAAGAAAATGACATTTTTTTATATCTCGTTACATAATAATACACGAAAAACTGGTTTCGTCAAATCCCTCTGTTTTCGTAAGGAGATGAGTCTAAGGATTTGTTTAAAAGGGTCTTCACAAATGGATGTGGCTCAAAAGATACGATTTTCCTCGTCATTTATTTTATGATCTATTTTATTTTATTTTTAGATAGGATCCTTTGAATAAGATTCTTTGGTTGTGTATATAAGGCAGCGTAGGCTTTAAGAGGAATCTTTGCGATGCTTAGATCGACATAATATAACAGGTCTTAAATTTACTATGTTTTAGGTAATTATTATTTTTATAATTAATGAGCTGTCGCGGCGATCTTCCTACCGCTCAACAATCAATGAATGTTGTGCCAACTTTTAGTTAAAATTTATTTAGGATCAACATAGGTACTTATCTTAAATAAATGATTGGTCTCGCTCACGGGTGGAAAAGTTCCCTACTGAAAAAAGTTGCTATAGAGAACGCATCTCAAGAATGATGTATGACAGTTTTTTCCCGATGCGAATGTCACTACTGTCAAAATCTTTGAAAATGGTGTCACTTTCATGCATCACTTGTTGTTTTGTGTCGAGGCGTTATGGAGGCGTTCTTGATTTATTTCCGTACATATCTATTTCTCCGGATAACTAAGTGTTACTTGAGTATTACTCAGATTATTTCGTGTTAAGTTACGTTTTAGTGCTTTCTACGATGTTTAATCATTGCAGTGTTTCTGTGATAGTGTTTACGACAGACCATTAATTTACATGTATTTCTATATGTTAATGCTATTAGACTCAATAAATGGCTGGAGTGCATAAACAGTAAAATTCTTCGGGCGTTGAATGTTGATGAACTTTGAACTTGAAACGCTTTGTTTGTCACAAAATTTAAAGAAGATATTTATAAGTTCCAAATCTCGCCTATTAGGCACTGGTGCAATATCAGGAGACACTGACATCTGCAGGTTGCAGAAGAGAAGTCTTCCAACTTCCAATGATGCAAAATAAAGCGTTTATAAAATATACTTACCAAAAAGTTAAAAAGAAAATAAATGTGCCTACTAAAGAAATATTTGTTTTTATTTCAAAAGGTAACTATGATTGATATGAGATGATTGGTATTACACCAACCTTCCAGCAAACCCAGGGCACGTTGCATTAGCTCCGCTACCGTGGAGGGAAATTTCCCACTGACCGTGATAACTAGATTATCAGCGTAACCAACCGTAAAGAATGGTCCATGGTTCAGCTTTGCTATGATTGAATCAACCACAAGGCTCCATAGCAAAGGAGAGAGAACCCCCCCTTGCGGGCACCCTCTAGTTGTCTGAGCAAGTAAGCTGTCCCCTAGTAGTTCCGAGTAGATGATTTTACCCTTTAGCATACATTCAATCCATTTGCAGATCGGTTGTGGCACGCCATGATCCCTGGCTGCAACATTAATGGAGTCAAAGGTTGTGCGATCGAATGCACCTTAAATATCTACGAATGTGCAGACGCAGATCTCTTTGTTCTCCAGGGCGGATTCCGCTCTATTAAACCGTGATTAAAAATGCCTCACGTAAACTCGGTGTCCTGAACCAGGTGCGGCGATTCTTCATGCCTGATCAGTTGTGTCTATTATACAAGACACAGGTGCGGTCTTGCGTGGAGTATTGCTCTCACCTTTGGGACGGCTCCGCAAAGTACCTTCTCGATGCCTTGGACAGACTGCAGCGCCGCGCTGTGCGCATTATCGGCAATGCGGAGGTCACTAAAACTCTCGAGCCTTTGCAATTGCGTAGAGATATTGCGTCACTCAGCGTCTTTTACCGTTTATACCATGGCGAGTGCTCAGAAGAACTCTTTGACCCCATCCCTCCTTCTCCCTTCCTCCAAAGGAGTACGCGTGATGCTCTCCGGAGTCACCATTTTGCAGAGTCTGATATTCCATCACGCACAAAGAAATTTGGTGACTCATTTCTTTGCCGCACTTCCTAAACATGGAATAGTCTACCAGCACGTAGGGAGTGCGTACCTACCTATGATATAAGGTCCTTCAAACGAGGCGTGAAGAAGCACTTTGTGGGCCGGCAGAGTGAGGGTGACTGATGCTAAGTCTCTTACGCTGCACCAGTTGTCCTCGCACCTGGACTTCATTTCCACTTAACATCAGGTGGAGTGGGGTCATTTGCCGGGCTTAGTATAAAAAAATAAAAAAATAAATACGAAATTAAAAATAAATTGGTACAAGTTTTCCGGAATATTTTCGAATTCAAGCCATTTTTTCTACGGGATTTTATATGAATTCAAAACCAAGACTCTGATCACATGTCAAACATTAATTATGCACTCCATCTCGTCATATGTACGCCATCCTGTCTAGTTTTGGGCATTTTGCAGCCTTCTGGAAGCCAATGCTTCTGGTACAGGTCCGCGGTCCCCACTGTAGCACCTTCCTGTTCCACGGGCCATCCGTTCTGCGGCTTCACACTATTAACCCCGAAGGGTTACTCAGAGACTAGGCAATGAGGACCGCAAAGCAGTCCTCTACCATAATCCACTTTTCACCAAATAGCGACTGCACATGTGCTCAGCGTGACAGGTGGCGAGCCCATCGCCGTTCTATGCTGTTGGATGTAAGTACAGTCTTTAGTCCGTTAGTAAAAATGTTTACATAACAGACAACAATATTTTTATTTTTAAATAGATTATGCCTACACACATTTTTGTCAAAAGGGGGCAAACGAGCAGGCGGGTCCCCTGATAGAGAGAAATCACCGCCGCCCATGGACACCTGCTAAACCAGAGGAATCGCAGACACATTGCCGGCCATAAGAAGTATAATTCGTATGCTGTAGTAGTGTTGATGATGTTTGTTTTGATATTTTATGGTTAACTATTAATATTATAGTATTATTGTATTTGTTTCACTTTTGTATTGTGTTCAACTTGTCTTATTGATTTTAGATTTAAGTTGTGTTTGCCTGTAATTGTTTTTTCACTGTTCTAACTGTTTTTAAACCAATGTTATATTTCTGTGTTGTAGAGTAAAAATGAAGGTAGGCCTAATTAAATAAATAAATAAATAAATAACCTTTCCTACACTCACACCAATTATCTAGCCTAAGAGAAGCTTCGATAAGAAACTCGTTAAATAGTTACTAGACAACGGATAAACATAGAAAACACCCAGATCCGAGTTAATTCAGAAAAACAATAATTTCTAAATTGACCTGACCGGGGATCGAACCAGAGATGGCTACACCATAAAAACCAGTGTACAAACCACTCAACCAAGGAGGTCGTCACTCTTTCGAATTTCGCCGAAACTTTGAGAACGGAGT
Source organism: Scoparia ambigualis (assembly GCA_963921215.1). NCBI lineage: Eukaryota > Metazoa > Arthropoda > Insecta > Lepidoptera > Crambidae > Scoparia > Scoparia ambigualis. The sequence continues at coordinate 3,857,626 of OY992524.1, read as the reverse complement.
AGAAAGAGTACAAGTAGGAAAAAATTGAAGAGGGTGGGGGGAACACAATAGCACCGAGTGCTATTGTCAAAATTCAAAATTTCTTAATTTAGTAAACTTTAAATCAGTATTTCGAATCGTCTTAACTTAAATTATTTGGATGGATGGGCCCATTCAGGAAGTCTTTTAGCTGTGAAGAAGAACGGGCGCAAGAAACTCCACAGATTTCTAATAATATAGAAGTAACGACATTCACAAAATAGTATGTCTTTACCAAATTATACAATATACAAATTACTAATATGTTATGCGCGTACATGCACTATGTCCATACATATTTGTCATTTACATAATCTTCCACTTTATAATAACCTTTCCTCATGAAGGTTTTTTAACATGGGCTTTAAATAAAGGCAGTAAAGGCATTTTTTCAGTAATATTTAGTGGAAATTTGTTACGCTACACATTTATCCAAGAAAGAGCCACCTGTTTTATGAAGTCTAAAACTAGGGACGGCAAGCTTATTTTTCCTACGAGTGTTTAAGTTATGAAGATTCCGATTTTTAACAAATGTCTTTTCATGCTTCTTGACAAACATAAGGTTTTCAAAAATAAATTTGTGACGCATTATTTAACATATTGATTTTTTTAAACACTTCTTTGAGTGAGTCTCTAGACTTGAGGTTGCATGTGCACTGCCTTTTTCTGTAGAATAAATACATCGTCAATATTAGCAGCGGAGCCCCACAACAGTAAGCCATAAGACATCACACTATGGAAATAACTAAAACAAACTACTCTTGCTGTCTCAACATCAGTTAAAAGCCTTATTTTCTTAACTGCGTATGCAGCTGAACTCAGTCTTCCTGACATTTATCAATATGTGGGTCCCATTGTAAGAGTAAATCCAGTTTAATGCCTAGAAGCACGGTAGAATCTACTAATTCAACTACATTATCGTTCATCTTAGTTTTTGTGCTGACCTGTCTTACATTAGGTAAAGAAAATTTAACACACTTTGTTTGGGCTGAATTCAGTAATAAATTGTTAATAGTGAACCATTGCAATACCTTTGAAAGTACACTGTTTACATCGTCAACATTTTCAAGGCCTCTTTAACATTAAAAATAAGAGACGTATCATCTGCAAATAGTACAATCTCACACAAGTTTCTAGCAAAGTAGGGCAGGTCATTTATGTAAATCAAAACAAAGTAATGCTCCCACTATTGACCATTAGGGCACGCCTATAGTTATGGGTGCTCCTGAAGACACAGCGCCATTAATAACAACTTTTTGAGTTCTATTCGAGAAGTATGATTGTATAAGGCTCAGTGCTATTTTTGAGACACCATAATGATCTTAACTAAAGTTTCATGACTAACGCAATCAAATGCCTTTTAGAGATCACAGAAAATACCTATTGCATCTTGCTTACCTTCCCAGGCGTCAAAAATGTGTTTAGGTAGCGCAACGCGCGCGTCAGTTGTAGATCTACCATTAGTAAAACCAAACTGTTTTCCATGAAAAATTTTATTAATTGCAAAATGTGACAGTAATTGACTGTAAATAATTTTCTCAAAAAGTTTGCTAAAGGCTGGTAATATAGAAATTGGTCTAAACATAGAGGGGCATGTTTTTGTCACCAGCTTTAAACAATGGAATGATTTTAGCATGTTTTATTAAATTTGGAAAAGTTCCTTCTTCAAGACATCTATTGAAAATATCGTCCAATTGAGGAGCTATGGAAAATAATAATTGTTTTAGCAACATTTGTAGAGATACCCCACAGATCTTCTGTATTTTTAATGTTCATTGTTTTAAAAGCTTTTAAAATGGTGTCAGTGTTTATATGTCTAAAACTAAAACGGTCACCGCACTTATCAACACTTGACTAGTACTTGACTAGTAGTAGACTAGAGGCCGCCTAGGCGTATGACAGTAAAGGTTGCCGCTCGGCTCGCACGCTCCACGTCGCGCGTGGTCGCTTATGGCCAGGGGCCCAGGTCTGCTAGTTTGCGGGTGGCGTGGTTGGGTCGCGGTTGTGTCGCGTTGTGGTTGTTTGGCACATTTGGTATTCTTAAATGAGTAAGAGAATGCCAAATGTGTCAAGCGGTTGCAGTGCGATCCAGCTGCGATTCAATTGTGCCATTCGTGAATTGGCAGACTTGGGCCCCAGGTATTTCTCTCTCGCGGCTTCTCTCGCTCTCTCGATGGTACGGGACGGGTATAACAGCGAAGCGGCGCGTTTTGTAGGTTTTATTGCCTTTAGGTATAGACTTTATAGGATTCTCCGCTAATTTATCTGCGAATTGTTTTGTCTTTCGTTGAGTACAAAAATTAAATGTTAAGTATCAGTAGTTTATTCATAATATTGAAAAACATTACAAAAAGGGGTAATTTTGGGATTTTTTTCTTTTTTTTTTTCTATCGAGTGAAGTTCATTGGATCTTGTAACTGAATGAGACTTTGAATAGATTAGATCCTTAACTATGGCCTGGCCGCAGCCGCTGTGCCGCGCCTTGGGTATGCGCGGGTGGTGGGGGGAGTGGGAAGTAAAGAGCATGAACTCACATGAGATTCGTAGTGTCAGACAGTTCTTACGATATCGAAGCACAGTTTATTGAAGCTTTATATATACGAGTATAATTACATCCAATCCGTTTTTGAATTAAAGAACCAATATAAATGAAATAAATCTTTAATTCTTGGAAATATATGGGGTGACTGCTAGGGGCCGCGGGGGGCTTCGGGGGCTGGTCGGGTCGGGTGTTTTGAACATGACAAAGATGACAAAAAAGGAATTCGTGTTTTTTTTTTCATTTTTAATTAAATAATTCTTTTTGTGAATTTTAATTGGATAGTCTTTGTATTTATTTGAGTATCTAATTTATTTTAAAGCAATAACATAAGAAAACTAAATGAAAAACAATTATTTACAACGCGCGGGCAACGGCCGGCCGGTCGACCGTCTGTTGACCCGTTCGCGTCTGGGCGATAAGTACCTACGTTAATCTGCAATGATACCATTTTTGTCATGTTAAGGACGCTTGACCTGATCGGCCCTTGAAGTTTCTTGCGGTTTCTGGCAGTCACCTTACAGTCACCTTATATAATATAAACTTTGTTTGCTTTTCTTTTCTTAAAAAATTCGGCCACTTTAAAAATGACTGTCTTGATTATCTCGTGATAATGCACGACCCATTTTGGATATTTTATCTCATGTGCGTCTGACACACTAGTTGCCGCCGTGAGCGATGACGGCAGAATAACTAAATGGAGCAACTGTTTCGCCCCCCCGCCTCGCCGCTCGCGTGCCCGGGGCGCGGTGCGGCGGCGGTGTGGTGGTCAGACTATAATACATACTTTTTTTTCCAGAATTTAAACCATTATTTTCTATAAATAAATAATTAATAAATAAATAAATAATACTTTCCTACAATCACACCAATTATCTAGCCCAAGAGAAGCTTCGAAGAAACTCGTTAAATGGTTACTAGACAACGGATAAACATACTTAAAATACTTAAATACATACTTAATATACATAGAAAACACCCAGACCCTAAACAATTTAGAAAAACAATAATTTCTAAATTGACCCGACCGGGGATCGAACCCGGGACCTCAGAGATGGCGACACCATGAAAACCGGTGTACAAACCACTCGACCAAGAAGGTCGTCAAAGGTCGACCAAGAAGGTCGTCTATGTCTTAGATGGTTTGAAAAACTCAAAGCGCGACCTATCTAGCCTTAACTCGTAAACCCTACGCGCGCGCGTAAACCCTGCGCTCCTGACGGACGTCAAATCGATATCGAGTCGGCTTTGCTTAACGGAATATGAACGCTCGGGTCACGCGATGGGTTTCGGTTTCGCGTGGGGGTCGTTGGAGGGTGAACCTTCTGTACGGAAGTAATATTAGTTATTGTGTGCTTGTACCAAGACGAAAAACGAAACAATTTTAAAACACACAATTTTATGCTTATTAATTTTTGACGTTTTCTATGCTTAAGTTTTTATAAAAAAAGATATTTGAATGATTAAAAATGTCAACCTTATTGGTTAGGTTTTGACCGCCTCTGTGGTCTAGTGGCTAAGCCACCGGTCTCAAACCCAGAGGTCCCGGGTTCGATTCCCAGCGGGGGGTACACCTTTGTGTGCTCGGTTTGGTTGGTGGTAGGGCTGTTAAGTCTGCCTGGCTAGCTACCACCATCTTATCTAAGTCTGTCGCCATAACAACGATGTTTATAGCATTGTTGTGTTCCGATAGTTGAGATAAGATAGCCAGTTCCTCAGTGGTTGAGGATTCCGGGTGCAGCGCGCTTCCACCTTCGGCCTTATCGTCACTTACCATCAGGTGAGATGAAGGCCAAGCGCTAACCCGTTGGTGAATAAAAAAAAAAAAAAAGGTACTAATGTTTTCCAAAACTCATTTCAACCGTTACTTTATTTTACATTAAAAACTCAGTTATTTCCAATTTCTATTACTTACCACAATATCAATACGATAATTGGAAATCACATTTAATTTTATTAACTTAAGTTAACAATTCATTGTGATTTATCATTCTTCACCTTTCATCCTAAAAAAAAAACGATAAATTACCTATAAATATTAGCCGTTTGTGTCGCTAGGGGAGAGACACTTGCCCGCTATTTTTGTCTCGTACCAGGATACGTTTGTTTACACAATTCTATGACCACGGCTTAAATTTCGGTTCGACGCGATTCTGTTTCGGCGTGCAGTGGTACTGGGGGTAGCGATGCGCATTTTGTCTGGCACAGACTATAGCTCGTTAGATTAGTTGTTAAGTCTTAACTATTAGTTAGTTAACTGTTTTTTTATTATTATTATTATTGACGTCAATAAGTGCCTGTAAAGGTTTACATTGAATAAATAATTTGACTTTGACTTTGACTCGAGGAGAGCGACAGCAGTATGAGAGCAAGAACTTATATTACTAGTTATGTCCATAGGTATCCTAGAGAAAAAATCATTAAATGCACCAGCGACTGCGCCATCTGATTCTATTATTTTACTATTGACTTTAAGTGAATATGAACGGTCCTTAATTTTTGTTTTACCTAATTCTTGGTTAATAATATTCCATATAGTCTTTATTTTGTTATTCGTAAGTCCAATTTTTTTAGAAATAAAATTATATTTAGCATTAATGCAGACTTTTTTTTTAAATTTTGAATAGTTTCTAACCTATTTAATAAAGTTAGGATCTTTCGAAGTAGATTTAAAATCATACAATTCATATAATTTTCTTCTACTTGCATAAATACCTGGTGTCGCCCAGTCACTGAACTATTTCTTAGAGTTATTTAATTTAATATTTTTTTGCTTTAACGTGTTGTTAAATTCATCCCGAATGCCCTTCCCGAATCCCATGTTTCACGCCACTACATAGAACATAATAAACTAAACTATGGCTGCGGTGACTATAGTATATTTTGTGCATGTAATACCGTGTATGGACGGAGAACAAAGCCACTAGCGTCCGCCGGTAGCAACACTTGAACAGGGTTAGCTAACAGATGACGGAACTGCGTCGGTTAATCACGGACATGGCTGCTCTGTTTCAGATACGGGAACGAACGCGATAGGCTGGGAGCTGTAGCATGACATTTCGTAGAACATATTGTCAGATATTCAAATTTTTTGTTGATAAGCTTTCGATAAAGTACTATTGAAGCGGACAGCAACTAAATAAAAGGGTCTGCCTTTTATTGCAGAACTTCTATTGTCATAATTTTATTATGCACAACAGCGGAAAGCATGAACTTCATTTGGCAGAAAATCATTTGGCACACACTCATTAATCATTCATTCAAAACCCATAATTTTATAAGTCTGATTCATCTTTAGGCATATATATTTAATATCCATAATAATTAAGAGGCAGAACTATCATCCCGCAGAAAGTTTATATTCAGAATCATCTTTATGCATAAATTTGATATCCATAATATTAAGAGGCAGAACCATCATATCGCAGAAAGTCAATATCAAAATCTTCTTTTAGCATACTTTTTATTTCCATAATAAGCAGCATGCAAGCAAGCAGCATGCAAGCAGCATGCAAGCAAGCCAGCAGCATGCAAGCAAGCAAGCATGCAGTATTCAAGCAAGAATGCAGCATGCAAGCAAGCCTGCAGGCAGGCAGGCATGCAGCAGGCAGGCATGCAGCATGCTGTTGATATGGTTTCTGTCACGGCTCCGGCGCTGCGGTACTCCGGCGTCCCACGCGAGCTTATCGTTGCAGATGGCTTTCGTTTACCACCTGCTCCTCACTCCTCACCTTGCCCCTCTGCGCCTTCGCGGGCTTAAATTACACTCTAGCGTAGGGCAGACAAGTCTACGTGCAGTCGGTTTTGCCGCGATTTGCTTCTGTCACTGACTTTTTTAGCACAACCTTAACGAAAACACAACGTATAACTTTTTAAGACAATATTTGAAATCAATTTAGGGTTAAAATGCTATTTTTATTTATAACCAAAAATTATATCAAATAAAGTTATAGAACATGATTATTCTACCAATATAGCTTTACAGAAAAAAAATTAGAAAATATGATTATTTTATCAAATGAATAATATAGGTGCGTATCATTTCATATGAACATATGACATATGAACTAATTACAAAGGACATAACGTTCATTGGATATAATTTTTACTTGATCTATATACACTTCCTATAACAACATTACGTATACTAGTCATTTGATATAATACTCATATTCTATAACAACTTTTTCTATAAAGCTATATTGGTATAATAACATATTCTATAACAGCTTTATTTGATATATTTTTTACTTTAAAATAAAAATAACATTTTAACCCCAATTTAAATTAAAAAAAATCTTTAAAAGTTAATACGTTGTGTTTTTGGTAAGGTTGTGTCACAAAAGTCAGTGACAGAAACGAATCGCGGCAAAACCGACTCCACGTAGACTTGTCTGCCTTACGCTAGAGTGTAATTTAAGCCCGCGTAGGCGCGGAGGGGCGAGGCGGCCCGCGAGCTGAGGAGCAGGAGGCCAGCAAGCCGAAGCTACGGTGGTGAGCGTAAGCCATCTGCGACGATAAGCTCGCGTGGGACCGCCAGAGCCCCGCAGCGCCGAAGCCGTGAAAGAAACCATGCCTGCTGCATGCTTGCTCGCATGCTGCATGCTTGCTCGCATGCTGCTTGCTTGCTTTCTTGGGTGCCCTTTGGGTCTGAGTATTGTATGAATAATGTATTATACCATTAGATTATTATATCAAATGTTTGTTATATCATATGGACATTATATCACATGAAATTATAGATTCTAAAATTATATTAAATGTTTATTATATCAAGTCAGTTGTTATATCAAATAAAGTTATATGAAATGAAATTATATTAAATGAACGTTAAATCATAAGTATTTATATCAAACATTACACACCCGAATAATATACGTAATGTTGTTATAGGAAGTGTATTTAGAACAAGTAAAAATTATATCTAATGAACGTTATGTCCTTTTAAAATTAGTTCAAATGTCATTATATGAAATGATGACCCATAAAATTCTATGCCTAATGAAATTATTCCAAATGGAAAACTGCCATCATCGTAGTATGCCAAGTAAAATTATACCGAGTAATCGTCGCACTAAATAAGTGTTATGCTAAACGAAATTATACGTAATGAAATTTTGCTTAATGAAATTATGCCTAGTGAAAATCTGTCATCTTAAAAGTATGCTATTGGGAATTCGGACATATAAACATTTGACCAAATAATAATTATACTAAATGATTTTTATGCATTGAACATATTTGTTTAAAGAAAATTATGCCAAGTGTGTTTTACTAAATAAAATTCGGAACATCAAAATTCTGCCAGATAGAGGGAACCCAAATAAAATTGGGAACTATTAGGTACAGAACCGATGTCAAATTGCTAGACAGGAACCGTAGCCTTTAGGGGTTTGACGTCTGGATGCCAAGAGGTCTGGTTACTATTATGACCAATTCCCAAAATGTGAACTGCCACCATGGCCTTTTCCCATTATGCACACTTCTCAAAACCTACATTTACCAAAATGTCTATTTCCCATTATGTTCACTTCCTAAAGGGGTCTTTTCCCATTATGCACACTTCTCAATAAACACCACACGGTTCGAAATAATGTGTATGAATATATCCTGTATACATAAAATGCTGAGCGGGGTTCTATTCGTTTTATCACTGTTACGTTTTTAAGTAGGTGGGTAATTATATGTAAGATTATTTGTAGAACCAACGACGAATGAAATGCTCGTAGAAAGATATTTATTTAATGAGTTCACTACAACAAATCGCTTGGTTTTCATCTCCTGAGCGACACAACAATTAATACTGCACGCCTTTCGATCACCACCTCCCGGTCTACAAACTCACTCCTACATGATTGAAGCTCACGAATTTGGGACAGTACTTTGACTAGGTGCACAGTGGACAACAAACAATGAGTGCCTAGCAAAGGGACTGGACCGGATTGAAATGCCGTGGATTGCTAATGGGTAGGTGGCTTTAGTTGGAATTGCTGATTGATTTAAAAACAATATTGACAGAGACAGGAAATCAACGATGTTTAACAGGAATTAATTTAGATTGCTTTAAGCAGCGATCGGCTCTTTACCTAATACCACATAATTTAGTGAAACGTGGATTATGGCAATACATTGCTTTTGTCCTCATTGCCTGTTTTCTGGCTATCCATTTGGGGATAAGAAAATATTATATTTGTTATTTATTATATCTTAAAAAAAATATTAAATGTAACATAATATTTTTCAATCGCCGGATAAAACTTATTCGTTTGTTAAAGTATTATACAACCATTTCGAAAATGTATTGTCATATCATGTCTCTGCTTTCTTAACAGGTGACATTTGGGGTTGATCGTGTAATACTTTATCAGATGGATAAGTTTTATCCGAGGAATGAAAAATCGGCCCTAAGAATAGTAAAAACATAGGCTTTATAATTACCCGACCATTTCAGCCGATAAGAAGCATACATTTTAACGTTAACACTATTACATCGACATTAACTTTTCTTTTTTATTTTATTCTACAACGGGTAAGCGCTTGGCCTTCGTCTCACCTGATGGTAAGTGACGATAAGGACGAAGGTGGAAGCGTGCTTCACCCGGAATTCTCAACCACTGAGGACCTGGCTATCTTATCTCAAACTGGCGGGACACATCAATACATTAATTTCGTTGCTATGGCGATAAATTTAGAGCTAGGTTGACTTAACAGCCCTACCACCAACCAAACCGAGCACACAAAGATGTAGGTACCCCCCGCTGGGAACTGATCTCCTGTCTTCGTCGCCTATCGTTTCGTTGTATTCTATGTTATTATATTCTATTATGTCACCACAGTCCGTGCTTCGGAAGGCACGTTAAGCCGTTGGTCCCGGTTGTTGTCGTAAGATGGCAGTCGTTAAAACCCACCAACCCGCATTGGGCAAGCGTGGTGGGTTGTGGCCCTATATCCCTACGTACTATTATCCACGTGGGAGGCCTGTGCCCAGCAGTAGGACGTTCATAGGCTGATGATGGATATTCTATTATATTCTATTTATAATGGAACGTGAAAGTTTTAACATCTGTATTTATGTTATTAAACGACTAAAACTGATATATGAAAAAACTATGGGTTTGTGATCCTTTTAATTTTTAGGTTATATCAATTTTGGTAGTTATGATAATAACTAGATTATCGGATAGTGATAATTAGCCCCTATTAGTCCATAGACCTCTGCCCATGTCCGGCAGTGTTTGGAGATCCCAACACATGCAACTGAGCCCGATCTTCAGATCTTCTTATGTAATTGCAAAGTACGTAAAAGGTAGCTGTATATTATGTTAAGTTGTACTATATAATACTCGTATATATAATTTATGTAAACGTAAGACGTCATAAGGTTATTGCCTTCCAGAAGCACGTCAAAGAGTTCGAATTATGCATAATTATAAAAAGTAACTTAACATAATATTTATTATCTTACCATATTCTTTTACATGTCGCGTCATAAGCAAACAGTTAAACAACAAACAACAACTTCTTGTAATGTTTGAACGGTGAAAAATTACTACCACCCCCCCTCTTCTCTTGGGTGTCGTAAAAGGCGACTAACGGATTAAAGACTACACATACACCCAACAGCATAAAGCGGCGATGGGCTCACCACCTGTCACGCTAAGCACATGTGGAGTCGCTATTTGGCGAAAAGTGAGTTAATGCCTTGGCAGAGGCTAAAGATGCATAAAATTACTTATTTAAAATTGCAAGGAAAAAAAAATACATAAAGAAGTGTAAGTATTTGTTTGTACTTATCTATATAATATTTTATTATTTTTTATTATTATTATTTGTTTATTTATCTATTTTTACAGGAATTTAATTAATATCATAATGCAATATCTTCTTATGTATATCTAATAATACCATTAGTTATTCGTAATATATTTTTTTTGCGAAATATACTCGAGGATGCTGCATTTGTGTTGTCAATTTGACTGTTCTTAAGTACCTACCTTACCTGCCTAATGATGTGATTTCTTAATGGGTATATTGTTTTTTATTCTTGCAAGACTTATAAATTATTTAGAAAAAGTTCAATTCATCACATAAGCAGTTTAATTAAAAAGAGTCTTCAACGATTACTTTTATCTAATTTATTATTAGTTTATGCTCAACAACTTACTTTTTGATACATTGGGAAAACCTGTAATTGGCCTTAATTTAAGTTTATACTATTCAAGATGAATTGTTTGTAAACGCTGTTGGTTTTCTGAATAAAATAAAATGGCAGAAGGCTGATTTTGCGGCCCTCGTTGCCTAGTCTCTGACTAAGCCTTTCGGGAATTATTGCCAAAGGGTTAGTCGGAGAGATGACTATTAAGTCGTGATTATATGTATGTATGTATTCGACCTTAGACGTCGGCAAAATGCCGATCTCCAATCAAACTGAAATCAAACGAACTCACACAAAGCCCGTCGAAGTGCGATCGCAAACATGTATTGTATGAGTACTAGTAGCAGCAGCGTATTCAATTTTATTCAAAAGTTCGCAACGATTTTGCTCGCAGACTTTGTATTTCAACAGTAGAATATTCCGATCTAGATTCTTCCGCCTGCCACTTGGTGCAAACTAGACTTTGTCACTTTCTAGCCCTCTAACTAAAAACTGAGTGCTTCAACTTTAATGGTGATACAAGCAGAACCCGATTGTGTGGTTTTGCTAATTAGGTCAATGCCTAAATAATTAAAGCGATTAATAATATTCCATCCTACAATTTGAGCAGTGTGGCTCACTAAAAAATACTGTCAAGCCCCCTCCTCCCTTAAGTGTCGTAAAAGGCGACTAACGGACTAATACTGCATATAAATCAAACAGCATGGAGCGGCGATGGATTGACCACATCACGCAGAGCACTGTGAAGTAAAAATTTAATGAGACTATGGCATTAGACTCATCATTGCCTAGTCTCAGACTAACCCTTCGGGGATAATAGTCGTGATATTAGGTAAGTTATATTCCGTGCTTCGGACAGCACGAAAAGCCGTTCAGTTGGCCCCAGTTGTTGTCGTAAGACAGCAGTCGTTAAAGGTTGCTTTACACATATGTGTGAAGCCACAGTTCCGACACACTACCGGCACAGTGTTTTTCATACATTCTCTGTGAACGCATCCCCACTTGTCAGTGATAATCCTCTCAGTGTCAGTGCCGCCACCGGCAAATCACGGAAGTATTCGTTTTGACAAAATTCATAGAGAATGTATGAAAAAATATTTTTCACTGTGCCGGTACTGTGTCGGAACTGTAACTTCACTGATATGTGTGAAGTAACCTTAAACCCACCAAACTGCATTGGGCCAGCGTGCAGGGCTTTGGACCGATCTCGACATGTGCCGTTGTCTTTGTGAGAAGACCTGTGCGGAGTAGTGGGTCAGCATCTATTGTTCTGGTTTCGATCCCCGGTCAGTTAAGAAATTATTGTTTTTCTAAAATATTGACTTGGGTCTGGATGTTTTCTATGTATAATAAGTATGTATCTAAGTATTTAAAGTATATTTATCCTTTGTCTAGTAACCATTTAACGAGTTTCAAAACGAAGCTTCTCTTGGGCTAGATAACTGGTGTGAGTGTAGGAAAATATAATTAAAGTTTTTTTTTTAAAGTTTATTCTTCGAATTAAAGAGCCGTCTAACAGTGTCGCGTGGCGGTGAAAGAATACTACCACCCCCTCTCTTCCGTTGGGTGTCGTAAAAGGCGACTAAAGGACTAAAGACTGCACATACATCCAACGGCATAGAGCGGCGATGGGTTCACCATACCTGTCACGCTGAGCACATTTATTGCAGTTGCTATTTAGTAAAAAGTGGACTATGGTAGAGGACTGCTCAGCTTTTGCGGTCCCCATTGCCTAGTCTCTAACTAACCCTTTGGGGATAATAGTCGTTATTATATTATGTAAGAGCCATGTTCTTGTCTGTGTGGCTATACACTCTTATCGCTACAGGCTCCTCCACTCATTTGATTCCGAGGCCAGTTGATGTTGTCTTTTTTATAAGACATGATTAAAGAGAGGCTATTCTTGGCCTGTTTCTTCCTCTCTTTTCCTCTATTTTGCCTCTTTTAATATTTAAATAAATTTCTCGTGCCTTATCAAGTGGTCAACGAAATTCATGGAGGTTGATCATCCTCCCTTTTCTGTCTTTCATAAATTTTAATGATTGACATGCATACATATAGTACATACTCGTACATAATCTCGACTATTATCCCCGAAAGGTTAGTCAGAGACTAGTCAATGAGGACAGCAAAAGCAGTCCTCTACCATAGTCCACTTTTCACTAATTAGCGACTGCACATGTGCTCAGCGTGAACCCATCGCTGCTTCATGATGTTGGATGTATATGCAGTCTTTAGACCGTTAGTCGCCTTTTACAACAACCAGGAAGAGAGGGGGTGGTAGTATTCTTTCACCGCTACGCGACACAGTTGGTTAATAATTGACGTTTTTAGATTAATGTTTTATATTTTAGCGTTTTATTAACGCTTAAATATACTTAAGTAAAAAAAAAAGGTGCGTGGTTCGATTCCCGCCTGAGGTTGTCGTCTTTTTTCAGTGTTTAAAATTTTACTTAAGTATATTTAAGCGTTAATAAAACGCTAAAATATAAAACATTAATCTATAAACGCAGCTTCATCTTAACCGAAAGTTCAAATATTTGTAAAAATATTTCTTTCGGATCTCAGAGGTGAAAACTTCTAAGATTTGATGAAGCAATGTTGACTAAAAATATAAGCATCAAGCACTGACAAATTTCGACGGTTGAAAGCCAGACCTCGGTAGCCAAGTGGTTAAGGCAGCCGCCCGGAATGCGGAAGGTGCGTGGTTCGATTCCCGCCTGAGGTTGTCGTCTTTTTTCAGTGTTTAAAATTTTACTTAAGTATATTTAAGCGTTAATAAAACGCTAAAATATAAAACATTAATCTATAAACGCAGCTTCATCTTAACCGAAAGTTCAAATATTTGTAAAAATATTTCTTTCGGATCTCAGAGGTGAAAACTTCTAAGATTTGATGAAGCAATGTTGACTAAAAATATAAGCATCAAGCACTGACAAATTTCGACGGTTGAAAGCCAGACCTCGGTAGCCAAGTGGTTAAGGCAGCCGCCCGGAATGCGGAAGGTGCGTGGTTCGATTCCCGCCTGAGGTTGTCGTCTTTTTTCAGTGTTTAAAATTTTACTTAAGTATATTTAAGCGTTAATAAAACGCTAAAATATAAAACATTAATCTATAAACGCAGCTTCATCTTAACCGAAAGTTCAAATATTTGTAAAAATATTTCTTTCGGATCTCAGAGGTGAAAACTTCTAAGATTTGATGAAGCAATGTTGACTAAAAATATAAGCATCAAGCACTGACAAATTTCGACGGTTGAAAGCCAGACCTCGGTAGCCAAGTGGTTAAGGCAGCCGCCCGGAATGCGGAAGGTGCGTGGTTCGATTCCCGCCTGAGGTTGTCGTCTTTTTTCAGTGTTTAAAATTTTAATTGACGTTTTCCCTTACTCTTTACAGTACTTTTTCGTTTGTAACAACCTGTCCAGCTTATTATTTCCGCCCTCCTACATAGGCTATATTTTACTTTTATTCTGATAATGCTGCTGGTGAAAAATAACAGTACCAAAAATATAACGCTAATAAAACGTACAAAACATACGTTATAGCAAATAACAGGATCTTGAAACCTAACAGTAAAATTTGCACAATGAAAGACAATTAGAGTTACGAGCTAAAGCTAAAATAGATTTAAACGGACGTGCAAACAAAGAAAACTACTTATACAAAATACACACGTGAATCAGTTATCATGTCGAGTTATTGTCTAGGGGCACTTCGTAACAGTTTGAGATTAGATAGCCAGTTCCTCAGTAGTTGGGGATTCCGGGTGAAGCGCGCTTCCACCTTCGGCCTTATCGTCACTTACCAGCAGGTGAGATGAAGGCCAAGCGCTTACCCGGTTGTAGAATAAAAGAACCGGCCTAGTGCGAGTCGGACTCGCCCATGATGGGTTCCGTAGCGGCAAGAACTTTTTTTTTTAGTTTTATCATTCTCTTATTTTAGAGTTACAGGGGGGTGGGGGGACACACATTTTACCACTTTGGAAGTGTCTCTCGCGTCTTCTAAACTATTCAGTTTAGAAAAAAATGATATTAGAGACCTTAATATAATTTTGAAGACCTATCCCTATACCCCACAAGTATTGGTTTGATGAAAAAAAATTTTTGAGTTTCAGTTCTAAGTATGGGTACCCCCAAAATTTATTGTTTTTTTTTTCTATTTTTGTGTGAAAATCTTAATGCGGTTCACAGAATACATATACTTACCAAGTTTCAACAGTATAGTTCTTATAGTTTCGGAAAAAAGTGGCTGTGACATACGGACGGACAGACAGACATGACGAATCGATAAGGGTTCCGTTTTTTGCCATTTAAATACGGAACTAAATAAAATCTACATAAATACCGAGCCGTGTGCCTCTTCCATTGGGTGTCGTAAAAGGCGACGGAGTAAACACTGCACCTACATCCTACAGTATAAGTGGCGATGAGCTCACCACCTATCACGCTGAGCACATGTGCAGTTGTAATTTTGGCACTATGGCATTGGACTGCTTCTGCGGTCCTCATTGCCTAGTCTCTGACTAACCCTTCGGGGATAATAACTATGAATCTATAAATTATGTTTGTATGTACGTTGTATAACCCTTTTATGCCAACACTAGCGGCCGCTCGCGGTTTCACCCGCGTGGTTCTCGTTCCCGTGGGAATATCGCGATAAAAAGTATCCTATGTGTTAATCCAGGTTATAAACGATCTGTATGCCGAATTTCATCCAAATCCATTCAGTAGTTTTACGTGAAAGAGTAACAAACATCCATCCATACTTACAAACTTTCGCGTTTATAATGTTAGTAGGATTCTGTAGGTACGCATAGTTCCACTGTCATACGTAGTGACAACGTGATATTCCGTTCATTAGCATGAATGCCAGTACACCTCCACGGTTCATATTGATTAAACGGCAAACTTGTGTGTCGTTATCGATGTAACTCGAGGCGGAGTTTGTCCCAATTTCGGAGACCCATCTCATTTACTTATTGTTACGAAGAAAACATATAATGTCTGCTACATAACTTCGGCGGTACTTCCGTGAAGACGGTATTTCCTAAGTTATGACATAGAAAAGGTGAAGACATTTAATTTATTAATACTTACAATAACCACATCATGTCCTTTTCCGGAGAAGTGAGTAAGGACACAGTTTTCCATTCCTAACAATGTAACAATTCTATTACTTTATAACCGCCTCTGTCGTGTAGTGGCTAAGCCACCGGTTTCAGACCCAGAGGTCCCGGGTTAGATTCCCAGCGGGGGGTACATCTTTGTGTGCTCGGTTTGGATGGTGGTAGGGCTGTTAAGTCCTCCTGGCTAGCTACCACCATCTTATCTAAGTCTGTCGCCATAACAATGATGTTTATAGCATTTTTGTGTTCCGATAGTTTGGGAAAAGATAGCCAGTTCCTCAGTGGTTGAGGATTCCGGGTGAAGCGCGCTTCCACCTTCGGCCTTATTGTCACTTACCATCAGGTGAGATGAAGGTCAAGCGCTTACCCGTTGAAGAATAAAATAAAAATAATCTCTATGGTAAGCGGGCTTTACAAAAGTAGCTTAACTTTCAATATATCTAAGCTATCGTGCCACCGATAGCGTTCTAGCTGCTCTGTAACTTTTTATCTAACTTCTATCCATCTGTTGGGAGGTCTACCTCTTCCTCTAGTATTTGCAAACAAAAATAATTCCCTGTTTTAAAACGAAACGGTTTAATTGACACAATTGACGAACATCGGACGTCATTGGTTCTTTTTGCATAATTTGACTGAACGAGCAGTCGTTACTTTAGTTATTAAGGTATAAAGTAAAGACAGTGCCTGAATAACGTTTTTAGCAAGCACAGGTACATAATTACGAGTTATTTAATTTGATGATTTAAACAATTGTCTCCACTTCTGTTCGTAAGCACTGGAGAATTGTTGTTTTTGTTAGCGGCAGTCATAATAATACTCGTAATGGCGTTCGCAAAATAAATGACAAAAAATTTGCCACAAAGATTTTTATAAGCTTTTTTGACTAAACACTAAATACTTAGCCATCAAAGGATTTTGCATTGTTCTAAAGTGTACGAAGTTTTGATTTGATTGAAATTCAGAAAGGATTAAGTGTTGTTGCGACAATGTTACAATATTGACAAAACATACGCTATTTAAAGTATAAATTAAAAAATGAAAAATGATAAAATTAGGATTTTCTTGTGTTTTAGGGTGTGTTATAGCTTTGTAATAAGGTTAAGATTATTTTAAACAGTCAATTATAGTTGACAAAATTATTAGAAATTTGGTTGGACTTTCATTTGAGATTGACCCTAGGGTCAATTTCGACTGATAGTTTTTTTTTGTTTTTTCGGCTACTGCGATAAAAAGTTGCTAAGTGAAAAAGTATTATGGGTTCCGATACATATTGTAATATGTTTTTACGAATAGTTTCATTGATAACTTAATACTTTTATGAAATGTAAGTTCGATATACCGTTTTTCTGGTAATGAAAACAACTTTAAAAGATATTTTTAAAGAAACGTTTTTCGATGATATAAAACAGCGATGATTAACTATTTGATGAATTGAAAAAAAAATATTAAAAGTCGTGGAATAGTTTTCGGTAAAATGAAATTCGATATCAAAAAAATCTGTATTCTAATAGACACTGGCACCATGGCTCTGAAAAGGTAAGTTTCTGTCCATATTTTGCTTTAAAATTTTACAATATATAGCCACTACGTAAATAGAAAATATAACTTTAGTATTGAGTTTTAATTAACAATATCCGTCTCTAAATTTTATGGCCGTTTAAAAGCCCTGTAGGGGAATCAACGTCTGTCATATTTTTCAGATAATCGTCAAAACTTTTCAAAATGATTGAAGAACTGGAATACTTTGATGCTGCAGATCAATTCTCGGGTGGTGTAGCTATTTTGCCTTCAGAAAATGCGAACGCAGAAACCACAGACGAGGGAAAGAAGTTGCAGCAGACTCGCAACTGGGGGCTCAAGCGTTCATAGTATTTGCAGACAAATAATCTTTGGACAGTGATGATGTGTTGGCTGTATTAGTGAAGAGAAGATGTAAAGCATATACTGTGGATCAAATTGCGAATATAACCGAGGCAACTGAACCTGAGCTGATATCAACTGCTGCCATGCAACTGACTCCATCCATGAGCTTGTATTTGCTCTGATTGTGCCATGTAATCAGAAGAACTATTGTAATTCAAGAAAACGAATGTTATAATCCACTTGAGCATTGGGCATAGCACAGCATGCATTGGGAAAAGCATGGCACATTGTCCGCTGCTGACAATGCGTGATAGTTCCTAAAGGGTGACGAGCCTCCGTTACTCTCTAGAATACCACCATCTTACCGCAGAGTAGTAGCAAGAGGCTTGCTAGAAATGAACAAAAGAACATCAAAGCGTCTGTAAGTCAGACTGTCGTAAAACTACCTGATTTGATAGGTTCAGTCATTTGGGTGAAAACAGAAAAGTTTATGTATTTATGGAGACAACAAATTTATTTTGTAACAAATGTACAATTTACCATGAGACTATGTTTTATTGTTTGAATTTTTATTTATTTATTTTATTTTATTTCAATATTTATTCCAAATAAAGTTTGTTTCATGAAACATTTGGCCTTTTAATGCTTTAATACATAGGTACCTTTCATACTTTATCTTAGTAGTGGATTCCCCTATGGGGCGTTTAAACACCCATCGCTTTTCCGATTTTCCAGTTGAGCTAGATTTTTCCAGTTTTTTTAAGGCAATGGAACCCTAACTACGCACATATTAAAAAATTATAAACTTTGGAGACCAAAAATAATTTCAGGGTAATCTGGGTATACAATGAGGACCGCAGAAGCAGAAGCAGACCATTCTCAGCGTGTTTTATCACAACTCAATGCTGTTGGATGTATATGCAGTCTTTAGTCCGTTAGTCGCCTTTTACGATACCCAATGGAAGGGATGAATTGGTAGTATTTTTAATGAGCCGCCACTAAAACCTCAGAGAACTGTTTTCTAAACCGCTTTCTAACAAATTGACATGCTGCGTCGGTAGCTTAAAAGAACCAACTAAACCAGTACTAGTCGAAATTGATGCTTTCAGCTCTTTCATGTTGCCACTATTCAATCAATCTTTTGACGGAAGCTACCAAAAAGAGAATATGCCTTAATCAGACGCTGGAAACTTCACAGAGTGGATTGGTGTATTTGAAACTCGTTTGAGCGTTACGGTTAAGTGAGTTTAGGTTTACGAGACGTATATAATAAGAGGTTTTAATACCTTAATGATTTATTTAATACCACTTGCCGAAAGCCGTGTATGAAGCGACTCGTTATAACATCACTATCAACCCCTCTTCATTTGGATTTCGTAAAAGGCGACTAACGGAACAAAGACTGTACATATACATCCAACAGCATAGAGCGGCAATGGGTTCACCACCTGTCACGCTGAGCACATGTGCAGTAGTAATTTGCTGAAAAGAGGACTATGGTAGAGGACTGCTTGCCTAGTCTCTGTCTAGCCCTTTGAGGATAATCGTAGTGAATGTATGTTCGTATGTATTAAGAATATATGTAACAAAAATTAGCTCTTTAATGTTTTAAAATAAATTATCAATATAAAGTTCTCTAAATGACGTATCGTTGGCATAATGTTAATTCCATACATTTATCATTCTCATCTACAAGCGTTCATGCTCTTTAAAACTTTAAATTACAAAATAAAATAAATAAATAGTTTGTATATAACTTTTTATTACGCTCTATCGTTCGCTCGCCATCTTGCCAAAGAGATAACGAGATGGACGATGTGGCACGTCTATCTGAAAGTAAACGCCTTGATCTAGGTCTAGATCAATACAAGAAAAACTCGGGCCGAACAAGATATTTAAACGTATTTATTACTTAAATAAACAGAAGTGAAATGCTGTGCGTTGAATCACTGGAAAATGACTGGGGGTTTTTGGGTAAATAATTATATATTTTAAGAAATAATAATAATAAGTAAGATAATTACGTTTGAATATGTGTATATATATATTTAGAAAGAAAAATAACTAAAACTAGATCCATGAGCACATAAGTCGAGTGTCCCGATTTTTCTCTTTATGGTTCACAATAATCCCTTTAATTACTTTATTTTTAATAGCTATGATACTTTAAAAAGTGTTCATAATAAATCAAAGTTGTAAAGTACAGAAAAATGACAAGATTTTAATTTAAATTATTACTATTTATTATAAAATGTCCACTGCTCTGGAACGGCAATCCAAAGGTCGTGGGTTCGAATCCCACTCGAGCTTCCTGAGACTGGTTGATTCTTTTTCTAGTAAACATTTTATCCTATATCTATTTGTGAATGCAAAATTTCAATAATAAAGATATTTATTATAAAGTTCAAAAGACATAAGTAAATTAATTGAAATAATAAAATCGTAATTTAGAATTTGCTGTAAACTCCAAAAAGTACCTAACATCCTCTCAAATCCTTCCAGAAACCAATAACTGTTGGAATCCGTCGCATCAACCACCACTCATGAAATATATCCATCAAATCACCCATACTGCCTCAAAAAAACTCATTAGTCGAGCGCGCGACCCGAAAGCGGGAACGGACCAATCGTTTCGGAAACAGAAAAACTGCGGCGAGAGATTTCGCGCGTTTTTCTCCCGCGCTTTTCTCGCACCGAACTCCCAGGGTTAGTCCATGGTTAGTCGCTCGAGAGTGCCCGAGTCGAACGCACGCGCGTCGCGTGCTCGCTCTATAATAAGCGTAAAAAATTTGCTTCAAACACTTATGGCCGTACTATTTCTGTCCCTCCCACAGAGATTGGTGACAATATTTTGTGTGCTATAAATTTGTGTGACGGTGTGGATAGTAAATGTCTAGTGTTGTGATGTGTATGTGGTGAATATATATATTTTTTGTTTGTTCAGTTTTTCGTTGTTGATTTGGAAACTGCCGTTCAGAGGTGCGTATTTCAATAATATAATTTTTATGTTTTCCTTAATTTGTATTTAAAGAAAACGTTTGGCACATGACAGACGGTGATAAATCAACTGCCATTGTCTTGGATACGATTGTTCGCATAGTATTTAAGTAGTTTAAATAATCTTGTATGTTTTACTTTTAAGAGCTCTCGTAATAGTTTGGTTTCGTATAAAATCCGTTAAATATTTTATCAAAAAAAGTTATATACCCACTTAGACGTTTTTTATGTCTAAAGAACTTTAAGTTTTCATTGTTAATCGTTAAGATTGACGAGTTGCATATTTTTTTGTGAGATGAGATATTATCTTTTACTAAAGTTAAAAAGACCTTTACCCAGCAGACGGTTTAAACTAAAGTAAAAAATTTATTGTAAGTAATGACAGTTAAAAAGTAAATTATTAAGTAATAAAAGTAACACTTATAATATTAATTTATTTTTATGAATCACTTTCATTTATGTTTTCTATTATTAATGTAACTATTAAGATAACAAATAGAAAAACGGGAGCTCTTTCAACTTTCTGCAATTTTTAATCTCTTCAAACCCTTATTTATCCACACGGTGCAAACATGGACTTAAGCTTTAAGCCTATTACCTACTCATAAAAATATTATTTAAACCTAATTTAAAATAGGTTTATGAAACGTTCGCCGTTTTAATTAGTCCGTACCTTTTGACTAGCGACCGGGCGCAACTTTGTACACTTACGGCTAATTAATAATCAATCTGTTTGTTATTTTGTCTAATAAAGTTAGAAATTCGACTAATTTTATACAAAGGCAAGGCATATTTCGAACTCTAGTAGACAAATTATAGATTTTTTCTTAATTCTGACAAAGAACAACAGTATCTCATGATGATGAAAAAGCCGTGTCGCGAAGCGACTCATTAAAAGAATACTACCACCTCCTCTCTTCCCTTGGGTGTCGTAAAAGGCGACTAACGGACTAAAGACTACATACTTCCAACAGCATAGAGCGGAGATGGGCTCACCACCTGTCACGCAGAGCACATGTGCATTCGCTATTTGGTGAAAAGTGGACTATGGTAGAGGACTGCTTTTACTGTCCTCATTGCCTTTGTCTCTGACTAACCCTTTGGGGATAATAGTCATGATTATAATGTATGTATGTATGATGATTTTTTTTATTATTTATTTATTTACACTATTATAACTTTTACAATAGTAATAACAGTATTACTTAAATTAAAATGAAATTAAAAGAATAGCCTGTAAAGCGTGTGTAAGTGTGTAACTACAGTGAATCTATACGGTTTGACAGCAGGTTTGAGTCCTGGTGTTGGTAATTTTTCAACTTACCTTCTCTCGTACTCTCCTTTTCCGCAAGCTTTGTTATGTAAGTAAAGCGTTGAAAATCTCATACAGTTGAGACACTGTTCTTTCTAATTATTAAGAGAACTAGAAACCAAAATTATTATGTCAAATACGTAACTGTATTACACGTAGTACTCAGATTCACGATTTTTATCCCCAAAGTGTTAGTCAGAGACTACGCAATAAGGACCGCAGAAGTAGTCCTCTTCACCCAATTACAAATGCACATTAAACTTAAAGTGGTGAGCCCATCGCCGCTCTATGTCCGTTAGTCGCCTTTTACGACACCCAAGTGAAGCTGAAAGTATTCTTTTAGTAAGCCGCTATACCACACGGCTAATCGACTTGCTAAGCGGAAATGACAAATAATGTCACTCAGACTTTAACAGTAGGAACGACGCCATTTTAACTAATTTATGTTTCGGCTCTGTGAGAACAGTCCCAACTGGCATCGAGTTGTGGTTAAGCAAAATTAGGACACTCTCGGATTTGTGTATTTTTTTATTTGTTTTGTTTTTTTTTACTTTTAAGCTCTTACATTGTCTAGCTTAAGTTAAACTTCTTTTGAAACTTGTTTTTAGGGTTTCGTACCACGGAACGGAACCATTATAGGATCACTTTGTTGTCCGTCTGTCTGTCTGTTAAGACCTTTATCTCGTGAACGCGTAAAGGTATCGAGTTGAAATTAAAACGATATACTCAAGTCTACATGCAGTCTCTTGCTGTGAAAAAATCAACTCCTAAGTTAACGTAAAAAAGGCTACGGCAGTTTATGCCGCAAAAAACGTATATTTCGACACTCTCAAGGGAATCAAAATTCATAGAATATTTGCCGTTGACCTAGAACTATGAAATTTGGCAAGTATTACCGTCTTATACTACAAATACAGGGAAAAATCTAAAAAAACTATACATTTGTAATTAAATCATTAAAAACTCTTTTCTTTCAAAAAAATCGTTTTTTGGCATAAAGTCCCTACTTTATGCCAAAAAACGAATATTTCGACACTCTCAAGGGAATCAAAATTCATAGGGTATTTGCCGTTGACCTAGAACTATGAAAGGCAAGTATTACCGTCTTAACTACAAGTATAGGGAAAAATCTGAAACTATTCATTTTGTAATTAAATCATTAAAATACAGGGTCTTTATGCCAAAAAATATATTTTTCGACACTCTCATGCGAATCAAAATTCATAGGGTATTTGCCGTTGAGCTAGAACTATGAAAATTGGTAAGTATTGCTGTCTTATACTACAAGTATAGGGAACATTCGGAAAGCTATACATTTGTAATTAAAACATAAACAAACATAAAGACCCTCTTTATGTTGTCCGTCTGTCAGTCTGTCAAGTCCCTTTATCTTGGGAACGCGTAAAAGTATATAGTTAAAATTAAAACGATATACTCAGGTCTACAGTCACTTGCAGCTGTGAAAAAATCAAACACCTAAGTTAACGTAAAAAAGGATACGGCCGTATAAACCGCAAAAAACGTATATTTCGGCGCTCTCAAGGGAATCAAAACTCATAGGGTATTTGCCGTTGACCTAGAACTATGAAATTTGGCAACTATTACCGTCTTATACTACAAGTATAGGGAAAAATCTGAAAACTATACATTTGTAATTAAATCATTATAAAAAAGGGTCTTTATGCCAAGGAAAGGCGGTCCAAATTTTTAATTGTGTTTACCGTGTCATTTGGGGTATCGTATGAAAGGCTTCATAGGCACAAGCTTAAACAGAGCAGTACGCACCTACAAATTTGTACGGAACCCTCGGTGGGCGAGTTCGACTCGCACTTGTCCGGTTTTTTTTAACCGTGTCGCGTGGCGGTGAAAGAATACTACACCGACACTCTTCCCTTGGGTGTCGTAAAAAGCGACTATCGTACTAAATACTGCACATTACTTCCAACAGCATAGAACGGCGATGGGCTCCCATCTGTCACGCTGAGCCAATGTGCAGTCGCTATTTGGTGAAAAGTGGATTATGGTAGAAGACTGCTTTTGCTGTCCTCATTGCCCTGACTAACCCTTCGGGGATTATAGTCGTGATCATATGTGTGTGTTTTTATTGGTTTTCGATCTGTTCGGAGTACGTTCGCCAAGGTAATAAGTAATATTTCTAACATCCTACAGTTTTGAAGTACATACATACATACATACTTGTACATACATACATATATGTATGACGTCGCCACAATGTCTGTCCAAACTCCAAATCAGCAGACAAGACCAATCCATTTTGCGAAGGGGAGTTAGACAAGGGGATGTTATACACCCGAAACTGTTCACCAGCGCTTTGGAGGACGTCTTCAAGACACTGAACTGTCCATTCGACAAGGCATAAATGTAAAAGGCGACATATCAACCCTACGCTTTGCAGATGATATCGTCATTATGGCTGGCACCCTGCAGGATCTGCAACGGATGCAGGACTCCTTAGTGCTACTTCTCAGCATGTCGGTCTTGGAATGAACTTGGACAAGACTAAGGTCATGTTTAGTGATCATGTCGTTCCGGAACCGATAATGATCAATGGTACTGCTCTCGAAGTTGTTAATTAGTACACATACCTTGGGCAAATACTTCGAGAAAGAGGCCGACCGAAGAATTCAGTTGGGCTTGACAGCATTTGGAAAGTAGCGCCATATTTTCCAATAGCACAATGCTTAAAGACAAAAGTGTTCAACCAGTACGTTCTACCCATAATGACCTACGGTGCCGAGACGTGGAGACTAACAGTGCGACTAGTCCACGAGTTCAAGGTCGCTCAGCGAGCAATGGAAAGAGCTATGCTCGGAGTTTCTTTGTTGGATTGAATCGAAACGAGGAGATTCGACAGAGAACCAAAGTAACCGACATAGCTAATGCCATTGGCAAGCAAAAGTGGCAATGGGCTGTTCATATTTGTCGTAGAACCGATAACCGTTGGGGTAAACGAGTTCAAGAGTGGAAAACGCGAATGGGCAAACGCAGTGTGGGACGCCTTCGAACCAGATGGAACGACGATCTGCGCAGGGCGGCTGGTAGCAGCTGGATGCGGAGAGCCGAAGACCGGGCTCAGTGGCGCGCCTCGGGAGAGGCCTATGTCCAGCAGTGGACTGCGATGGGCTGGTGATGATGACATATATACTTAAATTAATTACAATGAGGACCACAGAAATAGTTCACGTTTCACCAAATTGCAATTGCACATGTGCTCAGCGTTATAGGCGGTGAGCCCATCGCAGCTTCAGGCTGTTGAATGGTTGTGCAGTCTTTAGTCCATTAGTCGCCTTTAACGACACCCAAGTGAAGAGACGGTTTAATAGTATATTTAATAGTTTTAATCGCCTCTGTGGTCTAGTGGCTAAGCCACCGGTTTTAGACCCAGAGGTCCCGGGTTCGATTCCCAGTGGGGGGGGGGGGGGGGGTACAACTTTGTGTGCTCGGTTTGGTTGGTGGTAGGGCTGTTAAGTCCGCCTGGCTGGCTACCACCATCTTATCTAAGTCTGTCGCCATAACAACGATGTTTATAGCATTGTTGTGTTCCGACAGTTTGAGATAAGATAGCCAGTTCCTCAGTGGTTCGGCCTTATCGTCACTTACCATCAGGTGAGATGAAGGCCAAGCGCTTACCCGTAGTAGAATTAAAAAATATCTTTTAGTGACCCGTTGTACCACACGGGTTCAACCTAAAAGTGATCTCTATAAAGCCTATTCATATTATTGCACAAAAATATAAAGTTTGTGTTTGATACTCATTCATTACAATACGAAAACTTTTAATATTCTCACTTAATAAATTTCAAATAAATATCGCGAGATGGAGAAAGAAAACTTCTAAATGCCTCTAAAATGTTTTCAAATGTCACACACATTTGTGAAGTCAAAGGGTCATTGGCATTTAAGGAGCTCTTGAAAATATATTTTTGTTTATTTCATCTCGTTAAAAGATTCGTAATATATGCATGGCTAGGCACTGCTAATAATAGTATGAATGGTATTATTAGCGTGTGTTACAGTACTTCTTTCGTTTATTTATGACACCTAAAAGAGTAAGTATTAAGATTAAATGAATAAATTAACTCTGAAATGGTAATTATATTTAAACTCACGTTAAGCCTTTTACATTAATATAATGTGCATAGCTTTAATAAAGTTCTTGAGTCTATATTAATATAAAACATTAAAATCATGTGAAAAACGTCTTTCGTCTTTAAGGCTTTTAATTTCTTCCAAAATACAAAACAACAACAAACCGCCTCTGCATTTATTGATTATACCACTAGTCTCAGATACAGAGGTTTTAGGTTAGTTTTTTTGTATACGTAACACAGCAAATGGCTCCACTCCATCTGATGTTAGGTGGAGGAGTACAGGCGCGAACACAACTGGTGCAGCGATAGCAGGACGAAGCAGTAGTCGATTATCTCAGATTTTCACAAAAAAAAATTTTTTTATCTTCCGGACCATAACACACCATATCTTGCGCACACTACCCTCTTGCCAGAGTATGTAAGGAGTACAACAATATTTCCCTTAGAATCCCAACAATTGACATTTTTAACGACTCTTCTAGAATTTAAAAAAATAAAAGGCTGATCAGGATTAAGTTAGTCCAATTATTATAATTCGCATAATTATGTTCTGTATTTAATTTAATTTTAGCTATTGGAAGACAACTGTACAACTAATGCTGTGTATGGCAAACATCAATAAAATACTACCCGTGTAAAATTTATTTTAATTGTTTATGTGTATTACTATTGGTGTACCTTATAATAAAAAATATATTACAAAATAAATACTCACCTTGCCGGCCCACGAGGTGCTTCTTCACTCGTTTGAAGGACTGAAACTTCCTGCGGGGCTACATAAATTTCTCAAAAAGGTCGTCTAAGTCCGCCTTACCAGCTACCGCCATCTTATCTGAGTTTGTTATCATAACATCAATTGCCCGGTCTTCGGGTATAGATCCGATTTTTTTTAAATTTTTTTTTAATTACTGCACCTACATCCAACACACCACCCATCACACCACATCTGCAGTTGTAACTGTGGCAGTGGACTGCATTTGCGTTCATTGCCTAGTCTCTAACTAACCCTACGAGGATAATAATACAGGCTGGGCTAGAAAGATTTGCGAATTTGAAATAATAATAATAAAAAAACTAAATACAATACAAATACAAATTTTTATTTCAATAAAAATAGACATCTGGGAAATTTATTTCTTAGGAATAACATCATCCAGGTGTGCACCATCGCGCTGCAAACAGTTCTCGAATCTGAACCTCAAATTGGTTAAAACTCGCTGGCACATTGCGCGGGGAATAGCTGCCATTTTCTTCTCGGAGATTGGTCTTCAACTGGTTAATCATGGCTGAATTATTGGAGTAGACTCTACTTTTCTGTTTGTTTTATATGTTTATTATTATGTTATAGTCGTGAGTGTATGTATCTCACCGTGCCGCGTAGCGGTGAAAGAAAGTAAAAGGCGACTAATGGACTAAAGACTGCACATACATCCAACAGCATAGAGCTGCGATACACCACCTGTTACACTGAGGACATGTGCAGTAGCTATTCAGTGAAAAGTGGACTATGGCAATAGGACTGCTTTTGTGGTCCTCATTGGTCGAGTGGTTTGTACACCGGTTTTCATGGAGTCGCCATCTCTGAGGTCCCTGGTTCGATCCCCGGTCGGGTCAATTTAGAAATTATTGTTTTCTAAATTGTCTCGGGTCTGGGTGTTTTCTATGTATAATAAGTATACATATTTAAATTTTTTAAGTATGTTTATCCGTTGTCTAGTAACCATTTTAACGAGTTTCATAATGAAGCTTTATTGGGCTAAATAATTGGTGTGAGTGTAGGAAAGTTTATTTATTTATTGCTAGTATCTGACTAACCCTTCGGGGATAATACTCGTGATTATTTGTATGTATGTGTATATATATATATATGTATGTATGTACATACGTCACGTCCGTAAGCCACAGCTTAGCACATGCTACAATGATAAGACCCTTCCCTTCCCTTATTTACTCTCATAACATACTTCATCCATGCTCATCGGTAGTAATTTAAATATTTAAACTAAAATGTTACTAACACTAAATAACTTTGATCTTTCCGCCTCACTCGGGCGAGAATGTTTGTCCGGTCATCACAATTCACAAATTGGACGTAAAATGTTAAGCGTTGAATCTGCGGTTTTAGCATTTAATACAGCCACGTGCTCTCATCAGTGAAACCGTGTTCTCATTAGTGAAACGAGCGGGTGCTCTGATCTAAAGCTAGTTTGGAATTGCACAGGGCTTTCATTTAGAACCATAGTTTTAAATTCTAATATAGCGTCAGCTTTTCGGTCTTATCTTTTTTAACGGTTATAAACTAACGTGCTTTTGAATTATTATTATTTTTATTTATTTTACACTTTAGAACTTTTATGTTGAGCTCGATTTGTTCACCCATCCAGTGACAAGACATTGCAAACATTGCTAAGCTGGCAAGATCGCACACCGGACGCGGTCATCGAGCTACAATGTTACAAAATACTTACTTACTAAACATATTATAATTACGACTATCATGCTCGAAGGAGACTAGGCAATGAGGACATCCCCTCTCCTTAATTCACTAAGTTTTATTTATACTGGCACCTCGAAACCAACCGTTAGGTTATGCAAGAAGTGCCAGTCGTCCCTGCGCCAGCAAAATACTCACGCAAGACCATCTGCGTTAGGTCTTGACGCCAAATCAGTGCCCGCCGAAGCGCGCTTTTCATTAGGTACTCATAAGACTAGTGTCTCGGGAGAGTTTCCCCGTGAACACGTGTAGTTCACTGCCTATTGTCCAGATAGGTGACCGGAGCTGTCAAGCTCGCTCACTTCTCGTTGCACGAAGGGCACAACTTGCAATGAGGACAGCAAGACTGCAGTCCTTTGCCATAGTTCACTTTTCACCAAATAGCGACTGCACATGTGTTTAGCGTGACGGGTGGTTATCCCATCGCCGCTATAAGCTGATGGATGTATGTTCAGTCTTTAGTCCGTTAGTCGCCTTTTACGACACACAAGGTTAGGGAGGGGGTGGTTAGTATTCTTTCACCGCTACACGACACGGTTACGAAATGAAAATGTACATTTGCCTTGTACATGCTCTTTTTTTTATTAAACTTTTTTCTGTATCCACTTACACTGTTTCACACGGTAATGTAGGAAAACCATTCGGTTAGCAACAATGTTTCATGCATTATTATTTATCTCGGCTGGCGTGACATTAACGGCGGTTTTATGTGGTTTTATGTGTCCAACCGTTCACAATGAACGTTGGTAAAGCAGGCTTCATTCATAACAAAAAATATGATTCCATTGTCATTTTTTTTTGATGCTAAAAGTACTGAGGCTACCACTATAGTAATAATTCTTAGTTAATTGTTTTTGTACGAGGACATTTTCTTAGTTGCTGATGAAACATAGATACATACATATCATGACTATTATCTCCGAAGGGTTAGAAGCGACTAGGCAAAGAGAATAGCAAAAGCAGTCATCTACAATAGTTCACTTTTCGCCAAATAGCGACTGCACATGTGCGTGACAGGTGGTGAGCCCATCGCCGCTCTATGCTATTGGATGTATGTACAATCTTTAGTCTGTTAGTCGCCTTTTAAGACACCCAAGGGAAGAAAGGGGGTGGTAGTATTATTTTATGGCAACTTCTAGTGCAAAAGATGTAGGATCACTTGGAATTTTACTTTATCTTGAGAGAGATTGACGAGAAAACAAATGACAATCTAGGTAGTCTTTCTTTCTAAAACCAGTACCTAAAAATCCGAATAACAATAGTCAAGTGTTTGCACAAAGAAATGTAACCGTGTCGCATAGCGGTGAAAGAATACTACCACCCCCTCTCTTCCCTTGGGTGTCGTAAAAGGCGACTGACGGACTAAAGACTGCACATACATCCAACATCATAGAGCGGCGATGAGCTTACCACTTGTCACGCTGAGCACATGTGCAGTCGCTATTTGCTGAAAAGTGCCTAGTTTACTCTTCGGGGATAAAAGGTTGTGATTCTTATGTATGTATGGATGTTAACAAACCTTTTTCAGCGAATTTGGCCGTAAATACCACCATATTGTTAGAGCTGTGGTTCAAACCTAAAGTTCTAGATAACATTCTTGCTTTTGGTTATGGTACAAATTTATTATATTTATCTTTGACTAAAATATTGTCAATTGTAAAAGTAGATAAGTGAGAAATATAATAATACAGCAAGTATATGGCAGCTTAGGGCATAGAAATATTAACATTAGCGGTCTTATTGCCTTAAAGCGGTCTCTTTCCGAGGAACAGACGGATGAAGAGCCGAATGATCGGTAAAACAAAACGAATTTATATGAATCTATCTTTTCCTTTTTAGAATGGACTTTTAAATAGCGTTTGTTATTTGTCTTCTAAATTGCGTCGAAACGAAATTAACTGTTTCGGAATGGCACCCCTGGACCCTGTTTTGTTGTTTTAAAAGGTTTGCCGTCCCTGCAGCCTAGTTAGACCAACAGACTTAGGTCAAACGGACGGTGTTACTATGGCCTGTACACATACGTTTTTGTACTCGATTTTTATGTTGTTAGGTTTTAAGTAAATAAATAAATAAAAAAAACTTTCCTAAGTCACACTAATTATCTAGCCCAAGAGAAGCTTCGTTATGAAACTCGTTGAATGGTTACTAGACAACGGATAAACTACAAAATACAAAGAAAACACCCAGACACGAGACAATTTAGAAAAATAGTAATTTTAAATTGACCCGACCGGGGATTGAACCCGTGACCTCAGAGATGGCGACACCATGAAAACCGGTGTACAAACCACTCGACCAAGGAGGTCGTCTAAGGAAGTCTAAGGAAATCTTATAATTAGAGCCGTGCGGTATTATCGCGTGTCACTAAAAGAATATTACCTACCTACCCCTTTCTTATCGTGGGTGTCGTAAAAGACGACTAACGGACTAAAGACTAGACATATATTTAACAGCTTAACCTCTCAGTTTTAACAGGTGCGATTTAGCGGGAATTTAAATTTGCGGAAATGGAAAAAAAATATTAAAAAAAAATCAAACGCATTTCATGTTAAATTTTGCGTTCACGATGCATAAAATGTACCACAGAACCGAAATAATCGACCTTGTTCATTCAAAGTAATCTCTAAGTGTATCAAAACACGGGATAAAGTCAAGTGGAGAGCGCGGCCAGAGCGGCCATATATGTGGCTGCTTGGGGTGTGACGGAATAGCGAGTTTTTAGGTGCGGCCAAATATGGCCGCTTGGGGCTTGAGGGTTTAAAGCGGCGATGGGCTCACCACCTATCACCACGTTGCTGAGCACATGTGCAGTTGTAATAAGGTGAAACGTGGACTATGCCAGTGGATTGTTTCTACAGTACTCTTGCCTAGTCTCTGACAAATCCCTTGGGGATAAAAGTTGTGAATCTATGTGTTTATGTTGAAATTAGACAATACTTCCATTGGTATCGAATTCATCCTCACACCTTATAGAATCTAAATGGTAGCGTACTGTGAACCGAATTAAAAAGGAACTTTCTCCCGCGTAGGCTCAGGTTGTTGGAATTGAGCTTCTTGACCTTCTTCTTCTTTTAGCCTTAAAAAAAGTTCAGAGCGGGGTAACTTGTAGTTTGTGACTTACCTCACCTCTCTAATACATGTCACACCGGTATTCATCATCATCATCATCAGCCAGAAGACGTCCACTGCTGGACAAAGGCCTCCCCTAAGGATCTCCACCACTCGCGGTCTTGTGCTGCTTGCTTCCAGCGGCTACCCGTGGCCTTTACCAGATCGTCGGACCACCTTGTTGGAGGCCTGCCCACACTTCGTTTTCCGGTGCGCGGTCGCACGAGTGCGTGTTAAATCATAATGCATGGCTACCCTGCCAGGATGCAATGTGAGGACCGGGAAAAGCTTCAAGTGAAACGACTGTAGTTTCTTAAGTATGATTTAATACTAATTGATTGCCGGCGTGACAGGTATTTGAGAGGTTTTTTTATAATATTAGTCTGAAAACGAGCAGGCGGACCGCCTGATGGTCCGCCGCCCATGGACATCGCAACACCAGAAGTGTTGCTTTTGCGTTGCCGACCTGAGAAAAACCTCTTTACATCCATTGTCCATGTCGTAATTTAATGGGAAAACCTCAGATGGAAGCTCATTCCACAGTTTTATGAATTACAGGTGAGGTGGTCACTGTGATTCACCAACTAGCATTGGGCAATTACCATCATGGTGGGTTATAGCAAAATATCCCCCATTTGCTTTAATCCATGTGGACACAATAAAACACCTGTACCCAGTTAGTAGGTCGTTTATAGGCTGACGATGTAATCATCGTGTTAATTCAGCAAGGAATGACTACTTATTCATTTAGTGGTATGAGCTATATAATAAAACTACAATCGTGTTTTAGTAATAAGGAAAAATAGCTTTTCTTTCTTCATACTCGAATAGTAGGTCTGAAGTTGCCTGCAGAGCGGGTGGAAGGTAGTACTTTTCCGCCCTAGGGGTATTGCTTCTTTTTCTACTTCTTGCACGGTCAGGGTTAGTATGTTCGGCTTTAGTCAGACAGGGGTCGGAGGATTCTTGCAATGAACCGCTATGGCACACGGCTCTTTCCATTTATCATCATCATTGTTGACGACCTCCGTGGTCGAGTGCTTAGCATGCCGGGTCTGCGCGTCGCGCAATCTCTGAGGTCCCGGGTTCAATTCCCGGTCGGGTCAATTTAGAGAAAAAACTGTGATACTAAATCTATCTATCTTATCTTGGTCTAGATAATTGGTGTGAGCGTAAACAAATTTAATTTAATGAAGTATAAAAGACAAAAATGCACGTATAAAAAGTCACCAGCGTTACCATACTGAATACTGTTTGCAGCACGACGAAGCATTGTCGATTTATATACATTTCTTTTGTTTGTGGAAACAATGTAGTCATGTCGCACGTGCATGGTGTAATTGGTTTTCAGGTCCGCTTTAAAAATATGAACAAGTGTTGATTGGACGGTGAATTGTGTGTCGTTGCGGATGAGATGTGATGGTATGATCGTTTTGACTGTATCTCCCGTTTTACTTATTGATTACTTATTTGAGTTCATACATACATAGTCAGAGACTAGGCAATGAGGACGGCAAAAGCAGTACTCTACCAAAGCACATGTGCTCAGCGTGACAGGTGGTGAGCCCATCGCCACTATATGCTGTTGGATATATGTGCAGTCTTAATCCGTTAGTCACCTTTTACGACACCCAAGGGCAGAGAGGGAATGGTAGTATTCTTTCACCATTCCGCGACACTGTTATTTGAGTTCATCCTATGTATACGTCGCAGTCATAAGATAAAAACAGAGAGTTGGTGAATTCCCTAAGTGATTTGATCAAATCACGGAGGATGTTAAAATAACAACACGAGTTTATCATTTCCCTTCTAGTGATGATAGTAGATGATGATCTAGTGAGATCAATTTTACTACACTTACTAACAATTATTGTATACAATTTTGTAATAAATGTTATACGTTTGTTGTAACAAATATTGTTTTAAATATATTATATATCTTGTTTTCTGAGGTTTAAGCGAGCTCTACACATTGAATTGAAACACTTTTTTTACGGACAAACTCGCGTATAATTTACTATATTACATAGTTTTTTTATATTATATAGACGTTTCGAACCCTTTACAGTGTAAATTAAACGCGAGTTAGTCTGTAAAAAAGTTACTAATTAACGACCTTTAAATATGGTATTTTATCATTTCACTGCTTTTTTGTCATTTCACTGAACCAGTTCTGGTATTTGTTCAAATCCCTAGATTTGTTTAGGGAAATGAAAAAATCCTGTTGTTATTTTAACATCCTCCGTGATTGGATCAAATCACTTATGGAATTGATCAAATCTCTGTTTTTATCAAAATACAGCGACATACTTAAGATGTAGTCCTTAAAACCTTTATCATCTTTTGTGATATAGGTTTAGTAGCAGTGGACTAGCGTAGCTTTTCTGGTGGTGATGATGTTGATGATTATGAGGATGATGATTATTAATTTGAATTTGCTAAACATCATATATACAAAAAAACCGATGAAGTACCATTTTCAAAAAATTTTTGTTTGCACGTGATGACCATAGTTCGTCCCGCCCTTTGATTAACACTGACCAATGACGAAAAACCGTTTATTTAAAAGAAAGAAATTGTTACATGTGGTGGCCACCCATACCCCGATCTGCCTTTTGGTTTAATTGACTAACGACAAACAAAACCACTGTTTTTTAACATCTTGACTGTCTTCACATTTTTATGATTTTTGAGTACGCCGGTAAGAGCAAGTTTGAGCAAGCCGGTACCATAGATTTGACAAATGCAAATAAAAATAGTCCTTAAGGTGGTATACGGCAGATTTTGTTGATAGTACATACGCATACATAATCAAGCCTATACTTACGCCCGCTTTCCGCAGAGGTAGAGACCACCTTTCAATTTGCTACGTAACGATCCTGCCTTACACACTTCTTGGTTTGTTTTATATTAGACTACTTATATATTATAAGGATAAAAGGATAAAATGTTTAATAGAAAAAAAACGACCAGTCTCAGGAAAGTTCGAATGGGATTCGAACCCAGGACCTTTGGATTGCCGGTCCACTGCTCTAACCGCTAAGCTACCGAGACCCCAAAAGTTAGACCCCAAAAGACCCGTTAAATTTTTAGAGGTTAGGTAATAAACAGTGACGTAATAACGCTGGCATAGCTTAGCTTAGCGGTTAGAACAGTGGACCGGCAATCCAAAGGTCATGAGTTCGAATCCCATTAGTGCTTTCCTAAGACCGGTCGATTTTTTTCTAGTAAACATGTTATCCTATATCTTTAAAGCATTGTGAATGCAAAATTTTAATAATAAAGATATTATTAGACTTAGGAAGTGTGTATTGCTTACTTGTTTATTGCTTAATTGGTTTCAGATCCAGATACCGAAGGGTTTCGTTTCCCAGCGGGGATGACATTGTAGGTATTCGTCTTCGTAGGTAGTGAGGCTTATTCCGAGTCTGCTTTGCTGGATAATACCATATCTGTCTATCGCTATGCTATAACACATCATAATTGTCCCACAAAATTCTCTGGTTGCCCCAGACCTAGGAGAATGCAATCAAATGCATTTTTCGCAGTAAAAAAAGGCTTCTGTGCCTTGAATGAAAATTGGCAGGCATTTCATGACGTAGGCAAGAGATAAAACAGTAAAATTTATAATGTGTTTTCGCGAACAAAGTCGCGATCTGTCGCTAGTCAAGGACGATGTACATAAAACTAGTGCAACATCACCTACAAATCCGAAGGTTAGGGTTGAACAACCTACGGATCTGGTTAAAGTCATCGAGAATATTACGCATATAAATCAATCTTGTATTTTAAAGTAACAAAATTGCTTACAGAATGTTGATAGTATGCAATGCATTAATCATAATATTTTCATTAAAGAAAAGGTTTCCTTTCGTTTGTAGATTGATTAGAATAAGGTTTCTGATAATTATTATGTACAAAGTGTTATTAATTGTTATTGATTTAACAACGCCATATTTGTATCAAAAACAAAATAGAGCTCATTAAAACTGAATTCTATTTGAAGTGCAGCTGATTCAATTGCGAAAGTTCAATTTCTTGTTGATGACGACGAAAAAAATAACGTTATATTGATGTAAAGTTTTTTAAACTCGTTTGTTGCCGTGAGATTGTCACTGATTAAAGAATGCCTAATGAGAAAAGGTAAAAAGGGAAAGATATAATCTCAAAAAACTAATAAGTTCCTTGTATAAACTAGAATATTATTTACCCTTCTATTGCGGCCGCGCTCTGATCAGTGGCCAATGAGTAGAATTGTTATTTTGTCTATAAAGTCTAAAAAACGACTACAATCAAAGTCAAAGTCAAATTCATTTAGTGAAAATTGTTAACCATAAATTCTATTTTACGTCAACCGGTTTAAATAGTAGTTACACGATAGTCATAAAACAATTGTTTTCACAAATTCTTGTCATTAGCACTTGAACGCGGTGCCACTATAGCCCGACAAGTTTGTGCGCGACCTTTACGCGGATCAATTTCTTCCGTAGTAGAGCCTAATAAATACTATTTACCTACCTTGTAGGGCAAGAAATTTTATATTTGTAGTCAGAGAAATCAGTGCCAGACGCTACCACGGAAGAAATTGATCCGCGTAAAGGTCGCGCACGAACTTGTCGGGCTATAGTGGCACCGCGTTCAAGTGCTAATGACAAGAATTTGTGGAAATAATCGTTTTATGACTATCGTGTAACTACTATAAACCGGTTGACGTAAAATAGAATTTGTAGTTAACAATTTTCACTAAATGAATTTGACTTTGACTTTGATTGTAGTCGTTTTTTTTGACTTTCCAGTCTTAGGTAAGTACACCAATTATCTAGCCCACGTTAAACTTTTTTGGAAACTGGTTTTGTTGGTTAGATACCATTATCTTTTTTAATGACTGTTTTTTTGAAATCGATAACGGGTCTGGGTGTTTTCTTTGTACAATAATTATGTTTATCCGTATAAACATACTTATTTTTTACAAACACCCAGACCCGAAATCAATTTAAAGAAAAATAGTTATTTCTAAATTGACCCGACTGGGAATCGAACCTGGGATTTCAGTGGCAAGTTCTGTGATAAGACCTTTTCCCAGCAGTGGGACGTTTAAATAGTGATGATAATGATGATTAATTGAAAATTTCTAGACGTTTCGTTACTGACCTATTATATTTAACTTTAATTAAAAGCGTCATAAAAACGCCATAAAAACATTTTTGTTTACAACAGGGAAATTCATTTTGCTATCTCAGTACGTACAGTCTGCAACGAAAACCCTTGAATGACCTATCTTAGCGGTAGAGGTTTTAAAATAATTCTGAGATAACTATCTTAATTTATTGAGTACTAACAATAAGGGTATAAAGAACTGGGGTGTAAAATACAAATTAAAATAATAAACAATAAAATGTGGTGCCTTACAGGGGGTTTATCACGATATAAGAAAATTGTGTGCTTATATATTTAAATTATTCTTGAAAATTCCTATTCTAAAACTTACTAAAACAAAAAAATGTGGTGCGTTACTGAGGGTTAATCACTAAATAAGAAAATTATGTGCTTAACCCCTCGAGCGTCATATGTACTTACCGGTGTACAAAATAGTTGAGAGGCATGCGTGTTTCTTGTACTTACCGGTGTACAACAGACTTGGCTCAGATTGGTTGTTTTATTTTAGCCGGTCCGAGTCGTAGTATACAAGTTTTAGCTGTCTGTGAATTTTCTATGGTCCGTATAGAAGAAATAACATAGTTATTAGGATTCGGACCAAACAAAACATTATCGAAAAAAAATAATTAAAAAGAGTGTCTGAAGTTATGGTCGGACGTCAGCCATATTAGTACAAAGTTGTGTTGTTGTGATTTGTTTACATGATGTTTTCTCAACGTAAAATATAAGTTTTCGTATGATTCTTATCTATATTTACTGGAAACTTAATACAGTTTTTGTACAATGCAATAGTTGTGTGATATAGTGGCAATTTAGATTAAACGAAGAGCTAGAAGTATAATTATGATATTTTGATTTTGCTAACAATTACAGCTAACATTGTGTGATATAAAGTGCTGTAATTTTCTTCATATTTTGATTTTTTTTGATAAAAGTGATTATAAAGTATTAATCAATTTGTAGATTATTTCATCAGTAACCTTTTTTTATTTACAGTTAGACATAATATACTTTTAGGTCACTATTTACGGGGTCCGGCCACGTTATGGCGGCGGTTATTTATTTTGGTTCCTAAGTTAAAAATTGTTTTGTGAGTGAAGTTTAGTGCCAAAGTGTTTATGATTCATGTGACCGGTGCATAGTAATGTTAACTAAAAAGTTATTATGTCAATTGTGTTGTGTGTCGTTTGTTAATTATTATAACAAACAGTAAAACCAAAGGTTACCTTTATGAAATATTGAAACCAAAAGAAAACCGTTCCAGTGCCACTACAAGTAAGTCTTTATTGTTCATTCTAAGTAGTTAACTACGTACAAAAACTCATACAGAAAAGAATGACACCTCATTCACGTCAAAATCTCGTATAGTTATTACGCAATAAATATTTTTCCCTAATCAAACAATAAAAAAGTGTTGTATCGCAAAATGCCTGACACGTAAAGCATTTAATGCTTTAGGGTGGCTGGCGCGCCACGGGTTAATATTTAAATTATTCTAAATAATTTCTATTATTATACTTACTAACACAACTATTTGCTTGTTGGAAAAGTGCATCAGTTTCTGTTGCCGACCGTACGCACCGCCATATTTCATGTTTATTACGGCTAAAACAATAAATACTTATATTTTACGATCTTTACTCTTGAACGTAACATCCTTGCTGATGTGAACTAAAACTGTACAATGGGGAGTTAGCATGAAGAAGGTTGAACGTGAATCAGTCAGCTGTTGTGGGAAAATACCTGAAGCTATTATAGCTAATCTGAGCTAAGTGCGTGGCGGCACATCAATAAAATCCATCTCCCTTGGGTATCGTAAAGGCGACTGCGGGTTTCGGAGGCCCACCCCCCCCTCACAAAATTCCTATTCCTTTTAAATAGTCGTATATTTAAATTTAAGTTAAAAATTTGGTTATTTAATAAAGTTTTCTGTACACTAAATGAATACTTTAGTTTCAAGATTAATTAATTGTTAAATTCACGATGAATTTTGTTAATATTAACGGTAATAATATTCATTTGTGTAAATTGCATGCCTGACTATGGGCAAACTGTTGATACTATTTTTTAAGAGCTTACACAGTTTAAGCAATAAAGGAATTCTACTCTATTCTATTCTATTCCTAAAACCTATTACGTATCTGCGATTCCTCTGGTTTTGTGGGTGTCCATGGGCGGCGGAGATTACTCTCCATCAGGTGGCTCGCCTGCTCGTTTGCATCCTTCTATTATAAAAAAATAAAACTTACGGACTAAAGACTGCGCATACATCCAACAGCATAGAGCGACGATGGGCTCACCACTTGTCACGCTGAGCACATGTGCAGTTGTTATGAAAACGTGGACTATGGCAATGGACTGCTTCTGCAGTCCTCTTTGACTAGTCTCTGACTAACCCTTGGGGAGTAATCGTCGGGAGTGTATTTATACTCGTATATGTATCGCCTCGGTGGCCTTAGGTAATAATAAGCGTCCACTGTGTAAATCGGGTGGATTGGCGTTTCTAATGATCAATTATGATTTTAGAAACAAAATATCTAAAATATTCATTTAAAAAAATTGGATTATTAATATTTAAAAAAAATCGACAATAATATGCATTCAGTCATACGACATTAAACGGAAATCAAAAGCCGTGACGTCACGCCGTGCTAAATGTCATTTTATTGTTTCGACATTTCTTTAGAACAAGCCTCGAACGAAACAGATGTTTGGCAGGGCGTGACGTCATTCACTCAACATGGCGGTCTTAAGTGTTTTTGTGGTAAATTTAAATCGGAATTTAAACGCAAAATAAATATAGTAAAAGATCGTTTTTTTTTAAACAATGTATTTTTAGGATAACATAGGTAAACAGGTATCGTTTTAATATGATTTTGAAATTAAGTCAACCAGCCTATTATCCTGGGTTCAATTTCCAGGTCGGGCAAAGTGGCTTTCGGATTTGGCAAGCGTATGGTGATTATCCAATATCCATTAATTGTACCGGTGACTTGATTTCCCAGAATAATAGGGTAATTGCTTACATAACAGCCCATCGTCTATCTAGGTATTATCGAAATTTGACTAAATTGACGTCACGTTATATTGTAGTAAATTGCTATGTTAGGATCTACCCTAATCATTAAAATTTACATCATGAACTCTGATTTAATTAACGCTGCAGCCACAAGACATTATTACACTACTTCTCTTACTACAGAACAAAAAAAATAGATCAATTTTAAATATTGTCTAAAGATAGACAATATTTAAAATTGATACGCGCACTTTTCCTAAAATACGTACAACATTAAAAAATAATATATATGTATTTTAAAACCCTAATATCAACTAGACTAGATTGACTCAAATAAATCAGAAAACTCACGTAATTTAATAAAACTTTAAAAAATAAAATTAAAATTTATATGCTTAAAATTTACTCGTCGATCGCAAACATAAAACAATGTTTAGTCTCAAAATTAATAGGAGTCTTTAACATCACTATCACGTGGGTACTCTATTTACTTTGATCCTTTGATTATTTACTCTCTAACACGAACCACACCAAGTGCGACGCAAAAAAATCAAATTATTTAAATTGAAAGCAAATGTTATCACGTTAACTCATTACAGAAACATAAATGACATTTAACGAGATTACTAAATTTCGTACTCCAACGATACTAATTTACCGTCTCAAGCAATACTTACCGTTAATTAAAGAGTGGTTGCTTGTGAACTTTATTTATATTTAATTTGGTATCAAGTAGATGTTAATACTTTCATTCCAATACCAGATAACATTGTAATAATCACAAATTGTAATTAATAAGTTTGGTTAGTTACCTGAACAACTTTCCCCAAGAAATGTGTGCAAAAATGACAAAAAAATTTTGGCCTCCCATACAAAACTGTTCGATCATGATATAGGAAAGAGTAAAGGTACCATACCCACCAACCCGCATTGGGCCAGAGTGGTGGGTTATGGCCCTTCGCTGCATGTGCTGTTGCCCATGTGGGAAGGCTTTTGCCCACCAGTGAGACGTTTATAGGTTGATGATTACGAGATTCCCAGCAACACAACTCAATGGCGTAATGACATTCTGAAATGCTGTAACCTAAACTCTTGATTCTGATTCTGATGACAATCCTAATTCGGGCAGCGTATAATGATAACACGATAATACTCATTCCAGCAGTATTGATGGAAAATCAAATTAGTGCA
This sequence comes from Scoparia ambigualis, assembly GCA_963921215.1. Lineage (NCBI taxonomy): Eukaryota > Metazoa > Arthropoda > Insecta > Lepidoptera > Crambidae > Scoparia > Scoparia ambigualis. The sequence continues at coordinate 3,816,541 of OY992524.1, read as the reverse complement.
GCGCTACAATTATTATTGACGGGTATTCGCTTAATAACAACAAGCTTGCCTAATGCGGTTTGGAAATCACAAACCCAAAATATGCATCGAAATAGGCAACATACTTCGCTCGACCTAGGAATTGAATGATGATAATAAATCTTTCATTATCATTGAAATTTAATTACATATTTGCATAAACAGGATTGAGAGATAGGATTGATCTGCATTAAAATAAAAACAGATTCCTATTTTATGATGAATCAGCATCTAATTACAATTTTGTGGCAGCTGCTGAATATAGCAATAATGAATAATTTATGTTCAAGCGGAATCAGAGGCGGAATTGCGTTCTGCAATCATACAAATTTGGCTGGGGCAAATGTGAAAATAATTGTATTTGATGAGAGTGTCGTTCGCGAGAATTCCTTTTGAATGCGGCTAAAACAAATTCCTAATTGATCGGGTAAACATTTTTGATTCGCAAAATTGTATACGGTCAAAATGGGATTAAGTATTTTAATTATTGGGGTTACATTGGACACAGCTATACACAATGCTATAGATTATAAACAAGCTGTTAAATGGGCTCCTAGTATACTAGGTGTCTTGAATGCGACTACTTTCAGAACAATGCCGTAGGTTTTTACATGTAGATGAAAACTTTAAGGATGAAAAGCTGTAACCAATGTAACTCTAGGAATCAATGTAATCCAATCCGATGGTACTCAGTGAATATACAAAGAAACTTGTTTAGTCAACCGAACCCAACACAAAATAATTGATTGGATGGTTGCTCTCTCTTAAAATTATAGCGCTTCTACTTCTGTTCTGTTGAGGATACTGAAAGATATATTAAGATCTTGTAATTTGCTAGCAATAAGTTTTAAGTGGGTATGGAAAATCGTATCGTAAGCTGGTGAAACGTCGACTATGGCAGTGGACTGCTTCTGCAGATGCCTAGTCTCTGACTAACCATCTGGCGATAATAGCCGTAAATATATGTATAAAGTATAAGTATAAAGTAAAAATGTTTACTAGAAAAAAACAACCAGTATCAGGAAAGCTCGAATGGGATTCGAACCAATGATCTTTGGATTGCCGGTCCACTGCTCTAACCGATAAGCTACCAAGACCCCAGAAGACTCGTTGAATTTTTCTTTCCAGTAGTTTGTGATTTACGCTGTGAGCCAGCGGTATTACGTCACTGTGAAGTCTACCCTCACAGTCGAAAGAAATACTATTGCAAGTATTTAACAATCGATAAAGACGTAATTGAATATAAATATCTTTATATTATTGACATTTTTGCATTCACAATGCTATATAGAAGGAAAAAATGTATGCTGGAATAAAAAAGGAATTGTGAATGCAAAAATTTCAATAATAAAAAGATATAATTATGTATTAAGTGACTGAGAAACTTGCAATAACTTATGAAGTACATCTTAAAGTCACCTTCTCTAAATTTAGACTAATAAAAGTTTAATAGTACATTAGTAGCGAGTGGGTGTAACCTTTCTTCAAATGAATACAATGAGTAACTAAAATGTATTTTGTTTAAAATAAGTTTCTATCTTTATTATTGCAATTTTGCATTCACAGTGCTATATGGATATAGGATAAAATGTTTACAAGAGAAAAATCAACCAGTCTCAGGAAGAAACCTTTGGATTGCTGGTCCACTGCAGGCTTGCAGCGTAAATCATCAACTACTAGAAACAATTCAACGAGTCTTCTGGAGTCTCGGTAGCTTAGCGGTTAGAGCAGTAGACCGGCAATCCAAAGGTCATGAGTTCGATTCCCATTCGAGCTTTCCTGAGACTGGTTGTTTTTTTTCTAGTAAACATTTTATCCTAAGTTTTTATCTTTTTCTACTGTATAAGGTTTTTACGATAAAGGGCTCGCGTTTCATATCATCAACCCGCATTTAGATAATGTGGTGATTCAGCCAACTCCCATCAATTGCAGCGATGACCTGATCCCAATGATGGAGGCCTTTGCCCAGCAGTGGGACAGTACACAGGCTGTACTATACACACATATAATCACGACTATTATCCCCGAAGGGTTAATCAGAGACTAGGCAATGAGGACCGCAAAAGCAGCCCTCTACCTTACTCCACTTTTCACAAAATAGCAACTGCACATGTAAGTACTTATCGTTACAGGTAGTGAGCCCATCGCCGCTCTATGCAGTTGAATGAATGTGAAATCTTTAGTCCGTTAGTCGCCTTTTACGACACCTAAGGGAAGAGAGGTGGTGGTAGTATTCTTTCACCGCTACGCGACATGGAATGCTGTAGGTACTTTACATGTATGGTATTATTTTTAAAATTGTACTTTCGAAATTCAGCTATAATTGGCGCAGCTTCTAGCACGTCCGTCCGTGTTGCGATCTTGCAATTTCAGAAATGGGTGTTAACCGAATGTGAGAGAAAAGACCTAATTGAAACGGTTTGAAAGTCACTATTTATTTTTGAGACGACCAACATGTCTGTCTTAATGTGACCACGGACCCTGTATAATGTTCGAAAAGTCAGGATTAAACAAATAATTATTAAAGAAGTAACTAAACTTGAGTTATTCCAAAAACGTGTTTTTTTTTAATGTTGGCATAAACCTTGCGAAACAATAATTCAAATGTTTTGAGTGCCTTCGTACTTTGCAAGGCACATAATCTTACATAAGATAGCTGTCGTCTGCTTTGTATGAAATTGTTAATCTAGGATGCCCCAAGCCTAGCAGAAGAATGTTTCTAGAAAAGAGAGCACATTATCAAATCACAAGAATAATGCATTACCTCACTTCCCTTCCAACATTAGGAAGCAACGTACAACCGAGAAAGGAAAATGGCTACTATGCACAATCCTACGAAATTCCCTCGTCATAAAAGTAAATGGTGTGCATGAAACTACATAAAGCTAGAAGTAAGCCTTTGAATAATATGAGTGTACGAATATAAAGTTATAGACAGAAAAGTGCCGTGTGCGATCCCTTGGAAGCCCTCCCACAAGTATATTACAGCAAAATGAGTTCCCATGGGGAATTTCACTACAGAATGAAAATAGATCGTTTGAACTAAAAATACCTTTTTCGCTATGGTATTGTTATTCGCTCGTGCCCTCAAAGTGTTTATAAAAAAGGGAACGAATTTGGGTGGCTTTACATTTTTATAGAAATGAATGACTAAGTGACAATTCGGACACTTTAAATTCGGACACAGTGTCCGAATTTACACTTTTTAATTTTTTATTATTTTTTTCACTGACGATTCGGACACCAACCAAAATAGCTGCTTTGTAGAGTCAGATAAAAAACTTCTATAAATTTCTTTACAATAATTTTAAGAAAATTTACTAAAGTAAAAAACATTATATTTTGAAGCTTTTTAATCTGACAGTACTGAACAGCTCCAATAATTTAAGAGTGTCCGAATCGTCAGAGAATTAATAATAAAATTAAAAAGTGTCAATTCAGACACTGTGTCCGAATTTAAAGTGTCCGAATTGTCACTTAGTCAAATGAATTTGGTAATACCAACGTATTTGAAAAATCTGTACTCTTTTTTTATTTTGATTTGATGGTCTCAAAAACTGCCTCAAAAATAAATCGGGGTTCATAAAGATTAATAATATGTATAAATATTGTACTATTTTCAACATCGTGTATCAATTATCTTAAACGTTTCTCATTAGTTACTGATTTTGGGTATCATGCTCTTCAACGTAAAGGTTTACTTCCTCATAGTGAATAAAAACACAGTTAATACTCGTAATACAGTTTTGTAATGAATTATGTTGTAATGGGTCATTGAGGAAGCATATTTCTTGCCTCGAACTACAGTGTTGTGGAACCAGCTCTCGGCGGCGGTATTTCCGGACCGTTACGACTTAGGGATCTTTAAAAAACGAGCTTATTCCTTTCTTAGAGGCCGGCAAAGCGTCTGCGACTCCTCTGGTTTTGCGGGTGTCCATGGGCGGCGGTGATTACTTTCCATCAGGTGACCCGCTTGCCCGATGAAACTTTGGTAAATTTTTGTGCGTACATATACCTATCAAAGAACAAAACCGAAGAAAGGGTTTCTTCTGTTCTGTGCCACGATTGTTTCCGAGCTGTTGATAAATCGTAATGGAATACGTGTGTTACCGCAGGCGAAGTCGCATAGTAGTTTTAAATAAATATCCAATAATAAAGAACTGTTTCAATAGCGTCTGTCGTCAGATACAATAATCTTTTAAATTGTTTAATTATGGTAAAATGAAGCGTTAAGTTATTACACATCTTGAATGTAGAAAAACATCGTCGAGCATTTCATAATACATTGCGAAATGACTATTAGTAAGCGTTGGTAAGCAATAGGGAATCTGTTGTCTTTGTCGTTTATGAATTCTAGGTATTTGACATTTTATCATTTATATTTCTATAACCTATACGTATAATAATAAAAAACATAATATAATATACTCATACATACATATAATCACGACTATTACCCCCGAAGGGTTAGTCAGAGACCAGGCAATGAGGACCACAAAAGCAGTCCACTGGCATAGTCAACTTTTCCACAAATAGCGACTGTACATGTGCTCAGCGTATAGGTGGTGAGCCCATCGCCGCTCTACGCTGTTGGATGTATGTGCAGTCTTTAGTCAGTTAGTCGCCTTTTACGACACCCAAGGGAAGAAAGGGGGTGGTAGTTCTTTCACCGCCACGCGACACGGCTAAACGGACATAATATACTCGTATACCTACTAGTATTCTTGTGTGCAATAAATTAATATTATTCTTAATTATATTATAGGTGCCCTTAAAATAAGTGCAAATTTTCACGGTTCATAAACATCATATAAATTATACAAAATGTATTATTTACCAGGCAGTGTTCGATAAGTTGACGACTACAATTAATTTTAGTTACCGAAATGCAGAAAACGTCATTCTGTAACAGCTAATTAAACTGCTATAATGATGTGTTTATATTTTTTCCATTTATTTTTGAATGACGTTCTTAACATATTCAGTATAATTAGAACCGTCTACACATTATGATGGAAAACTTTGATATCATATTAATCCAAAATATCATAGATTTTTTTCAACACACTTGATCATAAAGTATTTTTTTTAATTCTTTATAGGCAAGTTTTTGACCGCGATCTCACCTGATGGTAATTGGCTCTTATTACACAGATTTCATCATCGTTCTGTTGCTTAATACACACTAGTGCGGTAATGTAGTTTAAAAATAGAATCTCAACATAGAGTTTTTATACCCAATTTTTTTTTTTTAAAGGGAAACATTTTTGTGAATATATTAACTATTATGAATTAAAATATGAATAAATAAGCTGTTTTATATAAAAAAACACGGAGTAATTTCAAGAAATTATTTATTTTGTCAATAAATTAACTTTAATACGTAACATTATTGTTTAGTTTATTATATTTTTTATATCTATAGGCTGTTTGGATGTTGTGTTTTCCCTTATTATTATTTGTACTGGCGCGCGGGAAACAGCGTGCATAATAAAATTTGCCGTCTCATTCACATACCTAGGTACCTATATTTTGTTGATTCATACAGCGGCTTCTTGTTCAATATTACCTTGAAAGTTAAAAAATAAACATGTCTAGTTCTAGTAATGAAGTACTAAATTTACAGTCTACACCGCCGGAAATATTAAGTGAAGCACAAAATGTTATTGACAGCCTATTACCATCTAAGTCCAAAGAAAAATATATAACATGTTGGCTTACCAAATATTTAGAAAAACTACAAAACACGCAGTAATTTTCTGAAAATGTGTGTTTTCCTCACAAGTGTGTTGAAAAACGTCGTATGAAACGCGTGTGCATTGGTAATTTTACAATCCTCGGCTCCATTAAGCCCTCGCCTTCGCCTCGGGCTCATAACCCGCCTCGACTGTAATGACCAACAAAGCACAATTGTATCATAATGTACTATTTTATTACTGTTGTATCTCTTACACATACTATTAGGTCATACATACTCACGACTATCAACCCCAAAGCGTCGTCCGTCAGATACTTATCTCTATTAAGCTATGGAGGAACGACCTGTAGAAAACTCAATACTTCTACTTACTTGGTAAACATATTTAGTGAGTCTTATTCAAATACCGCTCGTAGTTTTTTGATCAGAATAGGAATTTGTTTAATTAATATTTGCGAGGTTCTTTAATAACTACATTTATTGTATTTGCTTTATTTTTTAAAACGTTTTTAACATTATATTAAACAGTGTCATACTTCAGCTATTTTGTACAAAATCTCATATACCTTATTTTTCTTTCTATCAGTAAAACATATTTAAATAATCACGACTATTATCCCCGAAGGATTAGTGAGAGACCAGGCAACAAGGACTGCACAAGTAACCTTCTGCCATAGTCCACTTTTCACCAAATAGCGACTGCAGATGTGCTTAGCGTGACATGTGGTGAGCCCATCGCCACTCTATACAGTTGGATGTATGTGCAGTCTTTAGTCCGTTAGCCGCCTTTTACGACACCCAAGGGAAGAGAGGGGGTGGTAGTATTCAATCACCACTAAGGGACACGGTTATCTTTGAAAACCGCGTGAAAATCCATTGCATGATTAAAAAGAAGAAAGCGGAGTCACAGACAGAAAAACGGCGAATTTTCCACGCTAACTTAGGGTGGATTCGACCAAACTGGAATAAGACTTACTCCGAGATTAGTCCATACAAATTCGGCGCTTAATCTAGGTATAAGACCTTATTCCACTTTGGTCGAATCCACCCTTAGAAAGACCGTCATAGTTCAGTCATTTAAAAATATATCTACAAAATATAAACAAAAACCATGTTAACGCTCTGTCTTTTAGTGAAAACCGCATAAAAATCCATTGCGTGGTTTAGGAGAATAGTACGGTGCCACAGGCAGAGGTAAACGGCGGCTTTACTTTATAATATGTAATGATACCTACATATGTACCTAGTGATTATAATTATGCCCTCTTCTACTAGAATTTCGATATTATAAATAAATAAATAAAGTTTCCTACACTCACACCAATTATCTAGCCCAAGAGAAGCTTCTTTATGAAACTCGCTAAATGGTTACTGGACAACGGAAAAACATACTTAAAATACTTAAATACGTACTTATTATACATAGAAAACATCCAGACCCGAGACAATTTGGAAAAACAATATTTTCAAAAATGACCCGACCGGGGATCGAACCCGGAACCTCAGAGATGGCGACACCATGAAAACCGGTGTACAAACTACTCGACCAAGGAGGTCGTCAATTATGGAAATGCACTTAAACACTAGCACAAAATACAAACGAACGGTTAACCGAGCATCGCATCCGTTGGAATTTGATGAAGGTCGGGGTTAAGGTCACGCTCCAATCTACGGATTTCCTTTATCGATCACTTTTAATGGCTTGGGAACTAGACAAACTGGTTTCTTAATTTCATCGTACGTTAATATTGGAACGTTAGTAGGAGACGCTAATGGATTTATGTTTTAGATTTCTGTCAAAGAAAATTAACTTACAATGTAAACAGTTATCTGTATGCTGGATATTTTTGTTAGATATTAAAGAGATTGACCAATTTTGTATGGATGTTGGACCAAGAGTGCTGCCCAACATTGAATCATAGTGCATAATGTTCCCTAGACTAATACTAATATGTAACCCAAAGCGCCTCAGAATCTATTCGAGGAGTAATGAGAAAAAAAATCTGTTGTATTGGTTTTCAACAAACGCCCTATTTTTAAAATTTAAGACGGTATGTATTAAAAACAAGGTACAACTCTTAGTTAAGGATAGTCATTCAATCAATCAATCATATAAAGTCATAAGATAAGTTTTTAGGTACAATATAACTTCATGGATGTTTTTTGAATTAATTTTTTTTATATTTCTTCATGTAAGGAAAGAAATAAAAGTATTCCCATGCTTGGGCAGCATTTGGTCCAAAATGGGTATTGGTTTAATCACCACTTTTGTCAAATGCAGGTTTATCGTCGCTAACTATTCACGAAAGAACTTGGCGTGACATAGCAGCTAAACGCAGGACCTCCAGATTTCAGTGCCTTTTGCATTTGTAATATTTGCAATGCACTAAAAAACCTAAAATTAATACTTGCTTATTCATACTTTGATATTGCTTATAAATAAAGTCGATTTTGATGCATATTTCATAAACCATTACTGAATTGAGCAAGGGCATGCGTAAATTATAGCGATACCGTTTCATATTTAATGGACTACTAGTGGATTCAAATTATTATTGATTTGAATCAAATGGAGTCGCTCTTTTCAATACGTTTAACTGTTTTATAGCCTCAGTAGCGGAGTGTTTTCAAAACTTTTATTTTATTTCATTTCGTTTCATCGGTAAGTTAGGAAGCACTAAATTCGGTGGTAGGTACAGAAATTATATTTCGGATTTTTCGAAACAAACCCTGGGATTTTGATTGTCAACCTTGAATTGTTAAGCTGATTCTCGTCAATGGTAAGATTGACTTGACTCAATGATAGAGGTACGAAATAGTAGGTGGTATATTAATTATTTACTTACTATAGATTTTATTTACAATATAAAGTGCTATTAAATCAATGGTGTATATTTAGAGATAAAAATATTTTCCCCAATAAGCAGTAGTATTTTGTCATTGGTTTAGATTTAAATTTTCCAAACAAAATAATTTATTATTTAATTGACAAAAACTGCATCATACTATTAGATACCTCGATGAAATCACTCACATATGCGACTGCATTGTGGAAGTCGTCGCAGTCGTCTGTGTGAGTGCAACGACTTCCACAATGCAGTCGCATGTGTGAGTGAAGGCATCTACAGTATGATGATGCAGTTTTTTCTAATTAAAAAATAAATTATTTTGTTTGAAAAATTAAATCTAAACCAATGACAAAATACTACTGTTTATTGAGGAAAATATTTTTATTTTTGACGTAAACTATCTGTACTTTAAATATTACGCCATTGATTTAATAGCACCTTATATTTTTAGACGGAAATAAAACGTTAACTATTTAGGGTGGGTTCGACCAAACTAGAATAAGGTCTTATAATATAATAATATAATAATCTTTATTCATTTCTCTACAAGCATAGTATTTTAACTTATTTAATGTGACATTTTATGGGAATAAACATAGCAAAATACGGTTGAACGATAACGCCTGTGCTAGTTTATTAAAAAACTGTATGACAGACGCTAACGCCTTCCCTCAGGCTTAATGGACACTGATATAAAAATGCCTAAGAACTGTTTCCAAGATTATGCATGACAAGAAAAGGAAGAGGCAGCAATTCATGTACTTAAAAATAACCAATTAAAATAAAGGAAGTACAATTTAAAAAAATATAAAATTTCTATCTAGGTAAACTTAAAAATTAAAAATATAAAGGTGTGTGTGTGTGTGTGTGTGGGGGGGGTGTGTGGGTGTGTGTGTTTGTGTGTGTGTGGGGGTGGGGGGGTGTGTGTGTGTGTGTGTGTGGGTTTGTGTTGGGGTGGGTGTGTGTGTGTGTGCGCGTGTGTGTGTGTAGCTAGGTCACATTGGACAGGGATAATAATAGGGTTTCATTAAAAAATCCTCAGTTTCATCATAAGACAGTTTTTGCAACCAATCTTTTATTTTTAGTTTGCATTCTCGTAAAGAACTACTATAGATTTCCAATATTTTGTTAATTTTGTTGTACAGAAGAGAACTATGGATATAGAAATGCCGACTAGCAAGAGCCGTTCTATGTGGAACGGACTTACACACCCGGTACCTTAAGCGCTTGTTTGCATTGTATATGTTTTCTTCTAGTGGCAGTGTCTTATGTCTACGTAATATCAAATGAAGCACATAAAGTTGCCTGACTGTTAGAACCTCGCAGTCAATGTATAGTTGATTAGTTGGATATCTAAATGGCTTTTTTGTCATCACTTTTAAAACAGCTCTCTGCGCTCTCTCAAGCCTCAGAAAGTTAGTGGTACCAGCACCACCCCAAATTGGAATACAGTAGGATAAAATAGATTGCACTAGAGCAAAATATACCATTTTCAGTGTGTGTAGGTTAGCAGAGTGTCTGAGCTTCCTAAAAATAGGCATGATTTTTCGAGTACGTGATATTACGGAACCTAGTTGAGTATTCCAACTCAGAGTGCTGTCCAAATAAACTCCTAAGTATTTTATGTTATCGGTACGGGATATAGGTAGGCAGGAACAAGTTTGATAAGATATGTCGCAGCAATGAATTTTTATATGAAAGGAGTCAGATTTTGGTTGCGCTGATTGAGATGCCGAGAAGGTTATGAAGCTTATACCTAGATTAAACGCTGAATTTGTATAGACTAATCTCGGAGTAAGTCTTATTCCAGTTTGGTCGAATCCACCCTTAGTCAAGTTCGATAGCGCAGGCTATCTCAAGCACTAGTCTCTCACAAAACAGGTTTTTTTTACTGATGTCAATTTTTAGTCAGGTACTAGGAGTTTTGTTTTTTCCTGATGTTAATTTTTAGTCAAGTACTAGGAGTTTTGTGAAAAAAAAGAAAGAAAAAGCACTATTGATTCGAGCTAAAGTGTGTCAACTCATTTCCTTTAAAGTATATAATAAGTATGGACGCGGCTACTACTTAACTGCAACTCGTACTGCCACGTTATTGATCGTGGCAATTCATTCTTGTCTGTACTCGAACACTTTTAAGAAACATTTAAGGTGTATCGAATCAAAATGTTTACTAGAAACACTACATTAAAAGCTCTGGGGTTTTTTTTGTCCGCATAACTATAAAAACGTCCTAAATAAATGGAAAGCTAAAAAAGGTTTCTGAACGATTCAAAGCTGCTTATTAATTAAGTCTTCTTGAATATATCAAAGAATCAAGAAATCATAATTATTTAAACATTAGAGGTACCTAACTAAAATGTATTTCTTTTCATACATCATCGTTAACAAATTTACTGGGTGGTCGTCCCACGAGATAAATAGCACCTTAGTAGATTGCGTTAGAACCCTTTAGACTTTGGTCCATATCTATAACAAGCCTATAAACGTCCCACTGCTGGGCACCAGCCTTTCCACATGGACAACAGCACCCTCTTTGACTATCCTCCTCTCCTCTTATCCCTACAGTATTCTTAATTTCTATTCGAGACATATTTCTTGTTAATTATTAATCATAAAGCTAAACTTTGACGGAGTGGTGGCCAAAATCTGATCAAAGAAATCGAGGACGTCCGAGGGCACGCTGGGTTGATGACATCGTCAGGGTCACTGGCAGCACCTGGATGAGATCGGCACGGAACAGAAGGGACTGGCATAAATTAAGGGAGGCCTATACCCAGCAGTGGGTGGTAGCGGGCTGATTGATTGAAAGCTAAATTGGCTTCGAAAAAGCTGGGTGTGCTTAATAGAGCGGGTCAGTATTTTACGCCGGCCCACCGCTTACAACTTTTTAAAGCACAGGTCATGCCGCATATGGAATACTGCTCCCATCTTTGGGCTGGAGCACCCCAATACCAACTTCTTCCATTTGACCGCATTCAACGCAGAGCTGCTCGAATTGTCGACGACGTGGTTATTTCAGGTCGGCTCGATCCACTGGTTCTTCGGAGAGACGTTGCGTCTCTCTGTATTTCGTACCGTATATAATATCATGGGTAGTGTTCTGAGGAATTGTTCGGCTTGATCCCTGCCGCTGATTTCCTTCACCGCACTACACGCAATCGACTGTCATTCCATCCACATCATCTTGATGGATGGCGGTCTACTACTGTGCGTTTTTAAATAAATTTCTTGCCTCGAACTACAGTGTTGTGGAACCAGCTCTCGGCGGGGGTATTTCCGGACCGTTACGACTTAGGGATCTTCAGGAAACGAGCCTATTCCTTCCTTAAAGGCCGGCAACGTGTCTGCGATTCCTCTGGTTTTGCGGGTGTCCATTGGCGGCGGTGATTACTTTCCATCAGGTGACCCGCTTGCTCGTTTGCCTCCTTCTGCTATAAAAAAAATAATCATAATCTTTAGTGCAGTTTTCTACGTATTTACAAACTACTCGTATATGCAAGACAGGAATTTCATCCTCTCTTAGTTTACCTAAAGCTTCGGTTTTATTTATAAAACGTGAACGCAACCAGAATAATACTTTATACGCGATTACATTGATGCACGTTTAGTCATTACGGCGTGATTGAGTAACGATATCAATTTTGTAATATTAGTAAGACTACATACGTGTTTACTGAACGGAGTTGTTTATTTATAAAATTGATTTGAGCTTTGATATCACTGTTTTGGTGGTATTTATTAGTCACAGTTACGAGATCTTGTCCATATTCGCGTAAGATTGTTTACTATATGTTATGATTGTTTTAGGATGTCGAATGTTACATAGTATAATTGATAAATGCTACATAAAATGTCGTTAACAAATCATCATCAGAAAGTAGGAGTACCTTAGTCGTAGGACTAATATTAAAATTTTGAGGTAATCCATTAAAACCTCTTTCTCTCCTGCATTATCTTTCTGTTTTTCTCCTTTGTTTGATTGAACAAAAGAGCATCACCGGTTTATGGTGCGATAGTGTCGTCAACAAACATTTCCACCTAAATACATCATCAATACACAGCACAAACGGTCCAAAGTCGCAGGTAACAAGACGATGTATTCGATCGGTAATAGAAACGGCCATTTACCGTGATCGCTGCTCCCCTGTTATTGATCGAGGCTATTCGTTACTGTCCAATTCCCCTTCGATTTCTGCACAAGAATTGCTAGAAGACTCGCTAACATGTTTTACTAAAAACTTGAAATGGTAGTTGAGAATAAAGTCTTAGTGCGCTGTAAAATTAATAAGGTTACTTTAAAGCTATAAAGATATAATTGCTTTACATCATAGAAAAATAATAATTTATATAACATACAAAAAAGAAATCAGCACAATCAAGGAATAAAATAAAATTAATCATTATTATTATATACCTTAGATCTTAGAATAATAACGCTATAGAAACCAAGTTCGCGCGCCTATTTTGAAGCACATTAATTAGAGCCAGAAATGGCACCAAACGCCGGACCGCTCCGTAGTGTTCAATGTCACAGCGCGCCGAACGTGTCTCGCGAAAACAAAAAAAAATGACGGTTTGTGCAGTTAAATTGTGTCACAACACATCTGAAAAACAAAAGAAGTGTAATAACATCACTTTTCACAGGTAAGCTTTCAGTATTTCATAGTATCTTGTAGTTAATTAGGTCAAAATATAAACGTACTGCAGTGTGATTCTCTAAGTTAAAGCCTCGGTAGCAGCGGCTGCCGCAGTGCTGTCTCTTTCATATTCATAGAATTGGAAAGAGACAGCAGATCACGGCCATGCGCGCACGTCACGCGTGTGTGAATCGGTTTAGTGCTTCATTTTTGACAGAGCGCTTGTATGAAGACTATCTTTCTATAGCGTTATTATTCTAAGCCTTAGATTAATGATTGGTCTCGCTGCGCTCGACTAGATACCTCCGTTGTACTTGTCAAATGCGGCAACAAATACTACGCCGAAATCGGCGAACCCGAGCCAGTCACACTGAAAGCTGTGAGTGAAGTGTACGTACAGAATGTTTTACTTAATTTTGGGCTTAATTCAAACAAAATGCCAGTTTTCATAGTAAAATTGTGTAAAAATAATACTTCTAAAAATAAGAAGGACACTGGGATCACATACCATCAGTAAGTATCGTGTAATTTCGAAATCTCATCATAAAATTATATGAACAATAAACGCCATTCAGTGTTACCGCTTATACAAGAATGAAGTCCCCGTGGTTGAGATTTTTATTATGTCAATTTATTGTTATTGTCTTTTATTATATAGGTAACCTATTTCACTTGTCTTACAAAGTTACTATATACTTAACCTAGTTCTATGTTATTTCATGTTTACTTATATTTGTGATCTATAATAAGGTGTACAAATCTTAGCTGACACTATACTTATCAAGGGGATTCTACCGATGAAACTGAACAACTTTCTTTATGGAACATGGGTCGAAAATTTATTATTTTTCCCTATACAAAATGCGCAATCATCTGATTGACTCAAGTATGGAAAAGCTATTTTTTTTTCATTTTGACCTATGTTCCTGAAATGTAAACTTTTCGTGTCTGTACATACATTAAAAATATTTGCGAAAAACGTAATCTAGGGGATGAAGGAAACGTGAATATTAGAATCATTTTTGCAATTTTTGTCTGTCTGTTTGTTTGACGCGCATCACACAAAAACCGCTGGACGGATTTTAATGAAACTGAGAACAGATTTATAGCTTATGATTTGGGTAATACTATAGGTTAAAAATTGCTTAACATATATCAGTGAAGCCACAGTTCCGACACAGTACCGGCACAGTGTTTTTCATACATTATCTATGAACGCGGGATGCGTTGCGCACTTGTCAGTGATAATGCTCTTAGTGTCAGTGCTGCCACCGGCAAATCACGGACGTATTCGTTTTGAAAAATTCATAGACAATGTTTGAAATAACATTTTCACTCCTCTTGCTCAAAAAGACCGTCATTGTAGCGTTGTAAAGCGAGGCTAAACTAAAATAGCTTTTCATGCCCTAGGGGAAAAAGTATTTTTTTTTAAATTTTTGTCTGTCACATGACAATGGGCCTACAAAAACGAAAAAGTATTTAGTCATAATAATTATGTAGAATAATCATGAATAAAGACTCGACTTATTACTGTTTACTTAGATCAACAAGTTTTTTGACATACCTAGTTATTATTAAAGTTTATGGTAAAATTAGTAATCATTTGAATCTATGGACAACACAGACCACGCCCACACAGTCCACGCTTCAGCAAGAAACAACTGCACAGTCTGCACATGTGCTTAGGTGGTGAGCCTTTAGCCCGTTAGTCGCTTTTACGACACCGAAGGGAAGAGAGGGGTTGGTAGTATTATTTTGATGAGCCCATCGCCGCTCTATGCTGTTGAATGTATGTGCAGTCTTTAGTCCGTTAGTCCCCTTTTACGACATCGAAGAAAAGTGAGGGGTTGGTAGTATTATTTTGATGAGCCCATAATTGCTCTATGCAGTTGGGTGTATGTGCAGTCTTTAGTCTGTTAGTCGCCTTTTACGACACCGAAGGGAAGAGAGGGGTTGGTAGTATTATTTTGATGAGCCCATCGCCGCTCTATGCTGTTGGATGTATGTGCAGTCTTTAGTCCGTTAATCGCCTTTTACGATACCCAAGGGAAGAAAGGGGTTAGTAGTAATAAAAAAACTACAAAAAAAATGAGATCTAATCATTGCTATACATACCATTTTTCTACAGAAGAAACCTACGTCTAACCTACATAATAATACATTCAATTATTATGATACATATTCGCTTTTAATTGTTAATTTTAAAATATTTTCTGAGCTACATTTATAACCAGCAACTTAAGTAATACATCACAGCAAAAATATTTTTCCCATTAACTCGGGTAACAGTTGAGCAGCTGGCAACAAATTTTTCACGCGCACTAGCATCCTTGCTTATTGTCATAAACACACTACAATAATGAGTTGCCGCATTTACGGAGCTGTTGTTTATAGGTAGCGCGGTATCTAGACGAGCGCAGCGAGGGTAATCATTCATCTAAGTTATATACATTGACATGAATAAATTATTTTTATAATATACCTAGTTCCTATGCCCAGCAGTGGGTTGAGAAGGGCTGGAAATGATAATGGTAATATTTAAAATATTAATTTGACCGTTTACGTAAAGTTACAACGACATTAACGAGTAAAAAATCGTGAAGAAGTTGATATACTATTTTGTGCAACACGGTGTGAAACGATATTTCTAACGTCAAAGCCTGTCATGGAGTTTCACTTAGAAGGGTCAGGTTGCGAGTCAGCAAATCTGTCAATGCTATTGCCAGCCGTCTTGTCGTGACAGCGAACGTGCCACGAGCTGCGCCTCACATATGCCGCGTCTGCCACCCCTCACTCTCATACCTCAGCAAATTTCATAAAGAGTACCATTATTTTACAGCTGTCAACGTAGATTACAAGGGAGGGATTCATTTCTGTATAGCTGCTGCCAAGAAAGACGACCAATCGTTCCCGAACCAAGTTAATATTGGATTGGTAGAGGCTCAACAAGGTGCCTACTCTTTAGAGTATCTTTAAAAATCAGAATCGTGTTGGAACCTGCGAGGCCTAATTTTCTGACAACGACACACCTATCCTGCTGTTACGACATTGCTTAATTGAAGACATAGAAGAGTTATTTTGAAAATTATTGTTAAATACAATTAGGAATCAATACACTTTGTAGATACATGTGTGACTTGTGAATGATAAAAATTTAAGTGGAAGAGATAGCGCGGCGGGTGGCTAGTTTATTTTCACTATATTGCTTGGTATTTAAACTATGGGCCTAGGTTTTTAAATTTATTTATTAATTAATTTATTGAGATTGATTTATTCAGGATAAAACTGAATTTTAAAAGTCATGTATTCGATGTTCAATGATCAATCATAATTATCAAAAGTCTACAATCTATTTGAATCGATATGTTAAATATCTTTGTTATTCAATTCGAGCTCGTAGTAATATTCAACTAGACTATGATTTAGTCTTCCCCCAAGTTCTACATTGCTTGGTTTTAACTATGTTAAGTTTCCTTTGTTCGCAACCTCCGAGTTTTAATTAGACATTCCACAACGACCTGTGAGTTATGGTTCCAACAACCGTTGAGTGTAATAAGCGTAATCATTTAACGCCTTTCGCTAAGTTTGCAAATTAGGCTAAGGCAGGTAAAGCTTAAAGCGACGAAACAGAAGGATTAAAAGTTAGTAAAATCAGGGAGGGCCCTGAAATGGGATCAAGAGAACTTTAGAGCAGAACAAGAAAAGCAAATCACCGCAGCGAAAGATTGGAGCGAATTAGGTTAAAGTTACAGGACCTGGGAACTAAAACAAGTTTAGAGGCATTGGTAATGTAATAATAACTGTGATTATACGTTTAACAAGAATGTTGAGGGTAAAATTAATTAATTTCATAATAGCAAGTTGCATTTTTAAAACTTATCAACTCGAAGCAACGAAGATTATGATTTCACTTCGTACATAAATAAAATTGCGGAGTCTGTAGATGAAAAGTTTTCGCCAGAACTTTGCTTGTTTTGTTTATAAACGGCCGTCACTACATCTACAATATTGGCACAGATGGGTTTTTCTTGCCTCTACGTTATGTTCACCCACTTCAGTATACGAGCTCTGAAAGATATAGCTGCTTCACTATTATTGATGCGCCCTGTGGCGGCCTTAGTCGCCACATAATTTATTATCATCACGTATCGGTTAAAGAGTTTGTAAGCACATTCCTAAACGCGTGCAGATCCGATAAAGATATGTCACGGCATCCTCCCTCCAACATCTACGTAGTATTACTGTATAAATAGTCTTGTAAGGTTTAGATAATAAGTTAGTCACAATGTAGTCACTGTAAATATATAACATCACTCTAAGGACGCAGTCGTTATTTACCATTGCCATGGAGCCATCCATCATCACCAACCTCGCATACCTTTCCCGATGGAACAATGGTGACCCCGCTCAAGCAACAAGCAACCTTCCAACGGAGTACCCCGAAAAGAACACGTGAGTCATTTGCAACATCTACACATTAACCATGGCAGCAAAATTCTATTCAGCGACGGACACAACAAGATTTTCACTACACCGAGCCACACCGAGCTACGACTACGTCATTTAAGATCATTCTCGGCTCTCCCAACCCACAACTTTGGCTTCCTTTCCGGCACATCGTATCAAGAATGTTTCATCGACCAAGGCAACGAAATAAGGTACCCAGAAAAAACAATGTGAAATAAAATAAACTAACGATTTCATAACTGCACACATTATGTCATAAATTGTGCAGCGCAGCGAACGCGCAAGAATTTCCGACGCAGCACTTTTCGCCGTTTACTCTACGCTTGCACAAGGTCAAGATCAGAAAGAACACAATATGTTGCTTATTCATCAATAGTCAATAGTCAAAATATATTTATTCAATAAACTCAATTAATAAGTACTATAAAGTTGGTTAACACTTTAATTGCATAAAACTTTACAGTAAATAGGTAAGTACTTAAATCACATTCACATTGTTACATTAAGTAAAACGTGGGTCACGGAAGTATTAGAATTGCGGATTGCCGAGCAAAGAGATAACCGTTCTCGTCAACGTCTGGCGGCCGGCTGCTGGCGCCCGCGGCGTCGCGCGTCAGGCAGGCGTAGCCCCGCGAAGTTTTCCGAGCGCGGCCGAGAGTTCACGAACGGCTGCGCGGTCGCATAGCAACGAGCGGCCTTCGGGTGGTCGCATAGCAACGAATCTACCTAAGACTAACTGTAGGCGGCGCGCGCGCGTCACATCCTCCCCCTCTAACCCAGGCTTTACGGCCTCGGAGCCGGGTTAGCCTTGCGAGGTCTCCCTCTCTTACGTTTTTCCTACACAGGAGATTGGATACGTCCTACGAACGGGGTCAGTAGGGAGGCATGGTATTTACCGAGTAATATGCCATCACTAATACGCTCTAGACCGTAAGTTGTGGGACCAACTACTTCGCTGATGCGGTACGGACCATCGCGGCGGGGAATAAACTTGGGCGTCTGCCCCTTGTTGGTGTCGTTAGAGCCTTGAGATTTGAGCATCACAAGGTCACCTACCTTATAATCCGGCGCCGGGCGACGGTTCTCATCAGCATACTTCTTTTGGGCTGTCTGAGCCTTTTCGTGTACGTCACGTGCATCGATGAGCACGTCGGACAGCGTCCTTAAGAACGGTGTTATTGCAGCGACAACATTGTCTTTCTGGACGACCGCTCGCATATCAGTCAAGACGTCCGCGGGCGCGCGAATCTCTCGCCCGAAGTTCAGGTAAGCGGGAGAATGACCTGTTCTCGACGTAACTGCGGAATTCATGGCGAACCGGACTGCGGAGAGATGAACATCCCAGGAACTATGATCTCTACCTACCAGGATCGCAAGCTGCGGCTTTAGGTCGCGATATTTGCGCTCAACTGGGTTGGACTCCGGGTGGTAGTATGAGGTCAACGCCTGTTTGATGCCCATGGCGTGGCATGTCTGTTGCATGACCTCGCTTACGAATTGGACACCATTATCGCTGATTAACCTCCTGGGAACTCCGTAGCGTAAGAAGACCTCATTCACCAAGGTCTTGGCGCACTCCTCGCCAGTGGCAGAGGCCAGAGCAAACATTTCCACCCACCTGGTGCAGGTATCCTCTATAATGAGGATCCACTTGTTGCCGGCGGACGTTTCTGGTAACGGTCCAAACAAGTCTACGGCTAGGACTTCAAATCTGCGGGCCGTGGCTGGTACCTGAAGCAACCCTGCCGGCTTGCGCGTGTCGGCTTTGTACCGCTGACAAGTCGCGCAGTTCTTTATATATTGGGTAACATACGTCCTCATCCCGGGCCAATAATACTTACCTATCAGACGGTGGAGTGTACGTTCTGCTCCGAAATGACCGGCCGTAGGTGCATCGTGATATTCGACCATCACGGCTTCTCGCTCGTGTTCAGGCACCACCAAGCTCGCGTCATCATTTTCTTCATTTTCTGGGCCGTAACGGTATAAGACTCCGTCCGCCAGAACGTACCCTTTATCCGCCCATGCTCTCCCCCTGAACGGATCGTCGGATTCTATGGCTTCGACGATCTTATGTACCTCGGGATCTTGGAGCTGGTTCTGCCGGATATTTTCGGGGCTGCGTGAAGGTAAGTTTACCACGGTGAAGCACAGCTCACAATCGGCCTCTGCGGTGCACACGGGGCGCGAAAGTGTGTCGGCGATGACATTTGCCTTACCTGGTGTGTACTCTATCTTTAGGTTATATTCCTGAAGACAGAGAGCCCATCTAGCAAGCCGACCACTAGGCGACTTTAGACTCATGAGCCACCTTAGTGGCTGATGGTCAGACCTCACTATAACCTCTGCTCCATCGATGTACCCACGGAACTTAGACACCGCCCACACGACGGCTAGTGCTTCCCTTTCCGTCGTGTTGTAATTCTTCTCGGCTGCAGTGAGTAGGCGACTAGCGTACTCCACGGGTCGCTCGTCAAAGCCCTCCCCCTGCAGCAAAGCTGCCCCCAGAGCGTATCCACTGCTGTCAGTCCTGAGGACGAATGGCTTCGTCTCGTCAGCCTGACGCAGGATCGGCGCTGAAACCAAGTGGGTCTTGATCTGCTCGAAAGCTTCCTGCTGTTCGGCTCCCCACTTCCAGCTTACCTCTTTCCGAAGCAGAGAAGTTAGAGGCCGGCTGATGTCTGCGTACCCAGGCACGAAGCGCCTAAACCAGCTCGAAGTTTGTAGAAAACATTTGAGATGTTTCACGTTCTGAGGGGGAGGCATGTCAGCTATCGCGGACGTCTTCTCCGGGTCTACATGGATGCCACCTGGTACAATAACATGGCCAAGAAATTTCACGGACTCTCTTGCGAAGTTGCTCTTCTCACGATTCACCCGTAAGTTGAACATTGCCAGGCGATCGAACACATTCTCCAAATCTGTGAGATGTTTCTCGAAAGACTCCTCAGACAACACCAGGAGGTCATCTAAATAGGCTACTAAGGTTACGCCTGGTAAATTAGATCTAAACCGGTCGATCAGCCTCTGGAAGGTAGCTCCTGAATTACGGAGGCCCATAGGCATGCGCTTGAACCTATACGTGCCCAATGGCGTCGTAAACGCGGTGAGGTCCCTGTGCTGGTCAAGACTCACCTGAAAGTAACCAGATCGAAGGTCTAATGTGGTCATGTACTTGGAGGTCTTCGCCGCGTGAAGTATGTCTTCGATCCTAGGCAGCGGGTAGCGATCAGGCTCCGTAACTGCGTTGAGTTTCCGGTAGTCGACGCACAGCCTGTAGCCCCCATCCTTCTTACTAACCAGGACAACGTTGGAGGCCCACGGAGATTCACACTCCTCGATCACGTCGGCGCTGATCAGCTTCTGCAGCTCTTTCTCCAACGCCTCCCTCTTCGGTGGAGATAACCTGTAAGGCGGCGAGGCGAGGGGCTCCTGATCATCACTAACCTTTATCTTGTGGGTGATAAAATCGGTGGGAGGACCTTCCGTGGCAAACTGAGACACCCTGCGGCGAAGAAAGGCGTCGAGCGCGTCTCTGTGCTCCGGTGGCAGCGTCGTACCCTCGTCGTCGCGCAGGGAAACACCCGAGATATCCGCTTGCATCAGCTCTGCATTATTAAGAACAGCTGATCGCACAAAAGAAAATATTTGCTCGGGGCTATCCGAAAAATACCATGCCTCCTGGGCTAAGTCCAACGTGACCCCAGCATTGACAATAAAATTGTGTCCCAGCAGTGTACGCGTATTCTCGCCGGGCAACACCACAAATTCGGTATTTACTTGCCTACTTTCTATAAGTACCGGTACGGTCGCGATTAACACTGTTTTACGTTGACGGGACCCGTCCGCAAGTCCAATAGTACGTTCCGTCTCCTTAAACTGCACTCCATCCGATAATAAAATAAAGTACAACATTGGGCTAGCAATACTACACGATGCCCCAGTGTCTACGATAGCCACACCTACCCTACTCGCGATAGTAACCGAAACTGACGGTGACGACGCCACGCACGTAGTGTGTGCGGTGTCACAGTTGGTCACAACAACGTTAAAATCGTACGACTTCGCGGGTAAATTTTTACCTTGGCAATTTTCACATTTCGACCTCACTATTCCGGGTTGGCCGCATCCATAGCAACGTATCGGGTTGGGCGCGCTTTCGGTGCCGCTGGACATAGGAGACGAAGCAGATTTATTATTTTTATTACGACATTCCGCTAAACTATGCCCGTAAAACTTGCAAAACGAACAACGAACGCGCTTGTCACGTTTCGAGTTTTCGTTCGAGTTTGTGATTTTCGGACCGCTGACGGTGGTAGGGCCACACTCGGTTGCTACGACTTTACGATCGCGATCGGACGATTCGATGTCGAAGTCGCGCTCATTTCCGACCTTGTTGCTAGATCGGGATAATCGCGAACTATTATGTGGTAAGGGCGTGGCCGCCGCCGTCGACGCGGACGCGGACGATATCGGACATTTGACTTCACGAATCTCGTCTTCGATGACCCTCGCTTTCTCTACGAAACTATCAACATCACAAATTATCTCTCTAGGTAAACGTTTCCTAACGCGGCGGTGTAATAAACTATACATCATATCGATTTGTAAACAAGTAGGTACATCGTACGGTAACTTAGAAATTAACGAACGCACTTTACAAATGAACACTTCGGCTCTTTCCGAATCGTATTGTTCGCGGGAAAAGATTTCACGTAAAATCTTATGAGCCGGTTTCTGCACTCCGTACATGGCGCGCAGGCGCGCCAGGGCGTCCGTCCAGGTGCCGGCGGATGAGCGCGCGCCGCGCCACCACACGGCGGCGTCGCCTTCCAGCAACATGGGCAGGCCGCGCAGCGCATGCTCGTCGCTTACGTCCGCGCACTCCTTGAATACCTGCACAGCGTCGACGAACGCCTCTAGCACCTCCGCGTCGCGCGAGCTCCCGTCGAACCGCGCGGTGCACTTGGAGAAGTTGCCCCTGCTGGCCGCGAGGTTGTTGTCTCCGGGCGCGCTGGCGTTCGGCGATGGTGTCGAAGCTGGCGGGTTCCAGGGTGCGCCGTATGGAAGCGACCGCAGGGTTTCCACCAGGGTTCGGTTCGTCTCCTCCTGCATCCTGGCGAAGCTGTGCATGATGTTGACCACGAACGACTCGGAGACTTGCTGCTGCGACAACGCCGCTCCGGCCACGCCCGTGGCCGGGGCCGCGGCGGGGCTCGAGGCGGGGGCGGGGGCGCCTTGGGCGCGCTGCTCCGCCGGTGTGTCGAACTCTTCATGTTCGCTAACGTCGTCACTGGGTATCTCGTCTCCTGCGTATCGCCGGTTTCTCGTGTTTAACGGCATAGTAACAAGAACGCGCACTAACACTCCGGTATGTAGGTACTTAGGTCACTCGCGATGTTCGTTAGCTACCTATAATGTTCGGCCTTCAGTTGGGCAGCCAGTATAAAGTTGGTTAACACTTTAATTGCATAAAACTTTACAGTAAATAGGTAAGTACTTAAATCACATTCACATTGTTACATTAAGTAAAACGTGGGTCACGGAAGTATTAGAATTGCGGATTGCCGAGCAAAGAGATAACCGTTCTCGTCAACGTCTGGCGGCCGGCTGCTGGCGCCCGCGGCGTCGCGCGTCAGGCAGGCGTAGCCCCGCGAAGTTTTCCGAGCGCGGCCGAGAGTTCACGAACGGCTGCGCGGTCGCATAGCAACGAGCGGCCTTCGGGTGGTCGCATAGCAACGAATCTACCTAAGACTAACTGTAGGCGGCGCGCGCGCGTCACAGTACTTTGAAACGTCCAAATATTTTTTAACCTACCACCCATTCAGGACATCATTTTTTAACTGTGGCAAAGAACAGGCGCAAGAAACCACAGCGCACAGAAGCAACGACATTTACAAAATATATATATATTATATGTCGTTACCAGATCACAAAATACAAAATATGAATTTGAATGTAAATAGTTTAATTAAATATGGTGCTCTATATAAATTAATTATAGGCAATTAGAAATAGCTGTTGGAGTAGGTACTTGGAGCATGTCAGACCCAAGCTGTTTTGTCTTCTGTATAATCCGACACTTTATAATAAGCTTTTTTATAAAGCTTTTCTTTGATTTTGATTTTAAATTTATCAAGATCTAAATTCTGAATATCATTTGGTACTTTGTTGTATAATCGTACACACAGACCCTTAAAAGAATTATTTATTTTATGGAGCCTAGTATAAGGCACTGCTAATTTGTTCTTACTTCTAGTATTTAATTTGTGAATATCACTGTTTTTTGAAAACATTTCAATATTTTTATGAACATACACAAGATTTTCATAAATATATTGTGATGCAACTGTCATTATACTTATATCCTTAAATCTCTCTCTGAGAGAGTCACCAGCCTGTAGGTTATATATTGCTCGAATAGCCCTCTTCTGCAGCACAAAGATAGTTTGAATGTCGGCAGCATTTCCCCACAGTAAAATGGCGTACGACATTACACTATGAAAGTAACTGAAATAAACTAATCTCGCTGTATCAACGTCAGTTAACTGACGGATCTTCATTACTGCATAAGCCGCAGAGCTAAGTCTATTCGACAATTTAGCTATATGTGGGCCCCACTGAAGCTTGGCATCCAACGTGATGCCTAGAAACACAGTGGTGTCCACAGGATTCACATTCTTATCTTTAATTTGTACACTAGTTATTACCTGCTTAACATTAGGCAATACAAATCTTACACATTTGGTTTTTCCCTCGTTTAATAGCAAGTTATTAACACTAAACCAGTAAACAATCTTTGAGACCGCATTATTCACATCGTCATAATTTGGGTGTCGTCGTTTCACTTTGAATAAAAGTGAAGTATCATCAGCAAACAATACTATCTCATGACTGTCTTTTACAAAATAAGGTAAGTCATTAATATAAACCAAAAACAAGAATGGACCAAGTATTGAACCCTGCGGAACTCCCATTTTAACCACTGATCCCGGAGATCTTTTACCGTTAATGTCGACCTTTTGAATCCTGTTACTCAAGTATGAGATTAGAAGGCTCAAAGAAGCATCCCTAATTCCATAGTGGTTAAGCTTCCTGACCAAAGTTTCATGTAAAACACAATCAAAAGCCTTGGATAAATCACAAAATACCCCTAGGGCATCCTGTGATTCCTCCCAGGTATCAAATATTTGGATTAAAAGCTCAACACCGGCGTCAGTTGTAGAGCGACCCCTAGTAAAACCATATTGTTTACAATGTAAAAGTTTATTTTTATAAAAATGAATTTGCATTTGATCTAGTATTAACTTTTCAAAAATTTTACTAAATGTGGGTAGCACAGAAATAGGTCTAAAGTTAGAGGGGTCAGAAGTGCTACCCGATTTAAATAATGGAATTATTTTACTATATTTCATGAGGTCAGGAAAAACACCACAGTCAATGCATTCATTAAATATGCAAGCTAAAACTGGAGCTATTGTCATAATTACAGATTTAGCGACGTCCACGGAATTACCCCACAGATCAGCAGTTTTCTTTTTATTGAGAGTGTTAAATGTTTTTATTATATCTATAACACAAATTTTTTGAAAACTGAAATTATTTTCACAATCTTTAACATTCTCCTTCAAAACAGATTCAGCTACAGTGGGGGAGGAAATCAAGGCGTTTGTAGTTGAAACTGGAATGTCAGTAAAAAACCTCTCAAATGCTGCAGCAACATCAGCATCAGAAGTCAAGGTTTTATTATCACAATTTAAATTGTACTCATTATTACGACTTTTGACCTTTCCTGTTTCACTATTTATAATATTCCATGTCATTTTTATTTTGTCATTACTATTCTTAATCTTAGAACTCAGATAGTTTGCCTTGGCTAATCGACATACTCTTTTGAATAACTTTGAATAACTTTTAACATATAATTTGAAGTCATCGCTGGTGTTATAGTTGCGTTCACCATAAAGTTCATAAAGGCGTTTCCTACTTCTGTGAATACCAATTGTAGCCCATTCATTAAAAGTTACAGTACCACTAACTGAGATCTTTTTTGGAATAAAAGTTTTATTAAATTCTGAACAATAAATGTTAAAAAAATTATTATAAAAGACATTAGGGTTGTCATTGTATTCTAAATAATTTAATTTTGTATGTAGATTGCTTTTAAAGCGTTCCAGCCGACCTGCAGTTTTTGGTACAACAGTGATATTCTTTTTCGTCACTTGTTTACGCTGGTGTGGAAAGCTGACCATTTGGCCACAATGATCAGAGTCCAGGTTATTAATAATTTGCTTAGCCAGTGGTTTTACATTTGTATATATGTTATCAATACAGGTGGCCGAAGTGGCAGTTATTCTTGTCGGCTCCAAAAATAAATGATTCAAGTTGTATGATAGAAATAGGTTTTTAATTTTAGTTGACATCGTGGAATTTTCTAACAAATTAATATTAAAATCCCCGCAAACAATTATTGTTTTACCTACATTACGGACTTTATGTAATGCCTCATCCATAACTTTTTCGAAAAAATCATATGATGCTGAAGGAGGTCTGTACACACTTAATACAACAAACTGCTCCAACTCCACACAAGCTATTTCTATTGTTCGCTCAACCGAGAGGCTCACTATGTCTTTGCGTTCCTTTAATTTAAACTTTTTACTAACAATAATTAAGGAGCCACCATGTATTGCATTTCCTCGACTGAACGAACTTCCTACCAAATGATTCTTAAAATTGAACATGAACTGATGGTCTTTAAGCCAGTGTTCTGTTATGCAAAGAATATCAATTTTATTACAGTTCACGAACAATTCAATCTCCAAATCTTTGCCCATCATTCCTTGGATGTTCTGGTGGACAATGTTTAAAGATTGTACATTTTTTAAATTTAATGATTGACATGGGCTTTTGCTAAAGCTATTTTTACATTCATTTAATTTCATTTTATTAACAAACATTTCGCAAGAGTTTTCCTCTTTTGTCATATAATTTAATTTAAATAATTAATTGGAATGTCAGTAGAAACACTACTGACGTCTATGTCAAATATACATTGCTCAATAGAAGCAACTTGTTTAGCCAAGTTTTTGGCTGACGTTTGAATACAATAGGATAGCGATAAAGCTATTTGTCGCTTAAAATAATTTGGCAGATAATAACTATCTCTTGTCAAATAAAAATTACTAACATAATTGTTAGTGTCAATTAAATGCATTATGTCATTTTTGCAAAATAAATGTAATGTCAGGTTAAGCTTATGTCTAATAGAATTTTCCTCCTGTGGCAAACTACTACAATAAGGTAATGTAAACAATATAATTTTCTTTACAATTAACTTATTCAAACATTCTAAACATTTTAGAAGGCTTGTTTTGTTCAGATTACCTCTATTACCAACAAATAATAATAAGGTGCTATTGGGTTTATATTTATGTTCTACAGCTTTTTTCAAAATATGTTGATAAGAAGCACCCGGTATACAATAATTGATAACTGAATGTCCCAAGTCAGATACAACCGACCCATGTTTTTACCAAATTCATCACTAAATATTACCAAGTCACTATTACAATCTGTCTTACATGGAATCTGGTTGGTTGGTATAAGTTGTGGTACATTTTTAATTGTGCACTGAGTAAGGGAACCTTTGGAAGAAACATCAATCAATTCGACAGAGGAAGAATCACATGGGATTGATGAACGGCTTGGTAACTGTTTACATTTACAATTACTTGTGAGTGAATCAATCCCTTCATTGTTACCATTACACAGGACTACCAGTTCATCAATGGCCAACATGTGTTCTTTTATTTGACCTTGTGAAAGATCATATTGCTTAGTAATAGATATAAGCGAGTCCTCTAGGTGTGCAATTTTAGTTTGTAGAATTTGTGTATCATTTTTATATTTTAAATTTTTATTGTGTAGTTGTGACGAGTATATATCTAATTTGTCAATTAAGTACAATCTTTCTCTATTTAATTTTACATTTTTAATAAAAAATTTGTGCTTCTTAACTAATTTTTGCGTTTTCTTAATGTACTTATTTATCTTAATATATTTTTTTAGTTTATTTTTGCTACAGCCAACAATCTTCACTGAGTGGTTGCTATTTTTATTTTCTTCACATGTAAGATCTATAGTGACAGTGGGCTGACTGCTAGCTGTCGCAGAAACCATGGAGGGGGCACAGACTACCAACTCATCGAACAAGCTTTGATTTAATGAGGCAGTCATATTAAGTTTAGATGTTTCCAATAAAGTAATTTTGTTATTGGCCTCATGCAATTGTTGTTTCAACTCATCTATGCAGTTCAGAGCCTGGTCATACTCTGAACTACATTGGTCGAACCTGTCCACAATGTTTTGGAGCCTGTCCCGGGCATCAATAGCATCGATATAACGGTCATTTAACTGTACCAACTCATTTTTTAACTTTTGATGCCTGTCTAATGATTCCAAAAGTTCCCTTTCGTTGTCATCTCGCTCTCTGTTTAGTTGATCACACAACTCTTTCGAAGCCTTCAATTCATTTAATGTCAGTTGGAGTTTGGACTCCTCCTGACGAGACAAGGCCTTGCGAGTCATCATTATGGGAAAACTTAAAAATTGAACTGTATAAAAGAGAAATACAAATTTTTAAATACTATGTAGGTGACAAGTAAACAGCTGTACGAGTAGTCGCGTAACCAACAAACAGAGGTTATGTTTACGTATGTTAATCGCAACTAAAGTGGTTGGAATTAAACAAGATACGTATAATAATTAACAAATCGTCATTTTATGCAAATTTATAAGATTTTAAGTGAATTAAGGGTAGGTACCATAAAGATGACAACGGTTCACTTACATGCCGGTAACTGTCACTAAACAGTTTTACTTAAATTTTTGATTTTGCACATGAAATACACTAAAAGCGAAACGCTCACCACTAAAACACAACTTAACTTAATGATTGAATTGGAAAATGGGCGTAAAATGAGTAAATAATAAATTAAATTTCAAATTTTACACAGGAGACATTCAGATCAGCTGTTTACAAAAGTGTTGCCACAGAAGAAAAAAAAAAAAAAAAAAATCATCTGTATAATCATCACAATTATGAAAAATGAAACAAAGGAAAATAAGCATATATGTATACAACGAGTATTCACCCGTTTAACCGCCTCACTTTTACCGACTGACAAAGTGGTTTGAGGTATGTTATTTATAATTACGGGAAGAGATATTTAGAAGCATTATTTTACCAGTCGATGGTTTTATGAGATATTATTACACTTCATAAGACGCTTAAATGCTACTAGCTACCTCCAGGCGAATTGATTTCTCCGGTTATCTGGTAAAGAGCCAAGGAATACGCCAGTTCGAGGATAATTATACTCAAAATGAAGATATTCAACAAGTTTAAAATGCTTTGATTGTGCAATAAAAATACAGCACAAAAATGAACCATGTTTGGGTAACTATTGTAATAATAAGATTTTAGTCAATTTTAATTATTTTTTTTGTTATTTACGTATTTCCTTATAATATATTGAATGCAACATGTCTTATCTCTATGTACTTAATGTTTAATCTTAGTCAAATCTAATTTTTATGTTTTGTTATTATGTATTTTATTAAGTCTAATAGTTCAATTTATTATTAATATATAATGCGGAATTTAAAGTTCATTGCAAGAATATGTATAATTTAAAGTTGTACTTGTTTATGCCACTTAATTTGTGTGTTTATTATAGTCTTGGTATAACGTGATATAAAAATAATATTATGATGTAACAAACATTAGTAACAATATTATGATGTTGAGAGGAATTATAAAAAATATTCGTGTACGTAAATGTAAAACGACCGATCGTTTTTTTAAAAAGGTATATAAGTATTTTGTACATATATTGAAGAATACAAGGAAACAGCTCTCTTAGCAGCATTCAGCCTGCCAGCCTGCCTCAAGGTTCCATCGCAGCAACGTAACGCTTCCTGGATCCTCGGCATCACTCGACGGTCAAAATAAGTACCGTCGCACTCCACACGTCTCGACTCACAGCAGACATGGTAGCACACGCTCGTCACGAGTCATGTAGACCGGAGAACGCTCGTTTTGTCAATGAAGACTTGAGCACGCTCATCACGACTTAACGTGGATTAGAGCACCACTGGCATCTCCAAGCTGAAGACCTGATGGTTTTTTCATTCCCTTTTTCAAGAGGGGGAGTACTGTGGCGGCCTTAGTCGCCACATAATTTATTATCATCACGTATCGGTTAAAGAGTTTGTAAGCACATTCCTAAACGCGTGCAGATCCGATAAAGATATGTCACGGCATCCTCCCTCCAACATCTACGTAGTATTACTGTATAAATAGTCTTGTAAGGTTTAGATAATAAGTTAGTCACAATGTAGTCACTGTAAATATATAACATCACTCTAAGGACGCAGTCGTTATTTACCATCGCAATGAATCCCTCCACCATCACCACCTCGCTCACGCTCGACGGAACACGCCCCATACGTACACATCAGATTTGATATCGTTCGATTTCCAAGCGTGTTTTATGTATAGCATGTTACTTGATAGAAAAGGTCCAACATATTATAGTTGTATGTTATAGACCTACAGTGTATCCGCATAAAGTTCAATATCGTTCTAAAGTTAGCTTTTGATCGCATGCAATATATCAATTGTGACCTCAAATTCGTTCATGCTTTGAGACGTTATAGTGCTTGTCAGAAAAACAAGTCAGCACAATGAATTTGTCTAGTTACCCCGGTGGGTTTGAAGAAATTGTCATGAACTCATCAAAATTAAATCGTTTGATTCATTTTAAAAACAGTTTTAAAATGAATCAAAAGTCAGGTCTAAAAACATAAGGATTCTATGTTAATCACTCAAATATACTACCATAGCACACCGTAGTTGGTATTTGAACCTATAACCGCAGGCTTTACAAATCGCTTCTCGAACTACCCTTCCTGTCCCTAACCTATTAACAAATGACAATGTAACGCAACAACGTTAAACCTTAAAATTAAGAAGCTAATTAGATCGTTTTCGGCATCAACGGTTTGCTCGCCACAAATTCATTTATTGGTTGTGTTGTCAGCAAATTGGTATCCGATTCACAGCAAATTTTGATCGTCTCGTTACAAATTATACGAGTCTGTTTTCACACACCAATACAATTGGTTTCAGAATGTAAAGCGAATTGTCTCTTCTTTCCTGCATTTATTTTGATGCTGTCTGTTTTAACTAATTTAAATTTCGTTAATGGATTGATGAAACCTGGGTTTCTGCATTATCTGTAGCTATTCTTAAGTTTTCCAGTTAGAAATAAGACTTTAAAAAGTAATGCTTCTTTGTTTATTTTAAGGCTGTTTTAATCTTTCTTCACGACCTTCTAGCACTTGGCTTTCATCTCATTTGATAGAAAGTTGAGATATGCCTAAAATTATCTATTTTTGGCATATCTCAACCTTGACCACTGGGTCATCATCCTCAACTGCTGAGGAACTGCTCACCTTATCTCTGACTGTTGGAATCCAAAAACGCTCCTAGCATTAAAATTACGGCTGCTGATTGGAATATGACGGTAGTTAGCGGATTTAGAGCAAACCCTTCCATGAACCCAGTAAGTCATTATAGCCTTTCAGTACTGGTTTACAGCTGGTCTCCATCATTGAAATCAATTCATCGCTCCCTATTGATTGTAATTGGTTTAAATCTTGACAAATGCAGGTTGTTTGTAAGATTTTATTTAAAAGTATCTAACTCCGCTCCTTGTCAATCATTAACGATTAGGTACTTACCGGATAAAGTCGTTAGCGTAAGTGTATGAATTGGACAAAGACGATGTATTATTTTCCTGGCTCTGTGTGCGTAGTTTTCCACCATATTCGTCACTTCACACTGACGTCGGTCACTTTTGTCCGCTGTTGAGGGGCCAATCTTTGCTGTCATCTTAAATTCAAGCCACCGATCCGGCATAGGGGGTCCATGATTGTTAAGAGTTATTCCTGTAATCAATCAGTATGTTTTGAGATGTACTTTTATTGTAAGCTGTTACAATTTTGTTCTCGTAATGAAAATATCAGTTAATCTAATCTGTTTATATTTATCTCAATAAAAATCCAGCTTGAGTGCTGATAACTAAAAGTTAATAATAATTCCCTTATCTGTTTGATGACATAATTGTGACATGTTATCTTTTTGGCCACTTACAATAAACTTATTGAAAATAGGACTCATGATTGAAAACTATTTAAAAAATGAAACAATTAGGTATTAGATCAGAAAAAAACACATAACTTTGCAATCTGGGCGGCGGCAGCCGGTTTGCAGAGTATTTTTCAACGTTACGTTATCTTCCAGTTTACTGGACCGTTATTATAGCAAAAAAATCAAACTACGAATTTATAATAACTCCTATTCAAATTTATTAAAAAAATTCCAATATCTTCTACCCAGATTCTCCCACGCACGTGGCCAGCCTAGCGCCATAGTAATGCAAATCACCGAATCCTGACTAACTGTAGCGAAAGAGGCAGGCAGCGTCTCGGCACAAAATACTCGGCCTTCATTGAGCGCGAAACAAAAGACGCCACTAACCACACTTCTTAAACAAATGACATGTCAATTTTGGCGTGACGTATTCTCGGAGACGTTCCCTCGTTTTGTTTGCATTTGCCTTTTTAAATAAGGCACTTGTTGGAGTTTGGCTACCGTTTTTTGTTTTTTTTTTCTACAACGGTGATACATTTTATGCTAATAATATTGTTATAGCTTAGTTAATGGCTTCGCAGCTTACGCATTAAGTCAATTTTAAGTGGTATATTTTTTATAGTTAATAGGTACACAAAAGAGGTTTAAAGGTATGTAATTGTAAGTCTTCTATTAAGTACAAGAAACACGCCAATAAAATTGACAATTTATTTTAAAATTATAAAATATGACTATATTGAAATTTTTAATTAGTTTTTATATTTTTTGCGACAACTATTCTCAAAAACATATATTATATTTTATTGAGAATTTCAAATTCTTTTTGGTTTCATAGAGTACAATACACACTCTTTAGATGATCAGCACATAAGGCGTCAAGTATGAACACCACATCTGTTTTTTTACATTTAAGCAAAAAGAAATTTATGATTGTGATACGTTGAAAAACATACTACCTCGGTGGGATTCGAACCTTCGTCTTCCTCATACCATGCGGCTGCGTGACGTCTCCGAAACCGAAGTATTGAATAACGTTCATAGAATAACGACTATTATCCCCAAAGGGTTAGTCAGAGACTAGGCAATGGGGACCGCAGAAGCACGCCAATGCAATACAGTACATGTTTCACCAAATTATGACTGCACATGTGCTCAGTGTGATAGGTGGTGAGCCCATCGCTGCACAATGCTGTTGGGTGTATGTGCTGTCATTAGTCCGTAAGTCCGTTAGTAATAATAGTAGCTACAATACCTGATTAAAACTATATACTATCTTATATCTATGTAGAGGAACAATTAATCAAAAGCATCAACGTAACAAAAACCTTATCTTCAGACATTAATCGCTAGTAAGCGATTTCATAAATTAATGGACTTGCTTACTTCTATTCAGTAGGGAAATGACATAAAAGTATACTATTTGTAACAATACAAATAGATCGTAGAATGGAAAATGTTATCATTTTATTATTGGTTTTTATAAGATTTGTAATAGATAAAACATATTATTCAAAACTACATACAATTAATATAAAATGTGGGTGTTGGTTACATAGCATTATGTAATAAGAAAGTCCAAATCGGAGATCCTGGCTGGGATCAATTCCAGGTCAGGCGTAGTGTGTTTTATGGAATTTTTAGGTCATTGTCGATGCCATTATTTATTTAATCTAATTTATATAAAATTGTAGGTTGGTTTATATTATAAGTCCACATTCAGGACACGCAACCAGTCTATAGCTGCTAGTGTCAGGTCGGCGTAGAGTTCCCGTGGATCACCTGGGAAATGGCGCTTTGGACATCGTTCCACAATATGTTGGGTAGTCTGGTCGACAAGGCTGCAGTCACACAGCGGATTCTCTATCCATCATCACTTATGTTTCATGAAGTTACACCTGCCATGTCTCGTGCGGATTCTATTGAGGCGTCACCAGAGTTTCCTCTGTAGGGAGAAACCTCTAGGTTTTTGGGTTGGGTCTGGAAAGTTGTTGCGATGGCCGGCAGTCACCTCCGTCCACTCGTTCCTCCAGGATTGCTCCAGCACGAAGTCATCGGTCCTCAGCTTTCGCTGTCAGTCGCTGCGGTGGCGGTTCAGTAAACTCTCAATGGGCTGGCGAATCAGGTCGTTCAAATACCTTTTAAGCTTCCCTCGCGAGAGCGCGTTTTCTTCTTAGGTGAGGTGGGGCAATGTGACTCAGCACAGGCAGCCAGTTAGTCGGTGTGGATTTCATTGAGACTAAATGATGCAATGACGCACATCTCTGGCACGATCTAATCCACACCGGTCGATGCCATTGAAGACTCGATTTAAGTGATGGAATCCTTTGCCCTGCATTGAGACAGTACACAGACTGTTCTTTACTTAACTTCACTTTACTACAAGATATTGAATCATCGCTATACAATGGTAGGTATTGGCTTTCCAAATGCGGGTTGGTGATCATAATATCAATGATGGTCTTTGCCCAGCTGGGAAATAGCCTAGGCTGTTTACTTACATACATACATATAAACACGACTATTATCCCCGAAGGGTTAGTCAGAGACTAGGCAATGAAGACAGTACCTAGTCAAAACTAGTGATTTTCCTTATAATTTCGATGTGGATTGAGTAAGGAATACTTGTGGGATGAGTAAGGAAATAACCCCTCAAGCCCCAAGCGGCCATATTTAGCCGCACCTAAAACCTCGCTATTCCGTCAGACCCCAAGCGGTCATATATGGGCGCGCTCGCCACTTGACTTTGTACCGTGTTGTGATACACTTAGAGACTACTTTAGTATGAACAAGGTCGATTATTTTGTGGTACATTTTTATGCATCGTGAACGCAAAATTTAACATAGACTGCGTTGGATTTTTGTCCCTTTTTTTTTCATTTCCGCAAATTTAAATTCCCGCCGAATCGCACCTGCTGTCAAATTTTTTTGACATTTCGATACCAAGACTGAGAGGTTAAAAATTAAAATATTGCTGTGGGTTGAGTAAGGAATAGAAAAGGGATGAATAAGGAAAAAAATATTAGTGGGATGAGTTCATGTGGGATGAATACGGAACAACCCCAATAACAGTCCTCTGCCACAGTCCATGTTTCACCGAATAGCGACTGCACATGTGCTCAGCGTGACAGGTGGTGAACCCATCGCCGCTCCATGCTGTTGAATGTATTGCAGTCTTTAGTCCGTTAGTCGCCTTTTACGACACCCAAGGGAAGAGAGGCGGTGGTAGTATTATTTCCCCGCTACACGACACGGTTACTAGTTTCTTACAATTCAAGATTTCCGATCTAAATCATGCTTAGTTAGTAGATGCTGCTATTGTCTTCACAGATAGTATGTTCGCTGTCTAGTTAGTTCAAAGGCACAATTCTCATGAGCTCGACTCGCAGTTTAACAATAGATGAATATTATTATTTAACATTGTTTTCAGAGTTATACGCGAACACTACACATTAATATAAAACTTTATACAGTTCTATATTGTTGTTTCTTTGCTTCATATAATTATTATACAGACTGGCTGATGAAAAGTAGATTAATTTGTAAGTATTAGGGTTGGTTAAAAAAAAGTGTTAAGTATTGGATATAAAATCCACATTGTGTGCTCTAGTAATTTAAAATCAAAAATACTCATTCTGTTCTGTGCTCATAAAATTAAAGGTATTTAACCGGCCTCAGATGGTTTGTGGCAAAGCCTTCGATTCGGATATAACAGACAATAACCACGACTATTATCAGGGGGGTGTCACTCCGCAGTTTAGGTAGGTTCGTTTGGCGCGCCTCCCAGGCAGGCCGCCTAGGCGTATGGCAGTAAAGGTTGCCGCGAGCCATAGCACCGAACACCGAGCGGCGAGTCGCTTAACTCGTAATCCCTGCGCGCGCGCGTAAACCCTACGCTCAGTGACGTCACGACGTCAAATCGATATCGAGTCTGCGTTGCTTAACGGATTATGAACGCTCGGATCACACGATAAGTTTCAACTTCGCGTGAGAGTCGTTAGGGAGTGAACCTTCTGTACGGTAGTACTATTAGTTATTCTGTGCTATTATCCTCAAAGGGTTAGTCGGAGACTAGGGAATGAGGACAGTTAAAGCACTCCTCTGCCATACTCCTATTTTCACCAAATAGCGACTGCACATATGCTTAGCGTGACAGGTGGTAAGCATATTGCCACTCTATGCTGCTGGATGTATGTGCAGTCTTTAGTCCGTTAGTCGCCTTTTACGACACCCAAGGAAAAATAGAGGGTAGTAGTATTCTTTCACCGCTACCCGACACGGTTAATATAGGCTTGATAGTACTAAGTACTTGTACTATCAAGCCCAAAAAGGTTAAGTAGCAGAGCCGTAATCTCATATCGCGTTACACAAAAGAGATTAGTGCTTACGGCATTCAACTCAATCGTAATGCCGTGTTCACACTAATGCACGTGTGACAAATACCCGCAAACAATCGGTGCACTTTGCAAACATCACAAAATAAAGCCAATTTCAATGAAATAATAAATTATAAACAAATTATTCACAATTATTTGTTCATGCATATAGTGTCACTCGAATTTTTACTATTTCTTGGGAGAAAACCATCATTGTTAGTGGTTATCTCGTTAATATCCCTCAACAAACTAGATAATATTATGCACTAATATCAAGAATTCTAAATTATTTATTCAATTTAGGCTACAGTAATTGAACACTTAAGAATGTTGCTATGCCATCGGTTCGTAAGTCAATCTATGGGGCGAGAGCCTTGTACTGAGAAAAACCGGCAACAAACTCAGCAAGGGCATTTCTTTTCCCCTCTCTTTTGCAGCGTCAATACAAATTAAAAAATGTTATTTCTATCATAGAAGGACATTTTCCATTACGAGATAAAAAACATTTAGTACGATTACAAGACAAACACAACTACATACAAAAGAATATCTAATAAAATACAGGTATTGCTCAAGAATATCGAATAATTTCTTTTAGATAACTAGAGATACTTCTTTGAGTCTTCTAATCTCACACTTGAGTAACAGGATTCAGAAGGTCGATATTAACGGCAAAAGATCTCCGGGATCAGTGGTTACAATGGGAGTTCCGCAGGGTTTAATACTTGGTCCATTCTTGTTTTTGGTTTATATTAATGACTTACCTTATTTTGTAAAATACAGTCAAGAGATGGTATTGTTTGCTGATGATACTTCACTTTTGTTCAAAGTAAAACGACGACAGCCAAATTATGACGATGTGAATAATGCGGTCTCAAATATTGTTCAATGGTTTAGTGTAAATAACTTGCTATTAAACGTGGGAAAAACCAAATGTGTATGATTTGTATTGCCTAATAAGCAGGTAATATAACTAGTGTACAAATTAAAGATAAGAATGTAATTCCTGTGGCCACCACTGTGTATCTATAGGCATTAAGTTGGATGCCAAGCTTCAGTGGGGCCCACATATAGCTTAATTTTTGAATATACTTAGCTCTGCGGCTTATGCAGTAATGAAGATCCGTCAGCTTACTGACGTTGATACAGCTAGATTAGTTAATCTCAGTTACTTTTATAGTATATATATATTTGACATTAAAATTCTTATTTTGTATTTTATGACCTGGTAACGACATATTTTTTTTGTTAATGTCGTTGCTGCTGTGCGCTGTGGTTTCTTGCGCCCGTTTTTTTAAGTTTTTTAACGATTCAAAGTACTTATTAATGAAGTTTATTGAATAAATATATTTTGACTTTTGACTTTTCTGACTTTATAGACATTCTTCATCATTCTTTCTCTTCTTCATCCCAGATAGATGCGGATACTTAAAGAAACAGTAGTTCTCTTGCCTCTCCTATCCATCTGTCAAGAGTGAGTTGAGATTATGTTAAGAGCATATTGCTATGCTTCGATGAGGACCTGATTTAATAACTATCGCGTTCGAGTCTCACGCATACATGTACTTACATACATAATCACGACTATTATCCCCAAAGGGTTAGTCAGAGACTAGGCAATGACGACAGCAAAAGCAGTAAATTACAATAGTCCACTTTTCACTAAATAGCGACTGCACATGTGCTTAGCGTGACAGGTGGTGAGCCCATCGCCGCTCTATGCTGTTGGATGTATGTGCAGTCTTTAGTCCGTTAGTCGCCTTTTACGACACCCAAGGGAAGGGAGGGGTTGGTAGTATTCTTTCACCGCTATGCGACGCGGTTACCTGCCTACTAATTTAGGAACGCTTAATTGGTAGGATGCAATTGGACGCTGTTTCAATCATCTATTATAGATGTAAGAGGCCTATGATGATGATGATGAAGAATCTTTATTAATTCTTAATTCAATTATATATTCTGTATTAGCAATCGAGCCAGAGTTAGCATCCGCCAAATACCTGTAAACTAGTCTACCGAATGTTTATATTCAAACGCTAACGAATAGACAAAGAAGCCCTTGCCAATTGTCTAGAGGGGCTAATACTTTGAGCGTTTCTGCTCGCCGTGACCACAGCTTTACTCGCAAAAAGGCAAAGAACCTATGTCACGTTCTCGACACAATATTTTATGTGTGACATGTTTAATATGAGTTGAAAAGGGTTGGCCGTTACGGCTCTGAAATAAGCGGATTCTTGATTGACGCGCGACGTCTCGCGACGAGTGTTTGGCCTTTCGAGGACAATATGAATAGGGATTATATTTTTGATAATCCCGTTACATTGAAACCTTTTTGATTGCTACAGAATAAGTATAAAGTACTTAACTACATACTATAAATCACGACTATCATACACGAAGAGTTAGTCACAGACTATTAGGCAATGAGAACAGCGAAAGCAGTCCTCTACCATAGTCCACTTTTCACCAAATAGCGACTGGACATGTGCTCAGTGTGACAGGTGGTGCGCCCATCGCCGCTCTATGCCCAACAGCATAAGGCAGGTCTCTCGGCGTGAGTTAGTATCGCTAAGCAAGAATTATCTTTGATAGCTGTTGTCGCTCAGCGACGAACTAGTGGAGCGAGTCCTCGCCGGCAGTGTGAACAGGCGGCGATCAACTATTTATATATGCACCTCTTTTGTTTACACGGAATGTATACCTATTGTACGTTTCTTGAACGAGAAAATAGCCGATAGTTAGATGTTTACTCGCCGTTGATGGGACAACTGCCTAAAGCGGAATTTTTCAGCATTTTCATTATCACTGTCATTTAGCCCTCATAAAAAGCTCTGTTTAAAAAAAAACAACATTTTAGACTCAGCAATTTGAGTTTTGCGAAGTTGATCGTCAGTCAGTCAAGAGTCAAGACTCCTCTTTATACATAGACTAGCAGACCGCCGACGACTTCGTTCGCGTGGAACCCCGTACCCTGTGACGATTTCTAAATGACTCCCCTCCCGTACCGCAGTGACGACGCCGACATCGCATTTGTTCTATCATCAAAAGTTTTCGTAGCGCACGCGATGTAAGCAATTGATTAGAGTTTTAGTAAGGATCCCTAATTTTTTTGAAAATATAATATAGCCTATGTCACCCGGAGATAGTGTAGCTTCCCAACGGTGAAACAATTTTTTAAATCGGTCTAGTAGTATCGGAGCATATTCAATATAAACAAACCATCAAATCTTTCCTCATAACGTTAGTATAGATATTTAGGTAGGTTTATCTCTTAAAGATCTGTGAGTCTTACGCAACTGCTCATGGTTTGCTTTATAACACCACAAAGGGCGAATATATGGTGTTCAAAGCGAATAGTAAATACCTCGCTATTGTACCTCCTATTAGTTTGTATGGGGCACCACTTTGCAAGGTGAATCAATTTAAATATTTGGGTCACATAATTACAGATATGTTAACGGATGACGCTGATATCGAGCGAGAGCGAAGGTCGCTGTCAAAATCAAAAAGGGCTAATATGTTGGCTCGCAGGTTTGCTCATTGTTCTGACACTGTTAAAATTACACTTTTTAAAACATACTGTACATCATTTTACTCAAGCAGCCGGTGGGTTAAATTTTCCCACAAATCGTACAGCGCCCTTCGCGTGCAATATAATAACGCGTTCAGGACATTGCTGTGGCTGCCGCGACATTGTAGTGCGTCAGGGATGTTTGCGGATGCGCAGGTGGACAGTTTCCCGGCCATACTGCGCAAAAAAGCGGGTTCTATGCTGCGACGCGTTCGTGGCAGCCGCAACAGTCTCATGGAGCGTATGGCTAATCGTGGGGACTGTCCGCTGATTAGCCAGTTAGTGTGTAGGGTTAAGTCTCTTTTTAATATCATTTACTAACTTAGAATTTAAGATATTGTATACTAACACTACTGGATCTTTGTTGTCTGTCAAATAAATAAATAATAATTATTATTATTATTAAGTATCAACATTTTAGTGCGATCGCAAACATAAAAGTATCCAATACAACATGAGCAACATACACATACATAAATATATTACATACATTTAACCACAACTATAATGTTATACCCAAAGGGCAATGATGTTACAATCAATAAAAAGAGGTAAGTAGATGCGTTACATGTGCCAAAAACTGGCCACAGAAAACTATGCTAATTGGCTTACCTTAGCGTAGTCTCAGGAAAGCGTTGACAGCGGTCTATGTATGGTTGACAGTGTCAGTTTGCGTATATTCGTTTCCGTAAATTAGTTTAAAAATGCCGTCCTGTGTAATAAATAAGACACTGTAGAAACAATACAATTAAGACTAATAAAATTCATGGGATGTTAACATCGTAACGCCACAGTATAAATATGTATAAATATGAGCTAAAGCAGTACGGAAGCTGGGCCTGTTTCTTGTTTTATATACCTACGCGCCAATTGAACGTTAGGGTTGTCCTCTTATTTTTGTAAAATTAAAAAAGTTTTTGTTTAGTTAGCGATGTATCTCAGATAGTTAGCGCTTTTTTTGAGATAACTAGCAAAGCTTAAGGGTTGTCACTTTTAATTGTTATAAAATTAAAAGGTAATTTTTCTATTATTTATCAAAACTTTTGTTTGGGTTCTATAATGATCATATGATCGAATGAATTGACTTTTTCTCATTCTAATAACGGATTCATTGTCAGAAACCACACAGATCCTCAAATATCGATTTTCAAAGCAAAGTTTTTTAACGATGAAGTTTCGTAGTATCAATTCTTATTATTTTTCACCATTAAAATAACGCGCGCTCAAAAAATATACTTAAGTAAGTACTCCAAATATCACCTAAACAACCAAACGATTTATTAAAAATAAAAAGCTTTTTATTTAGTAATAATAAATCATTCTTACCTTTCAACATCAGCAGGAAGTCTAAAAAACGAAAACTCCGGTTTTGAAGCAGCCGAGGTCAAGCAGCCGTATACTACGCAATACTCTCGCGGCATTTTCAAAAATCGAGCGCACAGCGCACGCAATATGCGACAGTGAACACTCGGTTCAACGCCACACGCGCTACTGAGAGCACTGCGATGTCCGCTTAGGGGCCCTGTAAAGACGTGCGTCTGTGGGCGTGCGTCGTTTCGAGCGTTTGTACGTAGCTTCCTTACTGCTTTGGCTCATATTTATACTGTGGTAACGCTTTGGTCCATTATTGACATCACCTTAGTACTGACATAACCTATCTACCTCTTTTATTCTAATATCGTTGCCCGAAGGGTTTGTCAGAGAATAGGCAATGAGGGCTGCAAAAGCAGTTCTCTGCTTAGATTAATAAGGTTCTCTACCATTGATAGTCCACTTTTCACCATGTAGCGACTGCAC
Source organism: Scoparia ambigualis (assembly GCA_963921215.1). Lineage (NCBI taxonomy): Eukaryota > Metazoa > Arthropoda > Insecta > Lepidoptera > Crambidae > Scoparia > Scoparia ambigualis. The sequence goes on along the minus strand of OY992524.1, from coordinate 3,774,910 downwards.
ATATGCTTAGCGTCACAGGTGGTGGTATGTCTATCGGCGCTCTATGCTGTTGGATGTATGTGCAGTGTTTAGTCCGTTAGTCGCCTTTTACGACACCCAAGGGAAGAGAGGCGGTGGTATATTCATTCACCGCTACGCGACACGGTACACTCCTCTTTATACTTATTTATTAATTTAAACTATTGCAACATAATAGTATTACATGGCGGACTTAATGCCTGAGGCATTTTCTACCAGTCAACCATAGGGTGTTGCAGAGATGACATGGTAGGTGCAATTTTCTGAGATGAATGTGACACAGGGCTTATATACTTAGATATCTAGGTAGTAACAACATTTTAGTACGGTCGCAAACAAATAAATAAGTGTCCAATTCAACATTAGCAACAGTTTTACGTACTGTCACAAGTGTTAAACTCTGCGGTTCCACTGTACGGAGAGCCGTCGGAATGACGTATTTGTAATGTTAACGGAACGGTCGCTCCCCGCGTCATAGCGATGGCCGAATTGTTACGCTTTTGTTTCGCTGGCACCGTGTTTTGTTTGGAATAATGATTACCTGCATGCTTTTGTTTGAGAGCGACAGTGTTTTGTTCGATTTGTGTGGAATTGCGATGTTGAATTAGGTGGATTCGATAATGTGGGTTGGTAGTTAAAATATTTATTTTATAGTGAAAGTCAAGTGAGAGTGGTTATTTTTGGCTGGCGAGAACTGAGATATTACGATTTTTGAATATTTTTGATATTATAGGTTAAGTTTAAATGGAATAATGTGTCATTTGAAACATGGTTTTTAGCTATGCGCGTGATATTTAGGGTTACTTAACTAGATTTTAAAATAGCCGTGATGCTAAAAGTTTCCCTGTTTTGTCCGAAACCTACCTCTACCTACAACGAAAGTACCAAAAAGTTTTCAATCAGAAACTGGTTCTCTTTTATAATAATAATCGCGACTGGTTAGTTAGAGACTGGGACTTCTTGGCGGGAAAGTGAAGTCTGTAGTTTTGTCTTATTTTCTAAAATTTGTTTATTGTAGAATATTAATGTGCAATAATGGTGGATTATTAACCGTTAAGTGTTCGTGAACGTGCATGAGTGTTGGCAAATAAAACAAAACAGTGCAACATCATTTTTCAAATTCTCTCAAGAAGTCCGTGTGAGATTCAGTAAAGTCCCACATCTTTTCTGGAACTCAAGGGATTTGGGGGGAATATCATTTAGCTTATTATCATCACTCATTATCATCTTATAAGCATAATAAATGAACTCTATTATTTCCACTGAAGGACTAGTAGTATCCATGATGAAGAAACAAATTATCAAACAGAAAAGTTAGAGACTAGGCAATGAGGACAGCAAAAGCAGTCCTCTACCGTTAGTCCACTTTTCCCCAAATATCGACTTAACATGTGCTCAGCATGACAGCTGGTGAGCCTATCGCCGCTCTATGCTGTTGGATACTTGTGCAGTCTTTAGTCCTTTAGTCGCCTTTTATGACACCCGAGGGAAGAGGTGTGGTAGTATTCTTTCACCGCTACACGACACGGTTAATCGGTCATATAATTAACTTACTTAATTAATTAAATCGTATTAATTAAATTTGAATTCAGTAGACGCTGCTTTAACTTATTTTTATTCTTTTCAGGACTTCCAAAGGACGGATGAACGAAAAGAACTCTTTTCGCTGCTACGAAGTATTAGTAGACAACCTTTGATGTGAGTCAGTTCCTTTATTTCTTCTCATTCACTTCTTAAAGGTTAAATAAGGATTGGTGATTTAAGCCAATAACTGCCTATGTGGTCTAGTGGCTAAGCCACCGGTCTTAGACCCAGAGATCCCGGGTTCGATTCCCAGCAGGGGGTTCATCTTTGTGTGCTCGGTTTGGTTGGTGGTAGGGCTGTTAAGTCCGCCTGGCTAGCTACCACCATCTTATCTAAGTCTGTTGCCATAACAAAGATGTTTTAGCATTGTTGTGTTCCGACAGTTTGAGATAAGATAGCCAATTCCTCAGTGGTTGAGGATTCCGGGTGAAGCGCGCTTCCACCTTCGGCCTTATCGTCACTTACCATCAGGTGAGATGAAAGCCAAGCGCTTACCCGTTGTAGAATAAAAAAAATACTTGCAAACTAGATGCAATCCAAGAATTTTTAACAGTAATAAACTACCGTAAATAACCGAGTCGCGTAGCGGTGAAAGAATACTACCACCCCCTCTCTTCCCTTGGGTGTCGTAAAAGGCGACTAACGGACTAAAGACTCGCACATACATCCAACAGCATAGAGCGGCGATGAGCTTGCCACCTGTCACGCTGAGCACATTTATGCAGTCGCTATTTGGTGAAAAGTGGACTATGGCAGAGGACTGCTTTTGCGGTCCTCATTGCCTGGTCTCTGATGAACCCTTAGGAGATAACAGTCATGTTTTTATGTATGTTTGTATGTTATTCTAATGTTAGTAGTTTTTTACTTAGACCGTTTCAACATGCTTTAAGTTCACACGGATGCAATCAATCTATCCAACGCTGTCAAATTACTTCAATCTATATTGACCCTTATACCCTAGTGACAAAGTTTAAAATGTAAGTACAACTAAAATGTTACAATAAACAATTATAATCACGACTATTATCCCCGAAGGGTTAGGTTAGTCAGAGACTAGGCAATGAGGACAGCAAAAGCAGTACTCTAGTCCACTTTTCACCAAATAGCGACTGCACATGTGCTCAGCGTGCAGTCATTAGTCCGTTAGTTGCCTTTTACGACAGCCAAGGAAGGAAAGACGGGCTGGTAGTATTCTTTCACCGTTGAATATGTATTGAAGAAATTTGATATTTGCCGCTGTGAGCAGAGCGGCGCGCGATTTCTTTGACCATTGCGCGTTACACTACAGAAGCCTCAGTCAAAGGTTATAGAAAGTAAGCAATGAAGGATGAAATCGCTAGCTGCTCTGCTCATAGCGGCAAGGTCGTGGCCGAGCGGTAAGAATGTTTGGTGAAGCGTTATCATGACCAACAGCGTTTATTGCTCAAGAATCTAATCATTTTTATGATTTCCTATTGTGTGCTTAGTTGTAAAAACATACTTAAGGTTTCTCGAAACGTTTCTACTGTAATACAACTGTACAAAGTCAAAATTTTCGTCGGTAAAAAGTTAAGTATTGCCTATATCCAATCGTCTGTGGACGCGGACCGATGTGTCCGCAAACAATTGAGTTTCTATTGTGTCTGTTTTTTTATACACAATTTAACCTCTCAGTCTTGGCATCGAAATGTCTAAAAATTTTGACAGCTAGTGCCATTTGGCGGGAATTTAATAGGTATTTGCGGAAATAGAAAAAAAAATCGAACGCAGTTCATGTTAAATTTTGCGTTCACGATGCATAAAATGTACCACAGAACCGAAATAATCGACTTTGTTCATACTAAAGTAGTCTATAAGCGTATGAAAACACGGTACAAAGGCAAGTGGAGAGCGTGGCCAGCGCGGCCATATAATATTACCGCTTGGGGTCTGACTGAATAGCGAGTTTTTAGGTGCGGCCAAATATTGCTATAATCAATCAGTATTTGTTAAATCAAATACTAAATGCGAGTTGGTGATCACAAACCGTCCTATGCAGCGAACATTCAAAGCACACTTTGCCGACCTGGAAACGGAACCCCGACCCTGTAAATATCGGAACGAGCGCTTTGCGACTTGGTTATCACCATAAACCTACATATACGCCCCACTGCTGGGCACAGGCCTCCCACGTGAACAATAGCACGTGGGGATATTGGGCCATAACCCACCACGCTGGCCCAATTCGGGTTGGTGGGTTTTAACGACTGCCATCTTACGACAACAACCGGGACGTTTAACGTGCCTTCCGAAGCACGGAGGAGCTCGAGATATTTCTAATTTGATCACCCATCAAGCGACCCGGCATTGCAAAAGTTACATAGCGAGCAAGATCGCAAGCCGATCGTGCAACTTGGTCATCAAGGCGTAATTGTAATCTTATAAAAAGAAAACATACATATATTACAATTATACTCCCGACTATTTATCTCAGAATGGTCAGAGATCAGGCAAAAGGACTCCAAAAGCAGTCCACTGCCACAGTCCATGTTTCACCAACCACCAACTGCACAATGTTCTCAGCGTGACACGTGGAGAGCCTAACGCCGCTCTATACTGTTGCATGTGCAGTCTTTCGTCCGTTTGACAACACCCAAGGAAAGAAATGGGCTGGTAGTATTCTATTAATAAGCCGACACTACATATCTCTAAAGGGCCCCCACAGACGATCAGGTCGCCGGCAGGTATCGGCCTGTCGGTTGGTGGTGCAACGCTAGGCCGGGACGGCGGCGGGCGGGCTAGTACCACAGTATAAATATTTAGCTTATAATTATACTGTGCTAGTACTGAAGGGCCCTCCAACACACGATCAGTTCGCCGTCATGTATCAAATTGTCAGTTAGTACCTTCTAGCCGCCCGCCGCCGCGCCGCCGCCCCGCCCGTGCGTTGTACTTACTGACTGACAGGCCGATGCCTGCCAGCGACCTGATAGTCTGTGGGACTCTTAAGAAAAATACATACATAGGTATATATAATTACGACTATTATACCCAAAGGGTTAGTCAGAGACTAGGCAATGGGGACCGCAAAAGCCCTTTACCATAGTCCACTTTTTACTAAATAGCGACTGCACATGTGCTCAGCGTGACAGGTGGTAAGCCCACCGCCGCTCTGCTGTTGGATGTATGTACAGCATTTAGTCCGTAAGTCGCCTTTTACGACACCCAAGGGAAGAATTGGTATCTGTAAAAATGCTAATTTTAATTGATCGTAGGCCAATGAGGTAAAGTTGTTGACATTCAATAAGGCTCAAATTGGCTTGCAACATATGTTGATAGTTTTAACAAAATTTTCAAAGGTCAATACCTCGCGATAGCCTTGTGATAAGATAATTACGATAGCCGGATCGTTCAAAGGTGCGGGTTTGAATCCTAATCGTGATTTGTTTTATAAACCCTTTTCTGATTTGTTTTTACTATAACTAATAAACGACTCGGTTACCGAATGGCAAAGCACAAAGTTTGATAGCCCGAAGTGATGATATCAATTCCAGGTAATGTAAAGATTTTTTTTGCGGAGCATCTGCTGCGGGTTCGGGACAGTAAATATTTTAAACCACCTTTGTGGTCTGAAACCCGAGGTCCCAGGAGAGAATTTAATTCCTAGCGGGGGAGTACATCTTTGTGTACTTGGTTTGGTAGGTGGTAGGCTTGTTAAGTCCGCCTGGCTAGCTACCACTATCTTTATTTAAGAGTTAGTGGCGTTTTTTCCCAGTTTGCGCCATGACAACAATGTTAAAAGCATTGTTGTGTTCCGACAGTACAGAGATAAGATTTCCAGTTCCTCCGTGGATGAGGATTCTAGGTAAAGCGCGCTTCCATCTTCGTTTATAGTCACTTACCATTGGGTGAGATGAAGGCCACGTGCTTACCCGTTCGATCGAAAAAGTCTGCTATTATTATACAATGTGATAGGGATGGTACTTCTAACGTGTTAAGGCTAAGTACCACATCTAAATTCATCGACATATAATATGGACTTATAAAAAAGTCATTTTAAATCACAAAATAAAAGTAATTATTTTTTTCTCACCAAAATAATCTTAAACATACAAAACAAAGTAATTTATTAGTTAGCCAGTGTCAATAGCTACCGTTTGCCATTTTTTTCATGTTTCTCCGACGTATTCGAAACCTTTGATATCACATAAAGTAAAAATGGTCATAAATTATAGGGGGATGAGGTAGGATCCCCCATATTATTTTTTTGTCTATAAATTTAGATGTAGTACTTAGCCTTAACGGGTTAGAAGCACCACCCCTATCACATTGTATACAAGCATGCATAACATAATCACGACTATTATCCCCGAAGGATTAGTCAGAGACTAGGTAATGAGGACAGCAAAGCGTCCTCTACCATAGTCCACTTTTCACCAATTAGCGACCGCACATATTATCCTCAACGTAACATTTGGTGAGCCCATCGCCGCTCTACGTTAGTTGCCTTTTACGACACCCAAGGATGATAGGGGGTGTTAGTATTCTTTCACCGCTCCGCGACATGGTTATTCAAGTCAAGTCAAGTCTGATTCACTTAAATATTTCTGTGAAAACGAATCAAAACTGTTTTAGATTTCAAACTCTCTGTTTTCTAATACAGTCTTGGGAATGTTAACGAGTTACTTTTACCTATATAGTAGCATTAACAAACAACTATTACATAGCTGCAGTAGATACGTATGTTGTAAATGATAAATTATTTCAATTAAAGAATAAACGTGATACTACACCTCTATCTCCCTAGACACAAGGTTCATAATGCTAACGACATTTGAAAAGTGCGGGACGCAAAATGAATTAATAGCCATTTACCCTCGAGAACCGAGAAAGACCACTAATGAGACAATCAACGTAATTAATTGTTCGTGTGCCGCTGAGAAAACACATTATTTGTCCTTTTAGATTAGTGGTGCTCTCAGATATTATTTATTATCCTTTTTATTATGGTACTGAGTAGCGGCCACCGCAGCCCTTGCAAAAGTCAAAAGTCAAATAGTTTTGTCTGATATTTATACATTCTCGTACATACATATAATCATCACGATAATTATCCCCGAAGGGTTTGTCAGAGACCAGGCAATGAGGACAGCAAAAGCAGTCTACTATACAGGACGTCCCACGGATATGCCACATGGGAGGGAAAGTACCTTGAATATTGTAGATGGAACATTTTACTGAAAGAAGACATTATTTGAATTTAAAAAACAATTTAAACTGCATTCATAGATATTTAAATACTTACATGGTTGAACCGGGAACCGAACCCGTTCAAAACAAAACACAAGTTCTGAACAAAATTTCACATCAAATGTTAAAATTCATGGTCTTCATTTTATTTGTGACACTATGTTATTTAGCAAAAAATAATCCTTATGATGAAGCCTTTCGATCGGTATGATAAAGCTACAGGGTGATTATTTTTCGCATGTAACGGTTTCGATTTCCGGTTTAACCATGTAATTTTTTAAATATCTATGAATGCAGTTTAAATTGTTTTTTAAATTCAAATAATGTCTTCTTTCAGTAAAATGTTCCATCTACAATATTCAAGGGACTTTCCCTGTATGTGACACATCCGTGGGACGCCCTGTATAGTCTACTTTTCACCAAATAGCGACTGCACATGTGCTTAGCGTGACAGGTGGTGAGCCCATCACCGCTCTGTGCTGTTGGATGTATGTCTTTAGTCCGTTAGTCGCCTTTTACGACACCGAAGAGAAGAGAGGTGGTGGTAGTATTCATTCACAGCTACGCAACACGAATAAGGTGGTCCCAGATATTATTTATTTTCCTTTTATTATGGCACTGAGCCAGCTGTACTATTATGTACTGAAAAGCGGCCACTGCAACCGATGCAAAAGTCAAAATAGTTTATTCAATCCTAAGTGCCCGCCCGCGACTTCCGTCACGTGAACTCCCTGTGTCCCGTGATGAATTCCCAAAACTTCGTGGTAGCGCTACGCAGCGTACAGCACTGAAGAGCTCTTTGACCTCACCCCTCCTTCTCCCTTCCTCCATAAGAGTACGCGTGCTGCTCTCCGGAGTTACCAATTTACAGTCTCTAATATTCCATCACACAAAAACTCGTTTCTTTGTCGCACTTTCAAAAGATGGAATAGTCTACTAGCACACGTATTGTCTCCTACCTACGACATAGGGTCCTTCAAACGAGGCGTGAAGAAGCACTTTGTGGGCCGGCAGAGTGAGGGTGACTGATGCCACGTCTCTTACGCTGCGCCAGTTGTCATCGCGCCTGGATTTCACTTCCACTTAACATCAGGTGGAGTGGGGTCATTTGCCGGGCTTTGTATACAAAAAAAAAGAATTGGACCGGCTCGCCCGGCGTAATACCGCGCTTTCACGGAATATCAGCATGAAACAACGGCACTCGCTGCTGTTGTGTCGTCCGGTTATTGAAAGTACCGGAGGGCCGTCTCATACCCCACAATTCCTACAACTTCCTCGAAGGTTCTATTCCATCCTCCAGGGCGGCTACGCAGCTGAGGCTTGTATTCTAAAACCAAACTCAAAATCAAAGCCATGCTTAAATACAGTTAGAAAGGGATGGCGATATGTGCGATGAATAGCACCATCCCTTTCTAACTCAAGCAGAGATTTGAGTGTGAGTTTGATTTTAGAATACAAGCCTGAGACTCCTCTTGTTATGCGGGTGCCCATGGGTGGCGGTGATTACTGTTTTCCCAGAATCCTACTGAATGGCGTCATCCTTAGTAAGCAGTTATATTTTGCATTGCATCATTATCTGTAACCGTGCAACCGTGTCGCGTTGCGGTGAAAGAATACCACCACCCCCTCTCTTCCTTTGGGTGTCGTAAACGGCGACTAACGGACTAAATACTGCACATACTTCTAACAGCATAGATCGGTGGTGAGCCCCACGACCTGTCACGCTAAGCACATGTAATAGTCGCTATTTGGTGGAAAGTTGACTATGGTAGAGGACTGCTTTGGCCTCCTCTAGTCTCTGACTAACCCTTCGGGGATTATAGTCGTGATTCTAAGTATGTATGTATCATTATCTGTTAATTTTATTCACGATAAGTGCACTTACTCAAACCCCAATCTACGGAATGGTTTTCACCGATTTTCCAGTAATTGTGTAAAAGCAGCTTCTCGTAATCTATTATTCATTCGAAAGAGTGAAGATTTAATATAAAATCGTGTGAAACGGGAAAACGTTGACTACCCGGGGCTATGGCACTTTCAAACGACGCCGACGCGAAGTGTCGCATTTGTAATATTTCTTTCTTTCGTTTAGGGCGGTTTCAGGAGTGATTGTTGGTGTCATACGATATACAACAGCTATATTTTTCGAACTTGAAACGACACGACGCACATATCCTGTCGAGTGATAAAAATAGCAGCGTTAATTTTTTTTTAATATGACATGCTTTGCTTAATGATCTTTACACATACATTTAATCACGACTATTATCCCCGAAGGGTTAGTCGGAGACCATTCATTGTTGACCGCAAAAACCTTGCTACAGTCCACGTTTCACCAAACAACTACTGCACATGTGCTCGGCCTGACAGGTGGTGAGCCCATCATCATCAGCCTAAACTCGTCCACTGCTGAACATAGGCCTCTCAAAGAACATGCCATTGAGCACGATCCGCGGCCACTTTCATCCAGCTCTTGCCAGCCACCTTGCGAAGGTCGTCGCTCTACCTTGTCTGAAGGCGTCCTACGCTACGCTTGCCGATACGCGGCTCCACTCCAGAACTCGTCTACCCCAACGGTCATCGGTTCTGCGATTAATATGGCTGACCCACAGCTACTTCAGCTTGCTAATCCGGTAGGCTATGACGGTTACCTTGGTTCTCTGCCGGATCACCTCGTTTCGAATCCGATCCCTCAGAGAAACTCCGAGCCCTTTTCATAGCAAGCTGAGCGACTTTAAACTTGTGAACCAGCCCTACAGTCAGCCTCAGTGGTGCGCCCAACGCCGCTAGTTAGTCGCCTTTTACGATGCCCAAGGAAAGAGATGCATCAGAAACTCAGAAGTATTATTTTTATGACCCGCCACCACACAGTTTTGATGTAGACTGATGGTTATAAAAAAATACACAAATTCATAAGTCCGACGATAACGCTGATGAGGTTTTAAAAATACACCCTCACTTTTTAGTCGTTTTAATGAAATTAAGGGTGAGTTCCACCCATGAAACTGAACAACTTTCCCCAAGAAACCTAATTATGTGCAAAAATGACAATAATAATTCGACCTCCTATGCAAAACTGTCCGATCAGCTGACAACAACAGTATGGGAGGTCGACATTTTTGTCATTTTTGCACGTAGGTTTCTTGAGAAAGTTGTTCAGTTTCATGGGTGGAACTCACCCTTAGTTTCATTAAAACGAAAAAAAATGAGGGTGTATTTAATTTGTAAGTATATTAAATTACGAGATCACAGCAATGTTGACTAACACAAACATAGCAGCATACATAACTCGAGTGAATTACTTCAAAACTTATACCATAAATATTTAACAACGCAAATACCAAGCTTAAGTCGACTACAGAAGTAAATGGCCTAACATTAGAAAATCAGTAATTTTGGGAAAAGGTGATTTTGATGTTTGTTCATAACAATATATTTGTCGGAAGCTCTATGAGCTCGCTTGTACATAAGATGATCTATCACCACTCTAATTGTAATTGGCAATGCTAAATCGCATTAAGCCGCTCCCTCACTGGGTGCGTTCGCCTGTAACGTAACAAACAACACAACATCGAATTTGAGCATTACGTTACACACTCCCGACCCGCATTGGGCCAGCGTGTTGGGCTATGGCTCAGTCTCCACATCTGCTGTTATCCACGTGGAAGGCCTGTGCCCAGCAGTGGGACGTTTATAGACTGATGATGATGATGACTGCCTTATGATTGTTTGTAACCCCCTGATGCAACACTGTCAGTTACGCAAATATGCAATTCAAGTAAATATGATATTTCAAGATTTAGACAAGATGACTATTCATCTTGTGCTATCTATGCTATCATAGAAAAAAAATAAGGACCGCTTAATATTGTAAAACAAATACTAATATATAAACTTTCAACCCCCTTAGAAGTGACGTTGTACTGCCTTAGGTACTATTGCTCCAGAATAAAAAAAATTGACGAAAAAAGTGACGTTGTACTACCTTAGGTACTATTGCTCCAGAATAAAAAAAATATGTCACAATTACCTACCTTAGTAACGGTGTAGCTCTAAGACACACTTGCACCACGGCTTGGAATTTACGAGGGGACCGCGCACAACTGACCAATAAAACGATGTTGCTCCCAGAGCGTCGCTTGATTCGCGCCAAAACGGCAATGACACTCACGCCCTCATACGGAAACTATTGTGTACTAAGAAAGTAACATTATCGCTCCAAGTAAAGGGATGCTTTAGGACAGTTATTACAAATTTAACTCATTATTGCAATTCTTGCAATAGTGGCAGTGTTGCACCGGGGGAGCGGTATGTAACGTTGCTCACCCCATTGTAACATTACTGGTTGACTGTAATGTTCGGTTCTCATCACACACTAATGTAATGCACAAATCTGAACTTTCACAAAATTATAAATTTACCCTAAACTGACAAGCATTATTGAAGAACATTATGAGTGTAAATGAAGCAAATGATTTATGCCAGGATCGTAGCAAATGGAAAGCGGTAGTCTCGCAAAAGCAGTCCTCTATAATAATGGTAGAGGACTGCTTTAGCGGTCCTCATTGCCTAGTCTCTGACTAACCCTTCAGGGATAATAGTCGTAATTATATGTATGTATGTGTATGTATGATACGCACTTATTAACACGCCTGTTTCCCGGAGACTACCGCTTTCCATTTGCTACGATCCAGACAGAAATCATTTGCTTCATTTACACTCCTAATGCTCTTCAATAATGCTCGTCAGTTTAGGGTATACTGATATGATATGATTTTTGCATTTATATAAGTTTATTTATTTAGTATTTATGTATGCCCTGTGTATTCTGTATATTTTTTTATTATGCTCTTTGTAATTATTATTATTATTCTAAGTGTTTTGAATATCGCCTAACTTCAAGTCTCCCACATCCTTACCGGTTGACTGGTAGAGAATACCTTGCGGCGTTAACCATTTAATGCATCATGATGTAGATCTACATCGTAATTTTAAGCCTTTTTAAAATATTAATTATATTTTTATACTATTATTTTTATATTAAAATAAATATTTAGAATATACTCTGTAATTAAAACATGTTTTTTTTTAAATATATATATATATTTTTAAATTTAACATCATATAGGTACAAGGAAGTTTTGAAGGAAACCTCTTTGGACATAAGAATGCAACCTTTCTTGAAAAAATAAATAAAAATACTTTATATATGTTCTATTTTAATGATGTAAATTGAAATAGAGTAATTACTAAAACAATTATAAAGTTAAAAAATAATATAAAATAACCAAAATGAAAAAAAATTATTAAGGAAAGCATTTTTTTAAGATTTTTCGTTTTTTTAAAAGAAAAGTGCGGAGGAAAAATTTTTTTTCCAGATTTTTTGGTATTACATAGTATTCATTAAAAAAGCTTTATATAATAAACAAAAAATCATGCATTTATGGATTAAGTCCGCCTTTTTCAGTTTATTATGTAAAATGATTAAATAAATAAAAATTATGGTTTTGTAAATAATTTGTAGATATTTTGTACAAAATGGCTGAAATATGACGGTTTCTAAGTTGGCGTCGACAAAGGCTCGAGCGGGCTGCCAGTATATGTATAAATAGTGAATGTTCCCTTCCTAGTGAGTGAGCGCCTTTACGTTTGACCGATAGCCGACAGAGCCAGAGCTGACCGCAAGATCTAGCTTAGAGGATATAGGTCAGATCTGTTAGTGACACGACGATGTGCGCTGATAAGTACAGGGCGTTACATATAATACTACACTATAACATTTGAGACTATTAACCCCCAAGGCTTAGAGACTATTGAAGAGATATTATGTTGGTAGTACATACATACATACATTAACGAAAATTTTTTCCAAAGGGCTAGTCAGATCGGCAATGAGGACCGCAGAAGCAGTCCACTGCCATAGTCCACGTTTTACTAAATTTCAACTGCACATGTGCTCAAATTCACTTTCAAATTCACAGCATTGCTGAGCTGGTCAGCCCTTTCGGCTGTTTAGTTAATACTCGAATAGTTGTCGCCCTTGTAACTGCTTATGTATGTAAAGCTCCGAATAAATGCTTACTTTACTTTACATTACTTACCTCATTATCTTCTTATATAAAGGTTATAATGTGAGTTCACACACCTTCCACCAAATGTATAAAAAACCGTATAGAATCCCACGATATAGCAATATTTTTTATCACATCGCACCCAGAAGGTGAAATATTCAAAATACGCAAATTATTTCTGAGCATCCGCAGAATATTTCGCTGGGACACCTCGCTTCGGGGGTGTATAAATATCCAGATACCGCAACGCGGCTATGTCTCTGCGAAGGATTTCGACAATTTAAATTTTTCTCGTAAAAATAGAGGCGTACGTTTTTTCTTATGTCACTGAGCCGACTAACGAGCATACGGACCTATGGTAGACGGTCACATCAGCCCATGGACGCGCGTAAAACCGTAGGCATACGCGCGCGCTGCCGCCTATGCCTCAGTTCTTATTCCTCTTTGCCCTGTTATTTGACTGGATAACGCAATAATTTCAAACAATGCTGCTTGGAAGAAGAAATATGTGGTGGTCACAGGTCATTGGCCAATTTTCGAGTTCTAGTCTTCTCGAGGCAATTTTTGTTCTTTTCCATTTGGAGTTGATTTCTTGAATTTTCTTGCGTTGAGAAATATGGAGTGAAAACCCTAGTATGCAAGGACCACAGCTTTCTTTCGCCCCACACATTCCCCACACACTTAATTTTCATATTTCACTCGTTCAACATTAAATCTAAACCTTGAACTCCTGTGTTGATGGAAATAGTGGTAGAATTCTGCCCAGAATCCGAATAGATGAACGTTGTGTAACTTAACATTGCTGCGATCTGATTGATGAGTAAGTTCTAGTGGAATTACAGACCTTTTCCCTAGACATAAGAACTGAAGCGTTAAGGGTGCGTCACGCGCGTGATGGTCTCGATGTCTTGCGCGTCTATGGGCTGCGGCGGCCGCGCCACCGTCAGGTATGCTAGTTTGCCGGTGAAATAATATGAGAGAGTGTTCTGTCCAGTTGCAGGCTACTATATCCAGTGAAATAACAGGGCATAGAGGCAAAAGAAGTGAAGCTTCAGAGTCGGCAGCGTGCCATGGGCTGCGGTGGCCGTTCATTTAGTTCATTTATCTTATATTATCTTATCTTAGTGGGGCCCGCAGAGGTTTCCCTCTCGCAGCAGCACATCGAACCATTGGGATCTTTTGTGCAACCCCGTCCTATCACTCTGCTTCCTCAGTGAAAACGACTGCCATTAGCTTTGCAATGTCTCTGAGGGCGAAGAGCCTAAAATCTTCTGGTTTCGGATAGGCCAATCCCAGGAGACTAGTTCTTTTCCTAGCAAGGGAGTCACAGTCACACAGTAAGTGTTGCATGGACTTCGTTTTCTCCCCACGTGCCCTGCACAAGCTGTCTGTTGCTAGCTGCATTCTATAGAGTATTTGTTTTGTGGCATAGTGTTTAATTCTTTCAGTGCCGACCGGGAAAATTGAAGCGAGTTGTCACGCATACGTTTTACGTTATCAATTTTAAAATAATATGTGCGAACACGCGCGACAATACGTGGACATACATGCACAGTTCAATGTGTCGTTATGCTCTTTTTTATCTCGGAAGCGCTTCGCCTTTATCTCACCTGATGGTTACTGATTTGACGGCCTGGTGGTCAAGTGGGCAGCAGCCCTGACTGTGAAACCCTCGGTCCCGGTATTTGTGACTGAGTCATGGATGTTTATTAGTATTTATATATGTTTAACCGTTATTCAGTCACCATAGTTTAGTCACTATTTGACGACCTCCTTGGTCGAGTGGTTTGTACACCGCTTTTCATGGTGTCACCATCTCTGAGGTCCCGGGTTCGATCCCCAGTCGGGTCAATTTAGAAATTATTGTTTTTCTAAATTATTTCGGGTTTTAAGTATTTTAAGAATCCGTTTCCGAAGAAGTTTATCCGTTGTCTAGTAACCATTTAACGAGTTTTATAACGAAGCTTCTCTTGGGCTAGATAATTGGTGTGAGTGTAGGAAAGTTTATTTATTTCCCAGCTACACGAAAAGAAATTATTAGTTGGGTTTACCATATTTCAACAAAATTTTAGGGTTAATATAGCACCTACTCTTGAGTTTTGTTGAATGAACGAAGACTGTATTGTTGATCAATTAAGGTAATTTGAACTTATTACATATATCTTTTGTTGTTTTAACGTATTTATTTTGTAAATTTAACTTTAAAAATAGTTATTTCAACAACTTGAACAGTAAAATCAACAATTACCTACTGAATTATGCATGATATGTTACGCCAACATGTACAAATAGGTAAAAATAACTGTTTTCATATCAACAAAAACTTTTCTGTGAAAACAACAATTTGTTCATGTTGCTTTAACCCATCACTTTGTTAATTCAACTAATGTGTCGCCAACCCGTGAAAAATCAACCTTATTGTTCTTTCAGTGTAGCAAAATACTCTTGAAACGAAAGCTTTTAAGAGCTATGTCCTTAAATAAATTTTATATACGTTCTGATTAAGATAGAGACTCTAATAATGGCATATTATAAGTCTATTTAAGCTATAAGAGCATATATACTTGTAAAAAATACTTTCAGAAGTATATAAGAAAACGAGAAATGACATCAATAAGACCAGTACTGTTATAAACGCACTCTGTAAGCCTAATTCTTAATTAACACTTATACATGCACTATGAAAGTCCACTTAATCTTAAAAGTGACTTATCAAAGTATTTTATTAGATATCGGCTGTTACACTTATAACTTATTCTTACAGACGTATATAAGCAATCTTTATATAATGTTTATTAGAGCTATAGTATTATTATACACGCACTTTATAAGCCTAATTGCCCTTGAGTCTTAATTAACACTTATACATGCACTTTGTAAGACCACTCAATCTTAGAAGTGACTTTACGAAGTGTTTTGTTAGATATCGTCTGTTACTTATAACTAATTCTTAAAGATGTATATAAGCTTACTTTATAAAACATTTGTAAGAACAGTAGTATCAAATGCGCACTTTATAAGCCTAATTACCCTTAATTCTTAATAAACTTTTATTAATGCATTTTGTAAAATCACTCGATCTTAGAAGTGACTATTGTAAAAGATAGTAAAGAGTACTAGCACGTCAAATGTCTTAGAAACTTAGATAATTGCAATTAGAATTCTAATGCATTGCAAAAAAGTCAAAAGGTGGTCGACCAGAAACTTCCCTGTTTGTCTTTTAACCTACTTTTACTTTAGGAACTCTAAAAGTTATGAGCAATGGCCGCGTGGATTAAAAAATGTGGTTAAATTTGATTTTAGAAGTGCGGTGTAAACCTTAAACAATGGTAATGCACTTATATTGGTTCTGTTAAAGCCACTATAAGGCATGATTGGTGATAATGGCGACATTTCCATATTTTTCATTTTCAATATAATATTTTTTATTATTAAAGATACATTGTTGAAATGGCCCGTAAAAATATTGTGGTTGTTATTTCAAAATACTCGATAAAATCGACTTCGCAATTAAATAACAGTTAACAGTAATGCGTAATAAACATGAAATTATACTTACACATTTTGTAGGAAAGTGAATTAAACAGGACAGTACATAATACTTACGTTTTTAATACTCTTCTTATTATTCAGAAAAGTTTCACGAGCACTTGGCAATCCTTTCGGCGGACTGTGATTACATCTGATTACATGTCTTACTAAAAGCTCGCAAAGAGCACTACAAGTAATATCACACTTATAACAGCATTAGTAAGTGCATTATAAGGGTAAATGCCCATAAAGAATGCCTTTGTAAATCATTTGTAAGTCTGTTTGGTATTATTACAGCATCAACAAGAATTTTGTAAGATTGAAAATACACTCCTCGAGACCATTTTTAGATATATTTAAGGGTAAATAGTCTTATTAAGTGCGCCCAAATCCACACTTATAGCTGTCTATCGGAGTACCATAAGACTGGTAAAATTATACTCTTGGGATGAGTGTAAGAGGAAATTTTGCTAGTTGGGATTTATTTGTTTATAGTTCGGGCTATGCTTAGTATGGGGCTGAATGATTGGTGTGACAGTTGTGAAATTTAAATTTATTGATGGAACGACCAAGATTTTCAGCAGTAAATGCGCAAACTTGTGTCTTGGAATTGCTAGAAAGTGGTCTACATTTAGTCGGCTTTAATCAAGACATGACTTCACATGTTCTCGAAGTCAGTCACAAGTTTATTTTATTTGTTTAGGGCGCGCATTCGCGACAGTGCTCAGCTGCCCTTATTGAGTTTTTTATTACTTTTAACAATGAATTTAAAACCAAATCCACAAAAGAGGCTCTGTAGCACAAAAAACATCTCAAGATATTTTTGAAACACATTGTGTTTACTATTTATCTATGTGCAGTAAGTAAAAGAAATTTTGCTTATTGCCTAAAAGTGGCCACAATTAAGAGGCCTATTACATCTCGAATGTGATTCTTGCGTAAAATAACAATTTTCGCATTTTGTAGTAATTTTGCAGTTGCATTTATCGTTTTTATCAAAATAGGATAATAAATTTGTGCATAATATTACAAATCTCCATTCTGTAAGCATAAGTTGAATTCGGACTGCCGGCGGATCGCATTTTGTAGTAATTTTGCAGTTGTATTTATCGTTTTTATCGAAATAGGATAATAAGTTCATTATAAAATCTTTATTCCTCATGAAGTAACAATTACTCTGGTATAAATTTTGCTCAATAATATTATCGTAGATAGGAGATATTCACAGTTAATTTATAGCGATTTTCGAAGTTTTTTGGTTTAGAATAAGATTTTTTTCCTATATAAAATCAATGATATCTAAAAGTTCCGAGGCCGCTACGCACTATTTGACTATATAAGAGATAACATTATAATTTTTTTATTTCACTTGTTTAGAACAGTAGTTCAATCGATGAGCTCAAAAAAGTGCCTTTGCGCACTTTATGAAAATCTTTCTCTGCAATTTTGGGTTTGATTAAAATGTTAAGCAAAATTTACAAAAAGCGAGGCCGCTACGCACTATTCCATCACTCTATTCTACACTATTCAATGAGTCATAATTGTTAATGTATTTTTGTTTCTGAGATCCATAACGCCAAAATTGGACATTTTACGCAAAAATCACAGTCGAGATGTATTACATCTCTTAACAATAATCAAAAAAGCTGCAACTTGTACCTACATATACAATAAAAACATTTTTCGTCTGAAAAATATCTAAAGATGTTTATTTAGTGCACTACAGAGCGTATTTGGTTCTAAAAACATTATAATTAAGGAAACACTCAATTAGAGCAAGGCTATGGCGACTGCACGCTCTCAAACAAAACTTGAATCACAACTTAGCTATTAGTAAAAAGCTGTATTGTAATTTATTAATTAGTAAGTAAAAATGAAATTATAACCTCATTTTTGCAGTGCCTTCGGGACTCATGTTCGGGTTAATTTTAAGACCTTTAAGAGGGTTTACGCCATTCGGTTTCCCATACAAACTTCCAAGTCGAAATTTTTAAAAACCAATGATTCAATTTTGATGGAACTTTGCATGCTGAAGTAAAACACAGGGATCTAAATTGTTTGTTGAAAACATTTAAAATAAATGTTTATTTAACTGAGTTATTGCGATTTTTAACTTCCTATAGTGGACTTTAAATTGCAATAACTCAGCTAGAAAAACGTTTTTTAAAAATGTTTTCAACAAACTATTTAGATCCTTGTAGTAGAGGATCCGAGTATACAACGACCTTCACCGAGCGGTTAATGGATGAAAAGTATTTTATATCAAATTTAATGTGTTAAAAAATATATTGCGAGTGGGTTGGCTGAAAAATTTCAGTCCAGTATATGATTAATTAAATACTAAAAAATATATTTTTTTAAATATTGCACTTGTTTCGATAATAAATAGATTACATAGGTACCAATCGACAGTATGAAGCCTATAGAATATGCAAACGTTAGGTTGACTATTTTTTTCCTGTCAAAACATTGGGTAGGCAGGTGTAAACAGGCAATTCAATATTAGTAATTTGTAACCGTCTGGTTAAATAAATAAAATTTATGTTTATATAAAGATAAGCTCATTTCAAACACACACACACCAAATCAGTGCAGTGTAAATAAATATATATTTTAAATATTTAATTAATCATTAATGGTACTGGACTGAAATTTTTCAGCCAACCCAATCGCGATATATTATTTAACTCTAGTTCTATACTCGGATCTTAGACTATTGTGTTTTACTTCAGCATGCAAAGTTTCATCAAAATTTTCACATTGGTTTTTAAGAATTTCGACTTGGAAGTTTGTATTGAAAACCGTAATGCGTAAACCCTCTTAATGTACTTCAAGACGCAATGAACGCTATCTATCTACCAAACCCAATTGCTACTCAAAAAAAATTGTAAACAAATCTCTGTGTTGCACACAAAACAAAGCGTACCTCTCAATTGTCATGCTTGTAGCGCTCATACATTTCGCTAGTTTGTTGGATTGTCGAGCGTCCTCAATCACTTTGACCCTGAGTGCTCCGCCGCAGCGCATTACGCACAATTATTATCGTTATTCCGTTGGTTTAGCGTATTCAGCGGAAAAGTATTCAATTAGCTATTCTATGTGTGTGCAAATAGTCTTTTGTGCTCGTGTACTATGGGTTGACGTTTGTTGCTAAAGCTGATTCTAGTACTAGAAAAAAAAAATCTAACTTTTTTAGAGGAGCGTAATACCACCCTCTCACGAATATTCGGCGTGAAATAATGGCACTTGGTGCTGTTGTGTTTCGTCCGACCAGTGAGGGTACTGGAGGCCCCTTCCCCCCCCCCTCCCAATTCCTATTCCTTCCTTAAACCTATTCCTCCCTTAAAGGCCGGCAACGCGTCTGCGATTCCCCTGGTTTTGCTCGTGTCCATGGGCGGCGGTGATTACTCTCCATCAGGTGACCCGCCTGCTCGTTTGCCTCCATCTTTTATATAAAAAAAAGGAGTTCGATGGCGCAGCAGCTAGCGCGTTCGGCTTGCGAACTTGCCCGTTAAGCAACTTTCGCTTTGCCGGGTCACTGGATGGGTGACCAAATTTAAAACATCTCGGGCTCCTCCATGCTTCGGAAGGCACGTTAAGCCATTGGTCCCGGTTATTGTCGGAAGATGACAGTCGTTAAAACCCACCAACCCGCATTGGGCCAGCGTGGTGTGTTACGGCCCAATATCCCCACGTGCTATTCTCCACGTGGGAGCCCTGTGCCCAGCAGTGGGACGTTAATAGGCTGATGATGATGATAATGATGAACTTTTTTAAAAGAAGGTGGTAGCTATCGAAAATAAATCTAGAGGTAATAAAATGAGGTAGGTAGGTAATAGTTTTAATAAATATATGAATGAATTGTGTATTGAATATCGCCTAATTTCAAGTCTCCGACATCCTTACTGGTTGACTGGTAGAGAATGCCTTGTGGCGTTACGTCCGCCTTTAGCAGTTTTTAATATAAAAAAAATTAATTAATTAAATAAAAGGTAATAGTTTTTATACTTACACTCAGGGAGCACTGAGCCGTCTTTGCTTACACTAAATATTACCTAAAGGTTGTTTTAGCCGCTCAGTATGCAGAAGACGTAAATGCATTCGATTAAGGAGAGCTGTGTATATAAAAGAGCAGCAAGGAGAATACTACCTGCCCATCTCTTCCCTTGGGTGTCGTAAAAGGGGACTAACAGACTTAAGACTGCACATACATCCAACACCATAGAGCGGCGATGGGCTCACCACCTGTCACGCTGAGCAGTTGTTGTTTGGTGAAACGTGGACTATGGCAGTAGACTGCTTCTGCGGACGCCATTGCCTAGTCTCTGACCAACCCTTCGGGGATAACAGTCGTGAGTATTATGTATGTATACAGCGTGTTATTTAAAACTAGGGACATATTTAATCCTATGGTATTTCAAGCCTGTGTAAACATAAACAAATAAAAAAATAGTACTCGAAGTATCTATACTAATATTATAAAGCTGAAGAGTTTGTTTGCTTGAACGCGATAATCTCAGGAACTACTGGTCCGATTTGAAAAATTATTTGAGTGTTAGATAGCCCATTTATTGAGGAAGGCTATAGGCTATATTTTGTTTAGGTACGGGTACGGGTAGTAACCCGTGCGAAGCCGGGGCGGGTCGCTTGTATAAAATAATTCAGAAAATCAATGTTAAAATATTATGAAATTTCCCGGAGTGTTTGGGTTTCCATAGGTAACTGTTGTGGTTGGTGTGACCGGTTTTTCCTTCATACTTGATCATATTTGATCTTTTTCCGTGCTTAGTGTATACGCTAACATTAATTATTAGGATAATTATGCAAAAAAGAAGGAACATATTTTTTTTACCACTCACTCGTGGAAATTTTCTTGCACTAAAATTGGCGCAACTGTCAACGTCAAATTTGACAGAATCGAGCATACACTATGCGATATTTTGCGATCACGATGCATAAGATGTACCACAGAACCGAAAAAATGAAACTTGTTCATACTAAAGTAGTCTGTAAGTCTATGAAAACACGGTACAAAGTCAAGTGTGTTTTTGTAGGTGCGGTCTCATGCGACCGCTTGGGGGCTGAGGGGTTCGGATCAAGAATCGAATACCCAACCCTCCCTTAATATGTCCCGCGTTTTAACTAACACAAAGATAACGATGAAGGCTCTTACCCAGCAATAACACAGTATATTATAATCCTTTACTTTCCTTTTCTATTCAACAACGCGAAATCGCTCGGTAAGTAAATACAGCCTTAGTTCATAAATCAAGCCCTCAACTAGTTAATTTTGTAACAAAATACATTATTCACGGCTTAATTAATTTCCTTGTAAACTGTAACTGAATTAAGGCTCGTAGGGTTATTTGTAGAACACTTTCCAGGGGCCAGTTAAAATGTTCAAGCGGATTATTAGCATGTGGGATGATTCAGTTAAAACTTTGTTGGTGTCGTTAAGGTTTTCGTAGGACCTTAATTATCACGATTAACTCTATATTGCTGCCTCACACTTGATAGGTAAAATGCTATTTTTTTGTTAACAATTTTAACAATTTTAAAAATTAAATACTTGATTCACACCTATTATCCACGAAGGCCTTTAGTCATATAAACTCCACTGTATCGAAATATCCACTGTATCAAAACGTCCATAGTATGAAACTCAAACTCAAAATTTCTTGATTCAATAAACTTAAAATAAGTATTTTGAATCGTCTAAATTTATTTGGATGGATGGGCGAAACCCATTCAGGAAGTCTTTTAGCTGTGGAGAAGAACAGGCACAAGAAACTACACAGCTTTAAAATAATATAGAAATAACGACATTTACAAAACAACATGTCGTTACCAAATTATACAATTAGTTAAGAAAATAATAATGTAAATATATTTTTATAACCAGGCTGTTTTGTCTTCTAAATATTCCTTGACTGTTTAAATAACCTTTCCTAAGTAAACAATATTTTACATGATTCTTAAACTTATCTAAAGGTAAATCTAGTATAGTACTAGGTATTTTATTAGAATAGTGTATACCTTGCCCCAAGAAAGAGCCGAGAACCTTTTGTAACCTAAACAGTGGCATTGCTAGTTTTGACTTATTTCTAGTATTGAAATTGTATATCAAAACGTCTACTTTAAAATGTCCTATTATCAGAATGACCGCTGCACCAAATTGTCCATTTCACCAAAATGCCAACTGTATCAAAATATCAACTCTATCAATAAAAAGCGAGAGTTTGAGTGTGCGCTAGGTGCCCTATTCCTGTCGCTCACGCGATAGGTTAGAAAGGAGACCCGGCGTTTTATGCTCAAGTTGTATACTTTTTTAATTTTTTAATCTGTTATTCGTTATTTAACTGGCAATATCTGTCCACAAATGACAGTTGTTGACAAATGACAAGCTCTAGCTGTCAAATTTATGTGACAGCATTGTTAACATTTCTCTTTTTTAAAAGCAAAAGAATTACGGTTTATGCAGCCTCGTTAGACATTTTTAAAGTAACATGTCTGTTTTTTAAGACTTAGTGTTTCCATATTAAAAAATATTAATAATTAAATAACTCTTATCCGCGATTCGATAAAAATAAGACAAAACTTGGTTTAGGTAGCAAATAATATTAGCTTTACTTTATGACCAAATCCTATTGTATACCAATTAAGCATTTTTTCTATGGAGAGTGCCGGTTCTCCTTTAAGAATATCGCGAAGCGCAGCGTAGCGATTGTTTTGAATATCGAGGTTTTTTTATTAGACAACATAAATACTAGCTGCCCTACTCTTGTAGGTCACGTAATAGGTTAGAAAATTAAGGAGAAGCACAGCGTAGCGATTGTCTTGAATTTCGAGGTTAGTTAGAGTTAGGTTTAGTTTTAACTATCGGCCGCTCGCGCTTTCACCCGCGTGGTTCCCGTTCCCGGGGAAATATCGGGATAAAAAGTATTCTATGTGTTAATTCGACTATAAACTATCTGTATGCCGAATTTCATCTAAACCCATTCAGTAGTTTTACCACACTCACAAACTTTCGCCTTTACAATATTAGTGTGAAGTGTGATTAAAACCTAACTGCAACGAATGGATCGCAAATTACATGCAATGCTATTTTGATGCAGTGGGCATTTTGATAAAGTGTACTTTATGAATAATCGACATATTGATATTATGGACATACCAATACTGTGGAGGTTTTGATACTATGGACGTTTTTAAACAGTGGACATTTTGATATAGTGGACTTTATGAATAATGGACATAATGATACTATGGACATTCCAATACTGCGTGGAGGTTTTGATACTATGGACGTTTTGATACAGTGGACATTTTGATATAGTGGACTTTATGCGACTAAAGGTTGGTCAGGGACTAGACAGTCAGGACCGCATACTGTTTCTGAAACAATCCACGGCCATAGTTCACGTTTCACCGTATTACAACTGCACATGTGCTCAGCGTGATAGGTGGTGACCCCATCGCCGCTCTATGCTGTTGGATGTATGTGCAGTCTTTATTCCGTTAGTCGACTTTTACGACACCCAATGTAAGAGAGGGTGTGGTAGTATTCTTTTCCCGCTACGCGACGCACGGTTATTTAAGTACCTATTTGTTTATTTGCATAATGGCTTAATTCATCTGACAAACTACAAAATACTACTGGTTTCAGACGAAGAGGGTTCCCAGGTTCGATTAATGGGTGGTGCATGTTTGCACAGATAGATAGATAGATAGATAAAACGCTTTATTGCACACGCAAAAATACAAAAAACATAAAATAAGCATATTAAAACTAATGTGGGCAAATGCCGTCTTATCGCTTAAAGCGATCTCTTCCAGACAACCTTTGCGGTATAGGACAACAGAAAAAGAACGACAAGCAGTGCACCAGAAACACGCAAATATGAAATAAAAAAATAGAATAAAAATAGGTAAGGCTAGATTTATTTGGCTTAGCTATAACCGTGTCGCGTGGCGGTGAAAGAATACTACCACCCCCTCTCTTCCCATGGGTGTCGTAAAAAGCGACTAACGGGCTAAAGACTGCAAATACATCCAACAGCATATGAGCGGCGATGGACTCACTACCGCTACTACTACTACTACGCTGAGCACTTGCGCAGTCGCTAATTTGTGAAAAGTGGACTATGGTACGTGACTGCTTTCACTGTCCTCATTGCTTAGTCTCTGACTAACCCTTCGGGGATAATAGTCGTGATTATATGTATGTATCTTAGGATGGATTCGACCAAACTTGAATAAGACTTACTCCGAGATTAGTCTATACAAATATGGCGTTTTATCTAGGTACTTATACCTAGATAAGGTAAGGATAAGGTCTTAACCTTATTACAGTTTGGTCGAATCCACCCTTAGTCACCTAAATATTATGTTGCCATCACATCAATGGTACTAGCTTTGTTGTGTTCCGACAGTCAAAGTTAAGATAGCCAGCTCCTCAGTTGTAGAGGAAGTTAGGTAAGGTGTGTATCTACTATAAGCCTAATCATCACGTAACATCACGAGTTGAAGGCCAAATGCTTACTGGTAGAAGAACAAATTAATGAATCTCGAATCTATGGCTGCTCGTCCTGAACATAACAATACAAAAGGTTTAGTATACCTCACAAACACTATCAGGTTAAATAAATTAGTTTACACTCATACCAATTATATATACCAAGATGAGTATTCTTTTGAAACTAGTTTCACACAAACCATGGACCCCAGGTCACCCATCATGGGTTGCCTGAACAGCTGCGCTTCGCAGTGTTTAATCTTAACTTAATTAAATACTGTGCTATGGACTTACCGACTGGTCCGATGGATAACCCGCCTTGCAACCTTATTTTTGTTTTTATTTTATTTAATTAAACTTTTGCAACATAATATATTACATGGCGGACTTAATGCCTGAGGCATTCCCTACCAGTCAACCATAGGGTGGTGCAGAGATGACATGGTAGGTGCAATTTTCTGCGATTAATGTGACACAGGGTATCATCTAATAAAATTTTAATACACTTACAAATATTACCACAATTACATAAATATAATACATAATAATATAAACTTACACAAATATATACAAATATATATACATATAAATACACTTCATAACATATAAAAAGGACGTTACTGAGATGATTCTGCCATGGTTTCATTAAAAAGGAGCATGCGGACTTTCTTTTTAAAAGCCTCACGACTCGTAGCCATCCTGATTTCGAGCGGCAGCGCGTTCCAAAGGAGAATGGATTGGATTTGAAAGGACGAAGAAAACCTTAGGGTAGGAGTTGGGGTTGGGGAGGAAACAGGATGGTGGCCGCCCAGCTGCTGTGATGTGACGCCAGCCTCGGTGGCGTGCCTCGCCTGCCGTCTCCAAGAGGCTCGTCCAAATGACACCGTCCGACTCGCCCAGCAGTCGGCTCGTTATCACAGGGAACCGACTCCCAACTTCCCAAGCCAACCACGCGGTGTAATTTTCAGAATATACGCTGCCGTCAGCGTTCGTCCGTCCGATCAATTACACACAGCAGCCTCCGATGGCTGTTTACAAGGAGAGTATTAAGATTTAAACCGATTAACTATCATCTCACAAACTCACGCCCCTATGCGTGTGATGAGTTTCCAACTGAACACACCGAAATCTCAACCAACGCGACGCGTACCTGCCGTCAGAATTACAAGCGCGTACAAACCGCGGCTGGTTTTACACCATATAATGAGGTCTGGGCTGTCCCGTACCGTGGGAAATCAATACAGCAACCGTAACCAGACCGACCGCCATTTATATTTTTTCCCGAAATCCAAATGAATACCGACATGACATTGTCTATTTAATTGTACCGACACGTTTTTGTTTTTTTTTCTAACCTTTGCTGAGGCAAAGAGACCACACCCATACGGCTTTAAATGGATTTTTAACACTTGTTAATTTGGTAAGATAACGGAAAATTTACATAAACACAGAAAAACATCCAGACCCGAAATCAATAGAAAAACAGTGTTTCTCTAAATTTACCCGACCGAGAATTGAACCCGGGACCTCAGAGATGGCGCGAGACGCCAGACCCAGTGTGCTAACCACTCGACCATGGAGGTCGTCATTTGATTAGGTTCGATGACAAACGATAAAAGAGGTCAAATAGAAAGACAAACGTAACTAAAAGAGCACATTAATACCTATAATATACAAACACTCACTACACGATTATCTCCAAAGAGCTAGTCAAAGACTAGGCACAAAATCAGTGCACTGCAACCTTCGCTCAACAATACAACTAGATGTCAGGTCGGCGCTAAAAAAGGTGTCTCGGTAAATAACAGCGCATTTGAGAAGTGAGCTCTAATTTCCCCCAAAAGGCAATAACAGGAAAAAGTACTTTATTTGTTGCCCCTTGAGGTTGATTTCACCACTAACCCCTCAGTCTTGGAATTTAAATGTCAAAAATAATGACAGCAGGTGCGCCATATTTTTTTGAATTTGCGGATGACGTCACATTTCATTCCCGCCTTTTGCAAAAAAATTATTACTCTAAAATCAAACCATATTTTGTCGTTCTGTAAACAACAATATACTAACTGATATATTTCCTATCCATCAGGTATCAAAATAAAGTTTTTTTTTTTTTTTTTTATAAAAGAGGGAGGCAAACGAGCAGGCGGGCACGTGATGGAAAGTAATCACCGCCGCCCATGGACACCCGCAAAACCAGAGGAATCGCAGATGCGTTGCCGGCCTTTAAGGGAGGAATAGGTTTAAGGAAGGAATAGGAATTGGGGGGGGGGGGGGGGAAGGGGCCTCCGGAACCCTCACTGGTCGGACGAAACACAACAGCACCAAGTGCCGTTATTTCACGCCGAATATTCGTGAGAGGGTGGTATTACGCCGGGCGAGCCGGCCCAATGCGTGCTGCAACGCAGCGTGGCTCTACCACTCTAAGTGATGATTGCAACCAATGATGTTACAATAAAAAGAGGTTTTAATATAATATCATTGATTGCAACAGTTTATTTGTCTTAAAGTATTTCTCTAAAAATCACTCGGAAATCGGTAACATACCTACGGATTTTACATGCTTTATCTAGTAGTAATAACACTAATAACGATGTATTTCTTACAACTTATTATCTAAATACGATCATTATATGCTCAATAATCATTTTCTAATAAGAAACAGTACTTACATTAGATAAATCCAATAAAAATAGCACACAAAACTCAGCGACTTATTCACTCCGACACAGAAATTGGCGCAACTGTCAACGTAGAATTTGACAGAATCGAGCATAGACTATGCGATATTTTGCGATCACGATGCATAAAATGTACTACAGAACCGAAATAATCGACCTTGTTCACACTAAAGTAGTCTGTAAGTCTATGAAAACACGGTACAAAATCAAGTGGGAGAGAGCGGTCTCATGCGACTGCTTGGGGTTTGACGGAATGGAGCGAACTGTCAGTGCGGTCTCATGCGACCGCTTGGGGTTCTAGACGCTAAATGTTATTGACGCCTTTTCATTTTTAGTTACAAGAGTAATTTATTGCTTTGAAAAAGTATTCATTTACGTGGACAGAATTTAGCTTTGATTTTGTACGTGACGCGTTATCTAGTTGGTATTGTTGATCGAAGACTGCAACACTGTAAACAAAACAAAAGAAAACAATCGTACATAACCAGCCAGTGTAAGTTTGCATTGTGACATTTAAATGTGGGATAACATTGTTCCGATATTCGTCAAAATTACGGGTTTGCTTTTACTGCGTACGAAAATGGTAATCGTTTGCAAGCTTAATTTCCACAGGGCATAACATTAAAATTTGAATTTCGTAATTGAATTGTTGGAGCGTCAAACTAAGCACCTACATAATGGGCGCTCGCTATTTGGTAAAAAGTGGACTATGGTAGAGGACTGCTTTTGCGGTCCTCATTGCCTAGTCTCTGCCTAACCCTTAGGGGATAATAGTCGTGATTATATATATGTATGTAAATGTAGAACCTCCAACACTAACCTTGTTTACACCAAGGCACATCGACATCGATCCTCTTAACGAACGACCTAATTCCCGTCGCAACTTTCTTTTAAGATCGTCTGATGTCATAACAAAGTTAGGTGAATCGTCGTCGTCTGTAATGGAACAGAAAACGCTAGGCGGGCGCATAGATGGAGCCACTAGCTCTCCCTCTTACTCTTTGGAGCCACTCCCACTTACTCCCTCTGTAAACTTTAAAGTGAAACAAAACCTCTTACCTGAAACAGTAAAAAAAACAAGATTTTTCTTATAAATCAGATTATATAATAATTTACATAATAATCATTGACCTAGAAGGATATATCGCTGATATTAATAGACAACGTTGTACAATTTGAAATTTGAAAATTAAGATTTTAATTTATACCGCGTAAAGATAAAATGTCTTTTATATATTTTTATTACATAAAATTCAATATTTATTATTTAGTAGATTTAAGAAAGAATTTTAGACTTACTTAGTTATTAAGACCTACATTTATCATGTGTACTTTGGTTTTTTCATGTTTATTTATTTACATGATTCGTGTCGTAATAATCATAAATCTTTTAAATTTTCAACCAGGTACTAAGTAGTTTTAATGTTAGATCAGTAAATTAAAAATTTTATATGACATGTTAACAAAAACATAAAATAAAGTGCAGACTAAGCTAATTTCATTGGCCAGAGGAATCAATTTGAAACAAAGTGTAATCAAGTTTGCTCTGCAATTTACTGGCACACTGTAACAGCAGGCGAGTCCAACATACCGATTGTACAAACGTTTGTTTGCAAATTGATTTGTAAACGAATCGACGAACGACAAAGTGGCGTTGCACCGAAAACCTGTTAGGTGAATGGTAAGTAATTAAAATCTGTTGTCGTTGTTGGCAAAAGGAGTTAGTTCACCAAACTATTTTTAGGATTTGTTCAATTTATTATTCACGCTGTAAAAGAAATTGACAAAAGACTTGTCTGTCTGAGTATGTAGTAAGTAGGTATATGAGAGAGTAGCCGTGCCGCGTAGCGGCTCATTCAAAGAATACTACCACCCCCTCTCTTCCCTTGGGTGTCGTAAAAGGCGACCAACGGACTAAATACTGCACCTACATCCAACAGCATATAGCGGCGATGGGCTCACCACCTGTCACGCTGAGCACATGTGCAGTCGCTATTTGGTGAAAAGTGGACTATGGTAGAGGACTGCTTTTGCTGTCCTCATTGCCTAGTCTCTGACTAACCCTCCGGAGATAATAGTCGTGATTTTATGTATAATACATGTAGGTATGTAGGTACTGCACAAATTAATAGTAGCACTTACGAAATTTAGGCATTTACGCACTATGCTAGCCTTAGATAGTATACGTGATATGTATGTATGTCTGTATTATTTGTTCAGCATTCGCATGAATAACTCATGGCGACGCTTACAGTAATATGAGCGTAAATATCTTTAGTACCGCACTGCCTTTATTGGATTGGAACTCATATACTTTTCTGTCTCCCTCATTTTAGAAGTTGCCATTAAACATACCTAGGTATATAATATTAGATGCGAATGAGAAAATAATTAGTTAACTAAGCTAATTAGTTAATTAGCTAAGGCAGTTCGGTTCGGCATCAAACATGTTACTTATTAGTGATAATCCTTGGTGCTGTATTTTTCTTACAGATTATACATTGGCGGTCACAATTAATTCCGATTAAGATACAAAACAGGATGAGAAAACGAGAAAGTAATAAATACAGGATGTTTTGTTAGCAAACCCGATACCCAAAAAAAAAAAATACTATTTCTCTGAAGTCGCTAAATTCAGAGCAAATTATACAAAACTGCGAATTCTACTCGATTTGTCAATTTTATTGTCAGATTAAAGGTATTCGTTTGTTAAAATAAAACACAACCATTGTCAAATGTGTTGTCAAATCACTTCTTTTTTGACATTTAAGGTTGGACGCGTCATACTTTAACAGATGGATAAGTTTAATCTAGGTATTGAAAAATTAGTCATTTAAAGGTACCCTGTCATTAATAAACGATGATTAGAGTTACACCTAAGATTAAATTGACACTGTCTCTATCAGTCTTCTTTAACAAAAACGAGACAGCGTCACTTTAAACCGAGGTGTAACATTTGGCCATGTTTATTAATAAGACTAAAAATGTATTGAAAGTTGGAACAGATAATTTTGTTGTAAAGCTAAATAATTAAATCTATTAAATTCCTATAAATTGTTTAATTTTCTACATTCTGTGCAAAGAAAACTAGTGTGACGAGTTTACAATGTTATAAAAGAATTTACTGCTATAAAATAAAAGTGTGACAAGTTAACACATCTCTTTTTTTGTGACGAATCTACAACAATTGTTTCGAGGGACTGCTTTTGAATATTTGTCACGTGTCGTCCCATTTTGATTCATGTGATTCGTAATCCACTATGTAGGGGCCAACAGGAGTGATACATTCATACATGGTGCCGCGCTTTCGGGATATTCGGATAGTAGTTTTCAGTATTGCCTTTTGAAACGACACCTACCACTCCAGAGGGATGCAACAAGCGGTCCTCCGGAGTCTCCCGAGCACAATAACCTGGAGCGCCCGCAGCGATTACTCAAGCAGATACCTGGTAACAAGTTGTTCAGATTCGTGCACTTTTTTATATTCATCACTTGTCACAGACTTCTCGTATCCCGGCCGTAACCAGCCGCCAGGGCCGCGTGCCTGTACAGCGTCTTATAGTCCATCGCGCTCAGCTTCCCGTATTTGTCCAAATGTATCGGTGCAGTTTTCATCAACCCAATATTATTTCTTGTCACAATTTTCATATAAAGCGGGTGATTCTGTAAAGCAAGTATATCACTGAGGATACCGTTGGTCTCCGGGGTAACGGATCTGTACCTTATTACAAGGTTTTGGTTAAACTTTTTGAACGAAGAAAGTACGTACACTTCATTACCTTCTATGCAATGAGCGGCTGTCAGTTTAAGGGTGTTTTAGCAGTGGCTGAGCAGATGTGATGGTTTGTTACTAAATCATCCTGTGGTCCTGTGATTTTCATCTCCTTTCTGACGATGTATTGGTGTGTTACCGGATCTCCAGTTTGACCTCCAACGACTCGCATGGTAGATTTTTATGCTTGCAATCTTGCATTTATATGTACAAATAAATGCAAGATTGCAAGCAAAAAAATCTACCATGCCATGCCATGCCAATTACAACAATGTACACATTAATAACATTAATTGTCTAACTCTGTACGCTAGTTCGTCATATATTTTACAACGTCAAGTTAAAATAGAAAAAAAATTCTTCCAGAATTTAAAAGGGGTTCGTGTAAACTTCAGAAAACAACATATTGTACTGGTTTCAACATTTTTTTGCACTCCGAAGTTATGATGTTTGTAATCTTATCAAAGCCTATAAACTTTTTAGTGCATGTGCCAATTATTGGATACCTACTAGTGGCCCGCCCGCGGCTCCGTCCGCGTGTACGACCAGAACTCGTGATTAATTTAACTATATTAATAAAAATCAATTGCTGAAATGTTTGTACGCGTATGTTTTCTTTTTCTAAGACGTGTAAGCGCTTGGCCTTCATATCACCTGATGGTAAGGGATGATAAGGCCGAAGGTGGAAGAGCGCTTCACCCGGAATCCTCAACCACTGAGGAACTGGTTATCTTATCTCTAATTGTCGGAACACAACAATGCTATAAACATCGTAGTTATGGCGACAGACTTAGATAAGATGGTGTTAGCTAGCCAGGCGGACTTAACAGCCCTACCACCAATCAAAAAACGGCTGCACCTGTTTAGCTAATTCTTTTTTGTTGTGTTCGTAATTGTTAGGACAAGGGTTGTGTGAAAGAACATGTTTAAAAAAAGTACGGAAACGTGTAAAATTATAGATTAAAAAAATCTCCATATAAAGTGTCATACAAGACAGCAAGAATAAAGGATTTCATTAGGCATTGCAATAGAGAGTGTGGTTGGAATTTACCACCTGCCATAGACCCCATCATACAAGTCATCAAATCCCAGCCTCAACAGCAACACATTGCAAGACCTAAAAATATTGTTAGCTCATATTGTGTAAATCTAAACGCACCCGTAAACCGTGCCACGTAGCGGTAAAAGAATACTACTACCACACCCTCTCTTCCCTTGGGTGTCGTAAAAGGCGACTAATGGACTAAAGACTGCATATCCAACAGCATAGAGCGGCGATGGACTCACCACCTGTCACGTTGAGCACAGTCGCTACTTGGGGAAAAGTAGACTATGGCAGAAGACTGCTTTTGTGGTCCTCATTGCCTAGTCTCTAACTAACCCTTCGGGGATAATAGTCGTGGTTATTTATATGTGGTAGCCGGTGACCAACAAACAGTGTCTAGTTGTTGCAGCAGTCAATGAGCTAAGTAATGCAGATGTTAAAATAATAGGCAAATACCTTTAAGAGGGTTTACTTATTTCGGTTTTCCATACAAACTTCCAAGTCGAAATTTTTAAAAACCAATAAGCCAATTTTCATGAAACTTTGCATGCTGAAGTAAAACACAGGGATCTAAATAGTTTGTTGAAAACATAAAAAATGTTTATTTAACTGAGTTCTTGCTATTTTTAACATTTTATATTAGACTTTAAATCGCAATAACTCAGCTAAAAAGAGGTTTTTTATAAATGTTTTTGTTCAAACTATTTAGATCCCTGTGTTTTACTTTAGCATGCAAAGTTTCATCAAAATTGGCTTCTTGGTTTTCAAAAATTTCGACTTGGAAGTTTGTATGGAAAACCGAAATAAGTAAACCCTCGTAAAAAAAACGCGTAATAAACTCTATAACAGATATAGGATTTTGAAATGTTTTATTGGTTCTCGACCTTACGTTCAGCGAATAAAGTTCAAAATGTCATGACCAATCTTGTAGACAGAGCTTTACAAAGGTTCACCTCATTCGTTGTCGCACTGCACATTTTCGCTCTGAATCGGTTTTATTCACAAACCCATCGCTCCGAGCAGTAATCGGAAAGTTATACGTCGCTTATTCCGTCTGTAGGTACCCCAGTTTCGTTCGTAGCTGTTGCTTTGTGGGCGACGCAAGAAAGGGTTTTCTTTTTGCAATTGTTCCGTACAAATATTGTGTTTGTTTTGATTTTAACGGTTGACCTTCTTCCTTGATTAATTTGCCTGGTGACCGCGATCTAATCACATACCTTCGTGGTCCTAAGCCTTCTCAGTAGAAAAAAAAACTTTCTTACTTACCTTTTTTTCTACTTTTTGTAACCGCAAATAATTACTTATACTAATACCTACAAATACCTTGACATAGCTGTACCACCCTATGATTGAATGGTACATAATGCTTCAGGCATTAAATCGACTGTGTAATATAATGTTGCAAAAGTTTAAATATATAAATACCAGGGTTTAAGTGGCTTAAGTCCCACAATACCTGGTATCGTCCTCGGCTCCGAGGTATTACTTTGAATAAAACCAGAATATTCATTAATTATGAAAATAAGTCATTAACAGGATGAAATCGCAGCCCGTTCTTGTAGGCGCGCTACCATCGATGGAATACAAATTTAAACTATGCTTTAAAACGCAACGTTCCTCTCTTCTTTACTGCCGCCACTGTCACTCAGTTTACGGGGTAGGATTGACAAGAACCTCAATACACCTCTATAAGCCTTAATAGTCAAGTTGCCCTTTCATTTCAATGGGCAGGCATACTTGGTAGTCTACTCATACATAGCTGAATAGAACATAAAGAATAGGGCTTATAGATGCCCGGAACTAACGCCCCGGAGAATAGTCTTTACTACAGATCACCTTTAAAGGCTACTCGGAACAGGTTTATTATGCAAGCGTAAGGGGGAAAAGGGTAAAAAGGTCAAATTTAAGTTGCGTCTCTAGTAACTTAAAAATGTCATTATTTTTTCACAAGCATTAACTTTTACCATCGCAGAACCCAAAGCGGTGATTCCACATTGCAAATGTGTACAACAACGTCTCTATTCGAATCCTGACGTGACACTATTCCACAGAGAAAGCTTCTCACATGCGCCGCTTTTGTGTTGCGATGTTGGATATGTGTGTTGTTTTTTTATCGGTCTATGTTGATTTCCCCGTTTGCATATAGGTAACAATTGTAACTATTGTTAATTGCGGGGTAGAGATACGTAAACAACTCTAGTTTTTATGTAAAAATATCGGGGAAAAATATGGTCTGTTATTGAGTTATAGAAAATACAGAAGTATGGCTAGTGTGTTCGTTTTACATTACGTAGGTAAAGTAAGTTTCGTATTGCGGCTCACCGAATGAGTGATCAAATTTAATAAATTTGAGCTTTAAAAAGCATATGCACTTTGGAAACAACATAAGGCTAGCATAGTGTGGAATGCCTAACTTTCATAAGTGCTACTATTACTTTGTGCAGTACATACATATACATATAATCACGACTATTATCCTCGAAGCGTTAGTCAGAGACTAGGTAATGAGGATCGCAAAAGCAGCCTCTACCATAGTTCACTTTCACCAAGTAGTAACTGCACATCCAAGCCCATCGCCGCTCAATGCTATTAGATGTCGTTATAAATCCGTTAGTCGCCTTTCCGACACACAAGGGAAGAGAGGGGCGGTAGTATTCTTTCACCGTTACGCGACACGGTTATTTGTACAGCCTTAAACTAATGTAAGTCATTTCAGGCTGATGATCACATGAAAAAACATACGTACGTCACGCTCTCCAGAGAAAAGAGCACTTTAAAACAAAAGTACAAAGACAGATTTATTCATCCAATTTCATTGCCATGCAAGTTCACAAAGAGATCAGCCATAGCGGTTTTATAAACCTCAAAGGATTTCAAATAACATTTTACAATTAATTTAAGCAAATTTTCGAGTCGGTATGTAGGTCCCAACCTTTTCTTCTACACCCATCCTTTGAATTAAACAACACACGATCTCTACTTCAAATGAAATAAATCAAGTCTAAAAGTAAAATTATACATAACTTTTCTAATAACTGCCAATGTTGTATTGAGATAAACAAAGGCATAATTGAATATACCAATTATTATAATTTTACAAATCGTCTCAAACTCTTAACTTTATGAACTTCAAACTTGCGAAGCGTATAATAGATTCTTCGCTTGCACAGTCGCTTGTCACAAAATTCTTTGATGGATTTATAAAAGTTCTTTAGGGAACCACAGCATCTGATGAAGTTTCCTGATTGTGTGAGGATTTAATGGGGTACTATGTAGTTCCGGCGTGGGATTTGAAGTAATCTTTTCATTGCTGAAACAGCTACTCGTCCACACTTCCTCATTTTTTTATATTTTGTGTTGAAAATTCCTGCTACTTACTTGTTTGCAACATTTTTTATTTTTTATTGTTGTTGTGCACTCATTAAATGTTACCTTCATCTTCTTCTTCAGTCATTCCTCAATGAAACGGCATGACCTCGTGCAAGTGAGGATAAAACTGATCTACTGATTGATCAACAACTTACCAAAAGTTTATCACTACAGAATGAATGATATAGGAACGCGTACCAGTCATTCAAAACCCATATATTGTGATATGATAATATGTGCTGATAAGATTTAATTATTCAGATATGGATAAAAACTGTCAGATCGTCACTTCAGTTCCCTATCGTTCTAACTCAATGAGCGACGACCTCAATACGAAACTCTGTCCACAAAGCAATCGGATTGAGGGCTACATCGGCCAATGGGGATATATCTTATTTCTCTTATAAATTAGGTGCGCGGAAAGTTGGACTCGAGAGCTTTCCTTTGATATTGTTGGGGATTTTTATGGGCACAGTGGAGCTATATACGAGTAGGAAACGACACAGCCGTTTTTGTCTCAGAAAATACAATTCAAATGGTGTTTCATACTACCGGTCCGCCGCGACTTTGTCTGCTTGAACACCCTGTGATGCCTTCTTGAGTGCACTTAAAAACCCTTACAAATTACTTTGAGTTTTTTGAGAAAAGAAAATTTGAAGAATTAGAAAAAAGTCCACTGCTAGACAAGGTCTCCCCCAAGGAGCTCCACCACGTCCGGTGTTGTGCTGCTCGCATCCAGCGGCTACCCGCGACCTACTCTTCTTATTTTTCGCTGAAACTCGACTACGAGGCTGTTCACTATAGTTTTATTATTTTACGGGTAAGCACTTGGCTGATGATGTTACTTGATGTTAATTGATGAGAAGAACGAAGATAGAAGAAGACTTCATCCGTAATCCTCAACTACTGATCTCTTACTGCCGTATCACAACAATATGGCGACATATTTAGATAAGATGGGAATGATCTGAGCATCTTAAAATATTATATATAAATAAATAAATCTCTTTTATGTACTCGTAGTTTTCATAATAGTTTTATTATAATAAATCAATAACGCAATTAACAAAGCCAAGCATACAAATCGCACAATCTCATTAGTCATTCCAACTCAAAGATTTGCTCAAGTATTGATTGATTGTTGCCCAAATAGCCCTTAACCGAATATTAAATTGGAATTCTGTAGCAAGTCATTAATATTGGAAACTTTTGTGATATTCGTATCGACATAGCTCGTAGAAATATTTATATTGGGATTCGCGAAAGTATGCGGATTATTACAACATGAAATTTTAAATATTCATTTGGATATTTTTATTTCATGTAAGTAATAATAATCCGCATACTTTCTTGAATATTAAACATAATGGTAATTTAATATGTTAGTGGAATGGAAATAGTCGTAACTTAGGTTAGAATTTAGAATTTATAATATTTAGAATTTTTTGCCATGATGTAATCGAGGGAGGCGCATTTCTAGATATATGCTTACAATCTTGACTATTATACCTGAAGGGTTAGACAGAGATTAAGCAGTTAGAACCGCAAAAGCAGTCCACTACCACGACGCCGCTCAATGCTGTTGGATGAGCAGTCTTTATTCCGTTAGTCGCCTTTTACGTAACCTAAGGGAAAAGAGATGATAGGCGACCTAGCTGGTGATTCAGCATTGCGATAGTTGCTTTTACGAGATCGTAACTCGAAATTCCTATTGGATGAAGTGAAAGTCAAGAATATCGCCCTTGTAGACAAGTTCAGACAAGTGGTAAGCATAGTTTGGAGAACGTAACTAGACATGGAGAAAATAAACAAAGATACTTACTAATGCTGAAAAAAATGAAAGACAAATTGAATTAATCTCTGTCAAACCCACATCTATTAACGAACAATCATTCGCAATTTGGAGGAGTTATTTTTACTAACCTTTATTTTGCAAAGGCCTCGATTCTTTGCTTTTCTGCAATAGTAATTGGCCACTTATGACCTGATTCTGGGATTCTTCGCAATTAGGCGAAATTGTCTGTGACAATAGTAACTGAGACACGATCGTTTACGTTTTAAAAAGCCCTAGTTACAAGTGAGATAAAACTGAACAAGAAATTCCCTTTACCCAGACTAAAGAAACTTGTCATCGTGGCTCCTAATTGCTTTGCTCTTGACATTGCAGATAAGGCTCTAGTTGAGATAGCAATGAAGATAGACCACGGAACTGAGAAAGAGTTGACGACTCAGAAAAATATTAATAATTATGCATTATTTTTGTAGCGTACTGAGAGCTGAGTCGTGTCATGTGTTTCACTTTACATATATACTTTACATACATACATATACTAACGACTATTAGTCGCAAAAGCAGTCCACTTGACTGCCACTGTCCACATTTCACCAAAAAGCACCTGCACATATTATGCTTAGCGTGACAGGTAGTATTGTCCAAAATCGGTCATGGTCTTGCAGTCTTGGTCTTGTTCTTGCATTTTTGCAAGTCCAAGACCGCCTAATTTTAGCAAGAACAATACCAAAGACCAAAAAAATAAGTTATTGCGAGACTTGCGAGACTTCCTGCTAGACCAAGACCAAGACCGGGTGTAGTGGCGCAAGACCAAGACCAAGACTGGCTAAGTCTCGTCTTGTTCTTGCATTTGGGCAACACTAGTGACAGGTAAAGCCCATCACCGCTTTATGCTGTTGGATGTATGTGGACTCTATAGTCTGTTAGTCGCCTTTTACGACACCCTAGGGAAAAGATAGGTTGGTAGTATTCTTTTAATAATGAGCCTCCACCATAGTACTTTACAAAATAATTTAGACAAAGCAGTAATAGCAAACCAGGTGATTGAATAAAACGTTTCACAATCAACAACAATTACGGAATGTCTCTGTCAACAAGAGAATAATAATGTAACTCAATAGCATTTTGGCATTCAGTTTTCTTACATTTATAATTCAGTCGTTCTTTGTGAATATTACGCACTGAAAAAAAAAATCGGTAAACCCAATCGATTTTTCGGTAATATTCACCGCTTTGGTCAGTAAAAATAGAGCCTATTGTCCAAAGAAGTAAAACTAACTGTTAAGTTAGAACAGTAGATTTTACTGTGCATCTGCAACTGTTTTCAGGCCGGTAATTCTAACTGTTTGTAAGACAGTAAATGATAACAGTAATAGTCCTCTTATGAACTGTTTTTTTGTTTTACTGTTTTAAACAGTAAAAAAAAAAAAGGTGTCTAACAGTAGGTTTAACTGAACTATGATAGTACTTATAACTGTCATAAAGTTTAAGCTTACAGTTGATTTTACTGTGTTTACAGAGTACGAACTACATAGGACAACATTAATGAGTACTGTGCGATCCAGTAGAACAAACTGTAAGCAACCAGTTCTGTTCATTGTAAGTATGCATTAATAGTGACCGTTTCCTCACAGTAACAGGTATCTAAATACACAGTAAGGTATACTTTGGTTGCTCATTAAAATATACCTTGCTGTCCAGTTTGAAGTACCTTCAGATATCAGTTATAATAATTGATAGTACACATTAATAACAACCGTTCCCTCTCAGTTATTTGTACAGTGGAGATACTTAATAGTTACTGTGCGAAAACAGTAACAAATACTGGCTGTCTGGTATTAGATACTGTGAGAATACTTTAAAAGATACTGTGAAGGTCGCTATTAGGAAATGTGGGCTCATTAAGATATACCGTGATTATCAGTTATAACAACTGTGGATCCATTAAAAGAAACTGTGCCTCACAGGTTTAAGTACATAATTCCACAGTAACATGCAATGACCGTGCATTACTTAGTACTGTGCGACTCAGTTACTATAACGTATTGTCACATTAACGGGTACTGTAGAAGCTAAGTTGTAAGTACTGTAAGGGAACTTTATTCCGAACTGTTCATTCGCATTGACAGGTACTGTTACATCACAGTAATTACTGGGTACCCAACCCAGTTATTACTACTGTATAACATTTAAAAAATACAGTAGTAATTACTGTGATGTAACAGTACCTGTCACTGCAAATGAACAGTTCCGAATAAAGTTCGCTTACAGTACTTACAACTGTTCATTCGCAGTAACATATACTGTTACATCACAGTAATTACTGGGTACCCAACCCAGTAATTACTACTGTATACCATTACGAAAAACAGTAGTAATTACTGGGTTGGGTACCCAGTAATTACTGTGATGTAACAGTACCTGTCACTGCGAATGAACAGTTCCCAATAAAGTTCGCTTACAGTACTTACAACTGTTCATTCGCAGTAACATATACTGTTACATCACAGTAATTACTGGGTACCCAACCCAGTAATTACTACTGTATACCATTACGAAAAACAGTAGTAATTACTGGGTTGGGTACCCAGTAATTACTGTGATGTAACAGTACCTGTCACTGCGAATGAACAGTTCCCAATAAAGTTCGCTTACAGTACTTACAACTGTTCATTCGCAGTAACATATACTGTTACATCACAGTAATTACTGGGTACCCAACCCAGTAATTACTACTGTATACCATTACGAAAAACAGTAGTAATTACTGGGTTGGGTACCCAGTAATTACTGTGATGTAACAGTACCTGTCACTGCGAATGAACAGTTCCCAATAAAGTTCGCTTACAGTACTTACAACTGTTCATCCGCAGTGGCAGGTACTATTACATTACAGTAATTACTGGGTACCCATCCCAGTAATAACTACTCTATATCGTAATGCTTGAACATTGCGATATACCGTAATATTGAATACTACGATATACGGTAGTAATTACTGTATATCGTAATATTAAACATTATACAATATACAGTTTTATTTCAGTAGGAATATTAGTAATAAATGCAAAAACTTGTAAAAAGTATACGGATTTATTTTTAATAATTATTATTTTAAATATTAGATTATAATTACATTAATGTACTATAATTAATTTTTAATTAATGAACAAGTTAGAAGTAA
Organism: Scoparia ambigualis; assembly: GCA_963921215.1. Taxonomy (NCBI): domain Eukaryota; kingdom Metazoa; phylum Arthropoda; class Insecta; order Lepidoptera; family Crambidae; genus Scoparia; species Scoparia ambigualis. The sequence goes on along the minus strand of OY992524.1, from coordinate 3,734,143 downwards.
GTTAATAAATGTCAGTATCTATAGTCTTCTTCCGCTGCGATATTCTGTGATATTGCGAGAGAAAAACAATATTTTGTTTTTAGGTTTGGTGTGTTCCTCCTCACTACCGCCACACCTCTCTTTATTCTCCCTCTTTCTGTTACTTTGGTACTTTCAGTAAGTTTTCCTCTCTCTCTTCGGCAATCATTTATCCACGACTCGGCGGCGTCGGATCAATTTCGGGAAGAAAGAGAGCACCACAGTAAAAGAAAGAAAGAACGTTTGGAGAGGTGTGGTGGTGGTGAGGAGGAACACACCACATCTAAAAAACAAAATACTGTTTCTCTCTCTTAATTTTATTTATATTAACAGATTATATTATGATATCGCAGCGGAAGAAAGCTATAGTCTAAGATCCGAGTATAGAACGACCTTTACCGGGCCGGTTAATGTATGAAAAGTATTTTATATCAAATTAATATGTTAAAAAATATATCGCGAGTGGGTAGGCTGAAAAATTTCAGTCCAGTACCTATTATAAATAATTAAACAAATAATGTACTGGTTTGGTGTGTGTCTTTGTAAATATTTAATTAATCAATTATACTGGACTGAAACTTTTCAGCCAACCCACTCTCAATATATTTTTTAACATATTAAATTTGACAAAAAATATTTTTATTCATTAAACGGGCCCGGTGAAGGTCGTTGTATACTCGGATCTTCTACTACTATGAATAAAAGTATGACTATAACATTTTAACTTACTGCGTACATAAAAGGTACCTACACCTGCAACCTATTTAATATTTAAACATAAATTATAATCAAGATTAGACTTAATTACTATGCTTCTAAGAAAAATGCCTTCTGGCAAAAAGTGTACCTACCTACATGGCTATCACAATACGACTCCGCTCTTGCTGTGTGACGCGTGACGACCAGAAAGCGCGGCTCGTTTTGATCACCTTGCAGCGTTACGGAGGTCACTGAGGTGACATGCGTCGCTCAGCAAGAGCGGAGTCGTATTGCGGTGAGCGAAGCGAACACATCAACTTAGATGGGTATCGTTTTCGGTCAACTGAAACACATAGATTACGAAAAAGATGTCCATTTTGAAATCCAAGATGGCTGACATTATTTAATCGCAAAATTTACACATTGATTTCGATTTAGACAAAATTTAAGACTAGGCTAGGTACGTCCATGGCAACTTAACTAAAAAAATCTCTACTAACACAATAACCGCGAGCTGCTTGCAGCTCGCCCACATAATTATAAAAAAAACTAATTTTTAAATAAAACGTAAAAAAAAAGCTTTTGTGAAAGTATTGCCATTTTCATATTTCCTTTATGTATTGACAGAGAAGTTTAAACACATTAAAAAATCACTTTTTGTGATACTCCTCCATCAATAAAAGATAACAAAACGGAAATACTTTTGAAATAATGTACAAAATATTCGCCAATAATTTAAACAAAAAAAAAATTTTTTTACTAAAAATGACGCTAAATTAAGCGAGATAGAGAGTTGCGCGCTGGTAGCGCAATATTAAGTTATGGCGAGAGGTCCGCGCACGATGTGCATTGTGTATGACTAATATTAATGTTAAACTAATATTTTTAAAAACACTTACTCAATTGTATATTTTATATAAGTATAATATGTAGTCATACAAAATGTACATACTGCGCGGACGTCTCGCCATAACTTAATATTGCGCTTCCAGCGCGCAACGCTCTCCCTCGCTTAATTTAGCGTTATTTTTAATATTCCAGTTACATTTGTGTCTTAGTATTAAAATATAATACAAAAATTTATAAAATATATATTTAGACAGTCGGAAAATTGAGTCAGTTCGCGTCCGCTGTTTAATATAATAATTTTAGAATAAATAGTGACAGTGCAGTGTACCAAGTGAAGACGTAGGTATGTGATTGATCAAACCACTAAGGAACTTTTAATAAAATTATAACTTATAATTTTCATACATTTAATTACCACGTTTTAAAACTAACTACGACACTGTTGAAAGTTTAAAAAGGTCCTTAGAATAAATATTATCAAGAATAAATCACGTCGTGTTAAGGAAAGCCGTGAATTGTATGAGAAAACGCATAAACTCGTGAATAATTCAAGAAAATATTTACCATTTTGAACATCAATTATTTAACTGTCTGGCACAGACACTTCTGGTGCTAAATTAAGTACATAACAGTTGGATATTATTTTCAACAGCATTACTTGTAGAGCATTCATAATGAGCATCATAATAAGTTGATGAGCACAGCCGTGCGATTCTCTAAGCTAAAGCCTTGATAGCTGCGGCTGCCGCAGCGCTGAGAAATGACTCTGTCTCTTTCATATTCATAGAATTGGAAAGAGACAGCAGATCACAGCCATGCGCGCAGCGTCTATGTGTCGCTTAGAGAATCGCATAGCTGTCTATATTCATTAGACTGTGAGGTTGTGGTGGTCGCGGTAGCTAGCGTACAGTGATTTTTTAAGAAATGTCGACGGAAAGAATTAAACAGATGGTATAAGGTCGAGAACAACCATTTTCAACGCAGCGATATTGATCAAATGTGTGGTGTGTATGAAAGAAATGGAAATGTGTTCGAAGTGCTCTTAAGTCAGTCAATAAAGTTTTGCAGATAAAACATGTTACCATTTTGTTTATATTACATCGATCAAGCCCAAGACGGATACAGAAACTTTGTCCTTTGGGATTGCTATGTCAGAAAATGTATAAATTACACGTTGCAAAAACTGCCAAACAGGCAAGCATTCAATAGGATATTCCAAATTGAGAGCCCAAATTATCTTGAAACACGTATCCACAGCCTTGATACCTAATGTTTGGCATTTCATAAACAATATTGTCGACAATCACATACCTGGCTGAAATTTTATTCAGAGTGCCTGCAATTATTATGTATGGCTGAATTGTTAACCTTACATGTAAAAACTTTTCCTGGCGTGTTTGCTGCTGTTCTTGAAGCTTTAGCTCTTCTTCAATATGTAGGATAAAGTTTTTTCTTTATATAAGAAGGTCCAAGTATATGCGGAATTAGCAGAAGAACCGCAAGATTGCTCGTCTCAGGATCTGGGTCTGAAAAATAAAAGTAATCATTTAGTAAGTAATTAAAAAATATCTTCGAAAAAATATTTTATTGTTTTGTATAGTGCATAGTTTTCATATCTGTACTAAAATTATAAAGAGGTAAGATTTGTGTTTTTGAATTAAATAAATAAAATAAATCTTTCCTACAATCACACCAATTATCTAGCCCAAGAGAAGCTTCGAAGAAACTCGTTAAATGGTTACTAGACAACGGATAAACATACTTAAAATACTTAAATACATACTTATTATAGATAGAAAACACCCAGACCCGAGACAATTTAGAAAAACAATAATTTCTGAATTGACCCGACCGGGGATCGAACCCGGGACCTCAGAGATGGTGACACCATGAAAACCGGTGTGCAAACCACCCGACCAAGGAGGTCGTCATGTATGTATGTAACGAATCTTAAAAACTACTGAACCAATTTAAAAAATCTTTTACCATTAGAATGCTACATTATCTCTGAGTACATAACATAAGTAATATATTTATTAAAATAAATGTCCACCCGTGTGAAGCCGGGATGGACCGCTAGTTTTAAAATATTTTTTTAAATAAATTACTCACGAATTAAAAAAAAATCATTAAAACCGACTGCGTTTTAAAATATATAGTAGGTAACTGAAAAGTGATAAACAAGCTGTCAATTCTACAATAGAAAATGTAAATGTAAAATGTTTGTAATGTGCATGTATGTATATTTGTAACTCTTTCATGCTAAAACGGCTGGACGGATTTTGATGAATTTGATAAGGAGACAACTTAAACGTGTTGGATTAACACAGTGTAGGCTACTTTTATGCCTGGTAAGCTCGATTAACACCGCGGGGCGTAGCTTGTCTAGTAGGTAATTAAATAAAAATTACACAAGAACAACTCACCACGAGCAAGTTGTTTCAACTCTGCCAGGTGTGTGTTCTTTCTTGCGATCTTGTCAAATGCTGCAAGCAACTTTACTTTGAGCAGAGGGAATTTGTCATCGAATGAGGTTTCGTTTCCTGGGTACCATGCATGGAAGTCGGCAATTAGCTGAAACCGAAATTACTGTGATATTAGGAACCTATATTATATTGTATTATATTATATTAAGATTTTTTAGTAAACTATTGTATAATTTTATGTAGGTAATGGCCCTCGTGGATCTTGATTAACTTAATCTTATTTCGTTCGGCCAATTTGGTTTAATGAGGTGACAAACATAAACAGACACAAACTTTAATAATGTGATAAATACATACCAAGGTCTAATACAGGGAAATTCCTGGATGTACGATTCGTTTTCATTTGATAAAATGCGTTTTAGTCGTTCCTTGTTAGTTTTGTCAAATTTTTCTGCACATAAACTGTAATCGTGAACATTGCTTTTTAGCCATTCTATAATTTCCTGTATCTCCTGGTTAGTGTCGTTGTCATTGTCAGCAGCAATCAAGTCATCGAAATTTGCCCGAAGTGTGTGTGTAGCTATTTCTCGAACTAGTACCTTACGGTTTTGTTCTCCCAATGGTTGTTGCCTTTCTTTAAGAAGCTGTAAGCCATCGGGAGTCTTTTCGAGCAGCGTTGTGAGATTCTGAAAACGGGGAAGATTGTTAATATTGCGAGTTTAGGGTCAGAGTATCGTCTTAGTAACAGTTGGAGTTATAGCCTTAGAGTCGCTATAGGTGGCCCAAAAAACATATTTTATGTACATGATATATCGCAGTCTCATAGTTTACAAAATATTTAAAAATTAAAAAAACGTAAGTAAACGTTAAGGTCAAAAATCTCGAAAAACATAACCGCAGAAAAAAAAATCTAGAAAGCTTGCTTGTATTATTTGCCTTAATAAGATAGGCATGAAAAAAGTAGGTGTTATGGGGGAAACGGAACTAGTTTGGAGCTATGAGTTTGCACGGCGATTGAGCTAAAGCTTCGCCCAAGCACTAAAAATATTTGGCTGATACAGGGTCCTTATGAATAGTGTTAATTGATAGATAACTTACATCGAGATATAGGGACATGGATCTGCATGACGACGAGGTGCTTGGTGACGATAATACCGAAGTTATTGGTGAATTTGTAAGTCCACCAACATTCTCTCCGTACACTTCCACAAGGTTTTCAAGATTGTCATAAATCTGTAAAATAAAAACAAATTATGTTCACAAAAAAAAAGATTCCAAGGCGTGCCCATATTTTTATACATAAATTAAGACCGGGTGTCGCGAAGGCGTTGCATAAAAAATACACTCTAATTTGTTTTCACTAACTGACGGCAAACATTGCTATCAAAAAGAGATATAAAGTATTTTTAGGATAAAAATAAACATTAATTTTTGTATGGAGCTGGATTTCTGTTGTCTAATAAAAAAATAACCTCGAAACCTTATTTTTTTGGAATTTTTTTAATCTCTTTTTGATAGCAATGTTTTCCGTCAGATTGTGAAAAAAAGTTAATTTTGCTTAAAATTTTTTGTAAGTCCTGCACCCCTTTTTGACTTAACCATGCTGTGTGCTTACATCGGAATTTAGTTTGGAAGCCTTCCACTTCTGAAGCGCTCTTCTAAATTTGGCTTGAGGGCCAATAGCTGGTACTAGCTGGTAGTAGCACCCGGATTTGCTGATCATCGAGCAAAGACAGCGCCTCTATGTCAACTTCATGTTCTTGAATAACAAACATTTATAATTAATTACAGTCTTGCATACAGAATAATACATATATATACAGGCAGCGGCACCCACAGCAATCTCAACACAAATTTTCATAAGTAAAATTTATTAGTAAGTAGTTATTAGTAATATTACATTTTACCTCATGCCCAATTTACACGTATTAAGTAGTTTAGTGGTTAACTAAATTTTAACTAAATTTTAAGTGACTTAAATTTAAGTGTGTGTCCATACATATTTAAGTAGTTAAGCTCTTTAGTTCACTCAAGAAGGACGATCAACAACGTAATGAAGTCGTAAATTCTGTGCTTAAATAATGGCTCTGTGTGGTCAGCACATTTAGCCAGTGTCAAGTAAGATATTAAAGTGAATATTTTTTTTGCATAAACTAGATGATAATGAAAATGAGTGATTATGAACGTTTAAAAAATTAACCAAACCCAAACCAAACCCCTTCAGACTTAATAAAGAATTAATTACAGTCTTGCATAGAGAATAATACATATATACAGACAGCGGCACCCACAGCAATCTCAACACAGATTTTCATTAGCAAAATTTTTTAGTTATTTTACATTTTACCATATGTCCGATTTACACGTTTTAAGTAGTATTGAGATCTCACACGGATTTCTTGAGAGAATATGAAAAGTGATGTTGCACGGTTTTGTTTTATTTGCCAACACGTTGACACAGCAAGCGGTTAACGTCCCAGAGACGTTTGCAATTTTGCATGTGCCGGGAATCACAAGACTACTGATCAAACTGAATTCAGAAAGCCATTCCGGCTGTGTGAGGCCAGCCTAAATTGTGTCTGTCCAAACATGTCAAGTGACAAGCCCTGCCCACCAACTTAACCGAAAAATAGACAAAATTCTATTTTAGCTCTTTAGTTGTTAACTTAACTTAGTTAATACGTCTATATCGGGCATTACGCACTCAACTGACTGTGCAGTAAGCAAGCTCGCAACACAGTCATGTAAACAGTTCAAACCTGTCAAGCTACTGACTGCACAGTGCACGAGTACTTACAATCCGCGTCACGAAAGATGAGACCTGACGGATCACGTGGTTCGACTTGCGCAGAGAAATCGTCTACCTACTGCGCAAGTCAAATTAGTGGTGTCCCAGGTCCCAGGTTTATCCGACTGTGTAGCGTACCTACATGTAGGTACAAGTATAAACTAGCCATGCCATTCTAACCTAGACATAACAAACGCCACAGAGGTGCAATGGAACCAAGCAAACCCATTCCCAACTTAAAGGAAGATTCATATTATGGCAGATTCACACATCCATAAGTAAGTAAGTAAGTTTAACTTACTACTTCCTTGTGGATGTGTGAATCGGCCATAATACCGTGTCCACGGGGGACACATTTAGGATAATCTGAATCTCCACAATGTGAAAAATAACACAAGAAGCTTTCCATAATATAGTGTGTAGGTTATTATTATTACCATTAAACTCTCTTAGACGTGAATGAATGGACTCCAACAAGTTAAGTCATCTCTGTAACATAAAATCTTATTAAATTTGGCCATAATATTGGTAGGAACGTACGCTGCAAAGTACCTACTTACCAGTCACTTACCAATAAATTGGTCGAGATATTTCTCAAAGCCCCACTCTTTAAATAAAAGTTCCATGGTTCCTTTTCACACGTGGTACACTGCTTTGTCACTATTTAATTGTTTTCGTGAATTGCGACTATCTCTTACAGCGGGCGCGAACTGACTAGCTTCAGATTGTGGCGCGTGCGAGCTAGGGATGCCCGATCTTAATCGATTCACGGCAATACAATCTGCCGATTTTTTTTATCGATTCAACAGGAACGATCTTTGCTCAGATCGAATCGTATGCTTGGAAGATCGTATGAAAAAATCGTATCAATCAAATACAAAAATAATGCAAACTACACGATACTTATGATCTTTGGCAACACTAACACTTCAGCGGAGACGATGTATCTACAACGGTTACGTATCATAAATTCGAAATTTGCCTGTACGAATTTTTTTGGCCGAAAACGTTTTGTAATTTTTTGTTTTCCATAACATCTTCCAAAAGAAAAAAAGTAGTTTTGATAATCGGCTAATAGTTTTTCTGGAAAATTAAACGTTTGTATGATAAGTTTATGGATTAACAAAATTATGTAAAATCTGGTATTTAAAACTTCCTCATACCGTTCTCGAACAATTGTAATTCGTACAGGAAAGTTTCGAATTTAGGATCTACAACAAAGTAAGATTACCTACACCTATTTGTTGAAATAGTCTCGAGTTACGTACATAAGTAAGACTGCCGTGAGTATGAAATGAAATGAAGATAGACCTGAATTAATATTTGTTTATTTTATACCGCCGCAAGAACATCATAGGTAATTTTGTTCATTGTAGATAGTACTACGATTGAATACGGAGTGTTTTAATTTGTAAGCGTGACATGTCAACAATGTCATATTCATATTCATATCCATTTATTCCACTTAAATTTGTAACAAAAAGTACAATAACATACAGAAATATGTTTGTGTTAGAAAGGTGTTATGCTAGTCACAAATTTACTTTTTCAAGGCATTGGGAAAACATGGTTAGATAATTTAATTATTAAATTAATAAATTTCGTTTTAAGACTGATTTATAAGTAATGTTAAAGGTGGCACAAGCTCATCTACGCAATAAACTATCAGTGATCCTGGGATTTCGTCATGTACACAATTGTTATTGCGTTTTATTTTTAATATAAATCGTAATGACATCGAAACTCGAGACGAGGTGAGTAGGTACATCACTAATTAACGATGCAACGTGCGGCCGCGGTTAGACAGTTATTTTAAATGTTTTGCTATGCTATGATTCTAATGTTTTAAACAGTTATGGCGGAAGGCCATAAAAATACCTTTCTTTTGTTTAGGTACTTTAGTTAAGCAGAGATGCAAAATTGCTCTTGTTACCTACCTAAAAGAAACAGTAGGGTCTGGTACCTCAATGGGTCTGATATAACTTACCCAAAATGCCAAATATGTACCTACCTACTAACCTAGCGGAGTCTGATAAATCTGGAGTACCTAGATGCATCGGGTAGGTAGGTAATATCAGTGCTCCGTCACTCGCGCTCAGATTTGGGTTAGGTAATTATACTTAATAGTTTTGATTTCACACATAAGTTAGCAAGATGTAGCAAGTAGGTACCTACTTACTAGAGTATTGACTTCAATGATTTTATTGTTTTATGAGCTAGTTCGAGACACTTTTTTTTCTCTTGGGCACCGACAGAAACGATAGAACTGATAGAAATAGTTTTTCGGGTGAATAAATTTGTTGTGGTAGGTAGGTAGGTTGTACTTTCCCATTCGGCACAATACACGACTTGTAGAAAGATTAATTCTCCAGTTTCATAAAGCTTAACACTTAGAACGCGCCGCCACTACACAATAGAAATTCTTTTCATTGTACACTTGATCAGTGCGCTGCCGCAGTTGAAAGGTTAAAACAACAATATTCATATGACTTCGTCGTCAAACTTACTACTTATACTTAACTATGTAGGTGTGACGGAGTCATGTCAATGGAGCCATGACGTTGATGAGCGTTTTCAAACTTTAAAATTAGATTTTATACCAATTACCTACTGGAAGAAATATTAGTACTTAACATTCGATTTATTATTTATCAGCCAATACGTCAGAATTATTTCCCAATAGTAGGTAATCAAATAGCCTATTGGCTAAGTAGGTAACTACGTAGTACCTACCTAGCACAAATCGAAAACTCATCAATCATGATTCAAGATAGTTTGTAAATACCTACATAAGAAAGTCTTATGTAAATAGGTATGTTATACAGCTTTAACATGAGCCCACAACAGCAAATTGTTATGAATATTTTAGAGGTAACAACATCACGCGTGAACGGCTGGACCTTTATTACTTTGTTGTTTGTTATTGTCAGGAGAAGGTTCTTATTAAAGAATTTTTTTTTTCTTTTTAAATTCTAATTCTATATTCATAATTAAATTAATTAATTAACAGGACAACGTCTGTAGGGTCAGCTAGTTATTTATAAATTTTATATCACATAGGTACAAGCTTTTATTTAACTAGCATGTATATTTGTTCGGGTGAAATCTTGCAACTCAATTTTGAAGCAGATTATCTTCAACCGATTGAGCTGAAATTTTGCATACCTGTGTAAGTCGCCTGACAATGCAATTATGATGACATGGTGGTGATCTGGATGATGGTACTGGAAGGTGGCTATAATAACTTCGCAATGAAAGAACACAACCTCATCGAGTTTGGGCTCGTTTGAATCGTCTTGACGAATAGTTTGTCTTTCAATGGTAACCAGGGTCTGATGATGGAGCTGGGAGGTGGTCATAGGAACTCTGTAATGAAACGACGCAACCCCATCGAGTTTCGGCTCGTTTCATTCGTCTTGACGAGTACTTTGTTTTCAAACTTTTACAGGGTCTGATCTGATGATGGAGCTGGAAGGTGGTCATAGGAACTCAGTAAAGAATCGACGCAACCCCATCGAGTCTAAGCTAGTTTGATTCGTATTGACGAGTACTTTGGTGCTAGATGGTAACCAGAGTCTGATAATGGAGCTGGAAGATGGCCGTAGGAACTCAGTAATTAAACGACATAACCCCATCGAGTATGGGCTCGTTTGATTCGTCTTGACGAGTACTTTGGTGCTAGATGGTAACCAGAGTCTGATGTAAGGTGGCCATAGAAACTCAATAAGTAATTAAACGACATAACCCCATCGAGTATGGGCTCGTTTGATTCGTCTTGACGAGTACTTTGGTGCTAGATGGTAACCAGGATCTGATGATGGAGCTGCAAGGTGGCCATAGAAACTCAGTAATTAAGCGACACGACCGCGTCGAGATTGATTTGTCTTAATGGGTAGACCGTTTTTGATAGGTGGCGAGTGGTGGTGGTTTGGTGGACGTAAATAAATTCTGTATACCTACCTACACGTTCAATGAGTTGAACAGATGAAAAACGATGGGGAAAGGGATCGAAAGGGATGACTAAAAAGTAAAAAAAAGTAAAAACCTCTCTTTTATTTGTATGCGCTAAAAAGAAAAAAAAACTTTTACTATTCACTTGAAACGTCATTATACAATTTATATTACTTATATAAAAGGCTAAGTAAATACGAGAACATACTTAAATCTCGCGACGACCTTTTATATCGTATAAATTGTATTGTAATTACACAATTTTCACGTGTTTTCCTTTTAGCACATCTAAATAAAAGCTTGTTTTTTAAAAATATGTAAAAATAAATTAAGTTGTTTAGGTAATATTTGCCCAAAACCAAACACGCTTATATCAGATGGAAAAGAGAATCCTATCTATTGTGATTTTAAACTAAACTGTTTAATTCCTTACAGTATGCTACAGAAACTGTTCAGAAGCAGTAAAAATAACTGCTTCGATATTAGTAATACTTAAAAGAAACTGCTTGTATCAGTAAACGCTACATGTTCAAACAGTTGATATTAACTGTTTAGTTCCTTACGTGTGCTACAGAGACAGTTCAGAAGCATTAAAAATAACTGCTACGATATCAGTACAGCCTAAACACGGCAATACTTAAAAGAAACTGCTTGTATCAGTAAACGTTACGTAATCGAACACTTATTTTTAACTATTTAGCTCCTTACCGCGTGCTACAAAAACTGTTTAGAAGCATTAAAAATATCTGCTTTGATATCAGTAATACTTTAAAGAAACTGCTTGTATCAGTAAACGTTACATGTTCAAACAGTTTATATTAACTGTATATTTCCTTACAGTATGCTACAGAAACTTTCCAGAAGCAGTCAAAATAACTGCTACGATATCAGTACAGCCTAAACACGGCAATACTTAAAAGAAACTGCTTGTATCAGTAAACTTTACATGTTCTAACAAATAATTTTAACTATTTAGCTAAGGAGCTAAATAGTTAAAATTAACTGTTTGAACATGTTAAAAAAAACTGCTTGTATCAGTAAACGTTACATATTCAAACAGTTGATATTAACTGTTTAGTTCCTTATAGTATGCTACAGAAACTGTTCAGAAGCAGTAAAAATAACTGCTACGATATCAGTAAAGCCTAAACACGGCAATACTTAAAAGAAAATGCTTATATTAGTAAACGTTACATGTTTAAACAATTAATTTAAGCTATTTAGCTCCTTACTTTATGCTTCAGAATCTGTTTTGAAGCAGTAAAAATAACTGTTTTGATATCAGTAATACTTAAAAGAAACTGCTTGTATCAGTTAACTTTACAAGTTTAAACAGTTGATATTAAATGTTTATATCCTTACAGTATGCTACAGAAACTGTTCAGAAGCAGTGACATTAACTGCTTCGATATCATTAAAGCTTAAACACGGCAATACTTAAAAGAAACTGCTTGTATCAGTAAACGTTACATGTTAAAACAGTTAATTTTAACTATTTAGCTTCTTACCGCATGCTACAAAAACTGTTCAAAATCATTCAAAATAACTGCTTCGATATCAGTAATACTTCAAAGAAACTGCATGTATCAGTAAACGTTACATGTTTAAACAGTTGATATTAACTGATTATTTCCTTACAGTATGCTACGGAAACTGTTCAGGAGCAGTAAAAATAACTGCTTCGATATCAGTACAGCTTAAACAAAGCAATACTTAAAAGAAACTGCGTGCATCAGTAAACTTTACGTGTTCAAACAGTTAGTTTTAGCTATTTAGCTCCTTACTGTGTGCTACGGAAACTGTTCAGCAGCAGTAAAAATAACTGCTTTGATATGAGTAATACTTAAAAAAAACTGCTTGTAACAGTAAACGTTACATGTTCAAACAGTTGATATTAACTATTTAGTTCCTTACAGTACGCTACAGAAACTGTTTAGAAGCAGTTTAAATAACTGCTACGATATCAGTAAAGATTAAACACGGCAACCCTTAAAAGAAACTGCTTGTATCAGTAAACGTTACAGGTTCAAACAGTTAATTTTAATTATTTAGCTCTTTACCGCGTGCTACAGAAACTGTTCAGAAGCAGTTAAAATAACTGCTTTGACATCAGTAATACTTAAAAGAAACTGCTTGTATCAGTTAACTTTACATGTTTAAACAGTTGATATTAAATGTTTATATCGTTACAAAATGCTACAGAAACTGTTCAGAAGCAGTAAAAATAACTGCATCGATATCATTAAAGCTTAAACACGGCAATACTTAAAAGAAACTGCTTGTATCAGTAAATGTTACATGTTAAAACAGTTGATATTAACTGTTTAGTTCCTTACAGTACGTTACAGAAACTGTTCAGAAGCAGTATAAATAACTGCTACGATATCAGTACAGCCTAAACACGGCAATACTTAAAACAAACTGCTTGTATTAGCAAACGTTACATGTTTAAACAATTAATTTAAGCTATTTAGCTCCTTACTGTATGCTTCAGAATCTGTTCTGAAGCAGTAAAAATAACTGATTTGATATCAGTAATACTTAAAATAAACTGCTTGTATCAATAACATTACCTGTTTAAACAGTTGATATTAACTGTTTAGTTCCTTACAGTACGCTACAGAAACTGTTTAGAAGCAGTTTAAATAACTGCTACGATATCTGTAAAGATTAAACACGGCAACACTTAAAAGAAACTGCTTGTATCAGTAAACGTTACAGGTTCAAACAGTAAATTTTAACTATTTAGCTCTTTACCGCATGCTACAAAAACTGTTCAAAAGCATTCAAAATTAACAGCTTCGATATCAGTAATACTTAAAAGAAACTGCATGTATCAGTAAACGTTACATGTTTAAACAGTTGATATTAACTGATTATTTCCTTACAGTATGCCACGAAACTGTTCAGGAGCAGTAAAAATAACTGCTTCGATATCAGTACAGCCTAAACAAAGCAATACTTAAAAGAAATTGCTTGCATCAGTAAACTTTACGTGTTCAAACAGTTAGTTTTAGCTATTTAGCTCCTTACTGTATGCTACGGAAACTGTTCAGCAGCAGTAAAAATAACTGCTTTGACATCAGTAATACTTAAAAAAAACTGCTTGTAACAGTAAACGTAACATGTTCAAACAGTTGATATTAACTATTTAGTTCCTTACAGTACGCTACAGAAACTGTTTAGAAGCAGTTTAAATAACTGCTACGATATCAGTAAAGATTAAACACGGCAACACTTATAAGAAACTGATTGTATCAGTAAACGTTACAGGTTCAAACAGTTAATTTTAATTATTTAGCTCTTTTCCGCGTGCTACAGAAACTGTTCAGAAGCAGTTAAAATAACTGCTTTGACATCAGTAATACTTAAAAGAAAGTGCTTGTATCAGTTAACTTTACTTGTTTAAACAGTTGATATTAAATGTTTATATCCTTACAAAATGCTACAGAAACTGTTCAGAAGCAGTAAAAATAACTGCTTCGATATCATTAAAGCTTAAACACGGCAATACTTGAAAGAAACTGCTTATATCAGTAAACGTTACATGTTAAAACAGTTAATTTTAACTATTTAGCTCTTTACCGCATTTTACAAAAACTGTTCGAAAGCAGTAAAAATAACTGTTTTGATATCAGTAATACTTAAAAGAAACTGCTTGTATCAGTAAACGTTACATGTTCAAACAGTTGATATTAACTGTTTAGTTCCTTACAGTACGTTACAGAAACTGTTCAGAAGCAGTATAAATAACTGCTACGATATCAGTACAGCCTAAACACGGCAATACTTAAAACAAACTGCTTGTATTAGTAAACGTTACATGTTCAACAATTAATTTAAGCTATTTAGCTCCCTACTGTATGCTACAGAAACTGTTCAGAAGCAGTAAAAATAACTGCTTTGATTTCAGTAATACTTTTAAAAAAAAGGCTTGTATCAGTGCACGTTTCATGTTTAAACAGTTGATATTAACTGTTTATTTCCTTACAGTATGCTAAAGAAACTGTTCAAAAGCAGTTTAAATAACTGCTTTGATATCAGAAAAGCCCGAACATCGCAATACTTGAAAGAAACTGCTTGTATCAGTAAACGTTACATGTTCAAACAGTTGATTTTTACTGTTTAGCTTCTAACAGTTTGCCACAAAAACTGTTTAGAAGCAGTAAAAGTAACTGCTACAATATCAGTAAAGTCTGAACACAGCAAGACTTGAAAGAAACTGCTTGTATCAGTAAACGTTATTGTAAAAACAGTTGTTATTTACTGTTTAGCTCCTAACTGTATGCTACAGAAACTGTTCAGAAACAGTAAAAGTAACTGCTACGATATCAATAAAGCTCATGAACTCGGCAATACTAAAAAAACTGTTTGTTTTAGTAAACGTTAATGTTCAAACAATTGAAATTACTGTTTCACTCATTACTGTATGCTACAATAACTGTTTAGAAGTCAGTAAGAATAACTGCTGCGATATCAGTAAAGCTCTGAAAAGGGCAATACTTAAAAGTAACTGTTTGTTTCAGTGAACTTTAATGTTCATACAATTGAAATAACTGTTTAGCTCTTTACTGGATATGCCCATTTAAGAGTACTGTCAGTAATCAATTATGTCAACATAAAAATAAGTTTACTTAACCGTTTTTTTTTTTACTGTACATCAACAGTTAAAAGTCCCGTTTTATTTTTTTCAGTGCGGTTTTGCCTTTACATTCACTTTTCGAGCATCATCGCTATTTGAATGCCTTTGTTTTCAAGCCTTGGCAATCCAAATCTGAGTGGGACCTTTTGAATCACTGTTACCGTTCTTATAAACTGTTATGGTAATTAGTTGG
Organism: Scoparia ambigualis; assembly: GCA_963921215.1. Taxonomy (NCBI): domain Eukaryota; kingdom Metazoa; phylum Arthropoda; class Insecta; order Lepidoptera; family Crambidae; genus Scoparia; species Scoparia ambigualis. The sequence continues at coordinate 3,718,577 of OY992524.1, read as the reverse complement.
GATTTCAATTGTATGTCCTTTCTCTTTTTATGTTAAATGTCAATTATACACATTTCAGGGTGCAATATAATTTCGTGTTAAATTTCATTGTTTCAAGTTTTTAATTCCTAGTCTTCGATCACGACATGTTATCGAAGTTCCTAGTAGTTACAAGTTTCATTTATAAGAATTCTTAGCAAGTTTTTTAGCATTATCCAAACGTATAAAATCTTTTAACATCTGTCAACATTTCTAATGGAAAATGCTCAAGTTAAGGGGATCCTGCACGAAATTATGAAAATTTACGTATTTTTAAGTTGCTTTGACTTTACTATGCGCTGAATTAGTTAATACATTAAAAGAAGTTACGTAAGTTAGCCTGAGCATTGCACAAGGCTTATATGCACAGGTATTTGCTTTGTTGAAACTTGAAACAATAACAAACAATACATAAATCTAATGACTCTTAAAGACATTTTTTTCGACAACTTAATTTTACACATGAAACAATAATTCTTACATGAAAATATTTGTATTGATATTCCGCAGCTCACCCCCATCTTCAAAAAGCTTATTTTAATTTTTAACACATTCGCGTGATGGTTTTGTACATTTCGCAGAATAAAAATATTGGTCTAATCAAATTACTAGGTCTGAAACTTCAAAGGAGAATTGTTATAATTTTAAATATCAATATGATTGATTTTGCTTTGAACTTCATTAAGAGACATATGTCAGTTTTTGCGATCGCGTGGCACCCCCTTAAATTATAATCTTTATCAAATAACCTAACTTTAACATTTAAAAATAATATCTTACCCGTTACATAACAGTAAATCAAAGGAAAACCCCACTGTTGGGCAAAAGTCAAGTCTCCGGTACAATAATTGATGGGTGTTAGCCTAATCACCACTCTAGCCAAATGCGAGTTGGTGATCACAGACCCGAAACAACCGAAAAAATCAAAAACGCACTTTTCCTGACCTGGGAATTGAACCAGGGACCTCCGATTATCGGGACGAGCGCTTAGCAACCGAAGTGTCCATAACAGTACTTAGGTAAATATACCTAACCTAGTTGAAGGGAAGTGTAAAAGATGTTACAAACGATGTGCCTTGATAACACAGACAGAGAACATTTCAGCTCAACGAGTTTAGTAAAGCAAAACGTATAACTAGACCTCTTTACTACATTGCCTAGCATTCAGAAAGCAGGTCACCCCAAGCTGGTAAAATCATCTGAAGCGAAAGCTTTTAAGCACACAAAACTAGATAATTAATTATCGAGATCTTAATTCTCATCTTACAAAGACACAAATTACGCTGGCAAAAAAGCCAGCCTGGATTCTTGTAAGGGTCTACAAGCTTCAACAGGACCATTTGTTACACGATCTAATACGATAATTAATCAGAGTAACAATCGCTAACCGAGATCATTTGTACACGTTGGGAAATTTGTGTCACGTTCAGGGGATATAAAATTATGAACTTAATAAATGTTTTATAGACTATTGAAATTTTACTTAGTGTAGTTTGTTATTACTTTGTAAAAATAAGAAAAGAAATGGAAACAGTAAAATGTTTAATTTTATTTTTACTTATTCACACCTATACGAATATTATCCCCAAAGGGGTAAGTCAGAGACTATGCAATAAGGACAGCAAAGTTAAGTGCACTGCCCCAGACCACGCTTCACCTAATAACAACTGCACATGATCTGGAATACGACCAATCTGGAATACGACGAATCAGGAATACGACGAATCCGGAACAAATCGGCTTAGCGTGTTATGTAATTGGGCCCATCACCGCTCTATGCTGTTGGATGTATATGCAGTCTTTAGTCCGTTAGTCGCCATTTACGACACACGACGAATAATGCCACACCCCTCGAAAAACAACAGACAAAAACATAAAAAATCTTAAAAAATGTAATTTAAAACTATAAAGATGTTTCAGGCAAAGCACTTTGACCAGATGCGATAGAGAAAATAGAAAAATATAGTTCTGCTGACGCACTTATTAAGCTAACAGTTTCACAGTAACAGGAATTTGAGCAGTCGGAATTATTAAGACTCAACTAGGAGAGCACAACAAAGGATCCGTTAATGAGGTCAGATTCCACACAAAGTTTCCCGAGGACTGTGCGACAATTTGTTTAGTTGTAAATTTAAATGAAATGAAAAGGGGGAGTATCAAAATTGTCCTGTATAGTTAGTATGACGGGTCACTGGATGGGTGGTGAAATAAAGAAAATATCGAGCTTCTCCGTGCTTCTGAATAAACATAAAGCCGTTTGTCCCGGTTGTCGTCGAAAGATGGCAGTCGTTAAAACCTACCAACCCGCATTGGGCCAGCGTGGTGGGTTATGGCCCAAACTTCACATGTGATGTTCTCTATGTGGGAAGGAAAGGCCTGTCCTGTGCATAGCTGTGAGTTTATAGACTGACTAGCAGACCGCCGGCGACTTCGTTCGCGTTGACCCCGTACCCCGTGACGAATTTTCAAAATGGCTCTCCTCACAAGAACACTTATTGTGACGTTACCAAAATAGTTAGACATATGCTATTGCGATACTTTTTGTAGATAATGGTCTGCAAAGCCATAGTCCATTATTTTATTCTATCATCGATAGTTTTCGTAGCACACGCGATTTAAGGAATTTATTTGAGTTTTAGTAAGGATCCCTAATTTTTTTGAAAATATAATATAACCTATGTCACCCGGAGATAGTGTAGCTTCCCAACGGTGAAAGAATTTTTTAAATTTATTTTGTAGTTTCGGAGCCTATTCAATACAAACAAACAATCAAATGTTTCCTCTTTATAATATTAGTATAGATGATAAAGCAAATACTTACTACTACATTCGGATACTCAGAAACTTTCTTATGAATAATTATAATGATAGTAACGTGTAATCAGTGTTCTAATTACTTGAAGCGTGTGTATAATAAGGAACCATTTCATTCCCATCTGGCGCTCAACTTCAAGAAGATCCAGTTTAAATGAACGACTAGTGATGTGCCAAATGTTTTAGTATCCGTAACAAAGTTTTTGTGCTGATCTTGCTCATGTATTACGATACATGTATAATACCGTCCGTCGCAGCATCGTTAACAGTCAAAGTAAAAGACTTTGACTTATAACTCTACCTTCATAAGGTCCATAAAAATAATAAAAGTGAAGCAGACAATTAACATCATATGACTCTAACTTAAATATGACTTGCATCTTAGCCAGCCAGGGGATATCGAGTTATAACCATTATATTTGCTTTATGGTTTTAACCCACCACACATGCCAAGTGCCGTTTAGTGGCTTGTGGACGCGAAGACAACAAGTGGAACCAGCACAGCGGTTTATCGTCGTGTCTTTCTAGATAACGAGAATTTGTATAGTCATTGAAGCAACACCGCTCATAAGTTAGTTGTAATTAGGTCATACATTTGTATTACAAATTCATGTTCTCAATAACATGATTGAACGGTAAATAAAAATTCCCAGAAGGCACTAAAAGAAAACTATAAAAAATCGTTTTCGTTTCCAAATGTCCGTTAACGGATCTGTTCATTTTATAATGTTACGGCGCGCGTGCCTTTAGTAGAAAATTCTCCTGAAATCCCGACTAATAAAGCACAGCCGGCGCCCCGCACTGATGTGCTTACTACAAAATCCAGTTTTATTAATACTTGGATCCATTTTTATTTTTACCGTGTTCCTTTGTTTCCGCTAAGGAACTAAATTGTAATAGAGAAAGTAATAGCTGTGAAAATAAAGAAATATACATTTAATCATCAAAGTTTAATTATTAATTAATCATCATCATCATGATCATTATCATCTGTAATTAAATTAGCCTGGCATTTAATTAAGCCTGAACATAATGTAAATAAGATGTAATTAAATTACTTACTTATAATATGTTTTGCTGTTAGCCTTATTAAATAACAAATTAAATGTAAGTATTGGTTTCTTTACACCTCGATAGCTGAGTGGCAAAACGCTTGGTCGTTTATCTGAAGGTCTGGTGTTTTAATTCCAGGTGGGGCAAAGTGTGTTTTAGCTTTTTCCTTATTGTCATCATAAACCCGCACTTAATAGCAGTTGTGGTTATCCAATACTTATCAATTCGTCAAATAGCGATGACTTGATTTCAGTAACGGCTTTTGTTCAATTATTACTATTACTCCATTCTTAAGAGATCGTTATTGATAACTGCGAGCGTAAGACGATCTTTCTGTTTACCCAACATGATCTGTATAACAAGCATAGCGATTGTTCGTTAAATTGTCACGGCTGGTTAGCTACATTCAGTATTAAGGTAAAGGCGAACGGTTCCACGAGACATTTTTAATGACATCACTACTCGAAAGAAAAGTATCTTGGTTATTGTTAAACTCGATCCATTGTTCTCTAAAGTTGTAGCGTATATTCGATTTTGAAATGATGATTTGTACGCATCAATGTCTCTCACGTCGCGTATAACGTGAAAGAATACTGCCACCCCTTTCTTTTCTTGGGTGTCGTAAAAGGCGACTAACAGACTAAAGACTGCACATACTTCCAACAGCATAGAGCGGCGATAGGCTCACCACTTGTCACGCTGAGCACATGTGCAGTACCTATTTGCCACCTGTCACGCTGAGCACATTGCAGTACCTATTTGGTGAAAAGTGAACTATGGTAGTGCACTGCTTTTGCGGTCCTCATTGCCTAGTCTCTGACTTACCCGTTAGGGATAACAGTCCTAAGTGTATGTTTGTTAGAGGGTCGACAACGCGTAACCGATACGTCAGCCCTTGTAGACAAGTGGCAACCGCTCCATGTCGATTCGTTAGCGTTTGTCAATAGTAAATTTGTAGACAAGTTTACAGATATTTGGCGAAAACACACTATTTTGTCGCCTCTACAAAATACATAATTGAATAAAGAGGGAATAAATAAAAAATTATGATGGTAGCTAGGTTAGCAACTGCCAACCTATAACAATAATCGGAACTAACAACTCTGCGTACCTTCCGAAGCTCGGAGGAGTTCGAGATGTTTTTAATTTGGTCATATATAAGACGTACAGTGTCTCACATGATTGCAAACCGAACACCTTAGACATATTAGAGATTTAGCAATAAACTATAATGCAACTTTCATGGCAATCCAAATGCTCTAGCCGCTTAAAATAATGTATTACTTTTTCTTAACAATTCTTTTTCTTATTGCAGGTAATCAAAACTTTGGAAACCGGTAAGTTCATGGAGTACAAAGAGTTCAAAACCTACTTTAATTTTAGCTTACTTACGCCTGTTTTACAATTATGCTTTATATCGAACACTGAGTTTTGAAAAAACAGGCAAGCAGGTTAACCTTTTACAAAATGTCCTTCAATAAACTTTTGAACTTTATTGTTTGATTTTTGAATCAATCGCGTACCAAACAAACCACGTCGCGTAGCGGTGAAAGAATACTATACCACACTCTCTCTTCCCTTGGGTGTCGTAAAAGGCGACTAACGGACTAAAGACTGCACATACTTCCAACAGCATAAAGCGGCGATGGGCTCACCACCTGTCACGCTGAGCACATGTGCAGTCGCTATTTGGTGAAAAGTGGACTATGGTAGAGGACTGCTTTTGCGGTCCTCATTGCCTAGTCTCTGACTAACCCTTCGGGGGTAAATAGTCGTTATTGTATGTACGTATGTAGAAATAAGATAACCAGTACCTCAGCGGTTGAGGATTCCGCGTATAGAGCGCTTCCAGCTTCGGCTTTGCCATCAGGTGACATGAAGGCCAAATGTTTACCCGTTGTGGATTAAACAAAAAGTTGTGTCTCTATCTTAAAGTTTTCTTTTTTTTATTCTGATCCCCCAACGTAGTACGTTTTACTGAGTGGTAGAGCCACGTTGCGTTGCAGCACACATTGGGCCGGCTCGCCCGGCGTAATACCACAAAATAATGGCACTTGGTGCTGTTGTGTTTCGTCCGACCAGTGAGGGTTCCGGAGGCCCCTCCCCCCCCCTCCCCCTCCTCCCAATTCCTATTCCTTCCTTAAACCTCCTTAAGCCTCCCTCTTTTACAAAAAAAAAAAAACGTAGGTTAAGTCGGACGTTATGTACCAAGTAGTGTACCTAAACAAAATCTAGGCCTCGCTAGTGCGGCTCTTCTATTCTATTTTATTCCTAATTCTATGCAAAACTATATTAATCCAAACAAAACTCATTTTCCATTTTTCCTGCACGCTCGGTGCCCTATCTACTCATTCTATTACTATTTCTTATCTAATTCCTTATATCTTTAAACATTTTCATTGCATATGTATATGCCCTACTGCTCTATTTACCCTAATCTTATGTTTAATTACTAAAGTTCGTATAAATACGTTTCATTTTTATTGCTATTCCTCCAGAGCCCTTTCCATTTATTACTAACTTATTCTATTTTTACTTATTAACCTATACAATTTTTCTTAACTTATATTTCTGACATGCTGCCTTCACTTTCCGGTTTGCCATGCACTTTAGCAGAGTTTTACCCTTATTGTTTACGGGATTCTTATTTACTTATTTTATTTACTTATTTGCTTATATTTATTTACCCATTTACTTCTATTTATTTCTCATAGCTTATCATTAATCACTTATTTGTATTGCTTTATTTTATACTATGTTTATCCAAGTATAACACACTATACTTAAAAAACCTATTCTACACGTTAAGATTATTTTACTTATAGGGTCCTTCAAACGAGGCGTGAAGAAGCACTTTGTGGGCCGGCAGAGTGAGGGTGACTGATGCTACGTCTCTCACGCTGCACCAGTTGTCCTCGCGCCTGGACTTCATTTCCACTTAACATCAGGTGGAGTGGGGTCATTGCCGGGCTTAGTATATAAAAAAAAAACTTACTTCGTTTCCTACCTGATTATCCGCGTGCCCATTCCCGGGCATTTCTGCGCGGGCCTTCACCCAGTACAAATGGTCAGCTTTGTCTTGCGTGAGAGCCCGCTGCCGGTCTGCCCGTGAATTGAGCGCTAAGCTTTTATGACCCTCGGTAACGGGATCTGCATTTAGGGTATTATTTTCCGCACACGGCTCATTCTCCGAGGCGAAGGCCGATCTCCTCTTGAAAACTTGAAAGACCAACCTCGTGTTGACTGAGTTCGTTTGCTGGAGATCGGCCTGCGCCACGATGCACCCCCGGTTTCCATTGAGGCCAGTTAGCTGCTGGTTGTCCACAATGTCGCCCTTAGCAGTAGGATACCCTTGCTCTTGCTAAGGTATCCCACCGCTGCCTAACCGGGCATTCTGGGTCAAAAGCGTTATGGTGCACGCTGCCCTTTCCGGCCTTGCAACAGTTCACGCATGAGGGCGGGAGCCCTTTTTGTACCGCATCACACTGTGTACGCATATGTGGTCGCGTATCTATAAGCGTATCTAAAAGTATTGGAGAAAAGTGCGAGAATCTGTTTTGGACGTTGTCTAATTTTAGACATTTTTTTTAATTGTAGGAAAACGTCATGTGCGGCTTAGACAAAGAGTTTTTTTTAATGAAATTAACAAACATACAGCTGTCATAAGAGCAAGTGATTTTTTTGACAGGCGTTTCTTTCAAAGCTGTCTTAGCACAATGTCTGTCGGTAGTTAACTACTAACGAAAATTAATAATTCAGTAATAACTTGGCCACATTTTTGGGATTTGGCCAAGGTGTGCGACGAAGAACTGTTTTAATTATAATGGAAACACGTTACAAACGTTTTTTGATAGTAGAGTTGGCCATCCTAACTAAGTGTAATATTATCATTGCGAAAGTGAGTTTGTTTGTTCGTTTCGTTTTCACGTTTAAGGGGAGGTATTTCGAGCGCTACTCTGTCGCTCGCTCGACGGTACGACGGTAAGGGGTATAACAGCGAAGCGGCGCGAATAATCGCTTTATAGGTATTTAAAAAAAATATATAGATGTAATAAAAAACACGATCGGTTATAATCCCTCAAATTATCTATTAACTTAATTTTGGTAAATGACTCATAATATCAAATCACTTGTTTTAAGAATAAAACCTAGAAAAGAAGATAAAATGAGACAAAAATATGTAACTTTGTGAATTTATTCTATCGAGCCAACTTTGCAAATCATGTTTCCATCGGGTATATTCTACAGAATAAAGCCTCAACAATATTTTATAATTTTACTGTTTACCTACTACTTCAAAAATTAATTCTAAGAATGTGTTATTTTAATTTTTCACTAACATCTAGCCCTAAACCGAAACCCTAAAACTGATTTTGAGGTATTTTGGTATAGAGATTGAAAACCTACTTGATCAGACCCCGAAGAGATGGTTTTTGACCACTTTACCCCGCGATATATTTCATGATTATTGGCTTAATCACCAAGCTTGTCAAATGCGGTTTGGTGATCACAAACCTGGGCTAAGCATCGACAAATCTAAAACACATTTTGCCTTGGAAATGTAAAATTGGCATAGCTTATTTACTTTTTTTATTTACAGAAAATTGTGATATATTTTCTGCGAATAACAATTTTTTGCCGCCTCTGTAGTCTAGTGGCTAAGCTACCGGTTTCAGACCCAGAGGTCCCAGGTTCGATTCCCAGCGGGGGGTACATCTTTGTGTGCTCGGTTTAGTTAGTGGTAGGGCTGTTAAGTCCGCCTGGCTAGCTACCTCCATCTTATCTAAGTCTGTCGCCATAACAATGATGTTTATAGCATTGTTGTGTTACGACAGTTTGAGATGAGACAGCCAGTTCCTCAGTGGTTGAGGATTCCGGGTGGAGCGCGCTTCCACCTTCGGCCTTATTGTCACTTACCATCAGGTGAGATGAAGGGCAAGAGCATATCCGTTGCCGAATTAAAAAAAAATTGTAAGATATGGCAAGGGATATATTTACATAATTATGCCAGCACGACTTGTAGTGAAACATTGCAGGATCATATACTAACAAAGCTAGTTTATCAGCGTTTCTTAATCAAGTAAGGATGGGTGCGTAACCATTCGTAATCGTACTTCCTTCTGGCGGACTGAGTGCCGAAATATGCGTCCATCATGTTACCGCCCATTCTGACGTAGTGCTTGCAGTCGAAGCCTTCTCCGTTGTAGAAAAATGCATCTGTAAATATAAATAACAAGCACATATTTATTATTTTCTTTTTTTTGTACTGTGTTTTTTATTGTGATTTTGTGTACCAACATGTGTGTGTCTTTTAGCAGTAAATAAAGTTTTTATCTATCTACATAGATTCCCGACTATTATCCCCATAGGGTTAGTCAGAGGCTAGGCAATGAGGACCGTAGAAGTAGTCCAAGCCATAGTGCGATAGTGTCTTTACTTAAGAGACCGCAACTCGAAGTTCCTATTGGATGAGGTGACAGCCAATAGTAGAGGATCCGAGTATACAACGACCTTCACCGGGCCGGTTAATGGATAAAAAGTATTTTATATCAAAGAAGAATAGGCTTTTTGTATGAAACCCGTCCCACCCCTGAAGAAAGGGTTTTTAACTTTTAACATGGTAAGTTTCGAAATAAATAGTGTAATTTGTTGTAAGGACTGCAAATATGAACGAGCGAATGAATGAATGAAAAAAAAGGAAAAAAAAAATGAAAAATGAGGGTGTATAGTTAAATTCAAGAAAAATCTTGACTTTAATTGTATGTTATCATTTATTATTTTAATTTTCTTCTTCTCAATAACTTTTTTCTCCAATGCCTGACAGATTTGCTGTTGTACAATAAAATGCTTCACTTTTGAAGTACTTTCATTTGATGCATAGATGTAAGTGTTACAAGGGGGGGACGTTATTCCCATTCTTCTTTAATACCTATATTAAAAAATATATCGCGAGTGGGTTGGCTGAAAATTTCAGTCCATTATTACATTTTTTTTTAAACATTGCACTGGTATTTAGGCGTTAATAAAATGCTAAAATATAAAAAACATTAAAGTACTAACTGCTGAAAAGATGCATCAACCAATGTACCAAAAAGATGGTTATTGTTATGGATAACGCATCTTATCACAATACTTTAGCGAAGAACACACTTACTTCAAATAGCAATAAACCAGAAACGCATAAATGACTAAAAATAAAAACATTACCTTTTGACGAATCCATGAAAAAGATCGATCTATATGATATCATTTTTAAGGAATAAATAGGACAAAAGGGCGTTTGCTATTGGTTCGTTGCAAAACAGTACGAGTGTATTTTGACATATTTTAACTAAAAAAACAAAACCGTCTATTTATTATTTTATTATAAATAATAGCAATAGTACAAAGAGGAAATATAATTAAGAAACCATGCCGTATGTGAATGTTAATTACATAAGGCATGCATGGCAGACCAAATAATTTCGAATTCATTTTGATTTGGCTGAGAGTACTTAATAAAATTAAAAAATTCTTGTCGATTTATTGCTCGACTCAAAGCTCGACCACTGATAAATAAAGGGCCGCTCGATGAGGCAGACGTGTGTCAGTCATACAAAAATGACAAGAGGTCCCATACTGATAGAGTTGACTCAACCTATCGAGCGACAGATCCATGTTTTTGTTTATGTTCGGTGTAGAGTAATTGCCATAGTTACAGAATAGACACATCTGCACTTGAACACCGATGCATTGTAAATATATTACGCACACACTAACCATGTGACAAAATTATGTGGTTGATCTCTACTTATATTTTAAGTGCTCCAAAATAATACTCAGCATTTACAAATGTATCGCTATCCTTTTCAGCTTAAGTTAAGCTTTTGTTATACTAACCACATTATGGATCTTTGTTGTCCGATAAATAAACATTTTTTTTTTCAATATCACTGACAAATAGCATGCGCACTCTCTTTCATTCAATGAACAAGCTACAGGCAGCTGATATGCTGCTGCGTCCTTACGCAGCATAGCAGCTGCCTGTAGCTTGTTCATAAATAAGGATTTATGGCACGGGATGGTACGCTGGGACCTCTCTTTTGCAAGTTTTCACTCGTAGCAATATTTTAATTTTTAAAACTCGACAACCGGAACTCAAGCTTAATTTTTCGCAGACAACCCTATATCACTGTGTAATGAGATTATTTTAAATATATACATCATCATCATCATCATCATCATCATCAGCCTATTAACGTCCCACTGCTGGGCACAGGCCTCCCACGTGGGCAATAGCACGTGGGGATATTGGGCCATAACCCACCACGCTGGCCCAATGCGGGTTGGTGGGTTTTAACGACTGTCACCTTACGACAACCACCGGGACCAACGGCTTGACGTGCCTTCCGAAGCACGTAGAAGCTCAAGATGTTTTTTTAATTTGGTCATCCATCTAGCGAACCGGCATTATTTATTAACCAGACGGTTGCAAATTACTAATATTGACTTACCGTTTATACCTGCCTACCCTTTTCGAACGAGGCACTTTCTGGTCTTAAGGGTGAGGGTGACTGATGGTACATATCTTGCGCTGCACCAGTTTGTCCTCGCGCCTGGCCTCCACTTTTACTTCATATCATGTGGAATGGAATCATTTGCTAAGCCTAATATAAAATAATAATAATAATAATCTGTTTATAATCTTACCATTTGTCATGTCCGTGCCATAAATTGGGAATCCATTTTCAACTCTATACATGCAGTTTCTACGCTCAAGTTCGCATGGGCTGTAATAATCTTCGAAGTACCAAGAGCGCGAGTCCCATCCACACACTGGACTTATTATGGTTCTAAAATTATACAATTAAAAAAACTAATAATTTTCCCACGTTCACACCAATTGAGCCCCAAGCTATGTTTCATTGGAACTTGTTTTTAATATTTAACTAGATAACGGATGCACTTACTTTAACATATAGAAAACCCTAGACAGAAGAACATTTTAGGAAAATAGTGATTTTATATTAACTCAACCGGGAATTAAACTCAGTGTCTCAGGAAATGTGGGTGCTGTGGAATTCTTTGGAATGATAATGAAAATGAGGATATTATGCGATTGTCTACATTACGTCTTCTGACTCTCTTCAGCCTATTACCGTCCACTACTGAACGAAATCCTCTTCTAATGCTCATTAGGAGAGGCTTTCGTTCAGCCTTCTATCCCAGTCTTGGGCAGTCCGCATCCGTCCATTGCCCGCCACATTCCTAATGTCGTCCGTCCATCGCGCTGCAAGGCGTCCTACACTGCACTAGCCTAGACGCGGTCTCCACTCTAAGACAGACCTGCCTCTCCTGACTTAATGTTTTTTTTTCCAAATAATACCTTACCTACTCCGTATACAAATCATGAAATGTCCGTAACAGTCGTTGTTTTTCTCATATAACTCATGGGGCATGTACTCGTAGTCCACTCCTTCAAATTTAAAATTTTCCTCTCTTGGCCTAAGAGTTGGCCTGGTCGTGGTTGTAGCTCTCCCAAACATAAGACCCAAAATAGCATCGACTGAAACCAGAAAATTGGTTAAGGGTTGGCAACAAACTTTAACAAAACCACAGAGAAACCTTCTTAGCTAAAGGAAAGGTACACCGATCTAAATACTTAATTATTTTTCCATCCATCCTCTCTACATGACCAAACCATCTCAGCACCTTAGTAGTAACATAAGAAAAGGATGACTTTCTTTTTTATGTGTAAAGGAGGCAATCGAAGAGGGGGGGTCGGATCAGGGCCAGACCGACCAGATGGGAAGTAATCACCGCCGCCCATGGACACTAAGACAAACGCAAGAGTCATCCGCCTCCGGTACTGGAGAAAACACAACAGCCACGTGTGTCATTGTTTCACACCGATATTTCGTGAGATGGTGGTACCACATCCGGCGAGACAGTCCAATTTCTTTTTTTTTAGATAAATTAAGGAGGCAAACGAGCAGGCGGATTAACTGATGGAGAGTAATCACCACCCATGGACCAGAGGAATCGCAGACGCGTCGCCGGCCTTTAAGGAAGGAAAAAATAATTCTGATGCAAACTAAACAACTGACCAAAAACCAAATTTCTTACCTTGCGTCACCGATGCCAAACTCGTCAACATAACCAATACGAACACCTGCATCGTCTCTTAGCTCACAGCGTGATGTGATAATAAACCGCTGGAAGTCTATTAAAATTTCGCTATTGGTGTGCATCCGCGTCTGGAGCGCAATTAAGGCGGGCTAGATTTTAATTGCGTTCATTACCGATAAGTGCTGTTTCAGTGCGCCCCAGAAGTGTTTGTTCTGACTAGATTTTTCTCTGTAATCAGCATAACGAAATATTTTGCATGTAATTCTCGTGTTTATTATTTTTATATTTTAATTATAAAATTTTCGCAGTGTTGCATAGCGGCTATAGAATACTACCGCCTTCCCTTGGGTGTCGTAAGAGGCGACTAACGGACTAAAGACTGTACATACATACAACACCAAAAAGCGACAATGCGCTCACCACACGTCACGCTAGCACATGTGCAGTCGCTATTTTGGTGAAGAGTGAACTATAGCATAGAACTGCTTTTGCGGTCCACATTGCCTAGTCTCTGACTAACCCTTCGAGGATACTAGTCGTGATTATATGAATGTATATATTTAATTTAATTGCAACAATATGACTAGGTATAGGCGGAATAAATGATATGAGATAATTTCTGATGGCGCTCCCTCACCAAAAGACAATATACAGAGACATAACAGAAATAAATTTAAAAATGTATTAACTAAATTACTAATTAACAAATGCTATTATAATATTAATAATATTTGTAAAGATGATGATATCTTGACATTTTAATTAATTTAATATATTTTATGTTAGTTATTCTTATTAAATGTTACAATTTATTGTTTGTTTGTATTGCAAAAACATAACTTTTTTAAATATTCATATACCTGTATTGGTGAAACATACATATGGTTCTAAATCAACACCAACATCACTCAATAATATGTACCTATGTTTATGAATAAATGATTCTGATTCTTATTCTGAAAAGCAAAACAATTTCAAGATTCGATTTTGAGTTTTACTTAACAAATTATATTATTTCGGTTTGCTCTCCATACTATGATTAATCAACATAAGGTTAGGATTGAGCTGATCTTATGTTACACATATAGAAGGGTTTTTTGAGAAATTTAAGCTCTAAAATGGGTTTAATGCGAAATATTCCTTCATATGAAGATAGGTTTCATTTCTTCTTCCATCAGATGACCCGCCTGCTTGTTTGCCTCTTTTTACATTAAAAAAACCGGCCAAGTGCGAGTCGGACTCGCCCATGAAGGGTTCCGTAGCAGCAAGTAACATCATATAAAAGCGCTTGTAGTTCGTTGTAACTTTGATCGATGTTTTAATAATAGTGTATTTTTTTTAAATTAATTAATTTATGACGTATTAAAAAAACTATTTACTAGATCCTGTTCAAACTAATTTTTGGTGGAAGTTTTCATGGTAATGTACATCATATATTTTTTTTAGTTTTATCATTCTCTAATTTTAGAAGTTACAGGCGGGGGGGGGGACACATTTTACCACTTTGGAAGTGTCTCTCGCGCAAAAGAAAAAATGATATTAGAAACCTCAATATCATTTTTTGAAGACCTATCCATAGATACCCCACACGGATGGATTAGATAAAAAAAAATTTTTTGAGTTTCAGTTCTAAGTTGGGAACCCCCAAAATTTCTTATTTTTTTTCCATTTTTGTGTAAAAATCTTAATGCAGTTCACAGAATACATCTATTTTCCAAGTTTCAACAGTATAGTTCTTATAGTTACGGAAAAAAGTGGCTGTGACATACAGACGGACAGACAGACATGACGAATCCATAAGGTTTCCGTTTTTTGCCATTTGAGTCAATTGCATAAAAATTGTACGTCATACAAAAGAATAATTACAAAGGAGTTATTTTTTTCGTCATACAAAGGTGTTTATGTTAGACAAAGGAATTCATAAAGTATGGTTCATACTGACATTATCCATCTATATATTTTATCTATACAGAATGTAATAAAAATAAAAATTAATTAAACTAATTTAAAGTAAAAACGCTTTAACGGTTTTTATTAACATAAACGTGTTCCATTAAAAATTAGCAAAAAATGAGCTTCCTCTCCTAAATGCAGGAGACATTTAGGATAATGTTCGGGAATTTCGGGACCCTTTATTTATTGGGAAGGAAAGAGATTGAGAAAGTCTTTGTTTTTCATTTCGTTTTTGTAGTAAATTTTCGATATCATCATTTTAAAGTTCGAGTTTTGAAGTTTTTATTATTGACAAGCAAATAGTGTATAGACCCTAACGTCATTTCCTTTGTATGACGTTATACAATGTCATACTAAAGGAACCAAATTTTGTTGTGACAAAATGAATTCTTAAATAATAGGTTACAAATTTTAAAAATTATTACAGTTCTGATTACCACACTGTTTTACACATTGATTAATCTATTACATTTTGGGGGTAGTTGCTCGCGTCCGTAGGTTTACCCTTGAGACCCTACACGTGATCCCTGGGTGGTGCTAAATGAGTGACACTGACTGAGTGGTAGAGCCACGCTGCGTTGCAGCACGCATTGGGCCGGCTCGCCCGGCGTAATACCACCCTCTCACGAATATTCGGCGTGAAATAATGGCACTTGGTGCTGTTGTGTTCCGTCCGACCAGTGAGGGTACCGGAGGCCCCTCACCCCCCCCTCTCCTCCCAATTCCTATTCCTTCCTTAAACCTATTCCTCCCTTAAAGGCCGGCAACGCGTCTGCGATTCCCCTGGTTTTGCGGGTGTCCATGGGCGGCGGTGATTACTCTCCATCAGGTGACCCGCCTGCTCGTTTGCCTCCCTCTATTATAAAAAAAAAAAACATAAAAAATAATTTTAAGCAAAAACCTTAAACTTACCTAAATTATGACGTCATACAACTGGCACTTTTTATACGACGAAATTCACTTCGAACCGACAACAAAAACATCACTTGAAAATTCTGATGGCTAACATTTGATTTTGTTAGGTTGGCAGTAGTAATAGTGCTGCCACCACGTAAAGACAAATACGAATGCGATCTCCTAGGTTTAGAAGCATCTAAATCTTAGTCATACAAAGGGTGTTATACAGAGGAAGAAAACTTGAGACAAGTTTTCTGCACGAGATTTTGTAAGAAAATTAATTACTTATGATGACAAAAAGTAATCTAGCGAGTAAAACATTTATTACTTCAGATAATTCATGTAAAGAAATTGCGACTTTTAAACGGCTTCACAAGTTATCAATTTTTTTTTACAATTAGAAAGGGGTAGACAAGCAGCTTTTGTATGGCTTTTGTAAGACAAGAAAAAATCATACTTTTCAAAAAAATTTTTTTTTCTACTATAAATTATCAACCCTACATAAAATTATTAATTTCGTACAATTAAAAAGAAATAGTAGTACTAATAAAAAATAATTATCATGTTAGTAATTGTTTTCTTTTTTTTATATAGCTACTTTATTGTGATGGACAAATTATTTTTTCCAGATGTACAATTTTTATGCAATTGACTCATTTGGCTACGGAACCCTAAAAACCACCACTAGAAAAAGAGAGGCGGTTAATTGTATTAATCGATATTGCAGTACCAGTAAAAGCTTTTACGATTCATAGAACGCGTCTGTGATCACCAGTCCAATTGGCATGCGTGGTGAGGTGATTAACTTAATACCTACAGAACAATTGTAGCAATACCTTGATTTCATAAATGGAGGCATTCGTTCAGCTGTTAGACAATAGCCTATTCATTCACCACCTAGACAATAAGTTACACCTGATTTATATAATTAATGATACAACAAAAAAATGACACAACGTCTTCCGGCGCTGAATGAAATGAAATGGCAGCAAGCCAATAGGAAACAACGTATCAGTCCGCATGTCACAATACACGATGCGCCACTTTGTCACCCGCTCGTATTGTTCTATTTGCGTTTGGCTATTTGTTTTTGTGATGATACGATACCTCGGCTTCCATAATGGTGGTAAGGTAAAATACTTATATTATGACATTCACGACTATTATCCCCAAAGGGTTAGTCAGGGACAGTCAGGGACTAGGCAATGAGGACCGCAGAGCTGTCCACTGCCATAGTTCACGTTTCCCCAAATTTCAACTGCACATTGTCATGTCTTCAGCGTGATGGTGAACTCATCGCCGCTCTATGCTGATGGATGTATTTGCAGTCTTTAGTCCGTTAGTTGCCTTTATCGACACCCAAGTAAGAAAAGGGGTTGGTAGTATTATTCTAGTTAGATGCTATACCTCACGGCTTCCCAAAAAAATTACTAACGGATTTAAAGAGCATTCTAACTCAAACTAATACGATTACATCAAAATGAACCCTCACGGAGAAGCAAACCTGTAATCTCTTTTCTCAAACCCATGATCTCACCATTAAACTATGGAGACGGTTCCGTCAACGCAAAACATCCGAACGCACAAAATTTTCAAAAATCTAAAGACCATATTAAAAAATGCGATTAAGATAACAAGAAAGGTAGAATAGGGAATGTTACATACAATCTACCCGAGTCCGAATAGCGAATCTCACGTAAAAACTATTCGGCTAATGAAAGCGGCTCAATTAGCGGCAGTTATGCCATTATTGCGCTGAACCCCAAGTGAGTGAAATGAAAAGATTGGACGGAGAGCGGAAGAATTGGCAATCTGCGTGGCAGCCGATCGGACGCGGAGCGGTAATCAAGGCGGAGTTGATAAGGCATGGGCATGTATGAATGAAAGATAATGAAGGAAGAAGAACAGAAAGTGAGAAAAAAAGTTAGAACGATAGAACAAAAGAAGGAGAGAAAGAACATTAGAATGATACAACAGAAGAAAAAAGTCGGTATACGGGCGAAAGTTTTACGTGACAACGACTTTGAGTGGTAAAATAATTTTAATGTGAATATTCATTCGTATAGTAGGAAGAAGGATGAAATAGGAAAGGGACGCGTGCCTTTCACTTTTTATGTCTGTCTCTCTCGCTCTTAGGCGGGCTAACCATGCCCGAGTGGAAGGGACGCGTGCCTCTCACTCGCTCTCATTGTGAGCGCATAACGTGAGCGGAGCGTAACGCAGTTTCTTGAAGTGTCACCCGGCAAACCAATTTATAAGACGTTGTCACGTCAAAAGACAGAAAGAAATAAAGTTAGAAATATAGAACAAAAGAAAGAAAACAATAACATTACGTTTTAGCAATATACCATAGCATATAATGGTAAAAGGGTAACTATTACACTCCTACTTTAACGACTGAACATCATATTAGCAAAGATACTTAAAAGCGAAGAGTGGAAAATAGCTTTGTATTTAATTTTTTAAGTTTTCACGCTTTAACCACTAAAATAATTTTGATCAATTTTGTTATAGAGATATATGAGGATGCTTTTAGATGGTTACAAGCAATTCTTAGAAGCGACAACATAACGCGAGCAAAGCCACGAGCTACAGTTAGTAATTCAATAGCACAAAGATCGTGCACCGCATCCATAGGTCACATCACAGCCTTCGCCTCTCATTGATTCGTGCTCAATGCGACCTATATCCCGACTGAGCATTCAGCGGCATTCTAAGACAGTGATCCTATTCACATCGTATACTCTAGAGTCCCGGTCTAGTTTATTTATTGTATATAGTGTCAGTAGAATGAATGTACATAGGTATTGTAAGACTGAAATTAGATCAATCTATTAGCAGATTCTTAATCGTGTTGCGTAGCGGTGAAAGAATACTACCACCTTTTCCCTTCCCTTGGGTGTCGTAAAAGCGACTAAAGGACAAAAACTGCACATACATCCAACAGCATGGACGATGCGGATGGACACACCACCTGTCACGCTGAGTACATGTGCAGTCGCTATTTGGTGAAAAGTGGACTATGTTATAGGACTGCTTTTGCAATCCTCATTGCCTAGTCTCTGACTAACCTTTCGAGGATAATAGTCGTGATTATATGTACGAGGATGTATGTACTTTTAATGATGAAAAGATTGATGGATTTTGTATAAAGCGAAAGATGTGTGCAAGGACTGTAGCAGATGGCGGTCCATAGTCTCTACCTAACCCTATGGGACACAGACGTGAGTTTATGTATGTATGTATCTATATGTATTTAGTTTGATGGCTGTTATGGTTGGCTAGTCTGAATTACTAGCACCCACCATCTTATCTTAGTCGCAATAACAACAAAGTTAGAAACAATGTTGTGTTTTGACAGTAATTAGATAAGGTATAGCCTGTTCCATTGTTTTTGAGTATTCCGGATTAAGTGTGCTTTCACCTTCGTCGTCACTTACGTCGTTAACCCTAAAAAGATAACCTACGCCGCAAAGGCGCCCGCGCAGCAAACATATAGTTGTCTCTTTTTATACAGCGCGTATATTAACTTGTTCTTTTTAGCCAACTCAGTCGTTTTCCAGACCTATCGCAGGACGGCTGTTGCTAACCGAGTACCATATTTTTGAAGTTATGAGTTTTTATGCGCTCGCGAGGCGTATGGTTATCTTTTATGTAACTTTTAGTGTTGCTTGATTCTTTTGATTTATTGATATAAAGTGTTATTTATACATGTTTTTGTTTTGTTTTTAGGAAACAGTATTAGCGTAGACCATGGCAAGTAGAAGGGCACTTGCGGAAGACGAAATATGCCTATTATTGGACCGAGAAGATAAGAATGGTGATACTCAAGAAAGTGATAGCGAGGTAGAAGATTATGAGAGCGAAGATGATGTTCAGAGTGACGTCAAAGATGAGTAAATCAATAAAAGTCAAAAAAGGCAGCTACTGCACGTCGAAAAAGAAGAGAATGTCAAAAAGGAGCTGCGCGAAATGTTTAAACCTGTTTGTGGCAAACTCAAAAATGACGTTTGTTCTGACTGCCTCGAAAGCCAATTATACCAAGGTTTTATTGTTTTTTAGACTGAATACTCTATAGTCTATTAGTTAATAAGAAAAAAACATGTTGACTTGTAATAATTTATAATTATTTGTTCCTTTAAACAGAAGACTGATAATTTTTGTTATTTTTCATAGATGTTTCATAATTAAATGTTAAAAATTACTTTAATATAAACTTTATTAAAATGAATGCTTTTTATTTTTAAAACTCTTACAAACCTTTTACGTTTTTAAATTAGCTAAAATAAATATAAATTATTGGAATAAATACACGCGTTAGAAAAGTGTGCGCCTCTGAAGCGTATGGTTATCCTTTACGTAATATTTAGTATGGTTATCTTTCTAGGGTTAAAATAAAGTCAGTAAAGTAAACACCTTATTTGTCCCAATGCTTGGCAAAAGCGACCATCATTTAAAGCAAGTTATCGCTACATTAGACGGGTAATGTAAGTATAAAAATATCTTAAATAAATAAATATGAAATGCAGTTCGTTACTAGCACCCACCATCTTATCTTAGTCGCAATAACAACAAAGTTAGAAACATTGTTGTGTTTTGACAGTTATGAGATAAGATATAGCCTGTTCCATAGTATTTGAGTATTTCGGATTAAGTGTGCTATCGCCTTCGTCATCACTTGCATCGTTGAGATTTAGTAAAGTAAATAGGGGGGCGATCGCACTAAATAAACTTAACCCAACTGAACCTCAGCCGTTAATAGTGCTATCGCGTTTGACACACGCGATGGCGATATACGAATCCAGCAGAATGGCTGAGCTTCAGTTGTGGTTTGGTTGTGATTATTTAGCGCGATCGCCCCCCAGCTTATAAACAGTTACTGTCCTAATGCTGATCAAATATAAAAATAAAAATATCTTAAATAAACAAATATGAAATGCTGTTCGTTGGTACGAGTATATACGCTTCATTTGAAAACGGCTGGACCGTTTTAAAAAGTAGTAGTTCAGTAGGTTCTTACGGAAAGAAAAATTGGTTAAGTTTCCGGAAATGTTTACGTCAAAGAAAAACTGAACCCCCTTTAGGGGATCCTGCACGAAATTGTGAAAATTTACGTATTTTTAAGTTACTTGTATCTAATAAGCGCTGAATTAGTTAAATACATTTTAAAAAAACTTACGTAAGTTAGCCTGATCATTACACAAGGTCGTGGCCTTGTTGAAATTTGAAACAAATTCTTTAAACAATAGCAAACAATACAAAAATGTAATAAATAAAAAATTGGTTGCCTGTAAAGTCGGTATACGGGCGAAAGTTATACGTGACAACGACTTTGAGTGGTAAAATAATTTTAATGTGAATATTCATTCGTATAGTAGGAAGAAGGATGAAATAATAGGTGCCTTTCACTTTTTATGTCTGTCTCTCTCGCTCTTAGGCGGGCTAACCATGCCCGAGTGGAAGGGACGCGTGCCTCTCACTCGCTCTCATTGTGAGCGCATAACGTGAGCGGAGCGTAACGCAGTTTCTTGAAGTGTCACCCGGCAAACCAATTTATAAGACGTTGTCACGTCAAAACATTTTATTTCGACAATTTTTTAATTTTACACATGTAACAATAATTCTTATAAAAATATTTGTATTGATATTCCGCAGGTCACCCCCATCTTAAAAAAAAGCAAATTTTCATTTTTTACACAAGCGCGTGCTGGTTTTGTACATTTCGCAGAATAAAAACATTGCTCTAATCAAATTACTAGGTCTAAAACTTCAAAGCAGAATTGTTCTAATTTTAAATATCAGTATGATTGATTTTGCTTTGAAGTTCATTAAGAGGCTTATGTCAGTTTTTGCGATCACGCGAATATGAACTCAAAACCATGACTCTTTTTACGCATTCAATAATACTTTTCATTTTTACAAAAAAAGCGGAACAATAACTGTATTACTTACATATAGTATTAATTCAAAATTACGTATTTTCTATTTTATTGTCTCTATCGTTCGGGTTATTCAACATTATCTTTAAAACTTATGGAAGACTATAAAATATGGACACGGCAAACATCTATCGGGTCTGCTTGTCGTATACAAATCTCGTGAACACCATATCCATCACACATTAATCCAGGACTAACATTGATTCGTTGTGCTCAATGTGACCTATATCCCGACGATTGTGTGTTTAGAGCTGCGTTGATGTGCAAGAGATTTAATGACGATACGCTGACAATCTCGATGTTACAGCGGCTAGCGTATTCTAGTTACGAATATGGAAGTTATGCATCTATCAAACTCGACAGTTCTCATACTACATACATATAATCACGGCTATTATCCCCGAAGGGTTAGTCAGAGACTAGGTAGTGAGGTCAGCAAAAGCAGTCTTCTAACATAGTCCACTTTTCACCAAATAGCGACTGCACATGTACTCAGCGTGACAGATGGTTAGCCCATCGTCGCTCTATGCGTTAAATTTGTTTTTATAATAGATGGAGGCAAGGCTGGAGAGTAATCTCCGCCGCTCATGGACACCCGCAAAACCAGAGGAATCGCAAACGCGTTGCTGGCTTTTAAGCAAGGAATAGGTTTTAGGAAGGAATAGGAGTTGTGAGGGGGAGGGGGGGAAGGGCCTCCGGAACCCTCACTAGCCGGACGAAACAACAGCACCAAGTGCTATTATTTCACGCCGGATATTAGCGAGAGGGTGGTATTACGCCGGGCGAGCCGGCCCAATGCGTGCTGCAACGCAGTGTGGCTCTACCACTCAGTCAGTGTCACTCATTTAGCACCACCCAGGGGTCACGTGTAGGTCTCAAGGGTAAACCTACGGACGCGAGTAACTTTAACCCCCAAAGATGTAGGTATGTATGCGCAGTGTTTAGTCCATTAGTCGTCTTTTACGACACCCAAGGGAAGAGAGGGGGTGGTAGTATTCTTTCACAGCCACGCGACACGTCTAGTCTAGCTATTATTAATAACCTGGACTCTGATCATTGTGGCCAAATGGTCAGCTTTCCACACCAGCGTAAGCAAGTGATGAAAAAAATTGGTTGCCTGTAAAGTCGGTATACGGGCGAAAGTTTTACGTGACAACGAATGAGAGCGAGTGAGAGGCACGCGTCCCTTCCACTCGCTCTTAGGCGGGCTAACCATGCCCGAGTGGAAGGGACGCGTGCCTCTCACTCGCTCTCATTGTGAGCGCATAACGTGAGCGGAGCGTAACGCAGTTTCTTGAAGTGTCACCCGGCAAACCAATTTATAAGACGTTGTCACGTCAAAAGAATATCACTGTTGTGCCAAAAACTGCAGGTCGGCTGGAACGCTTTAAAAGCAATCTAGATACAAAATTAAATTATTTAGAATACAATGACAACCCTGATGTCTTTTATAACGATTTTTTTAACATATATTGTTCAGAATTTAATAAATCTTTTGTTCCAAAAAAGATCTCGGTTAGTGGTACTGCATCTTTTAATGAATGGGCTACAATTGATATTCACAAAAGTAGGAAACGCCTTTATGAACTTTATGGTGAACGCAACTATAACACCAGCGACGACTTCAAATTATATGTTAAAAATTATTCAAAGTTATTTAAAAGAGTATGCCGATTAGCCAAGGCAAACTATCTGAGTTCTAAGATTAAGAATAGTAATGACAAAATAAAAATGACATGGAATATTATAAATAGTGAAACAGGAAAGGTCAGAAGTCGTAATAATGAGTACACTTTAAATTGTGATAATAAAACCTTGACTTCTGATGCTGATGTTGCTGCAGTATTTGAGAGGTTTTTTACTGACATTCCAGTTTCAACTACAAAAGCCTTGATTTCCTCCCCCACTGTAGCTGAATCTGTTTTGAAGGAGAATGTTAAAGATTGTGAAAGTATTTTCAGTTTTCAAAAAATTTGTGTTATAGATATATTAAAAACATTTAACACTCTCAATAAAAAAAAAACTGCTGATCTGTGGGGTAATTCCGTGGATGTCGCTAAATCAGTAATTATGACAATAGCTCCAGTTTTAGCTTGCATATTTAACGAATGCATTGACTGTGGTGTTTTTCCTGACCTAATGAAACATAGCAAATTAATTCCGTTGTTTAAATCAGGTAGCACTTCTGACCCCTCTAATTTTAGACCTATTTCTGTGCTACCCACATTTAGTAAAATTTTTGAAAAGTTGATGCTAGACCAAATTCAAATTCATTTTCATAGAAATAAACTTTTACGTTGTAAACAGTATGGTTTTACTAGGGGTCGCTCAACAACTGACGCCGGTGTTGAGCTTTTAATCCAAATATTTGATACCTGGGAGGAATCACAGGATGCCCTAGGGGTATTTTGTGATTTATCCAAGGCTTTCGATTGTGTTTTACATGAAACTTTGGTCAGGAAGCTTAACCACTATGGAATTAGGGATGCTTCTTTGAGCCTTCTAATCTCATACTTGAGTAACAGGATTCAGAAGGTCGACATTAACGGTAAAAGATCTCCGGGATCAGTGGTTACAATGGGAGTTCCGCAGGGTTCAATACTAGGTCCATTCTTGTTTTTGGTTTATATTAATGACTTACCTTATTTTGTAAAAGACAGTCATGAGATAGTATTGTTTGCTGATGATACTTCACTTTTATTCAAAGTGAAACGACGACACCCAAATTATGACAATGTGAATAATGCGATCTCAAAGATTGTTCACTGGTTTAGTATAAATAACTTGCTATTAAACGAGGGAAAAACCAAATGTGTTAGATTTGTATTGCCTAATGTTAAGCAAGTAACAACTAGTGTACAAATTAAAGATAAGAATGTGAATCCTGTGGACACCACTGTGTTTCTAGGCATCACGTTAGATGCCAAGCTTCAGTGGGGCCCACATATAGCTAAATTGTCGAATAGACTTAGCTCTGCGGCTTATGCAGTAATGAAGATCCGTCAGTTAACTGACGTTGATACATCCAGATTAGTTTATTTCAGTTACTTTCATAGTGTAATGTCGTACGGCATTTTACTGTGGGGAAATGCTGCCGACATTCAAACTATCTTTGTGCTTCAGAAGAGGGCTATTCGAGCAATCTATAACCTAAAGGCTGGCGACTCTCTCAGAGAGAGATTTAAAAATATAAATATAATGACAGTTGCATCACAATACATTTATGAAAATTTGATTTATGTTCATAAAAATACTGGAATGTTTTCAAAAAACAGTGATATTCACAATGTAAACACTAGAAGTAAGAACAAATTAGCAGTACCTTATACTAGGCTCCATAAAATAAATAATTCTTTTAGGGGTCTGTGTGTAAGATTTTACAACAAAGTACCAAATGATATTCAGAAATTAGATCTTAATAAATTTAAAATCAAAATCAAAGAAAAGCTTTATAAAAAAGCTTATTATAAAGTGTCAGATTACACAGAAGACAAAACAGCTTGGATCTGAAATGCTCCAAGCACTCCAACAGCTATTTCTAATTGTCTTTATTTAATTGATACTACATTGTATTGTAATTTTGTATTGCATCATTTTTTTTTATTTTTAAATTCATATTTTGTATTGACCTGGTAACGACATACTCTTTTTTTTGTTTGTAAATGTCGTTGCTTTTGTGCGCTGTGGTTTCTTGCGCCCATTCTTTGCCACAGTTAAAAAATTATGTCCTGAATGGGTGGTAGGTTAAAAAAGATTTGGACGATTCAAAGTGCTTATTAATTGAGTTTATTGAATAAATATATTTTGACTTGACTTGACTTGACTTGACTAGTGTCTTAGTGTCTAGTTCGACCATTCGATCATCATCAGACTATAAAAGTCTCACTGCTGGGTACAGTCGTCCCCAGATGGACAACAGCACGTGGTAACCTGCTGTGGATATGCCAGAAGTGCCAATCCCAATCTTTCCAGATTTTGTCGTAACCCATCACGTTGGCACAATACGGGTTGGTGGATTTAAGGACTGACACCTTCTGTCATCTTACGACAATAACGGGGAGCAACGGCTTTTCGTGCTTCTCGAACACGGAGGAGCACGAGCTGTTTTTCACTTCATTGTTCTTCGATCAACAATACTAACTAGATAACGCGTCACGTACAAAATCAAAGCTAATTTCTGTCCATGTGAATATACAATGTGATAGGAGTGGTACTTCTAACCCGTTAAGGCTAAGTACTACATCTAAATTCATCGACAAAAAAAATAATATGGGGGGTCCTACCCCCTCCCCCTATAATTTATGACCATTTTTACTGTATGCGTTAACAAAGGTTTCATACGTCTAAGAAACATGAAAAAATGGCAAACGGTAGCTAATGACACTGGCTAACTAATAAATTACTTTGTTTCGTATGTTTAAGATTATTTGGGTGAGAAAAAAAAAATTAAATTTTTTTGTTGTCGTCATTTTTCAGTGTTTAAAATTTTACTTAAGTATTATTAATCTGAGAAAAAAAATTTTTTTTTTTATTATTTTGTGATTATAATCACTTTTTTATAAGTCCATATTATATTTTTTGTCGATGAATTTAGATGTAGTACTTAGCCTTAACAGGTTAGAAGTACCGCCCCTATCACATTGTATACTTATACAGCTATATTTCTTTACTAACGAACTGAGACAAAAGTTATAAAACAGTTTTAAGTTCAACCTAATTACAACCATGGCACCCAGTAATAGAGTCACAAATCTTCTAAGTATTATCATAAACTTACGATCATTCATCACAAACAACAAGCAAAGCAAAATGTTGGCCCGTCTATTGGTCAACGTTGGCCAAACATTTGTAGCGTGGGTTAAAATCGCTAATTGTGTTCAAAATTTTATATTATTTGTTAGTTTAACGCTTAAAATATAATTTATTCTACATATACTTACCGAAAGTAAGACACCCCGGCCGATAAATTGCTCTTTCGGGCATTATTTTTGCCACTTGCGGCATTATGAACGTGTTTACATTGGCCGTGTTTCAAGCAAACTAAACAAAGTAAGAGCTCTCTCCTCAATGGCGCTGTTATTTACCGAGACATATTTTTAGCGCCGACCTGACATCTAGTTGGTATTGTTCGATCGAAGGCATTGTTACTTATCTAGCAAGATTACAAGCTTCAGTTTTGTGTTGCAAACCAAGTTCTTAAGCCGTTGCGCCACAGAGAAGTTAATTTCAAAATTCGTTTGACCAAATTAAGAGAGCGCTAAGGCACTTTCGATTACAGTATTGGTCCTCGAGCACACCGCAGCCCAAGTTTCTTATTATTGGGAGACAATCCTGTCTTATCCGGGTCAGGAGATAATCCAACTTTAATTAATTTTCGTGCCAGCCGCGCCGGGTTGTCATTAAGGAATTTCGCGCGATATTATGGTCCGATGGAGATGCGGTAATCATGGAAAATAACTTTTGGAGATTAATGGCACAAATTAGTTACATATCGATTTGGTTTTTGTTATTTGGTTATTCTATTTATATCTTGTAATTATGCTTATTACCTTATGACCCGCTGTCCCCAAAACTTTTTAATACTACTCTAGAAGAAGTGATCAAAAAGTTGACACCAAGCTGGGTAGAAAAAGGGGTTGTCTTGGTCTTGTAATATGTCCATGAGTATGTGTATCTCGGCCAAATAGTCTCGTTTCAGACGCGACTAGATAAAGAGGTTACTCGTCGCACTGAAAGCGCCTGGAGGAGCTATTGGTCGATGAAACATCTGATGAAAGGCAATTTTCCGCTGTGCCTAAAGCGCAAACTCATGGACATGTGCATTCTCCCCATCCTTACTTACGGTGCTCAAACATGGTCTTTGACGGCTCAGCAGAGGACTAGACTCGAGGTGTGCCAGCGGGCAATGGAGCGCAGTATATTGGGTGTCCGCCTAACGGACCGTATAAAAAACTCAATTCTGCGCTCAAGGATCAAAATTCAGGACGTCTCTCAAAAATCTGCCCAACTCAAATGGAATTGGGCCGGGCACGTTTACCGCATGCCAGAAGAACTTTGGGCCAAAGCCACTACCGTTTCGGTACCTCCCAATGCTAGAAGGCGACGCGGCAGACCGAGACGAAGATGGCGTGACGAGCTAAACGCATATCAGCCAGATTGGACCACTGTGGCGGTAGACAGAAAAAAGTGGAAAGAAGGAGGGGCGGCCTTTGCCCTGCAGTGGGACAAAATGGGCTGACAATAACAATAATAATTATGCTTATATTCTTTCTAACTTGCATCACGCTCTAAGGAATAAAGCATAGGCTGTAAATCAGGATCGTGGCAAATGGAAAGCTTTAGTCTCTGCCTACCCCTCCGGGAAACAGGTGTGACGACCTACTTTAAAGTCGTCATCATCATCATCATCATCATCATCAGCCTATAAACGTCCCACTGCTGGTCACAGGCCTCCCACGAGGACAAAGGCACGTGGGGATATTGGGCCATAACCCACCACGCTGGCCTAATGCGGGTTGGTGGGTTTTAACGACTACTTTGGGGGTTAAAGTTACTCGCGTCCGTAGGTTTACCCTTGAGACCTACACGTGGCCCCTGGGTGGTGCTAAATGAGTGACACTCACTGAGTGGTAGAGCCACGCTGCGTTGCAGCACGCATTGGGCCGGCTCGCCCGGCGTAATACGAATACTTGGCGTGAAATAATGGCACTTAGTGCTGTTGTGTTTAGTCCGACCAGTGAGGGTTCCGGAGGCCTCTCTCCCTCTCCCCCTGCCCCTCCTAATTCGTATTGGGAGGGGCGGGGGGAGAGGGGAGGGAATATCTTCTTCTTATTTAAACCTATTCCTCCCTTAAAGGCCGGCGACGCGCCTGCGATTCCTCTGGTTTTGCGAATGTCCGGGCGGCGGTGATATACTCTCCATCAGGTGACCCGCCTGCTCAAAAAAAAACCATCTTACGACAACAACCGGGATAAATGGCTTAACGTTCCTTCCGAAGCACAGAAGACGAGATGTTTTTAATTTGGTCACCCATCCAGCGACCCGCCATTGCGAAAGTTGCTTTACGGGCAAGATCGCAAACCGAACGCGCCAACCGCTTCGCCATCGAGCTTTTCGTAAAAGTCCTCTCCTCTAAAAGTCTTTATATCTTTCTAACCATGTTACAAGCAATTATCACGTGATTTTGTCACTATATCAATTTTGCAGACGTTGGTAACTGGTGGTAGACAGATAATTATAGAGGTTGAGGAGATTAGGTAACCTTGACTTCGGATAATGGTCACCACCAATGGCACCATCTTATTGTCGCTTATTGACTTATTGTATTACAAGACTCACTAAGCATAGAAGTCGATATATTTGTAAGTTGGTTATCTGTGGCTGTCGGCTACCTGTATTACAAGATTACCGAAGCGACTACCTGTATTACTAGATTACTGAAACATAGAAGTCGATATATTTTTAATTTGGTCATCGATGACTCGACATGGCAAAAGCTTCTTAACTTGCATGATCTTAAGCCGAGCGTTAAAGCTGCTAGCTATACTAACAACGGTAAGTCAAGTGATCTTGTTTACCCCTACAGTATTAGGTAGTAGGTACAATTCAAATCCCTCGGGTGGCCGTTTGATCCACTAATTAATTTCCCTTAATCTGTGGATACTTAGACGGACGCAGGTAGTGTAAATATTTCATCTATCTGTTCAAAGGATTTAGGGACTGATTAAATGAACGTCTCAATGTATTTGATAGGACTTATTCACTTAAGAACATGAACCTGACTTCTACATAATTATCATTACATTACCTTTACGAAGAATATAAAATGCTGAATTGTGCTATTGTTTGCATTAGTTACCAAAAATCCAAAATTACTGCCTCTGTGGTCTAGTGGTTAGGTTACCGATCTCAAGCCCTGAGGTTCCAGGTTCGACTTACCTCGACGCTTACACGTTTGTACTCGGTTAGGTTGGCGGTAGAGCTGGTTTTATGTCCGCCTGGTTATAGCTGTAGTCACCAGTTTAACGAAGTATGTCGATATCGCCATAAAATCGATAATACATACGTACACACATTATAAACACGACTATTATCCCCGAAGGGTTAGTCAGAGTCTAGGCAGGAATGCTGAGGAATGCAAAAGCTGTCCTCTACCATTGTCCACTTTTCACCAAATAGCGACTGCACGTGTGCTCAGCGATACAAGTGGTGAGCCCATCGCCGCTCTATGCTGTTGGAAATATGTGCAGTCCTTAGTCCGTGAGAGGGGGAAATTGAAATAAAAAAAAATTAATGGCATAAAATCAATGTTACTCATTGTGGTGTTCTGACAGTTAGAGGTTGGACGACCTGTTCCTCATTAGTTGAATAATCCGAATGAATTGTGCTTCCACTATCGACCTTTTATCATAACAAGTATTTAAACGCAGTGGATAAAAAATAACAAAAGATTAGTGGTACTCTTTGATCGTTGAACAACCTATCCTTCGTTATAACATTGAAAAGGCGCAAAAAATTATCAGAAAGTCGCTGTCCACACATAAAGTTTTTGATTAAAGTTATTAGAAACTTTATGTGTAGATTTATGCTTAGATCATCAAACCCTCAGAACAATAACTAAAGCATATTGTTCTGAGATCAAACCATTGACTGATATAGGATAAAAATGTTTACTAGAAAAAAAATCAACCAGTCTCAGGAAGTTTGAATGGGATTCGAACCCATGACCTTTGGATTGCCGGTCCACTGCTGTACATTGATGAGGGTAGGTAAACCTTCATAGTGACGTAATACCGCTGGCTTGCAGCGTAAATCATCAACTACTAGAAAGAATTCAACGAGTCTTCTGGGGTCTCGGTAGCTTAGCGGTTAGAGCAGTGGACCGGCAATCCAAAGGTCACAGGTCTGAATCCCGTTCGAGATTTCCTGAGACAGGTTGTTTTTTTTTCTAGTAAACATTTTATCCTATAATATTTTATCACCCCTCAATACTATTTATGACATGTTTTGTTAAGCTAGAAGAGATACCGTTTAATATATAATTAAGATAAGAATTTGATCTTATAATGTTTATTATTTTTTTCTATCTGTTTTGTGTACCTTAATGAATAAATAGAAATGCTTCCCAACAATTTAAACAATGCTCACACAATTCGTTAAAACCTATTCGCGATTCGAGCAAACACGATATTGATAACGTGCTAACGTACACCCGTAGCGCTGTATCGATGACTGTTTGCCGACGGCCATTTGTAATCTGCTGGTTGAATGAAATTTAAATTGAATTGATTACTGACGAACAATAATAAAGTTATTTTCAAATTGTTATTTTAACATTCATGAAATATTGAAAATTTTAAATAGAAAATGTAAATAGACGACTAAATCAAGTGGGAGTCGAACCCGTGACCTTTTGCGATCTGGACGACAGCGCTTCCATCTGAGGCTCCGAGGAATTGAATTCCCTGTCGAATTTTGGAAGCACTTTTGAAGTGTGGGTTCCATAGTCATTATCATAAGGGAGTCATTTATCCAATCAGCATTTTAATTTTTCAGTAATAAAGTTATCGTGATGAATAACAACGCCAACGCTTACAAACAATAGTACAGACTTTTCTGTTAGTATATGGAAATTATTAATAGTACAAGCTACCAAGATTTCATTGTCTACCTACACCATTGAGGTATGAAGACTGGAGACGACAACGCGAAGCAAGTTTTTGCGCATAGAGCTGGGCCCATGGGCTGCAAAAGCCTCAGTGATTGTGAGTGTTTCATGCGAACTTGCGGCCGCAGATCGGTGCGCAAAAATGTACCGCGTGGTGACGTCTCTAGATATATTATTCCTCAATGGTAACACACACACGTATTTGAAATCAATCGTATCGATTACAATCCTTGATTTCATTGTGTCAGCACTGCGATACAATACATAGTGTATGTATGTATAAAGGTACGCAATATACACGAGTATAATGTATTTACGATAGGTACGCAGCGCAAGACAATTGTTTAGTTAAACTGTATTAATCAAGGTTAATAACAATAGAGCTGCCGATATTTAGAGCTATTGTGATTGTGTGTGGCGTTTTGATTAATACGAATAAACAAATATCAGTCAATGTCTTTTTTATTTAAATTTTGCATTCACAATTCTATATAGATATAGGATAAAATGTTTACTAGAAAAAAAACAAGGAACTCAGGAAAGCTCGAACGGAATTCGAACCTGTGACGTTTGGATTGCTGGTCCAGTGCCCTAACCGCTAAGCTACCGAGACCCCAGAAGACTCGATGCGTTTTTTTTAGTAGCGGTATTACGTCACTGTGAAGTCTACTCACATTCGAAAGAAATAATTTTTTTCTAGTAAACATTTTATCCTACATCTACATTCATCTACATATAGCATTGTGAATGCAAACTTCAATTATAAAAATAATATAAATTCTAAATACTTAAAAAAAATTACAAATGTATTAAACATTCACTAACAGTTATCTTATTTTTTGTCACGTCATTAGCAAAAGTAGCTCTTGAGTATTATTGAAAATTCAATCTGTAACTTCTATTGAAATTGCATAGTCCGACTTCGGCATGCATTTATTTATGAAGGTAGAAATAAATTGAAAGACTGCATCCAATGCTTTCATTGAAGCTCCAGGTTACAAGGACCTTTTGACTCAAAAACTCTCACGGATCGCTCAAAAGAGGAACTAAAGTGCCCAGTCAATTACGACAAATTGGTTCGCTAGTATTTACCCAGAAGTCTGCAAATTCTATCATGAATAAATTCATTGCGGCTCTGAGCGAATGTGAATCGAAATTACACTTGGTGTTTTTGTTATGAATATTTCATGGTTCGATGATGGGGTATGTTGGAACACTCGGCACAAGTGTAATTATTTAAATTTCATCTAGCTCTTGAGCGGTTATACTCGTATAAGGAGTTATTTAAAAATATCGGCGTTAAAACATTTCAAATTTAAAACAAGTAAAGCTTCTTTGTATTTTCTTGTTTCTTGTTAATTTTTTCTATTGTATAATCCTGGATTCAAATAATTAAGTTGAATTAACGCAAATTACAAGTTTCTTTATAAAGATTTATGTCTTTATTATTGAAATTTTGCATTTACAATGCTTTATAGACATAAGCTATAATGTTTACTAGAAAAAAATCAACCAGTCTCAGAAATTCCCATGTCAAAGTCAAATCAAATTCAAAGTCAAGAAAATCCCATTCGAGCTTCCTGAGACTGGAAGATTTTTTTTACAGTAAACATTTTATCAAAGATTGATGTCTTCATAATCATCATAGGTACGCAAATTGCAAGTTTCATAGTAAAGATTTATGTCTTCATAATCATCTTGTTCATCGGCCAAGGCCGCCGGTATGGAGACGAGTCTTGGGCAAAAACGTTTCACCCAGTTCAAAAACGCGCGAGCTCCTTGGCTGCTAAGCTTTCCAATTACTTGCAACTCGTTTGTCTATTTTCACCAACGACCACTATGTTTTTTGTAACCCCTATGAATGTTATCCTCTCTCTCTATTGTCTGTCACGAAGACTAGAGGTTTCTAACAATTGATTTCTATTCTTCTTCTTCTTCTTCTTCAGCCCTTGTCTACCCAATGCTGAGTAAAAGCCTCTTCCATGCTTTTCCAAACGGTGCGATCCTGGGCTTTTCGCATCCAGTCCTTCCCAAATAGCGGGGAAGGACTGGATTTCTATTCAATTCAGCTCAATTCAAAAGTTTTTTTCAGACAAAGTCCATAGAGGGTTAGTTACAACGGTACTTAATTCTATAGTTCGTAAACAATAATACAATTACACAAAATTACTTACTTAAATAAAATACAAATAAAAATAAAAACATATTTGCAAATAAACTGTGTGACACTGCTAGGGCTACTTGGCTGCGTGCAGGCGCAACCAGCGCGCGAGCATTGAACAGTCTCACCGCGCCGCCAGTGCACTCAGGATGCCGTTGGGACTGGCATGTAGCATGGATGCGCACCGTTTTCTTATAATGGCATGGAAGCCGTCGAACTGCGCCTCCGCGAACATGCCTGATGCGCTACAAAAGCGCGGCAGCCCCACCAGCACCCTGAACGCATTGTTGTATTGGACGCGCAAGTCGCTGTATGCCATTTGCGTGAACTCCACCCAAAAGCTGAAGGTGTAAAAGGATTGGCAGTAAGCCTTAAAAAGCGAGCATGTTGCATCGGACAGCAAGCGACCTGCGCTCGTCTACGTTGTCACGTAAGTCTTCTGTGACCCAGTGACCCAGGTATTTAAATTGGTCGACTCTGTTTAGTTGGGATCCACAAAGTGTGACTGGTGGCACAACGGAGTAAGTTTTTGTATCGGCCTTAAAAACCATCACCTCACTTTTTGCAACGTTGTACCTGAGTCCATGGGCCGCCGCGGAGTCTACACATATATTTAGCAGCCGTCTCAGTGCCCTGATCGAGGAACTCAGCAGCACCATGTCATCGGCATAGGCAAAAATTGAATAACTCACTTGCAAATCGTTCGCCTGGGTGTGCGTTGAAGTCCCCCAGCATGAACACCGATTCTACATTCTGACTCTCAATAATAGCACTTACTTCACCTAAGCACTCGGAAAACTCGATTTGGTTATCACTACAATCGGTAGGCATGTACACCGAGAACACTAAAACCGCACTGTTGGATAACTGCAACCTTTTCGCAGCCAAGCGCACACTGTTACACTGGAGTACCGTGACCGAGGGGAACCACACATACCACACCCCACCTTCCACACCTTCCGGCCAAAAGTCATCTTGCATAAATATTTCTTCTGCATAAATATTCTTTCTTCATAATATATGTTTCGGTACGAAGATTTTATAAGACTCATAATCTTTCGATACCTTCATACTCATTTTCTCGATATTAACATTTGCATTTGTTTTACTTTTGATGTCTAGTAATGTCACACACGGACACACTTGCCCGCCATTTTTGTCTCGTACCAGGATACGTTTGTTTACACAGAATTCTATCGCCACGGCTTATATTTCGGTTCGACGCGATCCTGTTTCGGCGTGCAGTGATACTGGGGGTAGCGATGCGCGTTTGTCTGGCATAGACTATAGACTATAGTTATAGTTAGTAAGATTTTGTTAAGTCTTAACTACAAGTTAGTTAACTGTTTTTTTATAAATTATTATTAGTATTGACGTCAATAAGTGCCTGTAAAGGTTTACATTGAATAAATAATTTGACTTTGACTTTGACACCTCCTTCACAACATTATAGGCAGTGGATTGCTTCTGCGGTCCTCATTGCCTAGTCTCTGTACCCCTTTGGGGATAATAGTCGGGAATGTATGTGTGTATGATGTAGTATCTGAATGGGCTTGAGATTGGACGTTCTGTGCCACGCCATTACCGGTGTGTCAGCCTGCCAAAGTCGGAAGTGATGGAGCTCGTTAGCTGCAATCATTGGCCGTTCATTGGCTAGTGATGGGATGACATCGATATCGATGTACTAGATATGACGCCATATTGTTTTTTGTCCGCGTGAACACGCCGTACCCCGTAAAGAATTTCCAAAAATTTATTTTATACGAACTCTGGCCTGACAATTACAAATCCAACAAAAAGATAATTAGCTAAATAAATATAGCGGTTCTGAAATGATGCGTGAACATACATTTCTGGCAATTGATTTATATTTATGTATATTATTAAATTAAAAAAACACAGTTTAGAGAAGTGAAGTGTGTGATTACGAAGGTTTAGGTCATATCTGAGAACCGCCTGGTTACAGAGAACCGACTGACCCGAATGTTGATAATTTATAAATTAAATTTGTTTCTTTTGTCTCCCTAATATTTCTCCATAATATCGCTTATTCTCAACGCTCTAACGAATTTAAATGTATATTGGATGAATACGTTAACCTTTTAACTGGCGGAGCATGTAATTTTTCGTTAATGTTCAATCTTATTAAGGGTGAATAAGGTTTAATTTATTGGAGTTCCCTTTTTGCCAGTGATTGGAGATATTATTCTAAAAGCATTTTCATTGTCGTTATTTCAACAAATTATTAAATTGGAAAGAATAAAATATTTTTTTCCTTTAGTCGACTTTTTATGGTATTCTCGCTACCCAGTTATATTTAAAATAAAAGCATTTGGTAAGTAGGTAAGTAAATGGACGGCCATTTTAATTTTTCCACTTAACAGAGCAAATTCTTTTAATTTCCACCATTTCCAACTTAATTACGTTAGAACGGGTTAGACTTGTAAACAGCGAAAACCTTTTCGAGGCATAATCTCGTAGACTGTCTTACCCTCGTCAAACAATATAAAACTGTTTCTCAAATTACAAAACAACTTGTTTATAATTTTTAACAGACAATAAAGTAATCGAGTTACGAACTCGATATCTTTAAACGGCATAAAATTCATTTAGAAAACCACTAAGTAGTAGTATTTTTGTACACAGTATTTTAGTTATTTTAAAGTTGTTGTAGTAGTCGTTTTAAAATTGTGTGAATACATACATACATACATATAATCACGACTATTATCCCCGAAGGGTTAGTCAGAGACTAGGCAATGAGGACAGCAAAAGTAATCCTCTGCCATAGTCCACTTTTTACTAAATAGCGACTGCACATGTGCTCAGCGTGACAGGTGGTGAGCCCATCGCCGCTGGTGGTGTGATTGATAATTTTTATTGTCATAATCAGCACGGATCATAATGATGAACAAGTATAATGTATAATTAGACATCTAGTTTCGTGTATTTTTTTTTCAAAATTTTATAATCTCCCACTGCTGGGCAAAGGTCGTCCGTTTTTATGATTATAATTCGCATTGCGCTTGTTTAGCAAAACATTAATACTGATATTAAGCAAGCACACGACCAATCAGAAATATTGCATGAAAATAAGTCAATGACGGATACTTTTAATATAAGTGCTTAGCCGGCCTCGCTCGCTGAGCGCACGTTCGT
Organism: Scoparia ambigualis; assembly: GCA_963921215.1. Classification (NCBI taxonomy): domain Eukaryota; kingdom Metazoa; phylum Arthropoda; class Insecta; order Lepidoptera; family Crambidae; genus Scoparia; species Scoparia ambigualis. Next base: position 3,681,808 of record OY992524.1, on the reverse strand, counting down.
TTATGTAACTACCTAACCGAACCTAACGAAGTTAGCGTTCTAAAAAAAAAACTTAAACCTAGCTCATTCCATCATCATTATTTCAGCCTGCTATCCACGTAACGGGCTGAAATGATGATAGTGAAAGTCCGTATAATCGGGTCGCGTAGCGGTGTAAGAACACTACCACCCCCTCTCTTTTGGGTGTCGTAAAAGACGACTAACGGACTAAACACTGCACATAAATCTAACAACATAGAGCGACGATGGTGAGACCACCTGTCACACTGAGCACATGTGCAGTCGCTATTTGGTGAAAAGTAGACTAGAGGACTGCTTTTGCTGTCCTCATTGCCTAGTCTTTCCCTAACCCTTCAAACATAATAGTCGTGATTATATGTATGTATATATTTATTCCATCATCATTATTTCAGCCTGTTATTCACGTAACGGGCTGAAATAATGATGATGGAATTAATGGAATTGGATGAAATGGAATATTGTGTTAAACATCGCACACATCTAGTAGAGTCCATCCATTGCACTAGAGTCCATCCATTATGAGAGACACTTAACTTTTCCGATTGAGTACACAGCCTTTTAGAATTACGTGGACAATTTGTGAAATTAAATCATGCCTCATTTTCCAGACCGCTGCACGTTGAATTAATTAACTTTGATCATAATTATTTGGATTCTGAAAACGTTTTAAACACTTATTTGTACAGAAGCAGATGCATACCATACATATACGTAAATCACGACTATTATCCCCGAAGGGTTAATCAGAGACTAGGCAATGAGGACAGCAAAAGCAGTCATCTACCATAGTCCATTTTCCAACAAATAGCGACTGCACATGTGCTCAACGTGACAGGTGGAGGGCCCATCGCCACTCTACGCTGTTGGATGTATGTGCAATCTTTAGTCCGTTAGTCCCCTTTTACGACACCCAAGGTAAGAGAGGAGGTGGTAGTATTTTTTCACCGCTACTCGACACAGGATCAACATTAATTAGATAAATTATACAGTTTTGTGTATTTGGACCAGCTGGTGTGTATACAATGCTCTTCGTAATATATCTATCTATACGAGCATGATCTATATAAGGTATTACAAAATACCCTGTAAAAATATAATAAATTATCAAAGCCAAAAATATTGTCAACCCTAGTAAGCTGTTATTTCAGGGAACCAGAGTTAGCATATTATATTATTTAACAGAGAGGCCTACCTACCAATTTTACCTACCTACCAATTTAGTACCTAATTGTTAACTTTAATCATTTTTCTGTTTTTCCTCCACAAAGGTTCAATACTATGATGTCATTATGCTTAAGTATAGTGCGACATAAAAGAGTAGAAATTAAATAATCCAGAACTAAATTAACTCATTTTTTGGCAACATTGATTATCTGTCATTAATGTCAAGTGGTTGTTCAACTCTGTCCGTGGTTACAATATAAATTGTTGTTTAGTGATATTTCTACATTCCTGGATTTAAAACACTGATAACATGATTATGACCATCCGTGGCGGTTCTCATATTATAATATATAAGGTTTTTTTTACAAAGTTTGGCAGAATTTCAAGACGGAACTTTGTTACGTAATCTGGAGGATATTTACCAACGGACAGCAGATTATACTGGTAAGTAAGTTATAAAATATGTTGAAAGTATAATTATCTAAAATATGCCTATACGCAATCGGCTAAAATCCGTGAAACAATCAGTATTTTTAAATATTTTTAATTTTTAATATTACAAACAAAAATGTTGGTTATTATAGTTCGACTGGATAATCTTGAACTTTTTAATTTATTGGGACATTTTATCAAGTGTTAAGGGGTAGAATGTGGTATAGTAAATTATGTGAGTTGGCTTTTGAATCAAGTCGCCTGAATTTGAAGAATCTAACACTATGAGGGGGTCAAAGGGGTTCTTAAATAAAGGTTTATTAACATTTTAGCTGCCGCTGTTGCGTTAAAACAGGTTAGGTTAGTAAGTATGTTGACCAAAAACGAGCGAGCCGAGCGAGCGAAGCGAGCGTGCCGCGGCAGCGGCCGGCGAAGCGCCAGAAACGACGTTTTTGTAAATTGCCATTAAAAAAAAAATAACATAACTTAAAAATTACTTGTCTGCGGCAGAAGGGGTAAGTGGGGAGGGAGTACTCCTCTCTCCTCCCCTCCCTTTCCCCCACTCGATTCAAAAGTTTTACCAATTAATTATATAACTCAGTCCATGGGACTGAACAATTTTGTTTTTTTTATGCATATATGTTTTTATTGTTCTAGATGTGTCTGAAAGTACTTTGCGGAGAATAGCTAAACAAGGCTCCGAAAATGGAGGAAAATTTTCGACTCCGGCTAAACACAGAAAGGGTCGACTTGCAAAGGAACTTGATGACTTTAATATGTGTGCAATTCGTCAGAAAATGATTTTTTTTGCACTGTAAAAAAGAAGTACCAAAAATATGCAAATTAATAGCTCAATTAAGGCAGCTATTGGCTATGATGGTAACCGCGAGCATTTGTGAAAACTTGAAGAGTATCTGGACTTTAATTTATTAGTTTTATATCTAAATAAAAATAAGTTATAAGTACAATGTCTGTTTTCATTACTACATACAAACTACTCAAATTAAATATTTTGACGACCTCCGTAGTCGAGAGGCGAGCACTCCGGACTTGGCGTCGCCATCTCTGAGTTCTTGGGTTCGATTCCCGGTTGGGTTAATGTAGAAAACCAACTTTTCTATATTGTCTCGGATCTGGATGTTGTGGTACCGTCGTTGTTTCTGATTTCTATAACACTAGTGCCTTAGCTACTTCCTTTATATCAGAGCAATGTGTAAGTAATGTTTTCCAATTTTATGAAAATATTAAATAAAAACAAGTATCAAGACGAATTTGCTCGACCCATCAGGGTTGTTATGTTAACGACAACAGCGCCCTCATTTATTTTCTACTATTTCATGTCGCACTGTACTGGCTTTAAAAAACGTCAAGACGGAAAAAAAAATTATGTCATCAATTTCAAATCTTCTAATCGATATTCTACAATTTATTCGTGTTTTTTACATATTTTTTTCCAAAACTCGATTCGATTAGATAGACTTGTAGCTTAGATGAATGATTGGTCTCGCTGCGCTCGTCTAGATACCGCGCTACCTATAAACCACAGCTCCGTAAATGCGGCAACTCATAATTGTAGTGTGTTTATGACAATATGCAAAGATGCTAGTGTGCGTGAAAAATTTGTTGCCAGCTGCTCAACTGTTACCCAAGTTAATGGGAAAAATATTTTTGCTGTGATGTATTAGTTAAGTTGCTGGTTATATGTAGCTCAGAAAATATTTAAAAATTTAACAATTAAAAGCGAATATGTATCAATATAATTGAATATATTATTATGTAGGTTAGACGTAGGTTTCTTCTGTAGAAAAATGGTAGTTATGTATAGCAATGATTAGACCTATTTTTTTTGTAGTTTTTTTTATTACTACCAACCCCTTTCTTCCCTTGGGTATCGTAAAAGGCAACTAACGGACTAAATACTGCACATACATCCAACAGCATAGAGCGGCGATGGGCTCATCAAAATAATACTACCAACCCCTCTCTTCCATTGGGTGTAGTAAAAGGCGACTAACAGACTAAAGATTGTACATACATCCAACAGCATAGAGCAATTATGGGCTCATTAAAATAATACTACCAATTTGTAATTTCTTTTTATCCATCCTCTCTACATAACCAAACCATCTTACTGACTTTCATGTTTCTTCTGCCACACGCAATTTCACTTCCGTACATTATTGTCAGCACTAAGACTCCTCCACGCACAGCCAGTCATTTTTTTGGGATACTTTCCGGCTGCTCTTAAAGGCGTTAAGTGCCCCATTTACTATACTCCCAGTATTCACTCACTTTTTAATATCTTTATCATGCTTTACATGCCTAGTAAACATCGTGCCCAGGTACAAACACTCTTTCATTTGCTCCACTTTTTCTTCTTTAATCAATATCACACTCTGTCGAACACTCGTCTTTATCAAGCACCATAACTTTCGTCTTACTTAGATTCCTTTTCATCCCTTCACTCATTTTAATTCATTCATTTTCCTTTTACGAATCTTTGCATACTAGTTACCATCTCCTATAAGTCCATCGCTGACGATGCAAGTAGTACCTGATCATCTGCATAGAGGAAACATTAAACGAGCAACTCATTCATTCTTAATCCACTTTTATCATCTTTTAGATTTTGCAAACAACTGTCTATGTATAGATTTAACAGCCACGGGAAGGTAACAAAACACATCTCTGTTTAACACCCTTTATGATGCACTCGGCTTTTCGAACCATTCAGTGTACGATCAGTGGAATATTAGATGATTACTGTGATTACTTCGATAATCAGTGCCTAAAACACCTGGCTCTTTATCAGAGCATATTCCTTATAATATTACCTTTGTCGTCTCTAATTTTTTTAGTTTCAGATCTGGGGGACACAGTGTCAACAGAAAAGGTTGACGGTGTAATAGCTTGCGTGTTGAATAGCCGGAAAAATCCGACTGATAATCATGGTTTAGGTTACCTACTAACAAAGTACGGGCAAAAATCATTCATGCAAGTCATAAATGATTTTAGGACGTACTTAATAAAGTAAAGTAAAGTAGAATTAGTACATTGTCACGGAACCCTAAAAGTTTAAGTACCTATGATTAAGACTAAATTGTTTCTTTTATTTTCAAAGTCGACAATAGTGGTGGTGTTTCGGAAAAACTTTTTCCTATAGGTTCAGAAAGGCCTGAAATTTATACTAAATCAGTCCCAGGTGGTAGGGGCGACATTGAAATAAAAAATATATCTTAAGATATCACTTTTTCCCGTAATTGCAACGTAAACTATCTTATTTTGTAGATACAATGGGCCATTTCACATGGTAAATAATTGTATGTGTCAAATCCGATATTAGACACACTGTCAATTACAACGTTATTAATCGTATGTGGTACAAGCGATTAAATATGGAATTTTCTGGTAAAAAATCGTAAATGCTACATACGATAGTTTTTTAATACAATTCACAACGTACACAATCGTATCTGTCACATACCATATTTTTATGTAAAACTATAAAAAAAAACAGGATAAAGCGTCAATCTTATTCAAATTAAATTAAACTATTAAAATTACTTACTTACCAATCTGTTTTCTATGTTATTTTAAATAATAGCATACAGGTTTTCTTCTGGGGATAATAATTCAAAAACATCGATTTCTTTCTGTGTCGAAGCACATGATTGTTTGTGCGCATACGTATTGTCTCGATTTGTTTTTTTATTTTAATCACTCACTATTAAAAACTTATAAAGTAATACCAACAAAACCAAAATATTCCCAACAAAAATAAAACGAACGGACGCGCGCGCCTTGACCGCGTATATCCTCGTAACAGTCAGATACAACAATTTACGCGGCATGAATATATTTCTTACTATTATTTACGTAAAAAATCCTTGTTTTTAAAGATTTTTTACTTTTTGTTTTTGGAATTGATAGCAACTAATTACTTAGTTTCAAATAGCTTAAAACATGAAAATGCCCAAAATGTTGGATACGATAGTTTACGTAGGAGCCATCGATATGACTAAATACTTTTTCGTTTTTGTAGGCTCATTGCCATGTGACAGACAAAAATTAAAAAAAAAAAACTTTTTCCCTTAGGGCAAGAAAAGCTATTTTAGCCTCGCTTTACAAGGCTACAATGACGGTCTTTTTGAGCAAGAGGAGTGAAAATATAATTTCAAACATTGTCTATGATTTTTTTCAAAACGAATACGTCCGTGATTTGCCGGTGGCGGCACTGACACTGAGAGCATTATCACTGACAAGTGGGGATGCGTTCATAGAGAATGTATGAAAAACACTGTGCCGGTACTGTGTCGGAACTGTAGCTTTACTGATATGATATTACCCAAATCATAAGCTATACACCTGTTCTCAGTTTCATTAAAATCCGTCCAGCGGTTTTTGTGTGATGCGCGTCAAACAAACAAACAGACAAAAATTCCAAAAATGATTCTAATGTTCACGTATCCTTTATCCCCTAGATTATGTTTTTCGCAAATATTATCAATTTAAGTACAGACACGAAAAGTTTACATTTCAGGAACATAGGTCAAAATAATAATAAAATAGCTTTTCCATACTTGAGTCAATCAGCTGATTGCGCATTTTGTATTACAAATTGACGAAAATGAAAGTTTAGAGTATTTGAATAAGCTAAATTTACCCACTATGACCATAAACTTTAAACCTGTAGACTATAAGGAACTAAAGACGATTGTTATCAACATGAAACCAAAGAAAACATTGGACATATATGGCATGAGCACAGAGATGATGCGAAACCTTATTCTTAACAATGACTACCTCATGGAATTAGTATAAATAGTATTCAATTCGTGCTTAGAGGAAGGGCTATTTCCCGATGAACTAAAGGTAGGGAAAATTTTGCCATTGTTTAAAAAAGGAGAATATTCTGAACTTGGAAACTACAGGCCCATTTGTATTCTGCCCACTTTATCTAAAATAATGGAAACTATTATAAAAAGTAGAATAGTAACATATTTTGAAGAAAATAACTTGTTTACCATGGCACAATTTGGGTTCCGTAAAGGTCGGTCAACGGAAATGGCTATCAGAAAGGTAATCTATTTCGTTCTCGAATCATTAGATACCTCACAGAAATGTGCAAGTGTTTATTGTAATCTTTCTAAAGCGTTTGACTGCTTGAGACATGACATTTTAATAATGAAGCTGAAGCATTATGGGTTCCAAGGAAAGGAAGTAAATATTATGCAAAGTTACCTTAAAAACTGTAGGCAAATGATCGCAGTTGATAACAACAACTCATTTACGGGTACTATGAATATAGGTGTACCACAGGGTTCGATACTAGGCCCTGTGTTGTTCTTAATTTATGTAAATGACCTTGTAAATGCTATGCCAGACTGGTCATTCGTAAGTTTATTTGCTGATGACACACATGTAGGAATAAGGGACAAATCAAAAGAGAACTTGGAAGTTAGGATAAACAGTGCAATGTCCTTACTGAAAGACTGGTTTAATGCAAATGGTATTATACTAAATGCCGACCAAAGTGTAGTCATAAAGTACCAGGATAGCAAAACCGTTAATCTTACTGACACATTTTTTTTGGGATATACTGTAGATTACACAATAAGCCACAAGGAACATATTATAAAACTCTGTAAGAAAATGACTAGCGGAAATTACGTTTTACTTAAATTAAAACCCCTACTGGATAAAAGCACACTTGTAACTGTGTACTATGCTAATATTCACTCTAATATAAGATATTCAATTACCGTATGGGGCAATGCGGCCGAAATTAAAAAGGTTTTAGTATCACAGAAAAGAGCTATCAGAATAGTAAATGGTTTGAGGAAACGTAGGTACATCTGTAAAAAAGAAAGACCACCTATTGAAGAGATGTGATTTACATAAACACAATCTTCGCAATAAAGATAAATTAGTACATCCAAAAACGAGGTTGGACAAAGTCAAAAAGCAGGGTATTTATATTAAGATTTTAATGTTTAATAAATTACCTTTAAGTGTATCAAGGCTAGATCACGGTCCATTTAGGAAAATGTTGAAAGATTTTTTCGAGGATAATCCCTTTTATTCTGTTCATGAATACATGACAATGCAAATGGCTGAATCAACTTTTTCCAAAATTATTAAAACCCTTGTTTAAATCTTATTTTAATATCTTTAAATACTTACTTGTATTATTTTTAAGTACTTGACTTTATGTAATTGTTTAATAATTTCACTTTATTTGATTTAATGTGTTTCTAAATGCTTATAATGAAATTTACAATTTAATATCAATATTTTAATAATTATTTGACATTTATTTTATGTTTTTAATTTTAATAATTTGATTGTTTTTTTTCTGTAAATTGTATAGGTACTATGTTATTTTTATATGTCAATTGACTTGCCTTGTAACAAACCTTGTTATGTTTATGGCCAATAAATTGAATGAATGAAGGAAATGAATGTATAGGGAAAAATAATAAATTTTCGACCCACGTTCCTTAAGGAAAGTTGTTCAGTTTCATCGGTAGAATCCTTTTGATATAATGTCAGCTAACATTTTTACACCTTATATAGATCACAAATATAAGTAAACATGAAAAAACGTAGAACTAGGTTAAGTACATAGTAACTTTGTAAGACAAATTAAATAGGTTACCTATATAATAAAAGACAATAACAATAAATTCACATAATAACAATTTCAACCACGGGGACTTTATTATTGTATAAGCGGTAACACTAAGTGGCGTTTATTGTTCATATTATTTTATGATGAAATTTCGAAATTATACGATACTTACTGATGGTATGTGATCCCAGTGTCCTTCTTATTTTAAGAAGTATTATTTTTACACAGTTTTACGCAAACTGGCATTTTAGTTTGAATTAAGCCCAAAATTGAATAAAACTTTCGGTACGTACACTTCACCCACAGCTGTCAGTGTGACTGGCTCGGGTACGCCGATTTCGGCGTAGTATTTGTTGCCGCATTTGACAAGTACGACGGAGGTATCTAGTCGAGCGCAGCGAGACCCATCATTAATGTAAGACTTGTAGTATGTATCTAATCTTAAAAAAATGTACAGAATTCACATTTTTTCAGCATGTCTCTTTATCGTTTCACGAATTAGGTAAAAATGTACATAAACATTCTGCGTAGTTTAATCTTTAATTTTACTGAAATAGGGTTTGCACATCAATGAAAAATATAATGGTTTTTGGCGGTAAGTCATACAGTGATGGTACGGTTCTTAAATATTGTAAATGGACTGGTTATAAGACACCACTTAACCCCCTTTCGGCTTTACGTTTATTTTTGTAACATCTTGTATAAATAAAACTCAATTACAACGGACAACTTAATTTACACAAAACAGAACAACATCATGTGTTCGCGTATCACTTCAGAACGGCTGCACCTATTTGGCTAATTCTTTTTATGTAGGTATATAAAGGAAAACATAGTCCTAATCCAAACTAATATTGTAAATGTGAAAGTGGTGGCGGTTTAACCGATAAACTAATTTTGATAAGTTTTGTTATTAGGATCTGTCATCATCTGGAGGTGGTTATAGGCTACTTTTTCTGGCTAAAAATTATCTCGAACGCAAGCGAAGCCGCAGGATATAGCTAGTAACATTATGAAATTAGAGTAATGCATTTTTTATTATACAAATTTGGAGCTCATTACCGTGTACCCGGGTTGATCTCTTTTGTTATATAGTGTGTAGGCGAATTTATTAAAACTCCTGAACGTGATCGCGGTAATTTCCTTTATCCTGTAAAGGCTGCTAAGTAACCGCGCTCTGCGAAACGGTTCATTAACAAGTCATCAGTGTAATGAGGAACGAACTCGTGTTCTAAAAATAAATACAAATGTCTAGTAGGTACTCAGTAAAATACCTTAGAACAATATGCATATTTGAATTGTTAATTCTCTTTGCGATAAATTTTAAAACATTACGATTTCTAGACGATATAAGAACGTTTCACGCTAGTTCTGGCGTCGGAATTGGCTCTGAGGTGCCCGGGTTCGATTAACGGTCGGGTTAATTTAGAAATAACTGTTTTCTAGATTTATTTCGGATCTGGGTGTTTTCTATGTATAAAAAAGTATGTTTATCCGTTAACTTAACAATAAAATCAAGTTTCGAAACAACTTTATCTTTGCTAAATAGTTTGGTGGTGAAATTATAATTTATTCTACTCAGTTTGGTCGTTGGAACCTAATTTGGCTAATTATTGCATGTAATTCCCTAAGGTTTTAGTCATTGCTGCATCCTTCTGTTATTTTGACATGTTTCGTGTCCTAAAGTCCAAATGTTGGTTCTAGCACAAATCAACGTTCCCGGCGGCAATGCTGATTGTCTAATGGGAATAGGGATGTGTCATAGTCGATCAAGATGATATCGATACTTATTTTTTTCAATCAACAAATGTTAAAAAAAATCATAAGTTTAACCCACCTCTGTGGTCTAATGGCTAAGCCATCGGTTTAAAAGTAAAGAAGTAAAGAACAGATATAACAATAATTAATTAGTTTTTCCTAAAATGTTATGATACCGTTTTCGTTTTCATCAGAGGGCTCTCGACCCTTTTGAGTGAGTATGTTGACTCCTTAGCAATTTCTTAATAGTTTCTCTATTGACCTTTCGCCCACACGATACTTAACTCGGTATATCACACTGTTGTCAATATAAATAAGGCTCGGACAGAATAGCAGCGAGGCAGTAGCATTTTAAATATTACTGAGGCACTTAATGCTGAGTTTGGTGGTTTTATTTTTCTATTTCCCCACCCTCACACCCCTTATTTAGTCAAAGTTAAGCTTCTCTTAAAACTTATTTTAATGGTTTAACTAGATAACGGATAAGCATACTTACTTTACGTAGAAAACACCCACCCGAGATCAAAATAGAAAAGCAGTTTAACTAAAACAGTTTAAAAATTGACAATCGTGTCTCGTAGCGGTGAGAGAATACTGCCACTCCCTCTCTTCCCTTGGGTGTCGTAAAAGGCGACTAACGGACTAAAGACTGCACTTACATCCAACAGCATAGAGCGACGACGGGCTCACCACCTGTCACGCTGAGCACATGTGCAGGCGCTATTTGGTGAAAAGTGGACTATGGCAGAGGACTGCTTTTGCGGTCCCTATTGCCTAGTCTCCGCCTAACGCTTTGGGGGTGGTGGTCGTGATTGTATATATGTATGTATAAATTGACCGGACCTGGAATTGAACCCGGGACCTCAGAGGTGGTGACACAAGCCGGCTTGTAAACCTCTCGACAACGGATGTCATCGCTTCTATTTTATTTTGTAAACAATTTTTTTTATGAGGTGTAACGCAAAACTACATAGTACCTAAAGGCACCCTATACGCGTATCTTTAGGTATATACTCAACGTTACGATAACGAGCTGCACATATATATGTCCCACTCCTGGGCACAGGCCTTTTTACATGTTTTGACGACCTTCGTAGTCGAGTGGTTAGTGCACCGGGTCTGGCGTCGTGCCATCTCTGAGGTCCCTGGTTCAATTGCCGGGTCAATTTAGAGAAAACTGTTTTTTTAAATTGATTTTGGATCTGGGTGTTTTTCTATGTTTATGTACTTATATTAATCTGTTATCTAGTTAATTCAATAGAAGCTTATCTTAGTCTAGATAATTGGTGTGAGTGTAAACAAGTTTTATTTTATTATTATTATTTATTAACATGGGCAACAGCAAAAAGTAGAGATCGGGTTATAACCCACCAAGCTGGCTCAATGTTGGATGGTATTATTTGCTCACCATTAAAGCAACTTGATTGTGCCTCGATTCTGCTATATTATAACATACATACATTATCACGACTATTATCCCCAAAGGGTTAGTCAGAGACTAGGCAATGAGGAAAGCAAAAGCAGTCCTCTACCATAGTCCACTTTACACCAAATAGCGACTCGACTGCACATGTACTCAGCGTGACAGGTGGTGAGCCCATCGCCGCTCTATGCTGTTGGAAGTATGTGCAGTTTTTAGTCCGTTAGTCGCCTTTTACGACACCTAAGGGAAGAATGGGTGGTAGTATTCTTTCACTGCTACGCGACACGGTTAATATTATTATTAATACATCTTAATATTATTAATAATTAAATATCCAAAATAGTTTTTGTTTGTCGGGTCAGGTTTTACCGACTGCCATCTTACGACAACAACCGGGACCAATCAATGGCTTTAAGTGCCTTCTGAAGCACGAATTAACTCGGGATGTATTTCATTCGGTCACCCATCAAATGGAACGACATAGCGAAAGTTTCTTAACTGAAAAGATCGCAAACTGAATGTCTTTACCGCTTTGCCACCGAGCCTAATGTAGCCAAGATTTGATTTTAATGATGAAAGCATTTGTCAAACAAATCTCTCCTTTCCGTACCTCTTCCTTTAGCTAAGTAATTTATCACTGTTGTCAATGAAAATATTTCTAATATTATCTTATTTTACATTCGAGCAACCTAATTCATTCCATTCCGAAGCAAGGTTTATTTCCAAACCTTTTAAAACCTTTTATTTCAAGCTCGATTTCCAGCCTAAAAGCCCCCCCCCCCCCCTCTCCCCTAAAACATCCATTCACAGATTTAAGTATCTCTACCGTCTGTCTAAGAGTTAGCACTTGGCAAATGCATTCAAAAGGTAAATGCATTTCTAGGACACAGCTATAGTCTATGGGGCCCAACCCCATTGGGAAATGGGTCACCCGATATTTCGGAATACAGTACTATTATTGAGTCACTGTTATCAGTTTTTGTGAATGTTCAGATAATGAATGATACATTGAATTAAATTGTTTACTGAAAGATTTATTTAAATTGTACATTTAAATGGAAGCCTTTCTACTTACCCTCAGTTATACTTGCTTTCACTAACATAATCCTACTCTTCTCAGCATAGAGCGGCGATGATCTCACCATCAGTCACGCTCAGCCTATGTGGAGTCGCTATTTGGTGAAAGTGGACTATGCCAGTAGCCTGCTTTTGCGGTCTTCATTGTCTTTACTGACTAACCCTTCGAGAATAAATAGTCGAGAGTATAATAATATGTTTGTTTATTATAAAGCATCTATTGATATATGGTTCCATTGTTTACAGTGACACAAACACATAATTCCATATTTATAATCTCATTGAGATGAGGGCGTCACCCGTCTGAAATTAATGACCTTTTTAAATTAATTTATGTGCACGGCGATTTTGTAAATATAAAGTCATAGCCGTGGCAATATTCCAAGACTTATTTAATAGCTGTTTTTGCGACAGGGCTGGTGGCATTAAAATTCATTCATACAGCCCTTAATACTCATTTCTTTTCTACAATGAACACTCTATTCTTATTATTAATTAAATTATACGCTTGGTTGTAATAAGCGGCTTAGACGATAAAGCTTTTGTGTTTTTTTGTTGCTTTAATTTTTTGCTACAAAAGAAATAGCATACTGTACATTGTGAAAATGTTTGATTAGGATATTTATAAAAAGTCTTGGTCAAATTATAAATAGCTGTGCGGTGGGGGCTCATAATTACTCGAAAAAGAATACTACCAACCTCTTTTTTCTTGGGTGTCGTGAAAGGCGACTAACGGAATGAAGACTACCCATGTAAACTGTTTGTATAAATACTGCCTTACCTCTGGTAATCTTTGGGTGCGGGCGTTGTTATCCGCTACACAGATGACCATTATTATTATACCTAACGGAAAAGAGCAACAAACACGAGCTGTCAAACAAAACCGAACTATGATGGCATTTGTGTGTGTAAAATTGTTTAAGAATGCGTTCAGTGATGTACGTCATGTCGCTTTTCACATTAATATCGATAATATTAATTACTAACAGAAACAGTATTAATAGAAGTAAAATAGGATGGGATGGGATTAAGCATTGCTGAAACTACGATTCAGAAGTAAAGTATGAATATTTAAGAAAAACTCAAAAGAGATTTTAAGTCATTTATTAAACATTATTCTCATTGCCCTCGCAAAAGTATTATTTTGTTTATGCAAATATGTTTCAATGATACATTTGACGATAAGATATATCTGTGAGTATTAATTAAGTGGATCTTGATCGAACGAATGGGCAACCAAAGAATCAAAATGAGTTTCAAAATTAATATGACGAATGATAAATCTAAAACCGTCCTATCAAATTTATTTTTATCCAAATCAAAATTTTTAATTTTCAAAATGCTTACCTACTGCATGAACATGATTTTTTCTTGGGAATCCAGTTAGGACAATCAATTAATCTAATCCAAATATTTCTGGTATCCAAGTTAGTAGGAAATCTGAGAGATACGTAAATTACTAATGTTGTTACCTATTCTAACAGTAAAAAACTGATACCTATGAATCGGCTAAGTATCTTAAATGGGATTACTTTCGCAGATAATTCATATCTAAACGTATATGAATACTTATAATACTTTAGAACAATAATACATACCTATTCGTTTACCGCGTGAGAGACAGTGGACACGAAATATCGATAACTTGATACAGCCCTAGTGTAAAATGAAAATTTGGAGTGGACTTTCCACTACAGAAAGTTTAAAACGCAATAACTCAGTTAAATAAACGTTTTTTAAAAATGTTTTTAACAAACTATTTAGATTCCTGTGTTTTACTTTAGCATGCAAAGTTTCATAAAAATTGGCTTATTGGTTTTTATAAATTTCGACTTGGAAGTTTGTATGAAAAACCGAAATGCAAAAAAAAACTCTCATAAGCGGATAGCATCGTATAAACTTTTATAAATGTTACCATTTTTCTACACTAATATTATAAAGAGGAAAGATTTGATTGTTTGTTTGTTTGCATTGAATAGGCTCCGAAACTACTAGACCGACTTGAAAAATTATTTCACCGTTAGGAAGCTACACTTTCTCCGGGTGACTTATGCTATATAATAAATAAATAAATTAAATAAATTAAAATAAATTAATTAAAAGTAGGGAAATGTATGACCGGGACACTCAGCAATTACAATCAGATATTCAGCGGTTGCATGAGACACTTGATAGTGTAAACAATAAATATTAAACTGCACAAAAGGAAATCGAAGAGCATATTCAATCAGCTACAGAGTTGATTGATTTATGCAAATACAATGCTGATCGGTACGACTCTTTAGTTAATAATGAGATAAACAGATGTGAAAGTCCTTTATTATCAAACTCAAGTATTCAGTCGACTAACTTGTCTGTCATGGATCCCAGTCCGTTAACGGCCTGTACAGAAATTATACCTACTTAAGATTTAAATAGCTTGATCATAAACAATGCTAATGAATTAAAAAGAAAAACAGTTATGTTCTCTGATAGACTGGGTCAGGGGTTGGGGTTGCTTTTGAATGGAAGTTTAAATCAACAAGTAACGAATGTCTGTGCCCCAGGTTTATCAATGAATGCTATAGTACGTAGCATATCTCAGCAGTCATTGAGCAGTTCCACTAATGTAATTATTTTATGTGGTGACAGTTCACAAATGAAGAAACGTGACATAATAGAAAATATAACTTATTTGTTACAATTTCAAGCGAATACAAATTGCAGGTTAATTGTTAGTGCTTTTCCCTACTGTAAAAACTTAACCTGGGAACAAAACAAACGTATTTTTGACTTAAATTTATTATTATATAATTTATTATGGCGTCATAGTGACAATATTTTATTTTTTGACATTAATAAATTTATTAATAATTTTATTTTGACTTCAGATACTATGTATTTGCCAAAGAAATATAAGACCCAGATAGCTAATTTATTAGCTTATAATATACAAGACCGAGTTATACCTGGTATAACAAAGTCTATTGATAATAATGTCATCATTAGTAGTTCTACTAATGCATCTTTTATAACTAGTAGTAAGGTGACTACCTCTAGTTTAAACTGAGGTCTAAGACAAAAGCCAAGTCCACATCCATTAATATTATAAATCAAAACATTCAGGGTTTGGCTGGCAAGGACTTAGAATTAGAATTAATTGCAAAAAGTCAGGCAGCATTCATATATTTTGTATAACTGAGCATTGGCTAAAAACACATGACACGTCTTTCCATGTAAATAATTTCCAACTAGCAAGTGCGTACGTACGAAGCACAGCTATTCACGGCGGTTCTTTAATACTTGTTAGTAATAATATTAAATACAAAGAGCGAAATGATATTGTATGTCTTTCAAAGGAGCGTAATATTGAGCTATCATGCGTAGAGTTAAATAGGTTTATAATAGTGTGTGTATACCGACCCCCCTCGGGCAATTTCGATGTTTTTGAATCGGTAATGGAAGATGTACTTAATAAAATAAAATTAACAAATAAATTTGTTTTAGTATGTGGGGATTTTAATGTAAATATTTTAGAAAACACTTCAGTGAGTGTTAGTCTTCTAGATTTATTTAAATGTTTTAATTTAAAAAATCTATTTCTTGAACCCACTAGAATAACTTCACATTCGGCCACTTGTCTCGATAATATTTTTACAGACTATGACCCTGTATCTAAGTCAGTTATTAGTAGTCTTACATCTGACCATTGCGGTTTGAAGGTGAGCTATGATATTGATGTTAAGGAGGAGCCTAAAACTGTAACATGTAAACCAGTTACAAAAAAGCGAATGGAGTATTTTAAAAACAATGTAGCTTGTAAAATTGATACTTTGCTCTTTGTACAAGATGATCCGGATGAACTATGTAGTATGATTTAATAAAGACAGAATACAACCAGGTGTTTACCTCTAAAACAATAAAGTTTTCACAAAAACTTAAGTTCTGTGACTGGGCCACGCCTGGTATTTATAAAAGTAGAAATAAACTGTTTGAGCTATATAATCTAAGACAATATAACCATAATTTAAATTTTACAGAATATGTAAAAAAATACTCTAAATTGTTTAAGAAAGTGTGCATACTAGCAAAATCAAATTTCATTAAAGATAAAATTAAAAAGTCTAATAATAAAATAAAAGCCACTTGGGATATCATCAACCGTGAAACTGGTAAATTAAAACCACGGGACAACACTTTTACTCTAAAAGTTAATGAGAACCTTGTCAATTCGGATGCACAAATTGCTAATATTTTTGATGATTTCTTCATAAATATACCTGTGGTAACAACCTCTAATTTAAATTCATCACCAGTGGCGGCACAATCTTTTCTCGAAGAACATGTACCCAAATGTAATTTTTCTTTTAATTTTCAATATATTAACTCTAATAATATTATTAAAAGTTTCAAATCACTAAAAATGAAAAACACAGGTGATTTGTGGGGCATGTCTATAAAGATAATTAAGAATATTATATATTCTATTGCACCCTATCTTGCTGACATATTTAATAACTGTATTGATAAGGGAATCTTTCCTGATCTTATGAAGTTTCGTAAGGTTATACCTTTATTTAAATCGGGAAATAAAGAAGACCCCAGTAACTATCGACCAATTTCAATACTACCAGCACTTAGTAAGATTTATGAAAAAATTATTCTCGAACAGTTAGTAGAATACTTTAACTTAAATAATCTTTTACATAGTAAGCAATTTGGTTTTACAAAGGGTCGTTCCACTACTGATGCAGGTGTTGCTCTAATAAAACATATATTTGATGCCTGGGAGGGGTCTCAGAACGCTCTTGGAGTTTTCTGCGACCTGTCCAAGGCTTTCGATTGCGTTGAGCACCGAACACTATCGATGAAGTTAAATTATTATGGTCTCAAAGGTTTTGCGCTTAAATTGATACAGTCTTATCTTAGTTCTAGAACACAAACTGTCGATGTTAATGGAACTAAGTCATCCGGTTCTCATGTAAAAATGGGAGTTCCACAAGGGTCAATTCTTGGCCCTTTCTTATTTTTGATATATATCAATGACTTGCCATTCTTTGTAGAAAACTTCTGTGATATTGTATTGTTTGCAGATGATACTTCACTCATTTTTAATGTGACTAGATGTAAGAATAATTATGACGATGTTAACAATGCTCTCTCAGAGGTACTTAGTTGGTTTACTGCTAACAATTTACAGCTAAACGCTAAAAAAACGAAATGTATTAAATTTACACTACCAAATGTCAAGACCGAACAAACCGATGTTAGAATGAATGGTGATAAATTAGATTTGGTAGATTCGACAGTTTTCCTAGGGATAACCCTGGACTCAAAACTCCAATGGAATCCGCATATATCGAATTTGGCCGGCAAACTCAGTTCAGCAGCTTACGCCATTAGAAAAATTAGACAATTAACAGATGTTGAAACTGCTAGGACTGTTTACTTTAGTTATTTTCACAGTGTCATGTCGTATGGCGTCCTTTTGTGGGGAACAGCGGCTGATATTAAAACTATATTTATTTTACAGAAACGAGCAATAAGAACCATTTATAGACTGGGATCACAAACTTCTCTGAGAAATATTTTTAAGGAAGTTGGTGTTCTTACTGTTGCATCGCAATATATTTATAATTGTATAGTTTTTGTGCGGTGCAATATTAACTCTTTTTCTAAACACGGTGATGTACACAATTTCAATACTAGAAGTAAGTCAAAACTAGTAATGCCACTGTTTAGGTTACAAAAGGTTCTTGGCTCTTTCTTGGGGCAAGGTATACACTATTATAATAAAATACCAAGTACTGTACAAGATTTACCTTTAGATAAGTTTAAGAATCATGTAAAATCTTGTTTACATAAGAAAGGTTATTATACAGTCAAAGAATATTTAGAAGACCAAACAGCCTGGTTATAATAATATTTTCACATTTTATTTTCTTAGCAATATTTTTTTTTTAATAATTAATTTTACGCTGGTATGATAGCCTTTAACAGCAGTGTCTTACAGACAAAGGTACCCACTCAAAATTTATGTTGCGTTTAAAGTTGTCTTATTGTTCTCTTGCTTTCGTTGGAGTTGCTCGAGTGTGTCATGCTCTCTTAAAGTGTCTCTGCGGTGGTGGCATGTGCGTCGGGTCGTTACGTTCCCTAAAACATGGTTGAGCGAAGCGATGGCTGATTCACATGTCATACTCGTGAATGGGTGCCGCCTGTGGAGGCTGGTCTGCTCTTGCAATCTTATTTTTTTTTATTGGTAGTATTTAATAGTTTTTCTTTTTATTTCAAAGATACTGTAAGACGTTGTTCGTTTTATTTATAATCGAGCAAAACCTGTTTTTTGTAATCGTATCAAATGTTTTTTTTTGTTGTAATGGAAAATGTCCTTCTATGACAGGGAGGGCATGTTCCAACTTGTATTGACGCTCATAATTTGTTTAATTGTATGTTGTATGATTTGGTAACGACATATTGTTTTGTAAATGTCGTTACTTCTATATTATTATAAACCTGTGGAGTTTCTTGCGCCCGTTCTTCTCCACAGTTAAAAGACTTCCTGAATGGGCGGGGTGGGTGGGCGGGTGCCCGTCCATCCTTTAACTTTTGACGATTCAAAATGCTTATTCTAAGTTTACTGAATAAAGAGATATTGATTTTTTTGATTTTGATTTTGATTTTATATAATATATATTTTTTTAAATTTGTCAAGGGGTACGAAGTCCACGCGGTCGAAGTCGCAATTGGTTCGCTAGTTGTTTAATAAATACATTTTATTAAATTACGATTATTATATACATCCAGCAGCATAGAGCACATTGGCTAACCACCTGTTACGCTGAGCACATGTGTAGTTGTAAATTGGTGAAACGTGGACTGTGACTACGGAATGCTTTCATTGCCCAGTCTCTGACTAACCCTTTTTGGATTACAGTCGTAAAGAAGAATGGGCAAAACGTCCCCCTTACATCTATGCATCGAATAAAAGTACTTGAAAAGTGAAGCATTTTATTGTATGACAGCAAATCTGTCAGGTATTGGGGAAAAAAGTTATTGAGATGAAGAAAATTAAAATAATAAATGCAAATAGATAGATAATACTTTTATTGTAACATAATAACACAAACATTAATAACGATAATATAAAATTTAAATCAAGATTTTTTCTTAAATTTTTCTTTTTTTTTCATTAATTCATTCGTTCGTTGCTGTCCTTACAACAAAATACACTATTTATTTCGAAACTTACCATGTGGGAACTTACAAGGGGTAGTACGGGTTTCATACAAAAACGCCCATTCTTCTTTTAGGCTGATTTCACAGTCACGCTTTTGACCAGCGCCGGCCACGCGCGCGCTTTCAATTACACTAGATAGTAGTAGCGTTTCATAGTCACGCACGCAGTTCAAACGCGCAACTACTATGTAGTGTAATAATAATTGTAAGCGCGCGCGTGGCCGGCGCTGATCAAACGCGTGACTGTGAAATCAGCCTTAGTGTTTACTCTTGACACCCTGCACGTGATCCCTGGGTGGTGCTATGAGTGACGCGCTGCGTTGCAGCACGAATTGGGCGGGCGGAAACAATGTTATTTGTTGTTGTTCTGTTTCGTTCGACGAGTGAAAGTACCGTAGGAATCCATCTCTAATTTGTTAGATCATTTTCACAAAAGCATATTATTATAGAAGCAAATTTTCATATCGATTTTTTTTTGTTTTCGTAATCTTTTTTATTCACTAATTTTAATGTATAACAATTGGCTATTTGACAGTTTTCAAACAAGTATTTTTAAAATTACAAACGCTTATTTTATACCCATTACAATACTTTTTTTTTATCGAAAGAGCTTTTTTAATAGAAATAAACTTATTTTTTTTATTAATTTTAAATTTCGTGCGTAAACGGTTGGTCACGTGACATTTTGCTCTGTGACGTCACATTTCGATAAATATAATTTTTTCTTGAAACCTGACAGATAGTTTATGATAAATGTGTGAAATGTGACGTCACATGAAGCTCAATCATGGCCGCCTGTGTTTCGGGTCGTGTAATCCACAGATAAATTATCTCAAAATGTATTTTGTAAAAATAAAATATTTACAAATTATCTTAGTAAAAAAAACTACTTATTAAATAATTATCGTTAAATCATAAACTACAATTTCCGAAATACTTCATATTTTATTGTTACAACTGTCAAATAGCCAATTCCTACTCCTTCGACTCCTCTGGTTTGCTGTTGTCCATGGGCGGCGGTGATTACTTTACATCAGGTGGCCCTCATGCTCTTTATCTCCTTTTAGCATAAAAAAATCCAGTCGAGTTCTGTCAAAAATCATACTAAACTAACAAAATAGTTGAAACAAATCCACGTATCACTGTTCATCTATCATTTAACACAACTATCTGACACCAACACAGACACAACTGTTTAAATTTTTTCACTGTGACCTCATTTTCACTAGGGCGGGCGGGCGGTGCGGAACGCTCGCAAATATATTTCTCGTGTAAAAGATATGAAGAGGGGTCTAGATTCTTAAAGCCTGCGGAAAGTGAAATATTACTAGGCAACGCGCGGTGAGCATGAAATGTTTCTTGCCCTCCACTGCTATATGTTAACATGATACCATCTATGAATATGGGTATATTCGTATATAATTTTACGCAAATAATAAATTTTGCGAATATACGAGTTGATTGTTTCGGAAGGCACATTGGTTCTGTTGTTATTGTAATATGGCTGCCTTCAAGACCCACCAACCCGCATTAAGCCAGAGCGGTGGTGTTTTTTTTCAAAGATTATTATTAGGGGGAGGTATTTCAAGCGCTTCTCTCTCGCTCTCTCGACGGTACGACAGCAAGGGACGGGTAAAATAGCGAAGCGGAACGAAAAGGCGCGATTTATATTTTAAAAAATTGAAAGATGTTATAAAAAAAAGCGATTGGTTATAATACCTCAAGTTATCTATGAACTTCATTTTGGTAAATAACACATAATATCAAATCCCTTATTTTAAAAATAAAACCTAGAAAAGAAGATAAAATGACACAAAAATATGTAACATTGTGAATTTATTATATCAAGCCTACTTTATCAAATCGTGTTTCCATCGGGTATATAACACAGAATAAGGTCACAACAATATTTCATAATTTTCGCAGATTTTAAATTTACTGTTTACTACTTTAAAAAATAATTCTAAGAACGTGTTATTTTAATTTTAATTTTAAACGTCAGTAGTCTAACGGAGCTATGGCGATTCAACCACGATTTCTCGCGTTCAACTTGACCATCTATCCGCTCGGCTACCGACGCCTCACAGTAATGGCCTACTCTTGTGCCAAGCTAGTAGGACGTTTAGAGGCTGTAGGTACATCTCTATATATCTAAATCTGATAACATTTCCGCTAAATTAATATTTGCTGAGAACAGAGCCGTGTCGCGTAGCGGCTCATCAAAAGAATACTACCACCCCCTATCTATTGGGAGTCGTAAAAGGCGACTAACGGACTAAAGGCTGCACAAATATCCAACAATATAGAGCGGCAATGGGCTCACCACCTGTCACTCTGAGCACATAATGCAGTCGCTATTTGGTGAAAAGTGAACTATGGTAGAGAACTGCTACGTATGTATGTTATCACCATGCCAATTGCGGGCTAGTGATAATTATCACAGACTCGGGCTATGCATTACAACATAATAATCTTTGCCTGCCCCGGGAACTAAACCTGGTACCTTAGGATATCTATCCAAGAGCTTCATCACTACTAATAATAATAAGTTAGAAAACGCACGGAACGCAACCTATCCTCAAATACGATTAAGCGACAACTCGGACACTTTAAATTCGGACACAGTGTCCGAATTGACACTTTTTAATTTTATTATTTTTCCACTGACAATTCGGACAGTTTTTTTTTCTACATAATATTATATTTTGAAGCTTTTTTATCTGACTATACTGAACAGCTCCAATAATTTAAGAGTGTCCAAATTATCAGTGAAGAAGTAATAAAATTAAAAAGTGTCAATTCGGACACTGTGTCCGAATTTAAAGTGTCCGAGTTGTCGCTTAGTCCCAAATACAGAGCATTAGGTAGGTAGCTATAATAATTTTAGAAACACCTAAACCAGGAAACTGAAAAGGCCTCCACAAGCATCCATCCAAATATCTGAACAATACGAATAAAACTGGCAATAAAGCAGCCGTAAACAAAGCATAAACCACACAATTAAACCGTTTGCAGTCGGAGGGTAGAATACACTCTCTTAAATCGCACTACCGCAACTTAGCCCGTATAAGAGTTTCGCGTAGAACTACATAATGAACGGTTTACTGTCGAATTTGTGGTGCAATTTGTGAGGTTTAGCGGTTTATTTGGTTTACATAACAGTTTCCCGGCGGGGCATGTAGAGGAAAGTATGCCAGCGCACTTCCTTTTAGGACAAACGCTTTTATTAAAGAAGATTTTTACTAACGCGCTAACTAATCAATTAACTAATCACTAACACATTACTAAAGTACTGTTGACCCATTCGAAAAACAAAAATCTGTACAAGTACACTTACGTGTTCACATTTATTGACTTGCACAACACTTACAATGTACAGTCACGAGCAAAAATATGTAAACGATTGTAACTCTTAATACAATGGAATAAGATTCAAAGTGTATACATATTGGTGCTCGTGACTGTACGTACATACATATAATCACGACTATTTTATACCCGAAGGGTTAGTCAGAGACTAGGCAATAAGGGCAGCAAAAGCAGTTCCGTACCATCCACTTTTCACCAAATAGCGACTGCACATGTGCTCAGCGTGACAGGTTGTGAGCCCATCGCCGCTCTATGCTGTTGGAAGTATGATAAGTTTTTAGTCCGTTAGTCGCCTTTTACGACACCAAAGGGCAGAGAGGGGGCAGTAGTATTCTTTCACCGCTACGCGACACAGTTAATTTACAATGTAACATTCAAAAATAATACAGGACAAAAATTATACAATAAAATGTTTACTAGAAAAAAATCAACCAGTCTCAGGAAGCTCGAGTGGGATTCGAACTCACGACCTTTGGATTGCCGGTACCACTGCTCTCCAAAGGCAATCCAAAGGTCGTGGGTTCGAGTCCCATTCGAGCTTCCTGAGACTGGTTGATTTTTTTCTAGTAAACATTTTATTCTATATCTATATAGCATTGTGAATGCAAAAATGTCAATAAAAAAGAAAATTATACAGGTACAAAAAACAAATAACACATATGTATTGCATATATTATATTGTACATAAGTATTTCCTAATCTTTAATAATTTATTCAGTGTTTATGTCGTGTGTAGCTATTAACCGACTCCAAAAAGGAGTAAGTTTTTAACTCGTCTTCTCTCGCTCACTTGCACCGCAGTTTGATTTAGTCCACTGACTGAGATTTGTCGCAGTTGTTCTGTTCCCATCCAAAGAAGAGCCGTTTTAAATTATTCGCTTTGAACGGAACATTTGTTTTGTTTAACTAGCTTCATTCTATCAATTTCTTTAGACAAAAAACAGTATTTCGTAGTGAACCATGTAGAGAAAAATGATAAAGTTTTATTATGTACCTAATTGTGATTCATTCTAGATGTGTCTGAACTCAGATGACAGCTGTTGCAGTAATAAGAATAAGACACAGACATCGCAATTCAAAACATTGTTTTATATTGACATTGATAGTCATTTGACAGCTGTGTTGTAGGTACCTACAGCCAGTTTTGTGGAAAAAAAACATATTATGTTATTTTGCAATAAATGCGCCGCGCCGTCTTTCCTTTCTATCTGGGAAACTGTTCAAATGCAAAATTCCGTTGTATGCAATAACTTCGATCTCTTATAGAAACAACTATGCCATATCTAGCTAGGTCATGAATTCAAAGACTTAAAAAAAGAACTTCTTTTTTATTCTGATTCGAAAGCGGCCATGCCATGTTGTGGTTTGAAAAGTCTTTTACAGTATTATCATCATCATCATATCAGCCTATTAACGTCCCACTACTGGGCACAGGCCTCCCACGTGGACAATAGCACGTGGGGATATTGGGCCATAACCCACCACGCTGGCCCTATGCGGGTTGGTGGGTTTTAACGACTGTCATCTTACGATAACAACCGCGACCAACGGCTTAACGTGCCTTCCGAAGCACGGAGGAGCTCGAGATGTTTTTAATTTGGTCACCCATCCAGCGACCCGGTATTGCGAAAGTGTCTTAGCGAGCAAGATCGCAAGCCGAACGCGCTAGCCGCTGCGCCATCGAGCTCCTCAGTATATCTGATGTATATTGGTAGAGTCTGGCCAACGAAAGCTGAACCTCGTAGTTAATTAACTGGCAACACTTTGTTTCTATGTGTGTCTATCTGAGGTGTCATGTCGTATGTCAAATAGAAAATTTTCTAAGAAAATTGCAGCTGTGTGAGTTACCCAGTCATATATTTTTTATATATTTTTTTTATGTATTTTGTTCATATTTTTTTGAATTTGCCGCGTTTTTCCTGGTTCAGCTTTCGTTAGCCACATTCATCTTCAGTTAGTTAGTTCGACTTTAGTAACGAATTGTCCTTTACATCTATTAGAGTAACATTTCACCAGTCATGGACAAACTACCACGGGGATTGAACTACAGTTCATTTAAACAGAACAATCAAAACAAATACAACAAAGCCGAGTGTGCGTCCAACTAATAAAATACTATTTCGGTACATTATATTACTTTAGTTGTCGTAGTTAAACAGACATTAATGAGATTTAGGAATGCCATTAGCATTTAAGGTCCGGCCGCATTATTATGTACGTGTTTGATTTAGAAAAGCTTCTGTTCGTCTTGTTTGGGTGTTCTAAAATGGCTGAAACTGAAATAAAAAGAATAGTGTAACAATTGAGTCATATTATAATAACAAAGGCGGCAATATCCACTCAAAGTCAAAACATAACTATGAATGTAGTTTTATTGTCTGTGGACGTAGTTTTGTAAGGAAATCTACTTTAGGTATCAAACAAGACATTATCCCATTGTAAAAGAAGGTCAAAGATTGGAGCTCGTAACAAACCCGACAATATCCTGTATCATCCATGTGGACCAATCAGAGCACAGAATTCTTATGAAATTCTGTGCTCTGATTGGTCGAGTCGTAGAGTTTCATAACAAACATGGCTATCCCTGTCTAAAACAAACTTGGCGATATCCGAAAGTTTCAAACAAAGTCGGCAATCTCCAATGGTTTTTTTGTGAATTTTGCTTTAAATTGGCCATATTTGTTTAATAAAACAGAGTAAAATGATCATTCTCATTGTACATTTTGTATTAAAAAAAAAATCTAGGTTAGACGATGAAATCATTTTACAATATACGTTTTTATCCCTTTACACAAAATCCAACAAGATGAATATTGCCGCCTTTGATATTAGATGAATCAATTAGTACCGCTGAATTTCTATCCACCACAAGACAAGCTTCTAAAATAGACTAATATAAATTTAAGTAGCATTTAAAACAAAGTCTTGTCTCAAGTCTTTAATCAAATACAGAATTAATTGATTAAAGCAAATGCGAAATCAATATAGAAATAGCTTTGATCTAGGTAGACACTTTACAACATATTATTTTAGTACCTATTTTATCCTGAATTTCTTACCCATTGTAAGGTTGATGGTTACAGAGAAACTAAGATGTCTTTAGTCTCAAAATCAATTTCATGCTTCCCGTCACTGATTTTTAATTGGGTGCGTTCCGTTTTACGCAAAATTTTGTTATACTTTGAACGGATTAAAGACTGCATCTAATAACATAGAGAGGCGATTGGCTCACCACCTATCATGCTGAGCACACAGTTGTAGTTTTTTAAAACGTGGACTATAGTAGTGGACTGCTTCTGTGGTCGTTATTGCCTAGTCTTTTACCAAACCTTTGCGGATATAATAGTTATGAAACTATATTATTATGTACTAGCGTCTGCTCGCGGTTTCACTCGCGTGGTTCCCGTGCCTGTGAATATCGGGATAAAAAGTATCCTATGTGTTAATCCAGGTTATAAACTATCTGTATGCGGAATTTCATCTAAATCCATTCAGTAGTTTTTACGTGAAAGACGTAACGTCTTTCGCGTTTATAATATTAGTAGGAAGTAGGATGTAGTACTTAGTGGAATTTTAGTTTTAAAACAATCTAAAAGGCAAGGTCGTAAATATCATTATTTAGATTAATGTTTTTATACCTATATATTTCAGCGTTTTATTAACGCTTAAATATACTAAAGAAAAAGATTTGATGAAGCAATGTTGACTAAAAAACATAAGCATCAAGCACTGACAAATTTCGACGAGACGACGAGTAAACCAGACCTCGGTAGCGGTTAAGGCAGCCGCCCGGAATGCGGAAGGTGCGTGGTTCGATTCCCGCATGAGGTTGTTGTCTTTTTTCAGTGTTTAAAATTTTACTTAAAAATGTTATCATTGTTTTAATTTTTATATTTTTGTTTTTTTTCAGGTACGTACAAGCTTCCAGTTTTTATTGGAATACAGCAAGTGAGTTAAAAATGACAACATAATTAAGCATACATTAGTTAAACGTTTCCAATGTCAATAAAAAACTATTAATAATAGCCAGAGACTCGGCAATGAGCACCGCAGAAGCAGTCCTCTGCCATAGTCCACTTTTCACCAAATAGCGACTGCACATGTAATCAGCGTGACAGGTGGTTAGCCCATCGCCGCTCTATGCTGTTAGATGCATGTGCAGTGTTTAGTCCGTTAGTCGCCTTTTACGAGACCCGAGGGAAGAGAGGGGGTGGTAGTATTCTTTCACCGCCACGCGACACGGTTAATGTTACACTATGACAATAAATTAAATACTTTATTATACAATTTCTTACTTTTTAATCGTCTTATTTGTTTTGTCTATTGCCAATGAGAATTAAAGTAGTTTCTTATCAATTTGACGTAACATGTATTTTTCTTTATTATCATCATTATCATCCTAACCCTTCCACTACTGAGCACAGACACTCCCACCACGCCCGCCCAATGCGGTGTGGTGAGTTCCTTTATTAATTTGCGATTTTATTAGTAAAATATTTCACTTCTGCACCACCAATTCATTTTACACAGTCCATATATATTTTTCTTACGGCTCCCTTACAGAATGTGTCATCAAACTTCTTCAAAAAGAGGTCAGAGGCTGAACAAAGCATGGCAAACAGATTGCTAATTGCCCCGGCCTTGCATCGCGGCCGCACGGCCTTGGCTCGAGAAGGCCTGGAATAAACCGGCCCATGTTTAATGAGATGTAGCCTCTCGCCAGAATTATTGCGGCTGAAACGGTATCGATATTAATTTTTACAATAACATACGATACAACTTTTTTTTCGTAAAAGAATAATGGATTAACGTAGTAATTATTATTAAGTGCTAACCTACTTTTGCTAAAGGTTAAAGCAAAATGTTATAGAAATATATTACAGTCAGCCGTAGCGCTTGTGTTAGGTCTGCTTTGTTAGAGTAGAATAGGATAATCATTAATTTAGCTCACATAAACAAGAAACTACACCACACATTTATATAAAGATAATATCTTATCTTAGTCTGTCTTCTTAACAACAATGTTTGTTGTTGTCTGACAGTTAAAAGATAAGATAGTTATTTTCTTTGTAGTTGTTTGCGATTCTAAATAGAATGCGATTCTAATTAAGGCTCCATCGTCACTTACTATGATGAAATGTGAACTGATGGATTGCTTCTCTCTTGTAGTATTAAAATAAAAATAAACAAGCCCAGTGCGAGTCGGACTCGCGCATGAAGGGTTCCGTACCATTATTTACATGGCAAAAGAATCTCGTTTGTTCTATGGGAACCACCTTAAATATTTATTTTATTTTGGTTTTAGTATTTAAACCCGTTTAGCGCCACGTGTATATGTCATTATACACCCTAGTGCAACTCTCACCACGTGGCGCTGAACGTGTTAATGTTATAGCGGCAACAGAAATACATCATGTGTGAAAATTTAAACTATCTAGCTATCAAGGTTCATAAGATACAGCCTGGTGACAGACAGACGGATGGACGGACGGGTCCATATTATTATTGGCTCACCTAAAGCTCTTTACCCGATATTGTTCTTCCTGCCGATTAGTTATCCGAATGATAGTCTTCCTAAAATGTTTCATCCTAAGTTTTCATAGTACTACCGACGATGTTCATAACACTCGTGTTTCTGAATATTGTAATTCCTACTGTTGTTTTTCATAACGCTTTTATCCATAAACATAATTTCCATAAAAGTTTTACTCATATTAAAAGAAAATACAACGGTGACCTACAGGAGTAAGGCAGCTAGTATTTCTGTTGTCTAATAAAAAAATAACCTCGAAATTCAAGCCAATCGCTACGCTGCGCTTCTCGATTGTCTTAAACTTCTAACCTATCACGTGACCTACAGGAGTAGGGCGGCTAGTATCCTCAATCATGTGAATAATTAGTGTAAAAGACATACAGACAAATAATAGTTTATTAGATGTTTATCTCTATTGACATTATGAAGTTGAATGATCGGATTCGGATTTCGGAATTATGAACATTAGAAACAAAGTAGTTAGGAATTGTGATTGTTAGGATGAAACATTTTAGGAAGAACATTTTCGAAATTCCAATTTATAACAGTTGAAAACTTAGGTGAACTTTGGGGCACCCCGGACAGACAGTGGAGTCTTAGTAATAGGGTCCCGTTTTTATCCTTTGGTACGGAACCCTAAAAATGGTAGGATAGTTAAAATAGTATAAAATAAAATGCATCATAGACTTTTACTACTTACTTACTTACAAACATAGAATAGAAGAGGTCAAAGTCAAAGTCATAGTCAAATTATTTATTCAACGTAAACTTTTTCAGGCACTTATTGACGTCAATACTAATATTAATAAAAAACAGTTAACTAACTTGTAGTTTTAAGACTTACAACTAATCTAACGAGCTATAGTCTGTGCCAGCCAAACAAGGTGGCAGAAATAGACATGAAGGTTGGTAGTTTATCGTCATCATCTCCCTGTCCATATTTCCCTAATTAGGGTATCACAACTCTTACAACATGTCTTTCAGATCTTAAAAGTCCTCTTAATAGATCTATTACTAGTTCTCTTAATAATAACCTAAATAATTTCCTACCATCTTGTCATAATCCGCAAATCGAAGATATATTACAAAATGCCAAACAATATACATTCCCTTATTAAACTATAAATAAACAATGAGTTAATAAATAAATGAACGCAAGTGTGCCGCCAAAATAGTCTGTCCCCATAAATAATGATCAATGGCGTCTTGCCAAAATAAATTATTATCTGTTCTCGTGACTGAAACGATAAATATTTTACGGAAATGATTTAATTAGCACTAAAATTGTATTTACCTTTAGGTAAAGATGGCCAGGGCAGCGCCATTATTAAGGAAAGCTTTTCCTGTTGGCTGCTTATGACATTTACATTTTTTTTTATTCGGCAACGGGTAAGCGCTTGGCCTTTATCTCACCTGATGGTAAGTGACGATAAGGCCGAAGGTGGAAGCGCGCTTTACCCGGAATCCTCAACTACTGAGGAACTGGCTGTCTCATCTCAAACTGTCGTAACACAACAATGCTATAAACATCGTTGTTATGGCGACAGACTTAGATAAGATGGTGGTAGCTGGCCAGGTGGACGTAACAGCCCTACCACCAAAATCGAGCACACAAAGATGTCCCCCCGCTGGGAATCGAACCCGGGACCTCTGGGTCTGAAACCGGTGGCTTAGCCACTAGACCACAGAGGCGGTTTAATAAAATAAAAGTTAATACATTGTAACTGGATGTATATAAAAGTCAAATTATTTATTCTATGTCTGTCACAGTACCTACTTACTTAAAGACGTCAAAACGGCTGCGTTAACGCTCATTCTTAAATATAGTTAAATGCGGAAGGCGTGAGATCAATTCCCATCTGATATAGTCGTTATTTTCAAGTTCTTGCTATATACATTATATTAATTTTAAAACTCTAAGTACATACATACATACAATTACAAAGTTATCCTCAAAAGGTTAGTCAAAGAATAAGCAATGAGGGCAGCAGAAGCAGTGCCATAATTCACGTTTCACCTAATTTCAACTGCACATGTGCTCAGCGAGATAGGTGGTGAGCAAATCGCCGCTTTATGCTGTTGGATGAATAGTCTTTAGTCCGTTAGTCGCCTTTTACAACACTCAAACAAGAGAGGAGCTCGATGGCGCAGCGGCTAGCGCGTTTCGGCTTGCGATCTTGCTTGCTAAGCCACTTTCGCAATGCCGGGTCGCTGGATGGGTGACAAAATTTAAAACATCTCGAGCTCCTCCGTGCTTCGGAAGGCACGTTAAGCCGTTGGTCCCGGTTGCTGTCGTAAGATGGCAGTCGCTAAAACCCACCAACCCGCATTGGGCCAGCGTGGTGGGTTATGGCCCAATATCCCCACGTGCTATTGTCCACGTGGGAGACCTGTGCCCAGCAGTGAGACGTTTATAGGCTGATGATGATGATGATGAACACAAGAGAAAAAAACGGTTAGTATACCTTGTCTTATCTAGTAAGTCGCCATAACACACGGCTCAGAATTTGTATTAAAATTTCACTGTAGCACAATTCACTTACCATAAATAAGCAAAAGCAATTTCGTTTACAGCGATGTTATTCCAAATAAACAATTAGTTTTCAATTCGAACTCAATGAACTCATAATAATTACGACGAAAATAAATAAACAGTACATCTACCAGACAAATTTCAACGTAAACCATCAAAGCCAGATCGGATTCGCTGAAATTTGTATGAAGCTTTTAACATTTCTGGTTTTAATGCCATACTTTAATACTACTATAATTATTGAATATAATTATATAATAATATGGAATATATATAGTGAAAGAATATTACCACCCTCTCTCTTCCCTTGGGTGTCGTAAAGGCGACTAACGGACTAAAGACTGCCCAATGGTGTACTGTTGGCAGTGAAACGCGAACTCACCGCTTGGGAAAGACCAGAGTGGCGGTCATCGGCTGAGGATTTGTGTGTGACTATCCAGTTGGATCGACGGCGCGGTAGAAACCTAGGCACGTCAAACATTCATATTGGTACTATTTATTTATGCCCTCAAAATAAGGGGTTTTCATTCTCAATGCAATTGCATAATTTAACTATTAAACTAAGTGAAATTTTGGTTTCCTGCCCCAACGACAGATTTATTATATTAGGGGATTTCAATCTCTCTAACATCGAATGGTTGCGTCAAAAAGGTGATAATAATTTATATCCGTGTACATTACACGGATATAAATCGTGGGTGAACACCAAAACGACTTTATCGATAGTGTTAACTGCTGCAATTTAATTCAATATAACGATGTCGTGAACGAGAATAACCGAATTTTGGACCTAGCCTTTGCTAATTTTAACATGTCTTTGCAAGGTTGTGACGATCCATTGTTGCCGGAAGATGGTCATCACAGATCACTTTGAATATCAGCAGATTTTGGCCGCCCTGTGGAATTGCCCGACAAGGCTTCATTTAAATTTATATATGATAAAGGTGATTTTGATGCCATATCTAGTGCATTAAACACCATTGACTGGAGCGCGTTCTATTTAGGACTCTCGTTGGAACAGGCAATCAGTATATTCTACGAAAAATTGTATCAGTTAATTGATTCATTTGTACCTAAAAAACTGATTAAGCCTAGCAATAACCCTCCGTGGTTTACCAAAGCTTTAATAAAGGTTCTCAGGGAGAAATACTAATTCCACAGAAAGTTTAAAACCTATGGAAACCGCAGTCACTATGAAACATTTATATTGCTTCGCAAGCGCGCAAAAGAGCTTGAGCGTGAATGTTTTGACAAGTACATAGAGAATACAGAAAGCTCTTTAACTGAGAATCCTAAAGCATTCTGGTCCTATGTAAGGGCAAAGAGGGAGTCTAATACATATCCTGCCAGAATGACCTACAAGGACGTATCTGCTAGCAAGGGCTGTAAAATAGCTGATTTATTCTCCTTATACTTTAGGTCAACTTTCAATGCCGCGAGTAACGCCACCACGGGCCTCTGCCGTTCCTCGGTGGTCTCCTCTTCCGATATTGGCTACATCAGCATAGATCCAAACGAAGTCCTTCGACTGCTTAAAAAGTTAGACCTCAATAAGTCGGGAGGACCCGATTCTATACCTCCGCTTATTATAGTAAAATGCGCTTCGGCCTTGCTCACCCCTATATGCCTTCTTTTTGAAGGTTCCCTCAAGGAAGGCATTGTACCCTCAATTTGGAAATCTGCATTTATAACACCAACACACAAGAAAGGCGACAGATCTGTGATAAAAAACTATCGTCCAATATCCAAACTTTGTCTGTTTGCCAAGGTATTCGAAAGAGTAGTCCATAGAGTAGTTCATAACCAGCTGTACTCTGCCTTGAAATCCACTTTCGGAAATGAGCAACATGCCTTTCTTAAGAAGCGTTCTACATCTTCTAACTTGCTTTTGTGTACCGAGTTTATTACTGAGGGAATGAGTACAGCTGCTCAAGTTGACGTAATATATACGGATTATAGCAAGTGTTTCGACCGTATTGACCATAGCATCCTTCTTGGCAAACTTGCTCGTGCCGGAATTCATGGTGACCTTCTGAGATGGTTTGCCTCTTATGTAGATAATCGGAGACAGGCTGTGGTACTTCGTGGTTACGTGTCCAGCTGGGTTATGGTGCCCTCAGGTGTGCCGCAGGGATCCCTGCTCCGGCCTCTTCTCTTCAATATTTTTATGACTGATATCAACCTATGCTTCTTAAATTCAAATATCTTACTTTACGCGGACGACATGAAAATATTGAATTACTGGTTCGTCGGATGTCTCTGGACTCCAGGAAGACTTGGTAAGATTTGAGACATATTGTACGTTAAACAAACTTGATCTTAATGTATCAAAGTGCTTCTGTATCTCGTTCACGCGCAGATCTAATATAATCAGTACAAACTATAGTCTCAAAAACAAAAACATTACTAGAGTATCACAAGTCAAAGACCTCGGAGTAATGTTTGATCATAAACTGCTATTTGATAAGCATATTGACGGTATGGTATCCAAAGCATCCAAAACCCTCGGTTTTATCATGCGTACGGCCTCTTCTTTTCGCTCAATAAAATCGCTTAAAGTTCTTTACTGTGCGTTTGTAAGGCCTCATCTAGAGTATGCCTCCTAGGTCTGGAACCCTCAATATGATGTTTATAAATCTCGGATTGAGAGTATCCAGAGGCGTTTTTTACGTTACCTGGATTATAAATGTAATGTTAGATCCACAGACTATGAGCACCGTTGTCGACGCTATCACTTTCTACCACTACACTACAGACGAAATATTAGCGATATATGTACCCTTGTAAGCATAGCCAATGGGTCAATTGACTGTCCAGAGCTACTTTCTAAAATCTGTCTAAAGGTACCGGGCAAAATTCTACGTGGCTCTGCATATGTTAATATTCCACTGGTAAGTAGCAACTATAGACGTAACGCATTTCTCTTGCGAGCTGGCAATCAGCTTAATAAACTAACAATAGACGTTGATCTTTTTTGTAATTCAGCTTAATTAATAAGACGGCTATTAACAGAGCAATACTTTAAGAATTAATTTAAAAAATATGTTTTTGATTTTTTTGGATTTCTTTTGTTGTTGTTGTAAAGCATAAATTTTCTGTTATAAAAGTAAAATAAAATCTATTGTATCTTTTAAATTTGTAATTTACTAGTGAAAATTTGTAAATGGCTCCCAGTCATTAATTATCACATTCTAGTTCTAGTTATATTGCTGTAAATTTTCCTTAAATAAATAAATAAATAAATACGTTAATATGTTACACTTGGAATTTTACGTTATCTTGAGAGAGATTGATGAGAAAACAAATGACAATCTAGTCTATCTTTCTAAAAACAGTAAAAAATCCGAGTGACAATAGATAAAAGTGTTTGCACAAAGAAATGTAACTGTGTCGCGTAGCGGTGAAAGAATTCTACCACCCCCCCCTTCCCTTGGGTGTCGTAAAAGGCGACTAACGGACTAAAGACTGCACATACATCCAACAGCATAAAGCGGCGATGGCTCACAACCTGTCACGCTGAGCACATGTGCAGTCGCTATTTGGTGAAAAGTGAACTGTAGGGGACTGCTTTTGCTGTCCTAATTGCCTAGTCTCTGACTAACCTTTCGGGGATAACAGTCGTTATTATATATGTATGTATGTATTATAATTATCTGAGCTGCGTGGTAGCGGCCCATTATTAAAAAAATACTACTAACCCATCTCTTGCCTTGGGTGTTGTAAAAAGCAACTAAGGGACTGAAGACTGCACATAAGTCACGAGCACCAATATGTATAGGGGCCACCTTAACTTTGACTTAAAAAAATGCCACTATAGAAACAATATATAAAAAAAATATTATATCAAATGAAAGGGAACTTAATAAGCTTTCATAATGTGGAGGCACATTTTGCAAAAACTTAAACAGTTTATTTTAATTTGTAAATTACGAAGACTAGCCAAAAAACCGCTTTGCCCCTGTTGGCGCCTAAAGCGGCCATGGGGGTAAGGGCAAAGTGGTCATGCCTAAATATTACAAGAAATTCATTTTTAAAAAACAAAAACACCTATATTAAATTAAAAAAATATATATTTAAGATAAAATTAAATACCTAGTAACCAATAAAGTTTCAAATGGAACAATCATTTCAGTCTTAATGTTTTCTTACTTAAATCTATGTACCAAAAGTTCCCCCTGCCTAGTTTTTCTTTTGTAGTCAATAGTCAATAGTCAAAATATATTTATCCAATAAACCCAACTAATAAGTACTTTGAAACGTCCAAATATTTTTTAACCTACCACCCATTCAGGACATTATTTTTAACTGTGGCAAAGAACGGGCGCAAGAAACCACAGCGCACAGAAGCAACGACATTTACAAAAAATATATATATTATATGTCGTTACCAGGTCACAAAATACAAAATATGAATTTGAATGTAAATAGTTTAATTAAATATGGTGCTCTATATAAATTAATTATAGGCAATTAGAAATAGCTGTTGGAGTAGGTACTTGGAGCATTTCAGACCCAAGCTGTTTTGTCTTCTGTATAATCCGACACTTTATAATAAGCTTTTTTATAAAGCTTTTCTTTGATTTTGATTATAAATTTATCAAGATCTAATTTCTGAATATCATTTAGTACTTTGTTGTATAATCGTAAACACAGACCCTTAAAAGAATTATTTATTTAATGGAGCCTTGTATAAGGCACTGCTAATTTGTTCTTACTTCTAGTATTTAATTTGTGAATATCACTGTTTTTTGAAAACATTTCAATATTTTTATGAACATACACAAGATTTTCATAAATATATTGTGATGCAACTGTCATTATACTTATATCCTTAAATCTCTCTCTGAGAGAGTCACCAGCCTGTAGGTTATATATTGCTCGAATAGCCCTCTTCTGCAGCACAAAGATAATTTGAATGTCGGCAGCATTTACCCACAGTAAAATGGCGTACGACATTACACTATGAAAGTAACTGAAATAAACTAGTTGTTGTTGACCATCTAAAAAAATAATAGTTGAATAAAACATTCTAATCTTAATAATACAAAAACGTATATTTTTATAAGCGGCTAACTGCCCGCTTTGCCATCATCGCGGTTCACTTATTGAATACGGGCAAAGTGGTCACTTGACCACTTTGCCCGGACCGCTTTGCCTTTTTCCACAATTTTATTTTGAAAATAAACACAGCTCACATTATTTATCTCTTGTCGGAACAAATGTTACACATTCAAAGCCAATTAGATATGTAACAAAAGACGTGTAATAAAAAGATTGAATTCTAAAGAGGTTTGATCAAAACAGGTTGAACTTACCCTGGATTTTTTTAATAAAATGCACAAATCCCTTGTACATGTCGCCGCGGCCACGCGTTTGCTCCGATCGCAACCAAACGACTGGCTGCGGTGTGGGGCGGGAAGTTAGCCATATGGCAGAAGGGCAACGTCGTGCTATCGTTTTTAGTTACCAAGAAATTGGGTGTGGCCGCTTTGCCTCCTATGGCCGCATTGAGCTGACTTCCCCTACACTTTAACTCTTATTCCATTGTATTAAGAGTTTTGTTTACATATTTTTGCTCGTGACTTAGGCGAAGTAAATATAGGCTTAACACATTAAGGAAAAGGAAAATTGTGCGAAAAAAATTAAGGCTTATGGTTTGTATGCCATTGACAATTAGGAGTACAAAAAATTCGGCGATCCAATTTTAGACCCCTTTTTTATTCATGTTAAGTGAGAGTCAATAAATGTTTTCCATTCTTTCTTACATACATACCTATGTATGCGTTACTAAATAATGTTTTTGTTTGTTTGAGCAGCAGTAATATCACAGAATAACTAATTTAGCACTATCAGCGTCTACATCCAACGGCACAGCGGTGATTTGTTTACCACCGATCACGCTGAACTATTTGGTGAAACGTGGACTTCTTTTGTGGTCTTCATTACCTTATTTCTGACTAACACTTTGGGCATAATAGTCGTGAGTTTCAGTACAAGGGCTACTATTTATGTATCCGGAACTGGCCAGTTACAGAACAATATCAAAAAAACGGCCAAGTGTGAGTCGGACTCGCACACGAAGGGTTCTGTACCATTTATCTATAAAACTTTGATCGATGTTTTAATATTAGTGTATTTTTTTAAATTAATTAATTAATGACGTATTAAAAAAAACTACTTACTTACTAGATCTCGTTCAAACCAATTTTCGGCGGAAGTTTGCATGGTAATGTACCTACATCATATATTTTTTTTAGTTTTTACCACTTTTTAAGTGTCTCTCGCGCAAACTATTCAGTTCAGAAAAAAATGATATTATAAACCTCAATATCATTTTTGAAGACCTATCCATAAATAACCCACACGTATGGGTTTGATGAAAAAAAATTTGAGTTTCAGTTCTACCCCCAAAATGTATTGTTTTTTTTTCTACTTTTGTGTGAAAATCTTAATGCGAGTCACAGATAACAACTTCTACTTACCAAGTTTTAACACTATAGTTCTTATAGTTTCGGAAAAAAGTGGCTGTGGCATACGGACGGACAGACAGACATGACGAATCCATAAGGGTTCCGTTTATTGCCATTTGGCTACGGAACCATAAAAAGTAATAATAGCATTTAAAAAAAACTCTTTGGCTGAAGAATACAATTGTTTTCATGTAGTGATTTGTTAATCCTTTGTAGCGTAATTTTGAACATTATCACCATGGATTTAACTTGGTCCCCAACGACTTATATTTATTCCCAACCTTGAAAAAAAAATTACGTGGTCAGCGTTTTTCGAGCCGTGTAGAGGCTGTTGCACCGTTCAAAATGCACGTTTTGGAGATACCTCAATTCGAATGGAAAAAGTGCTACGAAAATTGGTTCAAACTTATGCAAAAGTGCATTGATCATCGTGGCAAAAGTTTTGAAAAGCAATAAAACTATAATAAATGCCATATGTTTATTTCACTTGGTTTTTCGGATACATAAATAGCAGCTCTCGTAGGTATAAGTGTTAGTCAGGGACAGGGTTAGGCAATGAGGACCTCAAAGCAGTACATTGCCTTGAGTTTACACAAAGTAACAACTTCACACGTGCTCATTACATTATATATCAGTATTATGTTGATATTTACTTACAAAAAACCTACGCATAAACTGAAAAAATGACAGAAAATTATTTTTTATTAAAATTCTCTTTAATGTGGCGTTCGCTTTTTCCACCCTTTTACACTTGAAGGTTCAAAAAATTAAATGGGCAGGTAAGCGAAAATGAACCTTGCTGATTAAGACTTAAGTCTGATAATAGCAATGTTCAGGATACCGCTACATCTGAGTACGCTTTGTTTAACAGACAGTGTATTTTGAATGTCCGTCAGACTGTCAACCGTGAAGATTAAACTGAGAAATGTTGAACACATTTAGTTTTGGTAACGATGATGGAGAAGCCAGAACGGTTGGAAAACAAATTATGAATAACGTTTGAGATGATTTCCAAAAGGTTGGTTTTTGGGTAGCCGAATTAGTTTTTAATGTCTGTTACAACATTAGGGTATATAGGGAAAAGGAACGTCTTCATTTCAGTCCTTTTGCAAATCTTTCCTTTGAAAATTTCTCTAATGTGCCTTGAAGTTAGACACACCATGTTACTTAAAAAAGGGCATTTGAATCTTTGTGTAACTATGATAAAAAAGCGAGTTATATTGATGGTATCAGAATTGCGGTTATGTTTAGTGCCTTTTTTAGTTTTTTAGTACCGCTTTATTGTAAGGCAGACGTTAAGCGGTCTCATGCGGCCGCACCTACAAAAACACACTTGACTTTGTACCGTGTTTTCATAGACTTACAGACTTTAGTATGAACAAGTTTGGTTATTTCGGTTCTGTGGTAGGTACATCTTATATATTGTTATTGCAAAATATCGCATAGTCTATGCTCGAATCTGTCAAATTTGACGTTGACAGTTGCGCCAAAAAAAGTGTCAAAAAATCCAAGACTGAGAGGTTAAAAGCCGCATAGAGGCTTTAAATATTGAACAAAAGGTTGTTCAATGTTTAGCCCAGTCTGCCTCTGAAGTCAAGTCACTCCTCACACAAGGGTGTGAGGAGTTACTTGACTTCAGTAGTCTTACTGTGGAGACTGAATGACAGCATATCACATTGAATTAAACCTATACCGTAGGAGGTATTACAAGTGTAACCGTGATGCGTAGCTGTGAAAGAATACTACCACCCCCTCTCTTCCCTTGGGTATCGTAAAAAGCGACTATTTGACTAAAGACTGCACATACATTCAACAGCATAAAACAGCGATGGGCTCACCACCTGTCACGCTGAGCACATGTGCAGTCGCTATTTGGTGAAAAGTGGACCATGGTAGACTGCTCATGCTGTCCTCATTACGTAGTTTCTGACTAACCCTTCGGCGATAATAGTCGTGATTATATGGTAAGTTAGATTTAAATCAAGTGTGAGTCATAGTCCCGAGCCATCCCCGTATCAGAAAAAGGAAAGTAGGTAATATGTTTTTAGTGGGTAGGTCTTCCCTCGCCCTGTCGTGGCTCTGGTGTATGCGAAATACAGCATTTTAAGTAGTAAATCCGAAGAAGTCGTCTCTAGTGTGTTTTCAAACTGTTTCTCACGCGTGTGTGGAAGGTCAAACGGTAAATAAAGAATATTATTTGAGCGTTATGCGGCGTTTAAGAGAGCAAATTCGACGAAAAATGCCAAATTTGTGGATATAAAATTCTTGGATTTGCACCACGATAATGCGCCTTCGCACAAGGCCATCATTGTGAACGAATTTTTGACTAAAAACTCAATAAATACCATCGAGCAACCACCTTATTTACCAGATATGGCTCCAGCCGACTTCTTTCTTTTTCCTAAACTCAAATTAAATTTTTTAACTTATCGTCTAATAAATTTTAATATATCTAGCAACTTATTGTACCACTTTCTGGTTCCAACACTCCAAAACACCTGCGCTTTAGATTTGTTTTCCAGCGCGGATTAATGCAAATGCAACAGTAGTTTAACCAATCAGTAACCCAAGTTTAACAAAGATAGAAGGTTAAACTAGATTCAAAAGTAACGCTTTCTGCTGTATCTTTTTTTTTATTCTACAACGGGTAAGCGCTTGGCCTTTATCTCTCACCTGATGATAAGTGTCGATAAGGCCGAAGGTGGAAGCTCACCCGGAATCCTCAACCACTGAGGAACTGGCTATCTTATCTCTAAATTGTCGGAACACAACAATGCTTTAAACATCGTTGTTATGGCGACAGACTTAGATAAGATGGTGGTAGCTAGCCAGGCGGACTTAACAGCCCTACCACCAATCAAACCAAGCACACAAAGATGTGCCCCCCGCTGGGAATCGAACCCGGGACCTCTGGGTATGAGCCCGGTAGCTTCGCCACTAGACCACAGAGGCGGTTAAAATTCTAAATTTTTAGAGTTGCTCAGCATCTTTCTAACAATGCCTGTGACTCATAATAAGCCAAAATATCAGAGTGCCATTAAACAATAACACGACACATCACAACCATTTTTTTTCTGTCGATTCTATTTCAGCGTCGCACCTTGGCGACGGTCCAAGGAATCAGTGTCGTATGTCGCATCGTTATTATAAATAAAATGTCTGACCCTAACCTTGATATAAATCCACTGGATAATTGGATTGGGAGACGGTGTAATTGACGCCGACAGTGTCTAGAAGGCCTGGTGCTGCTAAGATAATTATTAAGACTGTGATGTTCATCGTCATCAGTAAGGAACGAGTCTAAATATTTTTCAAAGGCTGGCAGTGCATCGGCGATTTCTAGCTTACTTCTATTATATTGCGGGTGTTTAAGGGTGGTTGATGAAATGTTAATGTGATTGAAAGGTAATTTCAGTAGGTTGTCCAGTCAGCTCGTCTGCCACCTGTTAAGGCTCTGACTTTTACACTATAATGTTGTTTCTGTGGTCTTGTGGTTAAACATCTAGAGGTACATTTCAAAGCAAGACCCTGAAGGTTCACTTGGTGGTAGCTAGATGGTAGCTTGGTGGTAGTTTATTATAAGTCCGCCTAACACGATCTTTTGTTAGAAGCATTGTTGTGTAAAGACACTTTGAAATTACATTGCCAGTTTCTTAGTAAAGGGTTTAATTGTGCTTTCATTTTAGACCACCTATCACACTGAGCACACATGCAGTTTTTCAGAGTAAAAGTCAAATTATTTTTTCAATGTAAACCTTTACAGGCACTTGTTGACGTCAATACTAATAAAAAATAAACTAACTAACTTGTAGTTAAGACTTAACAACTAGAGTCCTGGATTGTTGCAGTGCACTTCGTCTGCGGCTCTCGTTCATCATCATCAGCCTATAAACGTCCCACTGCTGGGCACAGGCCTCCCACCGTGACAATAGCACGTGAGGATATTGGGCCATATCCCACCACGCTCCCCGTTCCCGTCTTCCACTGTCCCCTGTCTACCATCGGGAGTCTAGACATACGGCGGGTTACCACCCTTACTTGGTTGATATTCCACTCTTACGCACCAAGCGCTATCCGTCTTCATTCATAATGCGTACAGCCAAGGTATGGAATTCCCTGCCGGCGTCTTTGTTCCCGAGTGCATATAGCCCCAACATCTTTAAAACCCGAGTGAATAGGCTGCTTCTGGGCAAGCTCGCTCCATCGTCGGCCACTTCTTAATCCTACGGATAAGAATGTGGCCAAGAGCAAGCCCATTTATTATTTAAAAAAAACGCTGGCCCAATGCGGTTTGGTGGGTTTTAACGACTGTCATCTTACGACAACAACTGGAACCAACGGCTTAACGTGCCTTCCGATGCACGGAGGAACTCGATACATTTTATTTATGAGGCTCTCATTGCGTAGTCTTAACTAACCCTTTGGGAAAAATAGTCCTGCTACACGTCTACGCTTGTAACTCACTGTTGCGTCATCGAGCATGACTGTCAGTTTATTTATGGCTGACTAGGTACTGTATTATTCGAAATCAGTAGCACTATCTAAGATTGGATTATTAACCCCAAAGCTTGCCCATTGCGGTTTAGTGAGATTTAGCATCTGCCAACGTGCCACCTGTATCATGGAGAAGCATGAATAATTACTAATATTTGGTCATGAATTCAAAATGTGGCTACAACGAAAATGGCTGCGCTTTCGTATAGCTCGCTACTGAGGTCGACAATAAGTTGTACCAGTAACTTCCTTATTTCTATGTTTTTTTTGTTAATATGTACATACATGCTTAAACATAATCACGACTATTATCCCCAATGGGTTATTCAGAGACTAAGCAATGAGGACCGTAAAAGCAGTCCTCTACCATAGTCCACTTTTCATCAAATAGCGACTGAACATGTGCTCAGCGTAACAGGTGGTGAGCCCATCGCCGTTATATGCTGTTGGGTGTATTTGCAGTCTTTAGTCCGTTAGTCGCCTTTTACGACACCCATGGGAAGAAAGGGAGTGGTAGTATTCTTTTACCGCCACGCGACACGGTTAGCGTTAGATGGTTAGACGGTAGTAGGTACTATTCGTTATTCTGTGGCGTTAGTGTTAGACGGTAGTAGGTACTATTCGTTATTCTGTGGCGTTAGTGTTAGACGGTAGTAGGTACTATTCGTTATTCTGTGGCGTTAGTGTTAGACGGTAGTAGGTACTATTCGTTATTCTGTGGCGTTAGTGTTAGACGGTAGTAGGTACTATTCGTTATTCTGTGGCGTTAGTGTTAGACGGTAGTAGGTACTATTCGTTATTCTGTGGCGTTAGTGTTAGACGGTAGTAGGTACTATTCGTTATTCTGTGGCGTTAGTGTTAGACGGTAGTAGGTACTATTCGTTATTCTGTGGCGTTAGTGTTAGACGGTAGTAGGTACTATTCGTTATTCTGTGGCGTTAGTGTTAGACGGTAGTAGGTACTATTCGTTATTCTGTGGCGTTAGTGTTAGACGGTAGTAGGTACTATTCGTTATTCTGTGGCGTTAGTGTTAGACGGTAGTAGGTACTATTCGTTATTCTGTGGCGTTAGTGTTAGACGGTAGTAGGTACTATTCGTTATTCTGTGGCGTTAGTGTTAGACGGTAGTAGGTACTATTCGTTATTCTGTGGCGTTAGTGTTAGACGGTAGTAGGTACTATTCGTTATTCTGTGGCGTTAGTGT
This sequence comes from Scoparia ambigualis, assembly GCA_963921215.1. Lineage (NCBI taxonomy): Eukaryota > Metazoa > Arthropoda > Insecta > Lepidoptera > Crambidae > Scoparia > Scoparia ambigualis. The sequence goes on along the minus strand of OY992524.1, from coordinate 3,638,485 downwards.
TAGACGGTAGTAGGTACTATTCGTTATTCTGTGGCGTTAGTGTTAGACGGTAGTAGGTACTATTCGTTATTCTGTGGCGTTAGTGTTAGACGGTAGTAGGTACTATTCGTTATTCTGTGGCGTTAGTGTTAGACGGTAGTAGGTACTATTCGTTATTCTGTGGCGTTAGTGTTAGACGGTAGTAGGTACTATTCGTTATTCTGTGGCGTTAGTGTTAGACGGTAGTAGGTACTATTCGTTATTCTGTGGCGTTAGTGTTAGACGGTAGTAGGTACTATTCGTTATTCTGTGGCGTTAGTGTTAGACGGTAGTAGGTACTATTCGTTATTCTGTGGCGTTAGTGTTAGACGGTAGTAGGTACTATTCGTTATTCTGTGGCGTTAGTGTTAGACGGTAGTAGGTACTATTCGTTATTCTGTGGCGTTAGTGTTAGACGGTAGTAGGTACTATTCGTTATTCTGTGGCGTTAGTGTTAGACGGTAGTAGGTACTATTCGTTATTCTGTGGCGTTAGTGTTAGACGGTAGTAGGTACTATTCGTTATTCTGTGGCGTTAGTGTTAGACGGTAGTAGGTACTATTCGTTATTCTGTGGCGTTAGTGTTAGACGGTAGTAGGTACTATTCGTTATTCTGTGGCGTTAGTGTTAGACGGTAGTAGGTACTATTCGTTATTCTGTGGCGTTAGTGTTAGACGGTAGTAGGTACTATTCGTTATTCTGTGGCGTTAGTGTTAGACGGTAGTAGGTACTATTCGTTATTCTGTGGCGTTAGTGTTAGACGGTAGTAGGTACTATTCGTTATTCTGTGGCGTTAGTGTTAGACGGTAGTAGGTACTATTCGTTATTCTGTGGCGTTAGTGTTAGACGGTAGTAGGTACTATTCGTTATTCTGTGGCGTTAGTGTTAGACGGTAGTAGGTACTATTCGTTATTCTGTGGCGTTAGTGTTAGACGGTAGTAGGTACTATTCGTTATTCTGTGGCGTTAGTGTTAGACGGTAGTAGGTACTATTCGTTATTCTGTGGCGTTAGTGTTAGACGGTAGTAGGTACTATTCGTTATTCTGTGGCGTTAGTGTTAGACGGTAGTAGGTACTATTCGTTATTCTGTGGCGTTAGTGTTAGACGGTAGTAGGTACTATTCGTTATTCTGTGGCGTTAGTGTTAGACGGTAGTAGGTACTATTCGTTATTCTGTGGCGTTAGTGTTAGACGGTAGTAGGTACTATTCGTTATTCTGTGGCGTTAGTGTTAGACGGTAGTAGGTACTATTCGTTATTCTGTGGCGTTAGTGTTAGACGGTAGTAGGTACTATTCGTTATTCTGTGGCGTTAGTGTTAGACGGTAGTAGGTACTATTCGTTATTCTGTGGCGTTAGTGTTAGACGGTAGTAGGTACTATTCGTTATTCTGTGGCGTTAGTGTTAGACGGTAGTAGGTACTATTCGTTATTCTGTGGCGTTAGTGTTAGACGGTAGTAGGTACTATTCGTTATTCTGTGGCGTTAGTGTTAGACGGTAGTAGGTACTATTCGTTATTCTGTGGCGTTAGTGTTAGACGGTAGTAGGTACTATTCGTTATTCTGTGGCGTTAGTGTTAGACGGTAGTAGGTACTATTCGTTATTCTGTGGCGTTAGTGTTAGACGGTAGTAGGTACTATTCGTTATTCTGTGGCGTTAGTGTTAGACGGTAGTAGGTACTATTCGTTATTCTGTGGCGTTAGTGTTAGACGGTAGTAGGTACTATTCGTTATTCTGTGGCGTTAGTGTTAGACGGTAGTAGGTACTATTCGTTATTCTGTGGCGTTAGTGTTAGACGGTAGTAGGTACTATTCGTTATTCTGTGGCGTTAGTGTTAGACGGTAGTAGGTACTATTCGTTATTCTGTGGCGTTAGTGTTAGACGGTAGTAGGTACTATTCGTTATTCTGTGGCGTTAGTGTTAGACGGTAGTAGGTACTATTCGTTATTCTGTGGCGTTAGTGTTAGACGGTAGTAGGTACTATTCGTTATTCTGTGGCGTTAGTGTTAGACGGTAGTAGGTACTATTCGTTATTCTGTGGCGTTAGTGTTAGACGGTAGTAGGTACTATTCGTTATTCTGTGGCGTTAGTGTTAGACGGTAGTAGGTACTATTCGTTATTCTGTGGCGTTAGTGTTAGACGGTAGTAGGTACTATTCGTTATTCTGTGGCGTTAGTGTTAGACGGTAGTAGGTACTATTCGTTATTCTGTGGCGTTAGTGTTAGACGGTAGTAGGTACTATTCGTTATTCTGTGGCGTTAGTGTTAGACGGTAGTAGGTACTATTCGTTATTCTGTGGCGTTAGTGTTAGACGGTAGTAGGTACTATTCGTTATTCTGTGGCGTTAGTGTTAGACGGTAGTAGGTACTATTCGTTATTCTGTGGCGTTAGTGTTAGACGGTAGTAGGTACTATTCGTTATTCTGTGGCGTTAGTGTTAGACGGTAGTAGGTACTATTCGTTATTCTGTGGCGTTAGTGTTAGACGGTAGTAGGTACTGTTAGGGTCCTAACTTGGACTTGGTGTAAATTAAAGGTGGACTGTATTTTATAGGCTTTACTAATACGTCATTACAAAATTGACCGCAAACAACGGGAGACGCGCGCTGTGCCTACGCTGGTCTCGGCAGATGTCGTGGCAGCCGTCCGTGCCTCGCCGCCCGCGCCCGCGCGCCGCTCGCGCGCCGCAGCCCGACGACCGACGACGGCTTCCGACGGCGCCCGTGCTCCAACATGCTCCCCGGGTTGAAGAGCAGTCTTCAATTAGTTGATTGGAAGAGGACATATGTTGTTGAAACCGCGCCGAATGGTGCCCCTCTTCGTCTTCAGCTCGGCCACTCTCGTGACTCCGTCTACGCCTGGATAGGTCTTTACAACTCGTCCTAATGACCACAATAAGGGTGGTGTTTTTTCTCTCACAAGGACGAGTGAACCAGGCTGGACTTCTCCTGTGGAACTGAACCATTTTGTCCTTTTCTGTAGCAGAGAAACATATTCGTTATTAAAACGTCGCCAAAAGTGCTGCTGGATGAGCTGTATCCGCCTCCATCGATCCAAGCGGGATATGTTAGTTTCAGTCACCTGTGGGTATGGTACAGATAAGAGTGAGCGTCCAATTAAAAAATGAGAAGGAGTAAGGGCCGAAAAATCATTAGGGTCAGTAGAAAGAGGGGTGAGAGGACGTGAATTTAAGACGGCCTCAATTTGGGCTAAACAAGTGGCCATTTCTTCAAAGGTGAAGTGAGTAAGTTGCAACAGTCGTTTTAAGTGATGCTTACAAGATTTAACTGCTGCCTCGGCCAAAGAGTTGAAATGAGGAGAATAGGCAGGGGTGAAAACGAACTCAATGCCTTCCTGCGCTATCTCAGATGCAACATTTGAATTAGAGAGAAATCTTTGCATTTCATTTGAAGCACCTACGAAATTTGTGCCGTTATCAGACGTGATGCTGCGAGGCTTGCCTCGCCGCGCCACGAACCGATTTAAAGCGGCCATGTAGGCGTCACTAGTCAGGTCCGTGACAAGCTCCAAATGCACCGCCTTCACTGCAGAGCACACAAAAATGCACAAATAGGACTTAATGAGTTTACACCCGCGTCCCTTTCGATCAGCTATAAGTACTGGCCCTGCATAGTCCACATAACAATGTTGAAAAGGAAACTCAAGATGTGTCCTTGAATTAGGTAACTGGCCCATAATGGGCTGCACGTTTTGAGCCTTGTGTCTGAAACAGGTAACGCATTTGTTAACAATTACTTTGGATAGGTTTCTGCCTTTAAGAGGCCAATAAGTTTGGCGTATGTTAGCCAAAAGAAGCTGGGGACCGGCATGTAATAGGATTTTATGTTGCATTTGAAATATAAGATGGGATATATGGTGTTTTGAACAGATTAAGATTGGATGTTTTATATTAAAATCGTAGGGAGAATTATCAAGCCTTCCGCCCACGCGAATGAGGTTATTTCCATCAATAAAGGGGGTCAATGAAATTAATTTATTTTTGAGAGGCAATCTCTTATTTGATTTTAAAATTATGTATTCGTCACGAAACATTTGAATTTGTGCACAATGTAAAATAAGATTCTGTGATTTTTGTAATTCTATTAAAGAGAGATTGCCATACAATTGATTATTTTTATTTTTTAAGTTATTTACGAATCTACATAAATACGCTACAACTCGCTGTAATTTACTAAAACTAGAAAATTTTGTAAATAAAGCCTGTACTGCGGATAAGTTAGGTAAAAAAGCGCTACTACAACTATGACTACTAGACTGAGCGTCACTATCATTACAGCTACTACTACTGATATGAGTCACTACTTCCGACTGATCATGTTTCACAGTTTTAGGCATAGAGGGCCATTCATTTTCGTCTTTTGACAAAAATGAAGGTCCAGACCACCATAAACTGGTTTCGCCGATAACATCAGCTCGTAAGCCCCGTGAAACAAGATCAGCTGGGTTGTCCTTCGACGGTACGTAGCTCCAGGCATGACCACAGGTACTTTCTTGTATTTCGTTGACTCTATTACGGACAAAGGATTTTAGTTGATTTGATGGAGTCGACAACCATCCTAAAACAATCGTTGAGTCACACCAAAATCTACATTTATCTACGTGCAAAGTAAGCGAGTCTACGATTTTTGTACACAGTCTTGCACCCACCAAAGCTCCACAAAGTTCAAGCCGTGGCATAGTCGTTGGTTTTAAAGGAGCCACTCGATTTTTAGATGCTAATAATCGCACACGCACTGAGCCTGGGTTTTTATTATGCGAACGAATGTACAAGCAAGCTCCGTATGCCTTTTCGGACGCATCAGTGAAGACATGTACTTCGTGAACAATAGAGTCTTCATGCAAAACCCACCGAGGGATATTTAAATTATTAAGCTGCGAAAGTGTGGTTTCAAAAATAGACCATAGATTTCCTAACTCAACTGAAACTGCATCGTCCCAATTATATTTGTCTAGCCATAAACGTTGCATGATTATTTTTGCTTCGACAACGCACGGGCCTATAAGACCCAGTGGGTCAAAAATTTTACTGATTACTGAAAGTATATGGCGCTTTGTTATCTTTTTTAATGGGTCAATATTTATAGAAAAACTAAGCGAATCAGAGTCACAGTTCCAGTTAAGGCCTAATGTTTTTAAGTAATGATGGCCTTGGCCTTGCTCAGAAAAATCTAATAGATTAGTGGACTTGTCAGAGTCAGAATTTGTGATTTGGGCCAAAATTTGAGGACAATTTGACCTCCATTTTCGCAGATTGAATTTTGCTGAAGAGAGGAGTGACGCTACTTGTTTTGCTAGCTGTATTGTCTGACTGCTATCGCTTGATCCAGACAAAAAATCGTCAACGAAAAAATCATGCTGTATAGCACGTTTGACAACACTATCTTCGACGTTGTCGGCTAAGCTAACTAAGCATTTTGTTGCCAAGTATGGAGCGGAAGCAGTACCATAGGTCACCGTGTTCAAAGTGTAGGTTGAAAGAGGTTCCTTTGGATTGAACCGAAATATTATTTTTTGAAGTGGCCTATGAATAGAATTAATTTCAATGGCCCGGTACATTTTTTCTATATCGCCTGAGACAACATATTTATGCTGGCGAAAACGCAATAAAATTGCAAAAAGATCGTCCTGAACGACTGGGCCAACCATTTGGATATCGTTAAGCGACAAACTTGAAGACGTAGCGGCCGAAGCATCAAAGACTACGCGAAGTTTAGTAGTGGAACTAGAGTCACGATATACGCCATGATGAGGAATGTAATATTCAGTAATAGACGTATCAGATGTACATTCTATATCTTTGTAATACGTCATTACAAAATTGACCGCAAACAACGGGAGACGCGCGCTGTGCCTACGCTGGTCTCGGCAGATGTCGTGGCAGCCGTCCGTGCCTCGCCGCCCGCGCCCGCGCGCCGCTCGCGCGCCGCAGCCCGACGACCGACGACGGCTTCTGACGGCGCCCGTGCTCCAACAGTACTATTCGTTATTCTGTGGCGTTAGTGTTAGACGGTAGTAGGTACTATTCGTTATTCTGTGGCGTTAGTGTTAGACGGTAGTAGGTACTATTCGTTATTCTGTGGCGTTAGTGTTAGACGGTAGTAGGTACTATTCGTTATTCTGTGGCGTTAGTGTTAGACGGTAGTAGGTACTATTCGTTATTCTGTGGCGTTAGTGTTAGACGGTAGTAGGTACTATTCGTTATTCTGTGGCGTTAGTGTTAGACGGTAGTAGGTACTATTCGTTATTCTGTGGCGTTAGTGTTAAAATGTGTACAATATTATTTAATTATCTTATTTTAAATTTAACTCTTTAGACATAATGCAATAGCGTTAATTTTATAGTTTTATCCTGACTTTAACCTTTGCTTTATCAACAGATGAATTCGATTCGAACCGGTGAGAGAATTACTATAACTTTAAAACTGTTACTGAAAGTATTCACTAAAATAAAAAAGTAGGTACTTCTATCACACTTCTTTAAATTCAATTTCTTTCTTAGTCATAACATTCATGCTCGTTCGTTCGATGCTGATTCGACCAAACTGGAATATAAGACTTACTCCGAGATTAGTCTATACAAATTCGGTGTTTAATCTAGGTATAAGACCTTATTCCAGTTTGGTCGAATCCACCCTAAGGGGTAATTTGTATAGACTAAACTCAGAGTAAGTCTTATTCCAGATCCAGCCATCCATTTACATCACGCGGGCTTAGCAATGTGAACATAAAATTAGCCGCTTAGTAATAAGCAGCGTGCCTAATTCTGACATCTTATTCGGTCCAAACGTTTCAATAACAGATTTCTTAAATAAATAACGTTCGTTGTGACTAAAAATACAAACAACGTAAACACTCACACTTTATCCATTTATTATGGGACTTACCGAGTCATTCATACTTTTGCAAGCATTCGTATTAATATACATTTGTACAATTCTTATTTAAAATTCACAATTTTTTTGTTCGAAATATTGTCATGGAACTCTATTTTTATATTGTTCAATGTATTTATAGGTACTTTCGAGAAGTTATAGCGAAGCAGGTGGCATCAAAATATATTGTTTGTTAGATATTTCAGTAAGTTAGGTTATTTTATAGTTGTAGTTAAGTTTTAGCTCTTAGACTTTAATAATGTTAGTTTAGTTTAAATTGTGACCTTTCTATAATAAAACTTTTTTATAGTTATTGCTTAAAGTTCGTTTCATAAACCAACAGAACGGTGTTTAAGATTAGTCACGTGTTTTAACGTGCGTATAAGATGTTGCATCTCTGCCATAGACTATTGGCGAAAAGGGACAGCATCAGTTTTAGGCATTGTCTAATCTTTGACATGGTTTTGTGGCAGTTCATGCACCATGTCATAAAACGAGTTTTAATGCAAAAGTAAACACAAATATTACCTTATATTGCTGTCCTCTTTTTAAAGTCCGTTCAAAAGAAAGTTAAGTGCATTCATATTAACCCAGAGTACAACAAAGCGAAGAATACTTGCTTAACAGTTTGACCCACACACAGTTTGTGTACAATAGAATAATTGCCAGCGAATCGCGATTTAGAAGCACAATGAGAAACAATATGCAATTAGTTATACGTCGCTTCCCGTTTCCACCATGCGGACGTACTGAGGCCGCACGTTAATTAGAACACATAGAATTTAATAACAACCTTACGGTGCTTGTGATAAGGTATATTATTTATAGGCAATGTAGCGTTTGATGTATCTTCCCTTGTACAGACAGACATTTAAGTAGTAATGAGGAGCGTATAGCGCGTTGTATGTCAGTCGCGTGTGGTAGACGTGACGGACAGTTTAATAGTTTGGTGGAATGGACGTTAGCTAAAGGTTGTCCCTCGTGTATGACATTTCGTTGCTGGTATGTAAATGTCCCACCAACCAGCAATGGGCCAGGCATGGTGGGTTTCTTATCTTATCTTATCTTTTAATTCTTTGCCTGCGCATGTGTTTCCCAGCTCCAGTCCCAGGTCTTTTAAGCGGGGCGTGAAACAGCATTTATGCAGGCCGTCATAAATGGGTGCGCTTGTTACCGTGCTTGTTCCACTTGTAGGAGCGCTCTCATTATTTTAGACTGCATCGGTTGCTTATCATCAGGCAGGTGTTGTCTACGACGAGTAAATTAAAAAAAAACTTAGTGGGGCCTGCAGAAGTATTCCTCTTGCAGCAGCACGTCGACCTATTGGGATCTTTTCTGCAAACCGCCGTATCATCTGTCTCCTCAGTGTTAGTCGCCTTTTACGACAACCAAGGGAAGAGAGGGGGTGGTAGTATTCTTTCACCGTTACGCGACACGGTCAAACTAACATAAAAAATAACATTTCCACACTTAATTCAATTATTTGGCCTTATCTGAATTGAAATTAGTTTAATGGTAGGTAAACGAGATTATTCGGTTAAACATACTTACTTAAATATATATAGTTTACATACTTAAGATACATAAAAGACACTCAGACCCGAGACAATTTAGTAGGTAAAATCAATTATTCCTCAATTGACATGACCGGGAACTGAACCTGGAACCTCAGAGGTGGCGATGTCAGAACCAGCATGCGGACCATTCGACCACAAAGGTTTGGTATCTTTTATAACAACGGCTTAACGTGCCTTCCGAAGCATGGACGAAGTTGGGACGTAAAATAATGATGCAATTTGGTCACCTATCCGATGATCCGACATGGCAAAAGTTGCTTTACTTGTAAGATCGCAAACGCGCTTGCCGCAGCGCAATTGAGCTCCTCTGAACTCTGACCTTATTTATTTTTATTACAAAATTATATGTTAAAAAGGACGCATTAATAAAAGCACTCATAACATGTAAATTCTAGACGCGATATAGACTTTTAGTATCTTCATAAAATATGGAAATGTAATCTTGAATCTGTTATTTCAAGTAGTAGCTACGACTTAAGACCTTTTTCTTTCCAAAGGAGAATAACAGTATTTCATTGAGCTCTCTAGTTTAGTTTTTCTTTTTTGGGTTCCGTAAATCCGACGACAAAACAGAGCCCTAATCAAATCACTCACGTACTCTATTTGCCCGTCACAGGCAATTTTCTTCAAAAGCACTCGACGTATTAAATTTAAAAAAGCGCAAATGTCGTTTGTTCTATCTTAATAATTTTGTATTTTATTGAAACAGTAGCCACCTACGAGCAGCATTATTTCCATAGTCTAATTGTCAAAACACCGTTTTGTCAAAACAAAACGGTGTTTTGACAATTAGACTATTTCCATAGTCTAATTGTCAAAACACCGTTTCGCGTAGCGATGAAAGAATACTACCATCCCCTCTCTTCCCTCGGGTGTCGTAAAAAGCGACTAACGGACCAAAGACTGCACATACATCCAACAGCATAGAGCGGCGATGGGATAACCACCTGTCACCCTGGGCACATGTGCATTCGCTATATGATGAAAACTGGACTATGTTAGAGGACTGCTTTTGTTGTCCTCATTGCCTTATCTCTAACTAACCCTTAGGGGATAATAGTCGTGATGATATGAATGAATGAAAATAATTAAAATGGACAGTGCGATGACGAACTAAGTTTCTGTTGGAAGAAAACTCAATACAAAATGTGCGACAGCTGCTCAAAACCTATATTTAAAAATGAATTAGACAAAGTAGTATAAAATAGTAATTATAATTTACTAGCGGCCGCAGCTGTGGTTTCACCCGCGTGGTTCCCGTTCCCGTAGGAATATCGGGATAAAAAGTATCCTATGTGTTAATCCAGGTTACACACTATCTGTATGCCGAATTTTATTCAAATCCATTGAGTAGTTTTTACGTGAAAGAGTAACAAACATCCATCCATACTTACAAACTTTCGCGTTTATAATATTAGATAATAAGTAAATAAAATTTTATTTGACGACCTCCGTAGTCGAGTGGTTAGCACGCCGGGTCTGGCGTCACACCATCTCTGAGGTCCCGGGTTCAATTCACGGTAGGGTCAATTTAGGAAAAACTGTTTTTCTAAACTGATTTCGGGTCTGGGGTTTTTTTTCTATGTTTATATCTATTTATCCGTTATCTTACCGTATTAACGAGTTTCAATAGAATACTTTATCTTGGTCTTAGTAGATAAATTGGTGTGAGCGGAAACAAATTTTATTTATTCATTTAGTATTTAAATGAAAACTATTCATCATCAGCCTACAAATATTCCACGGCTGGGCTTAAGTCTTCCCACATTGAGGGACATTGGGCCATAACCCATCACGCAGGCCCAATAAATGATGAAAGTAATAAAATCAATACAATCCGCATAATATAAAATTAATACAGACGCTTACAAATAAATCCCTTTTTTATATTAGCAGAACCCACCCCCAAGCAGACACAATATTACGACGGATCCGACAAATAATCTTTAAGATATGAAGGATTTGCAGGCACAATTTGATATCCCTCGGGATCAACTTACGTACCCTACATAGATGTGTAGCATATCAACGGCCGCACATAATTTGTATGCAAGTCTCATAGCTGTAGGCGGGGACACTCGGCCTTCTGGAGCGTTACGCAATATTTTTTTTAAATTTTTAACGTTTAATTTTTTTTATTTAACCAATTGTGTCCAACTGCTGGGCTAAGGTCTCCCCCGCCTTCTTCGAGTTCTCTCTATCCTAAGCCAGCTCTAACCAATTTTCGTCGAAGGCATCGAGGTCGTCGCACCACCGCTTTCGAGGACGGCCTCGACGCATATGCAAATAAAATTGTTTAAAAATATGACATAAGGCTGGTTTCAGAGTCACGCTGATTGCCCGCGCGGGTGAAGCGACGCGGGCCACGCGCTGATGATGGTAAGCGCGGGTGGTAAGGTAAGCGTCACTATGAAACGGTACAAGACAACACCTCGTCCGCGTCGCTTACACCCGCGCGGGCGTCAGCGTGACTCTGAAACCAAACTAAGGTGTGCTTCAAGCTGTAATCCTCATATTTGAAATGTTAATGAAAACGAATTTTGACAACGCTAAAAAATAGTCATGAAATAGTCATAAATAGTCGTACATGTAAAAAAAATAGTCGCATTATAGTTTCGGCGTTATAGCTATAGGTTAGTGAGGATTATGGCTTGAACGTCAAGCTGTAATCCTCATTTCTGGTGCAAGCAAACGGTAAAATCTTTCGGATTGGTTTAGGTTCCAAAAAATAGTCATGAAATAGTCGCAACGACATGCCAAATCTCAGAAATAGTCCTTAAAAGATTCCAGAGATATAAAGGTGCCCTGGTGAGGATTATGGCTTGAACATTTGAAAACTTCAAATTTCTCCGTAACGCCTACGATTTTCGGTTTAAAATTTGTACCAAAAAATAGTCATGAAATAGTCGTTTAGAGTGATAATAAATTTGAGCTGATTTAATTTCAAAATAAAAAGTTTTAACTTTCCACTCATTTCTGTGGATGTACAGTCGTGTTCAAAATTTGTAACTTCATTTGATATGATTGTGAAATATTACGCTTAATATATAACATTACTTCCAATTAGGCGTTTTCCATGGCAGCTGTTATAATTAAACAAAAAAACAAACATTTATGTATATTTTTTTTTTATAATAGAAAGTGGCAAACGTGCAGGCGTGTCAGGCAGGAGAGTAATCTTTGCCGCCCATGGACACCCGCAACACCAGAGGAATCGCAGATACGTTGTCGGCCTTTAAGGAGGGAATAGGTTTTAGGAAGAAATAGGAATTGTGGGGGGGGGATGGGGGGGAGGGCCTCCGGGACCCTCACTGGCCGGACGAAACACAACAGCAGCAAGTGCTATTATTTCACGCCGTATATTAGTGAGAGGGTGGTATTACGCCGGGCGAGCCGGCCCAATGCGTGCTGCAATGCAGCGTGGCTCTACCACTCAGTCAGTGTCACTCATTTAGCACCACCCAGGGGTCACGTGTAGAGTCTTAAGGGTAAACCTACGGACGCGATTAACTTTAACCCCCTTATCCTTATTTATGTTTATACCATCGAAAGCTTGCTTTACATAACTTGTTTAAATCTCAGTACATATATGTTTATATCACAGCAATTACTTTTGATCTTATTTATCATAGTTAGTTCAATATCTGTTGGTGTTGGATTAGTTCATTCAGTTTATGTTTCTAGAAAATTTCAATAGGGATAGTGCATATTCTAAAATCACAAATTCAATAAACGAATCAGACACCAACAATATCAACAACTTTTAATTACTTACATCGAATCGTTCATCGTTTAAGGTATCACTAATGTTAAAAAGTAACAGAACCTTCTACTCCAAGAGTAGCGTCTGTTGTATCCACAGACGTTATTATACGTCTGTGGTTGTATCAATCAGGGATCGACCAAATAGCGATATATCCTTGTCTCTATCGTTAACGGACGAAACCGGACGGGTTAATTGTTAATTGTAATCTAAGTCGGAAGGAATAGGAATTGTGGGGGGGGGGGGCCCCCACAATTCCTATTCCTTCCTAAAACCTATTCCCTCCTTAAAGGCCGACAACGCATCTGCGATTCCTCTGGTGTTGCGGGTGTCCATGGGCGGCGAAGATTACTCTCCTGCCTGACACGCCTGCACGTTTGCCACCTTCTATTATATAAAAAAAATATACATAAATGTTTGTTTTTTTGTTTAATAACAGCTGCCATGGAAAACGCCTAATTGGAAGTAATGTTATATATTAAGCGTAATATTTCACAATCATATCAAATGAAGTTACAAATTTTGAACACGACTGTACATCCATAGAAATGTAGGGAAAGTTAAAACTTTTTATTTTGAAATTAAATCAGCTCAAATTTATTATCACTCTAAACGACTATTTCATGACTATTTTTTGGTACACATTTTAAACCGAAAATCGTAGGCGTTACGGAGAAATTTGAAGTTTTCAAATGTTCAAGCCATAATCCTCACCAGGGCACCTTTATATCTCTGGAATCTTTTAAGGACTATTTCTGAGATTTGGCATGTCGTTGCGACTATTTCATGACTATTTTTTGGAACCTAAACCAATCCGAAAGATTTTACCGTTTGCTTGCACCAGAAATGAGGATTACAGCTTGACGTTCAAGCCATAATCCTCACTAACCTATAGCTATAACGCCGAAACTATAATGCGACTATTTTTTTTACATGTACGACTATTTATGACTATTTCATGATTATTTTTTGGCGTTGTCAAAATTCGTTTTCATTAAGATTTCAAATATGAGGATTACAGCTTGAAGCACACAAACTAAGAGCTTTGTTATATCATCATACATACTTACATACACTCACGTATATTGTCCCAAAAGGGCTAGTCCGAGACTAGGCAATGAAGACCGCAAAAGCAGTTCACTGCCACAGTTCAAATTTAATCAAAAACCAACTGTACATGTGCTTAGCGTGATAGGTGGTGAGCATATCGCCACTCTATGCTGTTGGATGTTATGTGCAGTATTTGGTCCGTTAGTCGCCTTTTACGACACCCAAACGAAGAGGTGGTGGCAGACTTAATACTGACACTGGAGTGTGGCGATGAATTTACGAAAATCGAATTTTACTGCAAGCGATTTTTGCATTCGCATAATTTCCCATTTTTTTTATTTTCAGTGCGTTTTTTTCCCGGAGGTGAAATTTCTGAATACTTTTTTTAACTTAAAGTAATAAATAAATAAAATAAAAATCATATATTTCAGACCTGGGTCCATAGTGTTAGTGACATTATTTATCTTAAAAAAACCTATGTTAGTGCATTATCCATTCTCATTTCCATTCATTGCAATTATCCATTCTCAAATATTCCTAGTCACGTAATTTACTCATTCGCTTACGTGATCACTGAAGTATTACTGTATGCAATTTTTCCTATCTGTTTTCTATGCTATTTAAAAAAGTAGTACTTACAAGTAGGTACCTAACATTAAAAAAATATATTTAATATATATATATTTCATCAACGTCCGGAAAAAAAACTGTCAGAAAAAGATTAGATTGGGAAAGAATGCGAAAAGAAAAAAAGCTTTTAAAAAAATTAACCTCTGGAAAAAAAATATATCAGAAAACGATTCGATTGGTAAATTATGCGAATGCAAAAATCGCTTGCAGTAAAATTCAAATTTTCGGAAATTCATCGCCACACTCTGACACTGACTGATGGCATTGTATGGAGTTATGTATTTTTTAAATTATATTAATTTATTAATTCTCTGTCTACGATTAATTATCCTTCAACGTTGATAACATTTTAATTAAGTTATAATAGTTGGAACAGCCCCTTTGTACCATCCACCATGTTTCTTATACCTAAAAATTAAAACGCAAATTAAAAACTTCGCAGTCTCGACATCGAGGTACTCCGCAACCCCTCCGCTTATATTGGAGGCACAAATAGAATTGACCTTGTTACAAAATAATATGTAAATTACCAAAATTGCTTGTCACGCTTTGGGAACAACCATCAGCCTCGGGAGACAAACATTATCGTGTGAATTCGTTAGCCGGTGCCAAAGTCTTGCCAAAATCTGGCCACAGTATCCAGGACAGTAGGTAATCTTTCATAAATCATAATATAAGAAGAATTTGACTTACCCAATTTACTCTCATTGCTAAACTTTAACACAAGAGCTAAAAGATATTATTTACAATGCAATCCTACAAAAATAATACTGTTACCTCATTGTTTGCATGTACAGTGTATACAATAACTTGCTGCAGAAACACGACGATCTAGATTTCTATTGTATTTGTTAATAAATATGCTTCATTTAAATAAGTAATTAGGTTATTAAAAAGAGCTTGAGAAGCATTCTAGGGAATAGGTTATTAACCGGCTAAAAAATGAAAACTAAGAATTTAGTTAAAGGAGCGACGAGGTGCTACTTAAACGTTCTATAAAATATGAACCGTAGAGACAATCTAGTCTGCTTTTGTTCGCGCAAGGAACGCAAGGCAATATTTGTTTATTTTAATAAACTAATCAGATTCAAAACTAAAACCTGTTTTATATTTTTTTTGTCATTGTATTCATCATTATCATTCACAATAATGAGTTGTACCCTTTAAACCGTAACGCAACAATGCTGCTTCTAGGCGCGTGGCGAAGTCTACGACCATGACATACTGTTCTCCAACTACACTATATGATCTTGAACTGAGAGTTCCACTAAAATTTAATATTATACGAGCAATCATTTCCGTTGTTTATAGAAGTTTTGCGAGTGTGGCGGTGGCATAGTCAAAGTTAACATTATTTGAAATGTCGTCAATTCTTATTTTGCATCGGATGTTACAATTTAGATGTTTTAGCTGTGGGTAGGTTTATTTATATGTTGAACACTCATGGAATTGAAGTAGCTACGGAAATAATAGTGTACAACATTCTCAACACCTGAAGAAATAGAACAGTAGATCCGACTATCACAACAACACAAGGAGTAGTTTAAAAAAGAAGAGGCCTTTACCCAACAGTGGGTGTTATCGGCTGATTAGATAGGGGCTTGCCCAGAGGCGGAACAGCACTATTCCTAAAATCTTCAACTATAATATTACATACATACTCGTATATAGTATAATCACAATTATTATACCCGAAGAGTTAGTCAGAGACTAGGCAATGAGGACCGCAAAAGCAGTCCTCTGCCATTGTCCACGTTTCACCAAATAGCAACTGCTCAGCGTGACAGGTAGTAAGTCCGTCGCCGTTCCATGGTGTTGGATGCATGTGCAGCCTTTAGTCCGTTTGTCGCCTTTTACGACACCCAAGAGAAGGGTGGTAGTATTCTTTTAGTGGCCCGCTACGCGATGCGGCTCAATAAATAATAAGGACATCAATCTATTTTATTCCTCAACTACAGAAGAAATATTTCTTCGTTTTGGAAGAAGTGCTCTTTCACCTCTAGATAAGCCCCTGTCTATCAATCTATCTACTCAACCGGTAATTCCTACCTCTGGGTTCATTTGTACGCAACTTCTTGCGATCTTGAACTAGCCGGATCCATTCTTCTCTAAGCACACTCACGAGCCTCAGTAGGTCTGAATTTTTTAACGATACATTACAGTAGAAACGTTCATAAATTTCTGTAAATGTCTAATGTAATCTTTAATCGTGTGGAGTAATAAAAATACGTAAATTATGAGTTTAACCAATGTTACATCTTTCACGTCATTTTTTAACAAATTCAAAGTTGTCTACTGGTTTACATCACACTGAAATCGCAATTCATCTGTAACATCTGCAATATTAGTTCTGTCGTGTTTGTTAGAGTCGTGGCTTTGAGGTTCAAACGGTTCAAAGAGTAGATTTTACAACTTATCGGGGTGATGTCATTTAAGTTCTCAAAGAGATATTATGTTAGTGTCAACTATGTCATATAGCTGTAGCAACACAGTCCTTAATTGAACACAACGCCGCGAGTCGACACGCAAATACTTAGAATTGAATTGTTTGAACTGGAGAGGATTTTGTATCACTACACTATGGGAATATTACTTTGTGTATTGATTGTATATTGTAGCGGTGCATAGCTGATAACTGCTTACAGATTTTGAACCGATTTTTTCTAAATCACTACACTCACATAATTAAGGTAACTTGTGTGTGTAAATAATTCATCATCATTCGCTAGCCCTGTCCTCATGTTATTTGTGGATTTGTGGTCGGCGCAGTATATCTTTTTGTTCCATACAGATCGGTCAATCATCAACAAATCATCAAGTAACTTCTCATTAAATAATGTTATCTCTCACACAATCCACCCATCTGTTTTTGGTCATCCTCTTCCATTCCTGAGTGTAAATAATTTTCGCTTAATTGCACTACTGTGCAATTGAATCAATTCATTTGAATCGATTCAATAAACACGATTGAATTCTATTGAATTCAATCAATGTTTATAGCGTTACGAATTTAATGATGCTGATCGAACTGATTGGCTGTGTGTATCATACAATATTGCGTCCGAAGAAAGATAGAATAGGTAGTGAATTATTTAATTACATGATGCTAAGAATCGTGACCGCATTGTTTATGTATTATTATCACTGGATTTATGGGTACGCCTGACTGTGACAGGCGGATATTCGTTCTGATATTATGTCATTTAGCGGAATAGATGTGAGCCGCCGCCTCCTGATTGGGTGACATGATTATTTGCGGTTGTCCTTTTATGAGTTCTATCCGTTTATTGTTTACGTCGATTTCTTGTTCAACATAGTGTAGCCTACACATTGACCTAAAAGTATAGACAAGAACGTTCATACAAACCATTTGTTCAAATTCTGGAATGAGAGACCTAAAGTTCGCTGCAGCCGCTGCAGCGCTTAAACATATAAATGTCGTCTAATCAACAGACCGACATCGCAGCCACGGTAGTGTATATATTCTCTGTCGCAGCGCCGCTGCGCGAGATCAGTCAAAGACAACGTACCTAGTGTGTATCAAGATGGCGTCCCAAATAGATTGTCAATAACAATAATTGAAAAAATATTTTTGCTATTCTAATAATACGATATAACTACATAATAATGACTTGAATAACAATTAATTTCACTTACTTGACAACTGAATTGTAGTAAAAGTGTAGGTATACACTTTGAAAAGAAATAAAGAATTATTTTCGCCGCTCCGCACGCGTAAATGTCAAAGCCACACTAAATCAAGGTGCCGAGTCGACTCCGCAGATGAGTGGAACATAGTGCGTGTTCGGAAGGGCCTATCTAGTGTAACGTATATATCGCTGAGCCTATACATTCCACTGCTTAGCAAAAGCCTCCATCATTAAAATCAAGTCACCGCTACAATTGATGGGTGAGTCGGCCAGTGGCTTAATCACCAGGTGATCACAAACTCTCACTATGCATCGAAATGTCGAAACACACTTTTCCTGATCTGAGAATTGGACCCCAGATTTCTGGTTATTAGGCCGACCGCTTAGAGACGAGTCTCTAACACCACAGTGGCCGAGGCCACCGAGCGCTTAGAGGCGAGTCTCTAACACCTCAGTGACCGAGGCCACTGAGGTGTTTGGACTGAAGACTACCAGCAACAGCATAGAGCGGCGATCGGCTTACCACCTGTCACGCTGAGCATAAGACAATGTGCAGTCGCTATTTGGTGAAAAGTGGACTATGGTAGAGGACTGCTTGTGTGATCTTATTACGTAGTCTCTGACTAACTCTTCAGTATAAAAGATATGCATAGGATGCCTTTACTAAATAGTTTTGCGTTAAATTCCGTTTATATATGTGTGCATAATGGAACGAGAAAGTTTAAAAGTGTATAACTCTTCAGTGATAATCATTATTAGTACCTAAATAATATAATATAGTAATAAATATAGTAACGATCACGCACTGTTTATAATCTATGTGTTGTTACATTCCTATACTTCTAACCATATATTATATATTATATTTATAGTAACTCTTATCAAAGGCTATTGTTATACTCATTATACTATTGTGTATGATGTAGGAGCCCAGATCGCGGAGCTCGCTGTACCAACTCTAAATCTAAACTCACCACTAACTAAAATTAATTTAAAGAATGACTTACATTAATCTTCCTCGAAGAAGGCCGATTATCGACCTTAGGCCGCACCCCCGGCTGGTGGTGACTGCGGTCAGGGAGCGGCTCCTGGCCGTTGGTGGCGAGCAGAATTGCCCTAGGCTACCCGGCTACCCCAGAGCTCTGTCCCATAAAAGAGTGTGGTGATCGCCTCACCTGGTTAGAACCGCATCAGCGCAGTCGCAACACCGATTTGGTCGATGGGTGCCTCGAACGCGTTTTGCATCGGTAGGATTTTTTCCACAATCGCATTTTGCCACGATCGTGTTTTGTCACGTGTGCTTTATGTATAATCGATTTTTACCTTAGTCTCCTATTTCATAATCTCAGTTTTTCTAGCCGTATTTAGTCATATACTAATGTTTTTAAATCTTACTTTTTCTCATTGCATTTAGTCATAAACGCATATTTTTTTAAATCTCAGTTTTTTTTTCATCGCATTCAACCTTTAAACAGACATTTTATAATTGTCCATCAGTGGGACTACACCTTCATAAACCGACACACAATAATACTGTTCAACTCAAGGTCCGCTTTCATTCACTTTTTAGTATTAAATTGAGTCTACAATCAAATTGGAGACACGCCACGTGTCCTCATGAAGCCGCCGTCGGCTGACATCAAATTTCCATTACCCGCGAACAAACCGCTCGCGATACGTGTTCACGCTTTAGTTACTTAACCAAGATAGATTCCACTACCACGCTGACCCTGGATGCCAAGCAAAGATAATTTTATTACCACGGCCACCCCGTCGCCATTTTGCACGTGCAAAATCAAAAGCAATAGTGAATCGTCACTGACAGCCGTCACTGGCCGGTTAACGAGTTGTCACATTTGACAGATACAAAATTGACTCGTTCCGAAACACTACTTTAATTTAAACAGCTATAATAAAAGATGAACGCGAGTAGACGCTTATAACTAGCGATCCATTTAAAAAATGGTTTGTACGCCTCAACTTCAAGAAAACAAAAACATTGCGTCTCGCAATTCACAATAGGTACCCTTAATTTTTTATTACACGAATTCGACATGAAAATGCCGCTTAACTTTTTGTCTTCACAAAAATACCCTTTTGAACTACATTAGCGGAATAACTCGAGTTCCTTTGCATGAAGAAAAACAAAGGAGGCACAAAATGGCCGCCGCTCTAGACATTATTGTTCCCGCCATAATAATTAAAACGTGCGAATTGTATGCTTTGTATTCGAATTGTATCACGTATTGTGTTGAGCTGAAATAATATTGTGTTTGCGACTAACGATCGTTGAGTTAATTATACGGCTCCAAACAAAGATGGCGCAGGGAAATTTCAGTGTTGTAGTGTTTCGCAGATTAGTCGCCGAAGTTTGGTGATCAATCGCGTTGTTGCCAGGTGACGCCGATTACAATGGTTTTGTTGATTCTGAACATTGAGGTATTATAAATAGAGCAGCTATGCAATACAAAAAATGTGCTCAGCTATAAATGACAGCTGGCTACGCGTGGGACGTTAGGGCAGTAAGGGCTCTAACACACGAGGAGCAGTTTACTGTCGACGTATGTAACTGGAGTCGACAGTCATCGGCGGGTGACGGCGTCTGCAGTCACCTCTGCCGTCGTCAGCTAGCTGTCGACCTGCTTGCGGCAAGCAGTTGAAACATCGACAGCTTGCCGATGACCTGTCGACAGCTAGCCGCCGACTCCTAAAGTCGACTGCAGTTACATTCGTCGACAGTAAACTGCTCCTCGTGTGACAGCAAACCGCTGCTCGAGTGTTAGAGCCCTTAGGGGTTTTGTTGTCAGTCGTTTAAAGTACTGCAACTCAGTGCTCATAAATTTGCTTCGCAGTGTCGTCACTAGTTATTATGAGGTATATGATAATGATGATATGATTCTTAAGAGGATCCTGCACGAAATTGTGAAAATTTACGTATTTTTAAGTCACTTGTACTATGCGCTGAATTAATTAAATACATTAAAAGAACTTACGTAAGTTAGCCTGATTATTGCACAAGGTCGTAGCCTTGTTGAAATTTGAAACATATTGTTAAACAATAACAAACAATACATAAATCTAATGACTCCTAAAAACATTTTTCTTCAACAACTTTCTTAATTTTACGCATGAAACAATAATTTTTACATGAAAATATTTGTATTGATATTCCGCAGGTTGCCCCCATCTTAAAAAAGTTATTTTAATTTTTAACCTTTTTTGGCATAAGTGCCATGCATCAAAAAAATTAAGGTTCAATACAATTCAATTCCTATATCGGACAGAGTGTGTTTCGGACTTTACAATGCACAGCCCGGGTTTGTGATAACCAATCCGCTTTTGGTTCATCATCTTCAGTTGCAGCGACAACTTGATTTTAATGATGGAGGCTTTTACCCAACAGTGGGCAGTACATAGGCTAATTACTTTTGATGTAACTATAGGAAAATTGCTTATCTAGACGTTTCCGGAGCATTCGACACTAATCTCAAAATACACCAATACTCAATACGACCCAATGTTTAAAAAAACTATTCTCATAACGAATGAAACCCGAATTAACTTACTACCAAAATGAACCGTTCTCGATTTCCATTTTTCTCAATATGAGCCAATTTCAAATAGATCGAAGCTCATAAAAACTGATACACAGAAAGCTCCATTCCCAAAATACCCTAAATTTTAAATTGCAGATCACCCGATTCCCGCAACGATTGATTCACAAAACGGCCTGTTCCCAAAATACACTAAATTCTCGATTGTCATACCAAAGCTTTTATAATAGAATAAAACCTCGCGTAAACAACTGCCACTACAAATGACATAAAATGAATCGATGTCATTATTTATTGTTTCTTGACCTTCGCAATGGCTAATAGCAGTTCTAGCAGTGAAATTAAAAAATGTGATCGAACTCAGAAAAAGCACGAAATAAATTATTAAGATTACAAAAAAGAAGAAAGGTTTAAGTTTATGAAGAAATGTTTTTTATTTATTAGCCTATTAAATATTGTTTTAGCTGTTTTATTACTCTTGGTTATTTTAATGTCTACGCCCTTCGCTAGATGAAAGGTTTGATTAACAAGAAACTTTTACATCATATATCATATTTAATTACCTATGTAATATGTAATTACAGCTCAAACCCTTCCATATGACAAAATATCGAGAATATAGTGTATTTTGGGAACAGGCCGTTTTGTGAATCAATCGTTGCGGGAATCGGGTGATCTGCAATTTAAAATTTAGGGTATTTTGGGAATGGAACTTTCTGTGTATCAGTTTTTATGAGCTTCGATCTATTTGAAATTGGCTCATATTGAGAAAAATGGAAATCAAGAACGGTTCATTTTGGTAGTAAGTTAATTCGGGTTTCATTCGTTATGAGAATAGTTTTTTTAAACATTGGGTCGTATTGAGTATTGGTGTATTTTGAGATTAGTGTCAAATGCTCCGGAAAGATCTAGACTCTAGATACAGCGTAAACGTTACGAAAATGACACAACGAAAAACGAAACAACTCGTTCACAGTGAATGCAGCCAGAATGTGGAATAAACTGCCTGCCAGTATCCGTGACAGCTCATCGGTGGAATCGTTTAAAGACAAGCTAAAAGAGTACTACCTGTCCAACGCTATTATTAATCAGTAACTTAATTTATTAAATTAATGTTGTTTAATATTATATATACATATATTCTTAAGCATTACTTCATGCTTCCTGTGTAGTTCTGGCCACAGAATAAAATTTGTGAAACAAAAGTTAACGAAATAAACTATTTTATTTATTTATTTATATTCTTATATAAGTATATAAGAATATATGTATATATGGGTAATGTATGTAAGTATATGTAAATATATATATTTATATATATGTATTTATGGATCAAATTATTTATTTATCTATGTCTAAGTGTGTATTAAAATTGACATTTTATTAGTCCCGGATACTTGCTTTTAGAACCACAGCTAGGGTTGGCTGGAAGAGATCTTTTTTAGAGATAAGCTCACCCTTGTATATGTCTTGTGTAACGTATGTGTAAATGTTGTTTATTTGTACAATAAAGGATTATTATAAATAAAATTAGCAAATGGAAACAAAACACAAAACAGTGCGTAGGGAGAGCAAGCACTTTTTGCATATATATATTGTATACCAAACAGCCTAAATATTAATGGAATTATTGAATGTGATTTATGTTAATACGGTAGTGAATTAGGGATGTGGCATTGCAATATTTTGTTTTTTATTTATTGCATTTTGTTGACATACGATTGTCATTGAAATAAAGCCACAATTTGGCGTTGATTTGGTTTAAAAAGGTGTATATAGGGATTACTTTAGATACACCTACTAGTTTAGCAAAGGAAACGATAGCTGTAACAGCAAATATATTGCGCTCATACTCCATAGTCTTATTGAAGCTGAAGCCTTAAACTGTACTGAAGACTATCAAATGACCAATTAAAAGTTCAATCTTATCTCGTCATTGGATCCAGTAACTGAATTGTTTTTGTTACACTTTCTTCTCTTCTTTAGTCCACTTTTATTATGTCAATGATTATTGTTAGGATTTTTTTAAAGGAAGTGCTCTTTTTTACAACTTTAGATTGCATAGAGTGCATTTTACTAATAATGGAATAAGATTCGTAATATTTAATTAAAATAATCAAATATAAAGCAAGCAGTCTTATCATAACTTTTTAAAATATAGTAAAATTTTCGTTTAGATCTCTAAGATATAAGTTCTAAGAGGATTATTAAGACACTTTGCTATAAAAACATATAGTCAAAAGCAATAAATAATTTGGTCAGGTCTAGCCAATACTTCGGTGACGGAGTGGTCAACGCAGCCGCCCGGATTGCGGAGGACGCGGGCTCGATTCCCGGCTGAGGTAGAAATTTTTTCAACGTTTTGTTATAAATAAAAAAAAAAAAATTCATACGCCCTATCACCTTAATAAAATAATTAAGTATAAAATAAGAAACATCAATTTCTAAATGTAATCAAATATACCATCTGAATATCGCTATCCGATAGGATATGTATGATAATACAGATTATTGAATTCCATCCATAAATAAATAAATAAATAAATAAATCTTTCCTACAATCACACCAATTATCTAGCCCAAGAGAAGCTTCGAAGAAACTCGTTAAATGGTTACTAGACAACGGATAAACATACTTAAAATACTTAAATACATACTTATCATACATAGAAAACACCCAGACCCGAGACAATTTAGAAAACAATAATTTCTAAATTGACCCGACCGGGGTTCGAACCCGGGACCTCAGAGATGGCGACACCATGAAAACCGGTGTACAAAGCCACTCGACCAAGGAGGCCGTCAACAGCAAGAGCAAAAAAAAATTAATAACTCATGTTGCGTAATTAGGAACGCATCGCTTAAAAAGAGTCGACAGTAGTACCTACGTATTTACTTCAAAATAAATTTTAAGATATATAAATTTTCAGATATAATACCTAAATTTCTTGTCACTTCTTCTAGGTTAAAGGAACTCCTAATATGAACTAATACGAACTCCGAACTAATGGTGCAATAGTTTAGTTTACTTTTTAGGCCATAATTTATTAAATTTAAATTTAAAATAGTTTTGACGCCAATAAGTTCATGTTAAGGCTTACATTGATCAAAAATGGTGTGACTATGACTTTGAATGTCATCCACTGAAGTGCTTTATAGGTAAATAATTTATATACATACATCTAATCACGACTATTATCCCCGAAGGGTTATTCAGAGACTAGGCAATGCGGACCACAAAAACCGTCCTATGCCATAGTACACTTTTCACCAAATAGCGACTGCACATATGCTCAGCGTGACAGGTGGTGAGCCCATCGCCGCTCTATTGTTGGAAAAATGTAAAGAAGGCAGGAGGTGGTAGTATTCTTTTACCGCCACGCGACACATTCAGGTAAAGAAAGTGTAAATATTGTAAACTATAATACATGTTCATAATATTTATACCCTTACACTACAATATACTCGTACTATATCATTGGTCATTATAGTTCAAAGCAGAAAGGAAAAGACAAACAGACCGTACTATTACCGTAGTAGCCGCTTGCAAACACATTGTTTTGTTCCATCGTTTTCTTGGTTGGAACAGGAAGAGGTAATCATCCAAACGCACGCTAGCTGCCAGGGGACTGGTTACCATTTATTGTTTGAACGCGAATGGCTCCTGGGAGACCTTTCAATGGTTAAAACGTGTGGTCCAAGTCACAAGCAAAGTAAAGTAAAGTACAAGTCAAAGTCAAATTCATTTATTCAATTTGGGCTACAATAATTGAGCACTTATGAATGACGCTATGCCATCGGTTCGTAAGTCTAACTATGGGGCGGGAGCCTTGTACTGAGAAGAACCGGCAAGAAACTCAGCAAGGGCATTTCTTTTCTCCCTTTCTTTTACAGCGTCAATACAAATTGGAAAATGCCCTCCCTATCATAGAAGGACATTTTCCATTACAACATAAAAAACATTTAATACGATTACATGACAACACAACATATACAAAAGAATATATTGCTCAATTTAAAATAAAATGAACAATGTCTTACAGTATCTTTGAAACAAGAAAAAGAAAGACTATTTCTATTACCAATAAAAATAAGATTACAAGAGCAGACCAGCCTTCACATGCGGCACCCGTTCACGAGTATGACATGGAATCAGCCTGTACTGTCCCACTGCTGGGCAAAGGCCTACACCATTGGAATCAAGTCATCGCTACAATTGATGGGTATTGGCTTAACCACCACACTTGCAAATGCGGGTTGGTGATAACACACCCGGGATATGCATCGGATAATTTCAAAAACACACTTTACCCGACCTTGGAATTGAACCCGAGACCTCCAGATATTGAGCCGAGCGCATGACCACTCAGCCTCGTCAATCACAAAGTCACAAGTGTCTGTTTCAAAAAGAGGGTGCAGTATGAGGCGATAGGGAGAAGAGACGTTCTCGATAAAGGTCTAACCCTAAACCGACGAGCGTGTATAAAGATGGTTATGAGAGTAAATGAAAGAAAAGTAGTATGTCAGGTTCTTCTCTGCCTGCCACTGTAGAAAACAGGTTTTTTTTAAAATTCTATTTTATATGTTATAACCCAAGTAACACAGACGTGCTGAATAAAGATTGATTAAGAGCACTCATCAAGAGCATAAGCTGAATACTAAGCTGAATAACGCCTGAGTACCGTCTATTCAGCTGTTATTCAAGCAAAAAGGGCCCTAATTTTGAATGCTTAACGCTGAATAACATCTGAGTAACAATTGACTAGGAGCTTAATAATGTTTCAATTAGCTTAATAACTTTTGAATAACTGCTAACATTGCTTTTATAAAGCTTTTACAACTCAGTTATTCAGCTACGACGAATTGGTTAGTATTCAGAATTTATTAAGCATTTAACTTATTGTTGACATTTATGCAAGCAATATTCATAGAAATTGGGATAGAAGAAATAAATTGGGTTCAATAATTTAATGTCGATACCTTTATTTGACATGACGTGAACTTTAAGCTATTCGGTAAGTAAATTTTAATTTACAAGTTATCGGTCTGCTACATGTTAATTATTAGTGCGCAAGTAATTTTGTCGTGAATAGTACGTGTTTTGTTTTCATTTTTTTGACGCGCCTCGCTAATAATCAAGAAAATTAGTTGTAAATAGTATTTTCATACATACATACTAGGTCTGACAGAAGTTCTTGTGATGAATTATCTAATTCTAGCCATTTTATCCAACAAAATAACATGACTTGAGTTGGAAATGTTGCAGTTGTAAGATTAATAAGCATTTTGGTGATCTCGTAAATGCCTTGTAAGAATTAATTACAAAGTTTTCAATGGCGATCGATGTTTTGTTTTATAATGCTGAATAAAAGTGCACACATGTTTTGTTACTAAACTATAACTTGAAAAAGAGTAGTCTCTTTAGACTTACTTATGAATAACATTTATATAGTTGACCACTTTTCTATATAAGTTACTCACATTTTTAGGGTTCTCTAATCGAAACGAACAAAAACCTTTTATAATGTGTAACTTTCCCATCAGGTTTTCACTAAATTGATTACTTACATTTAAAATCACAGCATCTTTTTTTATTTTTTTTTTTCGTGAAAAATACTATTATATTAATAGTATCTATTATGTTTAAAAAAATTGCAGGTTTCGTGTGTGTGGTGTGCACTGGGTTTAAACTAGGTTTATTTAATCTTTATTGCACAACAACAACAGGAATTAAAAATGGCGGTCTTATTATTATATTATTAATTATAATTTATATTTCGTTTCAGAAAAATGACGTTTAAAATAATTTCAACACGTTGTAAGGGTCATTCAGATTTGTGTACTGTGCCGACCCAATGGGAGAACAAAGAACAACTCGATGGCCAAGATATAATGCGGATTTATTAATTAAGTAAAGACAGCAGTGTCCAACCTCGCGCAGATTGGCTTACGATGAAACAAACAAACAACGCAAATAAAACATTTTATTGCAACGTTATTTTATTTTCTTGTATTGCGATACCTTCTGCTAATAAAATAACCATTTCAGAAATGAAATTTTCTGTATACTTAGATTTTTAGATCTTTCGGTTTTCCAATCCCAAAATCTGTTATTTTTTTTTTTGAGGACGGAACCCTCATCATTAAAGGAAAAACACATTACTGCTGATGACACTTGAACAATTACTACTGCTGATATTTAAATATTCTTTTAACAATTTTCTTTCGATATGACCGGTTCTTTACTCTTTTGCCACGACTTTCAATCCATGATTCAAACAACGCATAAAATAAATACGTACAATAATATTCTAATTGCTGGTATTAAGCTATGGGTGCTATATCAATACAAATGTGGTCTTTAATTTGAATAAGTTAGTTGAAACTCTTTATTATACTGAAATAAGCTTATTAAAAACACAAATAATAGTGTTTATTCAGCAGCTGAATAATTAGTAAAACATAGAATCTTATACAGTTTAAAGATAAAGTAAAAACAATTATTCAGTATCAAGCTGTATACCAGAATTATGTAAACAATATTATTCAGAAGGTGATACTTTATTCAGCAATTAGCTGTTTCAAACGCTATAAGCTTAGTACGGCTTTAATAATAGCAGTATAGATTATTGTTAATCAGATAAATGCTGCCGAAGGCACTGTCTTTCAGATTTAAGCCACCTGGAATGCGTAATGCTTAATAACGTCTGTCTAATAATCTTACGGAGATTGGTTATTAAGCGTAAAGAAGGAAAGGACAGAAATACAGAATTTATTAAGCGTTAAGTATTTTAAGGATCCGTACTCAACCTTATTCAGTATATGGCTATTTCCAAAGCTCTTTCACAAACCATATTCATCTTTGAACTGTTAAAAGTTCAAATTGTGTACTGTTATCTTGCTTATGTGTTACTTGGGAATGTATTGCAAGTTCCTAAACGTAGTCAGGAAATGCGTCGCTGTTTAGCGGCCGCCCGCACCGCATGTCTTGCTCAACCTTCTCTGTGATCTAATGTGATGATGGTGAGATTACCGGTTTTATACACAAACGTCCAGAGTTCATTTCATTGTTACTTCATTAAGATAATAAGAACTGATGTATTCAGATTTAGTCGGCAATGATACTGTTTATCAGGTAGGCGAGCCGTTTGCTTTTTGCCGGCTCAACAACAACACAGTACGAGTACCAGAAAACGCTTTCCCTTTACAAATTATACCGCGTCCGATGTTAAATTGTGTCACAGGTGGCGATATCGCTGCGTTGCAAACTTAAGTCGTTGTTTACAGGGAATTTTTGTGGTAGGACACGACAGGGATCTTTAGTCTACCTCCACTTTGTTCACATTTTGATGGTAATTTAGGAAAAAGTTCTTAACAGCATTTCCTTTTACGGCGGAATGTTTGGAACAACATGGAAAGTGCACCTGGTTCCGATTGCCAAAAGGGTGCGTGTTAAAATCCTGCTCGTGAAAATTTTTTCGTCACTGTCTTTTTCAATTTGTAATAATGTTAGGAATTTATAATTGAATAATAGTTAAATGAGGATTGAGAAAGACTGGATGGGTAACGATGATGAATATTTTTCTACTCCAGCCATTGAGGTACAGTAAACTAGAGAAGACACCGCGAAGCAAGTTTGTGCGCACTAAGGTGCAGCCCATGGGCTGCAAACGCCTCAGTGATTGCGCGTGATTCAAGCGATTGTGGACCTTGCGGCTGCACCTTAGTTGCGCACAAACTTGCTTCGCGGTGTCTTCTCTAGTTTATTGTACCTCAATGACTCCAGCAGAGGATAAGCTCGTTGTCACAGCGGTTATGGCGTTCGGTTAGCGATCTTGTCAGTTAAGCAACATTCGCAATGCCGTGGTTGACATACATTCATATAATGAATTATCAGGACAGCAAAAGCAGTCCTCTACCATAGTCCACTTTTCACCAAATAGCGACTGCACATGTGCGCAACGTAACAGGTGGTGAGCCCATCGCCGCTCCATGCTGTTGGAAGTATGTGCAGTCTTTAGTCCCTTAGTGGCCTTTTACGACACCCAATGGAACAGGGGGTGGTAGTATTCTTCCACTGCTATGCGACACGGTTGGGTTGGGTTTTCTGCGAGGGTGACCAAATTAAAAACATCTCGAGCTCCTCCATGCTAAACTCTTCAACCAGCACTAGTCCAGCGTTGTGGGTTTTAGCCTGACTATTCCATGTTATTATGCTGTTGTCCATGTGGTTTCCCACAGGCCTTCGGCTGTGCCCGGTAGTAGAACTCCGTTTATAGGCTCATGTGGACTCAAGAACGTATACATACAAAAGCATGTACTAGTGATGTTATTATGACTTAATGTGACTTGGCACGGAAAAAGAAACATACGTTGAAACGCCTTCTCATACATTCTAAGTAGTTATGTCAAAAACGCCCTTATGAACAAAGGTTGTTACGAATTGAAAGATTATGTTAATGACAAAAATATTTTATGAGCTTTGCCCAAGGTAAAATCTCACCCGGAAAAGATTTCACCAGGGCTAGACCAGTTCCTATACAGCTGAAGACAACTGTAGAGGAACTGGTTATCTTATCTCGGACACAACAAGCGTAGAAGTAGTTAAAGCCCAACATATTTTTTTATTTGCACACTATTATTTTAACACTACTACCTATTTATATAACAGAGGCTGTTGATGGCTAAAATATTTTGTCACTATGAAATGAAGAAAGAAGATGAAGTGATGATATTCATAAAATGTAACATATCTTTTTGTGGCCATTAAACGCGGTCGTGACAGTGATATAATAACGGAAGGTGAAGTAACATTAAGCATGACTGTACCGCATTCGACGTCCGGCCCATAGGGTTGTCACTTTAAACACAAACATCCTAACTAATTCGTAAAATTTTATATATTGCGATAATGGCGCTCAAATAAATTGTGAATATTTAGCTGTAATTAGCGCGAATTTACATCCTTAGAGATCTAAACGAAAATATTTTACAATAAGCATTAAGTCCGCCTTTGTACAAACGTGCATAAAGTGTTAAATAAATAAATAAATATTTTAAACTGTCAGTTAAGATAAGACTACTTGATAGTTTCGTAGTATTTAATTATTTGCGTTAAAAACCTCAAATAAAATCAAAGATAACGAAACGTTTCGTTATCTTTAAGTTTACTTAAGCGTTTTTAACGTAAATAATCAAACATTACGAATCAGTTAGATTGTTTGTTACGTTTTCCCGTTAAAATTTCTAAATCGATTTGATGAATCACTTTTTTCCATTACTTTTATGTATGTATGTATTAATTCGTTTACCTTTAATTATAGTTTAAAAACTTCTTATAGATTCTAATGCCCTTGCATGGCTTTTGTTTTGAGCTAAATTAGACTTAAGACCTTTTATGCACAATAGGAAACAATAAAGATTATGATAACTATAATTTTATGGTAGGTACTAAAGATAACACTTCCTATTTTACAGCTCAATATTTATGACAGCCCTATCACATGTAGAGCATTGTGACGGACGCCCTTGCCGCTTGTACAATCAAATGCTACAAATGTTTACAATTTTAGGTACTTTACAAACCTTATCACTAAAGCAATAAGGGTCATAATTTACGTCAAATAATGTAACCGCTATTTCTTATGTATGTACCATAAACGACTAGATGAATTTGAACTTTACGTTTATTACTCAATCTATTGCTGTATACCTTTGTTTGACATTGAATCTGTATGACCAGTACCTACGTAATAGATGGTTAATAACAATTAATTTTCAACATCAGCCTAATAAGCGTCCCACTGCTGGTCGCCGGGCCTTTTCACATGTTCAAAAGTAAAAAAGTAAATATAATGAATAAATAAGTAAAGATATAAAAAAGTAAAAGTATATTCTTCTCAGCCGTTCCCTCACTGCTGAGGATCGCGAGCACAGATTAGTCTCCACTCAGTGCGGTTATATGCTGCGGGAGCGCAGATGCATGCTGCCGCCCACCGCCTTCCTAATTGCGTCAGACCATCTTGTAGGTGCCCTTCCCTGAGCACGTCTGCCATAATATATTTGCCTAAAAATAACTTGGTTCTCTAGACTGTGCTTTGAGGACCGCACTATATGTCCGTAGAAGCTAAGGGCTCTTATCCGGCATACTGAGGAGATGTTGAGCTCTTTCAATATGGATACGTTAGTACGCATCGCTGTCCAAGGTATACGAAGCAACTTTCGCCAGCACCACATCTCGAATGCATCGATCTTACTGCTATCGCAGCTTCTCAAGCTCCAGGTTGCGGCACCGTACAGAATATGGAGAACACCAGAGCCCAAACCAAGCGCACTTTAGTAGCACGACGAATAAATAAAATAAATAAAAGTACATGTTCAAATGAAAAGATTGGGCCATTTTATCTCCCACTGTAGCCAAACGCAAGTTGGTGGGTTCCAAAGACTGCTATCTTACGACAAAAACCGGAATCAACGGCATTACGTAGTGTGAGTTTTTGTGAGTACATCCATATATTCAATCTCTTTATCTACAGGTTTACAAAAAATATATATTTTTTATCACTAAAGGTTGCCTGGAAGAGATGAGGAACGCTGTTTTGTACTTTGTCTCTGTAAAAATGTTTTTCTGTGTATATGTTCTTGTGTGCAACTAAAGCATATTTTATTTATATTATTAATAAAAATACAGCTGTTCCATACAAAACTACAAATACTATTCGACCTAACTGCTATTTAAGCGATCTCAAAGCTAATCCTATACCAATAGTTGTTCTTTGCACTCAATAGGTAGCCCGGTTGCGGTTTATATACCTACCAGTTACCAAAAACCCTGTGGGTATTATTACAATCTTTTTTTATCATACTTACATACATTATAATCACGTCTATTATCCCCGAATGATTAGCCAGAGACTAGGCATTGAGGACCGCAGAAGCAATACTCTGCCATAATCCACGTTTCACCAAATAGCGACTGCACTTGTGCTCAGCATGACAGGTGGTGAGCCCACTTCCCTTTTTTTAAGATTTCTGATTTTATAATATTCTGACACATTTACTTATCTGCACTCACTAAACACTACAGGATATGTAGATTCGTAAGTAAACAAAAGATTTAAGCACAAATCGACTTCAAAATGATTTACCTACGTTAAAAGGTGTCCATTCGCACATCTCTTGCTAATGTCATTCAAGTGAATCTACCAATAACTCGTATTATATTGAAATGTATACTTAGGTACCTACTTTAAAGGCATTCATTGAAATTTAAACCAGACATCAGTGGACATCGATACTTCGAAGTTCGACCTTACAACGGTTACTACGCGTTTTAAATATCACTCTCGAATGCAAACACTCCAACAAAAACTGTATAAATGCCACTTGAATAAATATGACACCGTATTTTAGTTAGAAAAGTCACGTAGGCTTAGAAATATGTCTACGAATTCAATCAAAATAGTTTTTGATTAATGTGTTTTGGAAACCGAAAGAAGCACTTGAAAAATAGACAATGATAATTGTTTTCAAAGGCTTAGGCGAAACATTAAAAAGAAACGCTTTTCAAGGACCAAGCTCGCGTTTAATTAGGTACTTACATTGTTATAGACAGGGTAATATAATATAGAGTAATATAACTCGGCCCTATCTTTGAAAAAAATGCCTGTCAAAAATATTGCACTCAATCTTATTCAATTCAATGTTTAAACACCGACTGTTAAGCAATAAAAATATCGTAGAAAATATAAAATAAAAATAATTACTCACGAAATAACGAAAAATCTTAAGAAATAATAAGACTTTCTAATAAGCCACTTTCGCAATGCCGCCGGGTCGCTGGATGGGTGACCAAAATTAAAAACATTTCGAGCTGCTCCGTGCTTCGGAAGGCACGTTAATCCGTTGGTCCCGGTTGGTGTCGTAATATGACAGTATTTAAAACCCACCAACCCGCATTGGGCCAGCGTGATGGGTTATGGCTCAATATCCCTACGTTTAAAAGTAGTTCTCCGCCAACGTGTTCGATAGAATCACCATTTATTAGTCTAATCATAATTTCAATGTCAATCTATCGTTTAATTCAATAATGTTTCCAAAAACCTACAACCCGGAGGTTTTAACAAGAGCGTACCTGCCGCATCATGAACCGCCTATAACTACCTAGTTCACTCGTGTATCACTTTCCTATACCCTATTCACTTAATTTATTAATCCAGGCATTTTTTCGGAGGAAAAGACGAAATACCTATCTATTAGAAAAAAACACAAATAACGTACCTACTAGTAAGAACTTAATTCATGCAACCAAAAACAGCATCTAGAATTGCTCCTTGCTAAATTAAGTAAGTAGGTACTCGAACTTATTTTATTTGAAAAAATCGCACGCTTACTGTTTAAAAAACAACACACCGTTCGTTGGTCACTGTGCGGCACATTCGCGATAGCCGCATGTGGTTGCATGCCGAGCGCATGCCGAGATCGGAGCGCGTAGGTATGGCTCGCGCTTCGTCCGTTACATGAAGTTACAATACTGACTAGACTCTGTTATAGATTACTGACGGCCGCCCGCGACTACGTCCGCGTGGAACCCTGCACAATGATGGGCAGTTGCTATTTGGTGAAACGTGGACTGTGGCAAGCACTGCTTTTGCGGTCCTAAACTCTGAAGTGTCTTACTAACCCTTTAGGTAAGTGTAGGTTATGTATAATAGATATAGTAGTGATTGTATACATACATTATACCGGGTGTCCCAAAAATGGCACGCCAGGCTGATACTGGAGATAGCTTAGCTATAAACCTAGCAAATAAAAATAACATGACTCTTGTAAAAGTCTCATAGTTTTAGAGAAAATTTTACTTTTTTGTTATTTTCTAAAAGCTCCACTTTTAGTTAATTTTTTATGTGACCATTGCTGGGAATAATATATGATACTCATTATCTTTGTTCCTTGGCTACACAGTAAGTTGTTTAAGACAACAAACAGCAAATATTTGTCATGTTCTAGCATATTATCTGTTAAAAAAATCATGAAATTATTAAAAATTTATGATTATTTGCCAGTTTTCCCAGTACATATTTTTTCACGGTAGCTGGTTAAAGTTGTATTTCCAATTTTACATAGGTGTTAATTAATATTACTTAGATTTTTTTACAGATAATATGCTAGATTATGACAAATATTTGTTGTTGTTGTCTTAAACAACTATACTGGTTAGCCTATGAACAAATATAATGAGTATCGAATATTATTCAAAGCAATGCTCACATAAAATGTTACTAGTCATGTTATTTTTATCTGATAGGTTTATAGCTAAGTTATCTCCAGTGTTAGCCTGGCGTGCCATTTTTGGGACACCCTGTTTATACAGGACACAACTATTATCCCTGAAGGGTTAGTCAGAGACTAGGCAATGAGGACAGCAAAAGCAGTCCTCTGCCATAGTTCACTTTTCATCAAAAATTAACTGACAGGTGGTGAGCGAGCCCTTCGCCGCTCTATGCTGTTGGTAGCATATTGTGCAGTCTTTGGTCCGTTAGTCGCCTTCCGACACCCAAGGAAAGAGAGGGGTTGGTAGTATTCTTTCACCGCTACGCGACACGGTTGTTGTATGTATGTATGAAAATAATGTAGCATATTATAACGCTGAGGTCAGAGTTATATTATATTCTATAACCTTGACCTCAGTGTTGTCCTTTGTAATAAACTTGAGCGTTTGCGGAACCTATGTATCCGCTTCATTTATGGCTTACGTAAATACGACCATATTTCATATTACCGTTCCCAACTTCACTGGCTATCTCTCGAAGAAGAGACTGCCACGCGTTGTCCCTCCCCTACTCCATCCTTTTTTATCCACATTCACCTTACTATCTAAAAAATTATTTCTCTTTCGCTCTTCTACTCTTGTCCGTGACCTTCGTTCCTCTAGCTGCCTGACCCTTGATGATGATGACTCCTCATTCCACTGATTTCGTAGCTAAGTCTTATACTGTGCATGCCATCCACCTGTGGAACTCCCTGCCGGAGAGTATTAGACGTGCCCAGTCTCGGGACTCATTCACTCGTCAAATTAAAGATTACTTCCTCAGGCTGGACTCTTCATGCTAAAATCCTGATCTATTATAATTACACTTACCTATCACTCAACATACCTATTTCCTTTGTATTTATATTTTAGTCTATTTCTTATAATTCACTCCTATCTTTATTAGTATTGTTTCATATTATAAGTATTCATATTCGTATCGTAATCTGTGTCAATCTGTGAACTTGCCCTTTTTTTATTTACTTTGTTTTAATGGGTTCTCTTGCCTAAAGGTTGCCTGGCAGAAAGTGCTACCTTAGCAATAAGGCCGCCTTTTGTAAAATTATCCGTTTATTATGTATCATTTTATGCTTTTAGTGCAATAATAGTAGATTGTTATACAAGGGGCTAAAATGACCCATTATATACGAGGTAGTTTTACTCCCGAGCTTTAGCGAGGGAGTAAATAGAAACCGAGTTTTAATGGGTTTTAAGCGCCGTGTGTCACACTATATTTTTCACTACGATTGCGAGAAAATAAAACAATTCAAAACAATATGAATTAGTTTATTTTATTAAAAATTAACCCGTTAGTTGCTTAAACGACACCCACGGGAAGAGAAGGGTTGGTAGTATTATTTTTCTGAGCCCATCTCCGCTCTATGCTGTTGGATAGTAGGTATGTGCAGTCTTTCCATCTCTTCCCTTGGGTGTCCTAAAAGGCGACTAACGGACTAAAGACTGCACATACATCCTACAGCATAAAGCGGCGATGGACTCATCAAAATAATACTACCAACCCCTCTCTTCCCTTCGGTGTCAAAAAAGGCGACTAACGGACTAAAGACTGCACATACATCCAACTGCATAGAGCGGCGATGGGCTCAGCAAAATAATACTACCAACCCCTTTCTTCCCTTGGGTGTCGTAAATGGCGACCAACGGAGTAAAGACTGCACATACATCCAACAGCATAGAGCGGCGATGGGCTCATCAAAATAATACTACCAACCCCTCTCTTCCCTTCGGGTTCGTAAAAGGCGACTAAAAGACTAAAGACTGCACATACATCCAACAGCATAGAGCAACGATGGGCTCATCAAAATAATATTACCAACCCCTCACTTTTCTTCGATTTCTTAAAAGGGGACTAACGGACTAAAGACTGCACATACATCCAACGGCATAGAGCGACGATGGGCTCATCAAAAAATAATACTATCAACCCCTCTCTTCTCTTCGGTGTCGTAAAAGGCGACTAATGGACTAAAGACTGCACATACATCCAATAGCAAAGAGCGGCGATGGGCTCATCAAAATAATACTACCAACCCCTCACAAGCGAATAGAGATTCCCTTGCGTGTCGTAAAAGCGACTAACGGGCTAAAGGCTCACCACCTAAGCACATGTGCAGGCTGTGCAGTTGTTTCTTGCTGAAGCGTGGACTGTGTGGGCGTGGTCTGTGTTGTCCATAGATTTAAATAATTACTAATTTTACCATAAACTTTAATATTAACTAAGTTGTTGATGTTGAAACAGTAATAGGTCGAGTCTTTATTCATGATTATTCTACCTAAGACTAAATACTTTTTCGTTTTTGTAGGCTCATTGTCATGTGACAGACAAAAATTAAAAAAAAAATTACTTTTTCCCCTAGGGCTTGAAAAGCTATTTTAGCCCCGCTCTAGAACGCTACAATGACGTTCTTTTTGAGCAAGAGGAGTGAAAAGTATTTTTCATACATTCATTCATTCAAATAATCGTGAGTTTATGAATTATGTGTGTATGTGTACCATCTGGTTCCATGAAGATCAACCGTTGCACAAAATTATTAATATACTAGCGGCCGCTCGCGGTTTCACCCGCGTGGTTCCCGTTCCCGTGGGAATATCGAAATAAAAAGTATTCTATGTGTTAATCCAGGTTATAAACTATCTGTATGCCGACTTGTATCCAAATCCATTCCGTAGTTTTTATGTGAAAGAGTAACAAACATCCATCCATACTTACAAACTTTCGCGTTTATAATATTAGTAGGATAACATGAATACTTTTTTATCGTCAACTAGAGGCCCGCCCGCGACATTGTCCGAGCAAATATCTCCTATACCAAGACGTAGAAAAAAAATATTTCATACGAACCGTGTCTTGACAATTTTACAAATACAACAATAATGCGTGACGTGATGCGCGAACATACGAGTACATGCGTGGCAAATGATTTTTATTTACATAGAAGATTTATTTTGTTTCCCCTAACAATGAACGTCAAAGTGCCTTAAAAAGCCGAAATCAATAAAGCTGCGGACATTTTTGTCACCTCGCTTACAAAGTGTTGGCAGCCTTTTAATCTTCCCACACAATTTTAAAGCTGTTATTATGTGCGTTGTGACAACAGGGCCAGCGTTCTTGTTTACTATTTACGTTTCAATAATCGTGCTTGGGCAGGCGTTTGAGGTGTTTTTTGGCAAATTAACCTTCATGAGTGTAACATGCTGGGTAGGTTAATATTTTTTTGTAATTGTTATTTAATAAATTTACTGCAATAACAGCGTATGTAGAGTACAAACACGAACTCAATTCGTTTATTACTTGTTTGTTACATTTTTCTTTATCCTCTTGTTCTCTTGTCTACAATCAACTACATCTTCGTTAATATTCAATTCCCACGTCGCGCAAAGTGTGTTTCAGATTTATCGATGTACAGTACAGCCCCCTTACTCTTGAAACCGATCGCAATTGGATCGGATTGGTATTGTGAATTTTCCTACTCCTAAGTTACGACACCAGAGCTAATATGGATTCATATTGCGTCGATATTGAGTTAAAAAAATACAAAACTCAATGCCATTGAGTTCACCCAATATGAATCCAAATTAGCGCTGGTGTCGTAACTTAAAAATACCTTAGCAGGAAGGAATTTTATTTTTACAAAATATAAGTTTTAACTTTATTTTCGGGTTCTTTGGGGTCCAAGAGGTGTGGGAAAAATAATAAAAAAAATCTGTGTATTATACATTTTGTGTAATTCAATGTATCTTTTAATAAACACTGCCAAATCAAATACAATCAAAATTTCAATGTGAGTGTATCCCAGGAGATACACTGTCATGAACATGGAGTTGTAAAATAGTTATAAGATAATGAATAATTAAATAAAAAACATGAAACTTCTTCATAAAATCAGTCAAAACCATATGGTTAACATAAAAATAACTTGAATAATCAACAGTCTTCTGAAAAACTACAAACGAACTCTATAATTATTCTGTTTCAAATTTTATAATCAAACAAACAGCCTTCCTGTAGTCTACTTACTACTTAAAATATGAGTCAATTCAGATCAGTTAATAAAAAAACTCTTTACTTGGTATGACATGCCAGGTAACAATTGCGATCCTTTACCAAACATATCCTTATTTTACATTAATTTGTTACAATAAAATTTGGTCTGCCCTTTGGTGCAAAGTTTACACCCTCCTTTGGATGTAAGTGTTTGAATATGACCGACTTGGTCGTACCATATAGTATCTGGTTCTGATAGTAGCTGATATGAGTCTCGATACTATCGATGTACTAGCTATTGGAGATATTGGCAAAATGCGTTGTGGTGAAAATGGTGAATATGGTGAAAGAATCGACGGAGAACAAACACCAGTACTTCTTGGGGATGCTTGTGGAAATGGTTGTAAAGGCGAAGCAGTATTTATCACTTCAACGACTTCATTCTTATTTTACATTTGTAACAATAAAACTTGGCCTGCCCTTTGGTGCGAAGTTTACACATTCCTTTGTATGTAAATGTTGTAATATGACCAACTTAGTCTTACCGTATAGTATCTGGTGCTGACAGTAGCTGATAAGAGTCTTGATATTCTCGATGTACTAGCTATTGGAGATACTGGAAAAATGCTTTGTGGTGAAAATGGTGTATATGGTGAAAGAATCGACGGAGAACAAACACCAGTACTTGATGGGGATGCTTGTGGAAATGGTTGTAAAGGCGAAGCAGTATTCATCACTTCAACAACTTTATTCTTACTTTCGCTTAATAATTATGTATATTTTTAAGTGAAGATGGCAAGGATGGAGGCGGTGAACTACTAAGGGAGTGTCTGTGAAGAATGTTGTTCTCTAACTCATCTGCAGAAGATTCACTGTCATCTATTTCTGATCTGGCTCCTGACTTCGGTACAAGTGCAATGGGTTCTATTTTTTTGTTGCAATTTTGTTTGTGATATCTAAAAAAGCACATGTTATGCAATTAATGTATATTCTGTAGTGTAATGTACATTACTTGCATGCTTACACATAATTTAAAGAAAAATATAATAAACAGAACAACACTCTGAAGCTGGCTATGTGCATTTAAAGAGACATATCAAAGTAAACGTTCATTTCTCTACAGCGGGCAGTGTGCATTTAAAGATATATACATAAAAAACGGTGTTTTACACATTGTTACAATGCATCCAGAGCTTAATTAAATGTTGTAAATCACAGCTAGTATTGTAACTTATCCATAACAATCATTCAACAGTTGATTTGTTGTCAGAATAATAATAAAACATTTTTTTTTACCTTGTTATGCGTAGACGCACGCGCGCGGTCCGCCATCTTGCGTTCTACTGTCAACTTGGCGTTGCCAGTCATCAGACAATCATTTTATACCATTAATGGGGTTTATTTCCCAGCATTATATACAAAAAAATACAAGTTTTATGCAATAGGTTTGTACGCAGATTTTTTAGAAGTGCAATGTGCATAAGAATGCACACTGTCAAGTAAAGGGTTAATAAGGGGGTAGCCCCCTTACTCTTAAAACCGATCGCTATTGGATCGGATTAGTATTGTGAATGGTTTATGATCACCTCCTCTATTTAGTAAACATGTTGTTAGAGCCAATACCCATCAAATAAAGCGATGACTTGATTTCGAAGATAAAGGCCTTTCCGCAGCAATAAGACAGTAATTATAAGAGCTATCTTGGGCCTGATTTACGTATTTTGTTAAAGTCAAAATGTCGCTAACGTTTAGAAGTATTTCTATTGAAAAACAGTCTTATATCCGTATTCACCTGTCATTT
The DNA here is from genome assembly GCA_963921215.1 of Scoparia ambigualis. Taxonomy (NCBI): domain Eukaryota; kingdom Metazoa; phylum Arthropoda; class Insecta; order Lepidoptera; family Crambidae; genus Scoparia; species Scoparia ambigualis. Next base: position 3,598,241 of record OY992524.1, on the reverse strand, counting down.
CGATAGAACGATTACTCGATAGGATCTCAACTAAGCAATTTGTCGACTATTTCAATTTAATTTTGCTATTACAATTCTACCAAATAAATTCAAATACCTTTTTGTTGACGAAAACATGCAGAAATGTTTATTATTTTTTTCCAACGACTTGGAAATTGTCTAATTTGACGTGTAATTGCTGACATCTGATCAAATTAAACTTCAAACAATAGGTGAATACTGCGGAGGCAACGATCGAACTTCGATTAATGGACGTGAAACGCTTATACAAAACCGACTTACACAAAGTCGTGCGATTGATACGAAAAGTGACTTCAGCGATCAAATCGCTTGCATGTCGTTGAAGTTTTGTTACGTGAACTAGGCTACTTAACTTTTTTTAAAGGCGTGTTATAACAAAATATCGTCGGTTCAGGTGTTGCCACAATAGCTCGCACGAATCCAACAACTTTTTATTCACAACACGAGCTTTTAATTTACGTGTAGACATCCTAATTTTGCATACTTCTTCTTCTTCATCTTCATCAGCCTACAAACGTCCCACTGCTGGGCACAGGCTTCTCACGTGAACAACAGCACGTGGGGATATTGGACCATAACCCACTACGCTGGCCCAATGCGGGTTGGTGGGTTTTAACGACTGTCATCTTACGATAACAACCGGGACCAACGGCTTAACGTGCCTTCCGAAGCACGGAGGAGTTCGAGATGTTTTAAATTTAGTTACCCATCCAGAGACCTGGTATTGCGAAAGTTGCTTAGCGGGCAAGATTGCAAGCCGAACGCGCTAGCCGGCTGCGCCATCGAGCTCCTAGTGTTTGAAAATACATCCAACAGCATAAGCGAAGATAGGCTCACCACCTGACATGCTGAGCATATGTGCAGTTGTTATTTAGTGAAACGTGGACTATGGCAATAGATTGATTTTGCCGTCGTCGTTTTTTTTTACCTTTATACTTTATGTTAAATAGTCGTAACTGTATGTATGATTGCAAATTGCAATGTCAAGTCAATAATTCAACCTCAAACTGAGCGAGTGTGAGAATCTGAATGGAGATCTCATATTTGAGCCGTTCGGGGTAGAGACGTTAGGACCGTGGGGTTTGGGTGCCCGCTATATAGAGATATTTTATAAAAGCTGGTGGAAACCGTCAGAGCCAGCAGCTATCTGGGTCAACACCTAAGCCTCGTTATCCAGCAAGGCAATGCGGCTAGTGTACTCTGCCTGCTACCCTATCGGCTAAAAAATATTAATATGGACATGGGCTTCATTTGACATTTGAAGCTCATAATATGCCATAAAAAAACAAAATATGGGCTTCAAATGTCAAATGAAGCCCATGTCCATATCCATATTTTTTAGCCGATAGACCCGCTGATGGGGATGACCTGGGGCATTTATTTTATTTAAAGTTTTTTTTGTAATTTAGTTTTTATTTTTCTTTATAAGTTGTAAATATTTTTAATTTAAATATTAGGTACCTCTTGTAACTTTTGTTTTTTTCTTATAATATGCTTATCATAATCATTTATATCATTGATTACTTATACTTAAGTAAATTAATTGTTTCCCATTTTAACCGTTGTATTTTATTATTGTTTCAGATGGAGAGAGCGTGGTGGGAATAGAGGTATGTTATGTGCCATAATAATATTACTTAATTAATAAAAATAATAATAAAATTATTATTCCCAGATATTGACGTCAAGCCGAAACCGGGTGATAGGCCAGGCCAAGTCATAATAGTTATCAGAAAAATATTTAAAAAAATTAACGTCACCCGGTTTCGGCTTGACGTCGATATCTGGGACACCCGATATACATCATTGACCTAGACAGAAGTGTTAACTTCTTTACAAAAAAATACACGAAGTCGTTACTACTTACTAGATGCCTTCTCATTTATTGTAAACAATGACATTCTTTAAAATTGTTTGGGACTTAATTGCATTAATACCATTATTTTTTTATAATGTCATTGTTAGTAAAGTTTATTTTTCCCCTTTTTACCTTGCAAACAATAAGAAATATTTACCAAAAATATATATTTTTAAACATTATTTACAACACGTATGCGTCGGTATGTCTCTAAAATTTACAAAATAGTTTTGCGTTAAACCCCGTTCAAATATTTGTAAATAATGGAACGCGAAATTTCAAAAATGTGTTATTTTTAAGCCTTAAACATTAAAGAGTATTGAATATTTGGAATCAGACTCAGTCACTTATATAACTGCAGCGTGATTCTGTAAAGGCTCGATCCAAAACTCGATCCTAAATCCGCATTGAGTTATCAAATCCGCATTCTCTAAATTCGACTCTACACAAACGTCGCAAAGGTCACTCTTGATCGGAACGTGAGGATCGAAAGGAGATGCGAGTTTACGGTCGAGCTTAAGAGAATCGACAGGTGGCAGGACTGCCTTAAACTTTATTTTTAACAATATTGTTAAAGTGTATTTTTAACCTGACAACCACTATAAAAAAATGATTTGTTCAACACCCGAATTTAATGCATCAGTCAATGTCTATAAAGCGAGGAAGTAGCTTCCGATAGAAATACTATGCTCCCATTAGTAATATTGACGGATGGAAAACTAATGGCTTCCTTAAATATCCAATGAAGGGACTGAGCGGACGACTTCTTGGCGGGAAAGTAAAGAGTCGTGCTTCAGTTTTATTTTATTTTCCAAAATTTGTGTTTTGCCGTCTATTGATGTGAAGTAATGGTGGATTATTAACCGGTAAGTGTGTGTGTGACCGCTAAGAGGCCTATTACATCTTTAATGTGTTTTCTGCGTAAAATGCCTATTTTAGCATTTGTAGTAATTTTGCAGTTGTATTTATCGTTTTTATCGAAATATGTTAATAAATTCATTATAAAATCTTTATTCCTCATGAAGTAACAATTACTCTGGTATAAATTTTGCTCAATAATATTATCGTAGATAAGAGATATTCACAGTTAACTTATAGCGAATTTCGAAGTTTTTTGGTTTAGAATAAGATTTTTTTCCTATATAAAATCAATGATATCTTAAAATTCCGAGGCTGCTACGCACTATTCGACTATATAAGAAACAACATCATATTTTTTTATTTCACTTGTTTAGAACAGTAGTTCAATCGATGAGCTCAAAAGGTGCCTTCGCGCACTTTATGAAAATCTTTCTCTGTCATTTTGGGTTTAATTAAAAAGTTAAGCAAAATTTACAAAAAGCGAGGCCGCTACGCACTATTCAAAAGCTATTCTACACTATTCAATAAGTCATAATTGTTAATGTATTTTTGTTTCTGAGATCAATAACGCCAAAATTGGCCATTTTACGCAAAAATCACAGTTGAGATGTAGTAAGTTGGTAAATAAAACAAACCAGTACTCGTATGTGTGTATGTAATAGTACATTATGATATAAGTGCGGTAAGTTGAAAATTACAGCCGAGGCGATATTGCTAACCCGAGCCGCAGGCGAGGGCTACAAGAAAGCAGAGGCTGTAATTATCAAAGCGCACGTATGTCATACAACGTTTTATAACATATTTGCGAGGAAAACACATTTTCTGAAAGTGACTGCGTGTTTTTGTTGCTTTTCTAGTGTATAATTTTTGGTAAGCCAACGTGTATTTTTCTTAGGACTTAGATGGTAATAGGCTGTCAATAACATTTTGTGCTTCACTTATTATTTCCGGTGGTGAAGATTAGATGTTTAGTTCTTCATTACTAAAACTAGACATATTTATTTTTTAACTTTTAAAGTAATTATTGGACAAGTAGCCGCTGTTTGAATCGACAAAATATAGGTATGTGAAAGGTAGCACGTCTTTCCATCCAATCCCTTGGGTGTCGTAAATGGCGACCAACGGAGTAAAGACTGCACATACATCCTACAGCATAGAGCGGCGATGGGCTCATCAAAATAATACTACCAACCCCTTTCTTCCCTTGGGTATCGTAAAAGGCGACTAACGGACTAAAGACTGCACATACATCCAACAGCATAGAGCGGCGATGAGCTCATCAAAATAATACTACCAACCCCTCTCTTCCCTTGTGAGCACATGTGTAGTTTATTTAGTGAAACGTAGACTTTGGTCGCACTGCTTCTGCATCTTTCATTGCCTAGTCTCTGACTAACCCTTCGGGGATAATTATTAAGTCGCCAGTGTATTACGTATGTCGGAGGGGGCGTTGGATTTGAAATAATAGGCTCTCGATAAAGTACAGGCGTCTATTTTCACAATGCAACACAATTTGGTACAAAATAATTAAGGATTAAAGCAGATGGAGAGAGATTACTTTTAAGGAAACGCGGCAACTTAGATACAGCGACGCAGACCCAAACTCAAAACCGTTAAGCACGCCCGTAACAAGAATGACGGCGGTCTGTCTCCCCCGTAGCACCTAATGTCATCTCGAATTGACAACCCCCACTCATCAGTCACTGTCACTTGTCAGCCAGCGACAATTGTCAAGGTCATCGCCGCTGTATCGACCTTACCCAAGTGTCTATTAGACACTTGCCGTTTCCGTTTAATTAAATCTGACATAGCACAATAAATAGCATGCTAGGTTGGAAGAATAATACTACAGTCTAAAGGAGTTACTGCTGCTGCTACTGATGCTGCGACATGTATGTAATGTTGTTTTATATATAGTTAACCGTGTTGTGCGCAACACGGTTAACTATATATAACGGTGAAAGAATACTACCACCCCCTCTCTTCCCTTTGGGTGTCGTAAAAGACGACTAACGGACTTAAAACTGCACATGCATCCAACAGCGGCGATGGCCTGTCACACTGAGCGTATGTGCAGTCGCTATTTAATTTTAGTGAAAAGTGAACTATGGCAAAGGACTGCTTTTGCGGTCCTCATTCTAGTCCTAGTCTCTAATAACCCATCGGGGATAATAATCGTGATTATTATGTACGTATGTATGTTTGTATGTTGTTTTATTCAATTTGATGACGACTGTACTAAAATGATGTTGCTTCCGGTAGAAACACTCTAAAGTCATTTAGAATATCGACCGGACGGAGCAACTAATGGCTTCCTTAATTGATTCACTTAAAAAGTTCTGCCGGTTATGAGTTTTCGCCGGCTTGGTAAAACACAAAAAAAATTAATGGTTGTGTTTTATACGGGTTATATAGACTTAATAAGACTTTTTTATTAATTATAAATTTTTTATTAAGTATCAAATTTACATAGGTAAGTACATACATACATACTTTCATATAATCATGAGTTTTATCCCCGGAGGGTTAGTCCTAGGCAATGAGGACCGCTAAGGCAGTCCTCTCCCATAGTCCACTTTTCACCAAATAGCGACTGCACATGTGCTCAGCGTGACAGGTGGTGAGCCTATCGCCGCTCTATGCTGTTGGAAGCATGTGCAGTTTTTAGTCCGTTAGTCGCCTTTTACGACACCCAAGGGTATTAAGAGGGGGGGGGGTCAGTAGTTAGTATTCTTTCACCGCTACGCTTCACGGTCGTTTTTCTCTGACTATGGCTCCACTTTCTTCTGCCAAACCACGCAATGAATGCGTAACATGCGGTTTTCACTAACAGAAAAAGCAAAACAAAAAAAGAAAATTATTGTTTTTGTTTATAATTTTTAGATATTTTGTACAAAATGGCAGAAATATGACAATGTTTCTAATTAGCGTGGACGAAGACGCGGGCTTGTTTAAATGATTAAGGAAATGAAGTGTATCAGGATCATATCAAATGGATTGCTGTGATCTCTGTCTACCCTTCAGTAAGTGCATGTGATGTTTGCCTCCATCTTTTGTTGTCCATGTAGGACGTCCTCTACCCAGCAGTTAGCCGTTTATGATAGTCCATGGCAAATTAAATTTATTTTAGATTTAGTGCGTTTAGTGAGAAATATCTAAAACATTTTGAATAACAGCTAATAGAAAACAGGCAATTTTTCTGTTTTCACCGCCTTTATGCCCCTAATTCCTAATTCAAACCGACATTCCACAAGTGAGCCGGCCCAATGCGTGTGGCTCTACCACTTACATAGTGTCACTCATTTAGCACCACCCAGGGGTCACGTGTACGGGCTCAAGTCTGACACGAGTGACTTTAACCCGAATCATGACAGGCCGCGCTCAGACACGTGCTTAGCACGCGTGCCTCTTTAACCCTAGAAGCCTACACAAGTTTAATCGTACCTTAGGGATAGCCATACGAGACGACGTGGCAGTAGATTATAAACAAAATTGTTTTTGCAAACTAATTTGTTTTTGTTACAAATTGAAACATGAACAAATAGAATATTGGTTTAATATTGTATCTAGTAGTTGTGTGTACATTGTCGATACAATACCAGGAGAAATAATGTCTCCAGACGAAGATAACTAACTATATTCATGTGGGAACGGAATGTTAGGTGCAACGTGCAATAAGAAAGTACAGGAATAATACCGAATGAATGGAATAGATGTGACATTAGAGGGATGAGTGAAAGAGATTTATATTTATTTTATTTCGTTGGTAATAAACTTTTGGCAAGATGGCCACTCTTTCATGCCATGGCTCCTCTGTCGTCACGATAAGCTCTTTTCACGGCTTGACCTTCCCCCATTTTCTCCACTGTGCCGAGTCAGCGAAGTCTAGAAGTTTTGATTTCTCCGATGATACAGACATAAATATATAAAAGAATATAATTATTATTGCATCTTTTATCTACAGCAATATTCGTTACATTAAAACACAGAGATAATGTTTCGACGTATTCAAACTACGCTAAAGCAAGCTGTTCATTTGTCAAAATTACCATTTCAAAGCAAATTAACCTTTATTGCGATGCCATAAAACATAACAGGTGTGGTAGCATGCAATGTTTATGTTTTTGCCCGTATTGTAATATCGTTCTAGTACGCCTGCATTGCGACACCACGATAATTGTTATTATAGTGGAGGGAATGCAAAATTTAAGCTAACTTTATCTTTTATCTAGTAAAAAGATAAAAGATAAAGTTAGAGTTGTGCTTTAGTAGTTTAGTCGTTGCCTGCTTTTAATCCTTATATAAACAACATGCACAACCAACGCTCTCAACCCGTCTTTTTTTTCTTCTTTTTTGTTATGCTTCAACGGGTAAACGCTTGGCCTTCATCTCACCTGATGGTAAGTGACGATAAGGCCGAAGGTGGATGCGCACTTCACCCGGAATCTTTAACCTCTGAGGAACTGGCCATCCATCTCTATTGTCGGAACACAACAATGCTTTAAATGTGGTAGCTAGCCAGGTGGACTTAAAAGCCCAACCACCAACCAAACCGAGCACACAAAGATGTCCCCCCCGCTGGGAATCGAACCCGGGACCTCTGGGTCTGAGACCGGTGGCTTAGCCGCTAGACCGCAGAAGCGGTCTGCTCAAAAAGAGTACTTAGCGAGATGTGTAGGTACTAATTTCGCTTAGTAATGTCATAGAATACATAATAGCACAAGTACAGAAGATTCACTCCGCTAATTCATTTAAATAAACAGCGACTCTTGCTTAAGACACAATAAAGAGCAATTCAGGTCGCACACCGCTCCCATACTTACAGTTAAATTCGCCTAGAAGTGGTATCTCTTTCTAACGCGTACTATCGCGTAGCTCTTATCTCTTCTAACGACTGCAGGGTGTTTGCGGGCGTCCGTCCAGTCGGCTACTTGTAGCTTCATACCTATAGCGCGGAGTGCGCCAGGCCTGGTAATGTGCGTGCCGTACAAGACGAAGAGCTCCTTCAAAAATTACATACATCTAATGAAATATTATACAGGTAATCACGACTAATAAGGGTTAGTCCCCTTTTACGAAGCAAAGACATGGGTTGGTAGTAATCTACAATGAGCCGCTACCACACAGCACAGCATTATAAATAAATAAATAAACTTTTCTACGCTCACACCAATTTTCTAGCCGATTCTAGCTCAAGAGAAGCTTCCTTATGAAACTCCTTAAATGGTTACTAGACAACGGATAAACATACTTAAAATACTTAAATACATACTTAAATACATACTAATTCCTCATCCCTCCCTCTCCATTCCTTTCCAAATCGACGCGTGCAGGTCTTAGAAGCCACCCTCATACCGTGCTGACCATCAAGACACGTACCAAAAAGTTTGGACAATCGTTCTTTTGCCGAACTGCCCGTATGTGGAATGCGCTTCCCGCACACGTGTTTCCTTCCTCTTTCTCTCCCGGGTTATTTAAGCGGGGCGTGAAAAAGCATTAATGCAGGCCGCCATAGTGAGAGCGTTCGGCATAGCGTGGTAGCGCTGTGATGAACGCTTTCACTTCTTGGGCTTCACTGGCTGCTTTTCATCAGGCAGAGTAAGGCCATTTTGACGTGCCACAATAAGAAAAAAATTATTACACATAGAAAACACCTAGACCCGAGACAATTTAGAATAACAATAATTTCTACATTGACCCGACCGGGGATCGAACCCGGGATCTCAGAGATGGCGACACCATGAAAACCGGTATGCACTCGACCAAGGAGATCGTCAAATTAAAAGTTACAACCAAAATATTATTCCCAAGTAAAAAATCAACCTCCAATAACAAAATTGTGGGGGCTGAGGTATACAGATAACAAGGCTTACACGCTCACCACCGCTTGACCGTACCAATAATTAGGCTTATCACAGTGTGTCCAGCTAAATGCGGCCGATTTGAATGGCCACGTTTACGATGCCATACAGTTTATGAGGAGCCTGTGATCGCGGCTGACCATTACACCGATGCGTAATGCGACAGTAAAATGTTAAACACTTCTTAAGTAGGAAAATATGTAGGTATACAACTTTATTATTCGGCAACGGGTAAGCACTTGGCCTTCATCTTACCTGATTGTAAGTGACGATAAGGCCAAAGGTGGAAGCGCGCTTCACCCAGAATCCTCAACCACTGAGGAACTGGCTATCTGATCTCAAACTGTCGGAATACAACAATGCTATAAACATTGTTGTTATGGCGACAGACTTAGATAAGATGGAGGTAGCTAGCCAGGCGGACTTAACAACCCTATCACCAACCAAACCGAGCACACAAAGATGTACCCCCGCTGGGAATCGAACCCGGAACCTCTGGGTCTGATGCCGGCACTTCACATGGCGTATCGTGTTCGCGTATTTGCATTATTTGTCCGAACACGGCAATGTGTAGACAGCCTATTTGAATATATTTGCTTTATTTGCACGAATAAGGCAAACAACGCAAATAGCGAATATGCGTTTCCGTCCACTTGTCGGTTTTTGGTCACACATCAAAGGAATCAAATACGGCAAATATTTGGGTAGGCCGTCCACACTTGGTTCTGTTCAGAAGCGCGCGTGCGGCTGTCCTGTTCAGACGTGTTCAGTTTTTTAAACGTAAACATAGTAAAATGGATTGGACAAACGAAACCGTATTGCGTTTTTTGCAATTATTCCAAATGCATCCTAGTGTTTGGGACCCCAAAAATGCCTGTCATAAAAACAAAAACCGAACACGTTGCATTAATCAATATTCAAAATAACTTAGGAGAACCCTGCACAATAAAAAAACAGGTGTTGGCTAGCCGCATTTAGATAAATATAATAAGCTGCTGCCACTGACACGTACATCACTGTTGCATTCAATTTGTTTGTGAACAAGCAAATATGGTGAATATTTGCGTTGTTTGCCCGTATAGGCCATGTGTGGATGGCTTGTTTGACACCAAGCGATGTGCCAGATTATTTGGGCAAACACAACGATATCGCCACACGAACACGATACGCCAAGTGAAGTGCCGCCATGAGACCGGTGGCCTAGCCACTAGACCACAGAGGCGGTTGACAGAAATTGTTTCGAGTCTGGGTGTTTTTTCTGCTAATGTTTGTATATACATTATCATCTTTAACCATTTCAACAAGTAACTTAGGCTAGATATTTGGTATGTAGATAGTTTTTAATTTTTAATTTATTTAGCTGATAAAATCGTGTGGTATAGAGACTCACTGAAATTATGCTACCAACCCCTTTTATTCACTTGGTTGTCTTAAAAGACGACTAACAGACTAAAGACTGTAGAGTAGACATCCAACAACATACAGCGGCGATGAGCTCACCACTTATCACGCTGTGCAGTTCTTATTTGGTGAAACGTGAACTGTGGCAATGGACTGCTTCTGCGGCCCTCATTTGCCTTGCCTAGTCTCTGACTAACCCTTTGAGGATAAAAAGTCGTGAAATGTATGTACTTACATACCTATTTATTTATTTATTTGGACAACCAACAAGACATACACCTTACATGCTAAAATTATAATTTTTATTTTATATACGGAAAGCATATTTTAAAAAATGGTAAGGAGCGGAAGGCGCCCTCTGGCAAGTGAACATAACCATTTGTCGTAAATCTTAAGAATAACCGACTTAGATAAGTAGTTAATACTTAAAAATACAACTATAGCACAACAGGTGGCCACTAGCAAGACAACTATATTTATACTTAAACTAGACAACACCAGACATGCATTTTAATTGGTATGATGTCAAAGCTAGGAGCCAAAGCTGTCATGAGGATCAGAAACAACAGCAGTTCTGTAACAACGAGCCCGACTGGAAATCAAACCCGGTAACTCAGATTAGTCATAACCGTGTCTCTCTCTTCCAATGGGTGTGGTGATAGGCGACTAACGTACTTAAGACTGCGCATACAACCAGCACCCACACAACATTTTCTTTAGCGCATATTGTCCCACTGCTTGGCAAATGCTTGTGTTGGCCCCAATGTGAAAGTCAAAGTCAAATTATTTATTCAATGTAAACCCTTACAGGCACATTGACGTCAATACTAATAAGAAGTAAAAAAAATTAACTAACTTGTAGTTAAGACTTAACAACTAATCTAACGAACTATAGTCTGTGCCAGACAAACGCGCATCGCATCTCCAGCACGCCGAAACAAGATCGCGTCGAACCCAAATAATATAAGCCGTGGCAATGGAATTCTGTGTAAATAAACGTATCTTGGTATGAGACAAAATGGCGGGCAAGTCTCTCCCCTAGCGACCCAAACGGCTAAAACTTTTAATTTATCGTTTTTTGGGATGAAAGTTGAAGAATGATAAATCATAATGAATTGTTAACTTTTGACATGACTTTAAAGAATAAATGTAATTTCCAATTATCGTATTGATATTGTGGTACTTAATAAAAATAGGAAATAACTGAGTTTTTGAAGTAGAACAAAGTAACGGCTGAAATGAGTTTTGGAAAACATTAGTATTGTGGTTAACACTTTTGATCATTCAAATCATTCAAATTTAATCATTCAGGGAATACTTTACCCACGGAGCAAATTGACTTTATCGTTAAATAGTTATTAGTTAGTAAGCTTAAAAAAATAACGGTGTAATAGTATTCCAATCCCGCAGGGAACCGTTTATGAATAGATGAAAAATTATGACGCCCTGTAGCCAACTGGCTCCTATATGAAAATTTACGATCATCGGTAACGATTTTAACGATATTATTACTATCAGTATTAATAGAGTCCACGCCTTTCTTACAGTTTTATGGGATGAATGGTATTCTGTTTCTCGAATTTATTAGTTGTTTTCTTTATTTAGACTATAATCAAAAAGTTGTTTTTAATCCTACAACTGAGAAGTGATCGACTCCGCGTCTTTCTTACGGTTTTATGGGATGTAAGGTATGGTAAAGTATTTAAATTTGGTCACCCATCTTCATTTGGAATCGAACCAGTGTCCTCTTGGTCTTAGGTCGGTGGCTTAGCCACTGGACCAAAAAAGGCCAATAAAAAAATCTCTCAAAAACCTAACCTTTCATATACCGACGAGCTTTCATTATTATTTTGTAACATTTTTTGTGACTTTATAATTACAAAAGGTCTTTTATACATATTACATAGTTACATTATACATACAACAGCCTGTTCCACTGTTCGTGATACACAATTGTGTCGAACTTTCATTCAACCTCAAAACTTGTAGATGAAGGACAATTAAAAAGTAATCAGCAACGCTCCAAATCGGGAATATTTGAGTTAGTTTTAATATGTTCGGTGGCTGTTAAGCTAGTAGCTACAAAATATGGAATTTGTTCGATAAATCGGTAGTCGAACGTAATGGAAGTACATTGTTGAGCGCTTCGCTTATTAAGGAAACCGCTAAAACTATTACGATCGATCGATTGAATCGACGTTAGGCCTTTTACACACTACGACTTTCAGCAATACTGCATGGCGACTGTATACTCGTAGCACATGAGTAAAGAAACGGAACAGAGACAAAGCTTCATACAACGCGCCGTCGGCGTCGCTCGCGAGTGTCTCCGTTTGTCCACTGGCCGAGCGAGCGTAAATACTGTGGTAACCGTTTTATCCAGTGGCGGCGCGTACGCGAAGCAGCGGCTAGTGGACACACACCGGAGGCCCGTCTCTCACAATTCCCACTCCTCCTCAAGACTGGCCACGCATCTGCCACTCCTTTGGTTTTGCGGGTATCCTTGGGGTCGCCTGCTTTTTTGCCTCCTTTTTACATTAAAAAAACTGCTCTCCCCGCCCGCCGCAAGATGGCCGCGGTCGAGGCAGGGCCATTACACACCGTCGCCGTCGAGGCCGGCGCGTCTCAGTGATGCAATTTCAATATGCAGCTTGTTCAATGCATAATCCTACTGGTTTGTATCGAAAACGATACAAATATCGCTAAAAAAACGAGTTAGCATCGAGACAATCGCAAGTGTCACAATACAGTGGTCCATTCAAATCGTTGTGGCTGGAAGATTAGATTGTCCGATTAGTGGATACGGTTGCATGTAACCTAATTTTGTTGTTCTATTTTTATTATTTAACTTTTGTCTTGTGTTTTTATGTCGCTGACTAAATATATGGTGACAGCTAGAAACCGCAAGAAAGTTCAAGGGCTGGTCAGGTCAAGTGTTTTAAACATGACAAAAATGACAAAAAAGGAATTCGTGTTAGGTACTTATCGCCCAGCTGGCGCGGACGACGGGTCAACAGACGGCCGGCCGTTGCCCGTGCGTTGTTTATAATCGTCATTTTTAATTGTTTTCATTTTACTTTTTTATGTTATTGCTTTAAAACTAATTAGATACTCAAAGACTATCCACTTAAAATTTACAAAATCAATTATTTAAATAAAAATTTAAAAACAAAATTTCCTTTTTTGCCACTTTTGTCATGTTTAAAACACTTGACCCGACCAGCCCTTGAAGTTTCATGCGGTTTCTAGCAGTCACCTTATATATCTTTTTGTTTTGTTGTGTCGACTCATCTGTCTGAAATAAAAGTTTGAATTGAATTGAAAAACCCAATGGAAAAACCCTTTTGCATTGCTTCAAAATGTAGCAGTGTATAAAATGCTTTAGTAAGCACAGAAAGTTTTGGGAATGAGAGAGAGGTTGAATTTTTTTATTTGCTTCACCTCAATTTAGTGGCACAATTTTAAACTGAGTGATAGTTTTATTCCATGGTTACCATACCGCGCCATGCGCTATGTAGAATCTGTTTTTGATCATCAACATTCGACGAACATTAACTTTTTCACATGGCCAGGCTGGAATCACATGGTAGGGATATGCGTCCGTGGCAATCATGTCGACGTGGCTTTTAACGATTTGATTTGCCTACCCTCCTCAATGGTTTTCTGTGTAAATGTTTTCGCAAAGTAGGTAAACAAACACCACTACTTACTTACTGTCACTCTGTCATAGAATTTTTATTTATATATTTTTTTTCTCCTACACCTAACGGCAACGGTATATGATATCATGCAGCCACACTATTCTACTATTAAGTATATTTTAAATATCTATCTTATATACAAATATTATCATTTATTTCGTACTAGCGGCCGCTCGCGGTTTTACCAGCGTGGTTCCCGTTCCCGTAAGAATATTGGGATAAAAAGTATCCTATGTGTTAATCCAGGTTATAAACTATCTTCATGCCAAATTTCATCCAAATCCATTTAGTAGTTTTTACGTGAATGAGTAACAAACACACACTTACAAACTTTCGCCTTTATAATATACCTAGTGTGATTTTAATTACCAGAGACCTGTCTACGCCACCTCACGTATTCTTCACGTTTTCTGCGCAATGCCACAAAAGCATCGCTGAGGCAGCTACCCGTTGGCCTTGCACAGCTGACTTGTTTTTTTTGTAATTTTAGTTATTTGTCTTACGTTCCTATCTAATTTTCGTCCTTGTGTTATTTTTTGAGTTTTTTTTTGTATGTTTCATTGTAAGTGTGTGTAAGTCAATTAATGTTTCTTGTTCTTATTCTTATACCCTTAATCCTTTGCGAGCGTAGGCACAATACCACCTTTTCACAGAATATCGGCGTGAAACAACCTCACAATCCCTACTTCCTCAAATAGGTATCCTACTTCCTCCGGCCGGCAATGCGGCTGCGTCTCCTCTAGTTTCCATCATGTAATATTATGTAAAGCTTAGATACCTTACCACAAAACTATGTCTTAAGGCTAGGTGTTAGTAAAAAATGAACATAACACATTTTTAGAATTAATTTTTGAAGTAGTAAGTAAAGTCAAAATCTGCGAAAATTATGAAATATTGTTGAGGCTTTATTCTGTGGAATATAGCAAATGGAAACACGATTTGATAAAGTTTGGCTCAATAGATTATATTCACAAAGTTAATTACTTTTGTGTCATTTTATCTTCTTTTCTAGGTTTTATTCTTAAAATAAGTGATTTGATATTATGAGTTATTTACCAAAATGAAGTTCATAGATAACTTGAGGGATTATAACCGATCGTTTTTTTTATTACATCTATCAATTTTTTTTAATATAAAACACGCTTCGCTGTTATACCCGTCCCTTATGCCTAGTTCACACCTAAACTAGTACTTTAGTAGAGTAGAGATACATTGCTTCGTCACTTTGCTAATTTAAAATTAATTTTCAAATAAGCAAACTAGCGAAGCAATGTACTTCTACTCGACTAAAATACTAGCACAGGTGCGAACTAGGCATTACCGTCGTGCCGTCGCGGTCGAGAGAGCGAGAGAGAAGCGCTCGAAATACCTCCCCTTAAGTTTTACTACGGTAAAAAATAATAATATGGGGACCAAACTTGGTGAAGTATGTTTGTAAACAAATAATTCACAATTGGCTACTTGTCAGTTCTCGGAAAAGTATTTCAAACGCTTATTTTACACCTTACAATATTTTTCGTAATTAATTTCAAATATCGTGCGAAAACGGTTGGGCACGTGACATTTTGCCCTGTGACGTCACACCATCTTTCAATTTCAATTTCAAACGATTATTGCAAGTCACAGTAGGTTTACATACTCGTAGATGAAAGATCTTGAAACTTGCCAGATAGTTTTTGTTTATTTCGTGAGATGTGTCGTCACACGAAGCTCAATCATGGCCGCCCGTGTTTTGGGTCTTGTAAATTTTTACAAAGAAAAATCTATTAGATCATTATCGTAAAATTATAAACTACTATTTTCCATATTTCATATTTTATTGTTACAACTGTCAAATAGCCAATTATTTGCGTAAATGTAGCGTAACTCAGATATTTACTTTTTCTTAAGAGACTTCCAAAGTATAATAAGTTATGCTATCAATAACAATATTATGTAGTTTTACTTTTAAAAAAGTAGACTAGTTACTCGCATAATGTGGACGTGTATTAACCTTATCTGCTCAATAAAGAGCACCGATTTCACCTCATTATCACTACGAAACGCTACATTATAACGCGCGAACTCCAGCAAAAACTGACCTGTCATATCGCAAAGATCGATGCTCATTGGCCAACAGCCAAATTAAAAAAGTTTCCCCCTCCACCGGCTCTTCCAATAATGGCCGAGCAGGTATGTTGGGGACTTAATTAGTTGTGTAGCAAATAATAGGTACTGTTTGTGTGCGAATATTACTTGTTCGTGGTGACAGTCAAATGTGTAACCAAATACAACTATTAGAAATATGTTAATTAATATCATCCCTCTTTATTCAATGTGAACTTACTGCGCAGTTCAGTATCAGCCAGTTTAATAGCAACGACGGTAAAATTAATAGCAGACATGTTGAAATCAGAACAATATTTGTTTTACAATTGCTTTATCATTTTCATTAAATAACGGTAAATGAATTTAAACTGAAAATATGTAAAATTGTGAAATAGCTTTGAATGTTGTTTCTCTTTTAAAGTAAGATGTTCTTACAATCATATTACTTAAGCATTTATGTTATCTATTTAAGGTCTAATAATAACAAATAAATCTTAAGTAAAATTTTGAACACTGAAAAAAGACGACAACCTCAGGCGGGAATCGAACCACGCACCTTCCGCATTCCGGGCGGCTGCCTTAAAACATAAGCATCAAGCACTGACAAATTTCGACGATTGAAAGCCAGACCTCGGTAGCCAAGTGGTTAAGGCAGCCGCCCGGAATGCGGAAGGTGCGTGGTTCGATTCCGATTCCCGCCTGAGGTTGTCGTCATATTTCAGTGTTTAAAATTTTACTTAAGTATATTGAAGCGTTAATAAAACGCTAAAATATATTTAAAAAAAACATTAAACAAATAAATCTCTTTTCAGAGCAACACAATTCAGTGTTTATTTCGTGAAATCCTTGATTGTTCATAAAAACACATTATAAATTTAAATGCATAAGTTAATTTTATTATGGACTGTAATCCTATAGACGTCCTACAGATGGGCCTTCCCTATATAGACAACGCACATGGCGAGATTGAATCATAACATTCATAACCCACCACGCGGGCTAAATGCAGGTTGGTGGCTATTTAAAACTAGTACTAGACAAGTATATTTACATAGTGTTCTAGGTCTAAAAAAGCTATCCTACACAATATCTTTTTACATACATAATAATCATGACTTTGATTCCCGAAGGGTTAGTCAAAGACAAGGCGATGAGCACAGCAAAAGCAGTTCTACCATAGTCCACTTTTCACCAAATATCGACTGCACATTTGACAGGTGGACTGCAAAAGCAGTACAGCTCTGCTTTAGTCCATGTTTCAGACATTGTGATTAAAAACTTTTTAAAATCCCGTGTTTTTTATTTAAATCTGGCTCATGTTGGGCAGTCGATGCAGCGTACTATCGATATGATGTAGTGTCGATACAACGTATTATTGATATGGTTTAACTACTGTCGATGCAGCGTACCATCGATTTGATGTATTGTCGATGTAGCGTACCGTTGATTTAGTGTACTGTCGATATAGCGTACTATCTATTTGGTGTACTGTCGATGTAGCGAACTTTCGATTTTGGAACTGTCGATACTTTAACCCGTAGATGGAACGTTTTCGATACAGCGACCGTCGATGCAGTGACTGTCGATATTATGAACTAGACCCGGTATTACCCCGGGCGAGCCGGCCCAGTATTGCATGCTGGCAACGCAGCGTGGCTCTACCACTCAGTCAGTCTGCCACTAAGGTGGCTTAAAAAGATGGATAATCTTTACCTTTTTATCTCTCCCACCTAAGCCAGGCACAATAGCAGCTTTTAGCACAACATGGTTTCAATAGAAGTTACTTTAAGTTTTTTCCCTTACGTAACCACGATCCATTAACGAAACAAAGAGGTTGAGAGCCCCCATTCTCTCTGCAACTACAATTGGCCCGAACTTTTTCTATATCTGGGCAAGTATAAAAAACCAATATCATTTTCATTGGAAGAGAAATAGACCGGGGTGGCCTATAAAAAGTTGTCCAATCCGGATTAAATGAAGGGATGACCCGAATTTTTGGGGTTCCGTTGGAACGCAAGCCGGTGGGTATGATATAGTGTGACATTGTTTTTATTTTTTTAAACTGTCTATTTTGTGTTGAAACTATAAAAATCATTCAATGCTTGTAATCATTATTTTCATGAATTTTGTTTGTCCATTCTTGTAAAAACACATTATAGTTAGTTTAGCCTTCTGAGTTTCTTGCCAGCTCTTCTCGTTTGAATGCTCTCCCAAAACCCAAATTGGTGGTAGATTAGTTTTAGTATAGGTACCTAGTTTAATTTAAACAAAATCTTGGTAAACTACTAATTTTAATGTTAAATCGTTTTGACGTCAATGCCTGTAAAGCTTGCATTTAAATGATTTGACTTTGTACAATTTATTCAAAGAACGTTCAAAGGTAAACCGAACTATGCAAGTATTTACAAACTTCAAGTGCAGAACTGAATACACAAGAGCTGTGTAGCGAGCCAGCTTTCTATTTATTACGGATAGAAGCCGTTTGTATCCGCAAAATGTATCTATAAATGGGTCCAAAATATCCTGACAGAGTTAACAGAAATGTTTTACAATTTTATATTGAAAACCGTGTCGCGTAGCGGTGAAAGACCCCCCCCCCCTCCCCCCCCTTCCCTTGGCTGTCGTAAAAGGTGACTAAAGGATTAAGTCTGCACATACCTCTAACAGCATGGAGCGCCGATGAGCTTACCACCTGTCACGCTGAGCACATGTGCAGTCGCTATTTGGTGAAATGTAGACTATGGTAGAGGACTGCTTTTGCTGTCCTCATTGCCTAGTCTCGGACTAACCCTTCGGGGATACTAGTCGTGAGTTATATGTAATATGTTATGACTATTTTTATAAACGACTGCCCAAAAAAGGAGTGACGTCTTTTAAGTATTAATTTTTTTGTGAGTTTTAATATTCCAAGTGCACCTATTCCCGTGACGAGTTTCCAAAAATTTTCAGTCATTTCTCAGTTCAGACAATTTACAATAACAACAAAAAAATAATTAGCTAAAGAGGTGCAGCCGTTCTGTAGTGATGGGCGTTCAAACATTTCGGCAATTGATTTTAATTAAAATAGATTATAAATTTGAAAAGCCTAGCGCCGGAACTAATTTAGAGCGTGTAGTGTTGTTAGAATTTAAAGTTTATCCCGGATAGCACAGGCTAGTTGTATAGATACAGGGTTAAAGGTTAGGTCGACCTATATCCTTTAGTGGGATGTAGCTTCCATAATTTCTAACTGATTTGACTATTAAACATCGTAACCCAAACTTAACGGTTCTCAATTTATGGTACTTTGAAGTTTAATTTTATAAAATTGCCGTTTTTTTATCTAATGTCCTTTTTTTTGTCTTTTGTGCATTTAACTTATTTTGTTTTGGTATTTTTGTGTAGAAGATTAGTTGCTTAAATATTCTGAACACTAAAATTGCAAGTAGTTGTACCAACTGAGTCGCAGAAGACGATAAACAGTATAAAATAGAAATAAATTCGGAAAAAAAATTATTTCTTTCCTCGATATAAACAAAGTCTATGGCACTTGTGCTGCAGATAATCGTAAAAATATCTACGGTTCCTTAGCTTTCTATTAAGGTATAACAAGCTAAGGTAATACCAGGATTCTCCGAAAAAACTTTGATGAAAACTTCCAGGTAGTAATCAAAATAACAATATTACGTTAAGTTACTCCCTGTGCCTATTGTCCTTTATGGAATTTATACGGTGGTTTGGGGTACGGTGTTCAATAGTCAAATCAGTCAGAAATGATGGAAACTACCATCCCCTTAGAGGATATAAGGTCAATTTATCCTTTTACCCTGTATACTTATCTATAAATAGATATAAATAAAAACCAATTGCTGCAAATATACGCGCATAACATGTGAACAGTTCCACTGATTTGACTGATTATTATTTTTATTTTTTTTAATTTATTAAATAATGTTACAATGAAATTAAACTATAAAACAAACCATAAATAACGGAGATTTGTCCAGTATGCTACAAATAAGTTGAGCTCAACATCTGCACATAATTAACATCAACAAAATGCAATGACAATAAAAGTAAACTTAAGCTAGGTAGGTACTTTAAACAAACACACTTATCAAGTAAAATGCGATACAAATGAATCACGTCAGGCCACCTGCACTACGTAAGAAAGAGATACAAGCTAGATAGATGCTCTATAGTTATACCGTGCTATAGTGAGGTGTTGTGTTTATAATGGTCGGTACAATCGGTATATGAAAGTAAAGTAAGTATATGAAATAAAATTTTTATGAAAAATGTTTAACGGCATACATAGTGTTCACATGGACGTAGTCGCGAGCGGGTAGCGACTATAGTATAATATAAAACTAACAAACAATTTAATACTTAAATCACGACACTCCTTTTTTGGGCAGTCGTTCACAAATAGTCATAACATAAACATGTAACTTATAATTACGTCTTTTATCCCCGAAGGGTTAGTAAAAGACTAGGCAATGAGGACCGCAAAAGCAGTCCTTTGCCATTAGCGACTTTTCACCAAATAGCGACGGCACATATAGTCACTAATAAGTGTGTCGGTTTATACCAAAAGTGGCTAAACCATTTTTCACAAACTGCAATATTCTGTAACGGATACCTGAAATTCAACTTGTACATTATAGAAACTTGAAGTAGATTCTGCTTAACTTTTAAAATATTTCCTGTAATTTCATTAAAATGTACTATACTTATTATCTACATAAAACGTAAATGAATTTTGGATTTAACCAAGTTTTATATATTGTTGTGGATTTAACTTGTTTTGAAGGAAACCATCTTAGGAATTACTTCAAAACAAGTTAAATCCACCTGGATTTAGCTAATTTTAATCTGACATGTCATTGTATGTCAGTAGCAGTAACGGCCATATTGAAAAAATGCGCTGCTGTGATTGGCCGTAATAGACTTTGCCAGTTTTGAAAAATGCGTGGTGTGGATCTTACCGAATTTGATATAAAATCGAACTTTTGACACGATTTAGTACAGTAAAACAGTGTACAGAGGATTTTCAGTGTGGTGGAGTTTAGTACAGTGGATTTATCCGCTTTTGATAACAGCGTCTTAGACCTTACTAACATTCGATTGAATTGACATAAAAATATATTTTTTTACCATTTTGAATTTATCCAATTTTGATATCCACCGACACAAGTACACAAAACATAGTCTTCAATATAAAATTGTAAATCATTTCTCGTCAACTCTGTCTGGATATTTTAGAGTATTTTATACATTATACGGCTTCTAAACGTATTTGATGGACAGTTGGCTCACTACAGCTCTGTTCAGATTGCATTCTAAAAATAAATGTTATACCTACTTTCTTTCAATATCCATTCGTTGACTACAATATTGTCCTTTTCATGTGCTATTAAGTTAGTGTTGAAAACTCAATTTATAAAACGTTAAACACGACTCTTTAACAATAGCAGTTGGGAACAAATTTATTGGAGTGCTTGCTATTTTTCAATCAGTCTTAGAGTTCTGGACTATAAAAGATTAATCCTATTATAGAAACACTTTCTAACTACTCCTTTAGTATAGCGGTTAGACCACCGGTCCAGGGTTCAACTCCCAGCAGAGTGAGTTAATATCATTATGATACCATTAACTATCATTGAACTTTTTTTATCCTCTACGGTGAAGCACTTGGCCTTACTTTCATCTTATCCTACCCGGGCTCCTCAACCACTGAGAAACTGGTTATCTGGGGGCACGGAAGAGTCCCCGCCAAGTCGAGTCAAAAAAAATGGTAGGTACTGCCGTACCATCCTTTTCTCGAGGCCATTCGAGCCCTTTTCGAACCCCTGTAACTTCGTTGTTGAAAAAAGTAGAAGCAAAATTTTTTATGCCCTAGTCTTACTTAGGTACCTACTTGATTTAGTTGGTGGGCTGGTTTTAAATAAGTCTGTTACCATAGTTAGTGGTATTGGCAAAAATACATACATATAAACACGACTATTATCCCCGAGGGTTAGTCAAAAACTAGGCAATGAGGACATCCCCTCTGCTTACATCACTAAGTTTTATATGTATTGGCACCTCAAGACCGACTGTTAGGTTATGCAAGAAGTGCCAGACGTCCCTACGCCAGTAGAACACTCGCGCAGGAGACCATCTGCGTTAGGTCTTGACGCCAAATCAGTGCCCGCCGTAGCGCGCTCTTCATTCGGTACTCATAAGACTAGTGTCTCGGGAGAGTTTCCCCGTGAACACGTGTAGTTCACTGCCTATTGTCCAGATAGGTAACCGGAGCTGTCAAGCTCGCTCACTTCTCATTGCACGAAGGGCACAACTCGCAGTTGCCACTGCTCGGGTCGTCGACTCTAAAGTCGACTCCCAAGTGTCCACCTTGGTCGCGGAGTAGTAAGCACACTCACTTCTCGGAACCCATCCGGGCGCCTAGCCAGTTCCCACGTCCTACGCGGCTGGCTGGACCGGAGGCTACGGCATCTTGGGGGCCGCTTCTACTAGTTGTCCAGACTAGTACCGGAGATGTAAACACCAACGTCCAATGAGAACCACCGGACAAAGCCAATGAGGACAGCAAGACTGCAGTCCGCTGCCATAGTCCACTTTTCACCAAATAGCAACTGCACATGTGCTCAGCGTGACAGGTGGTGAGCCGCTCTAAGCTGTTTGTATGTGCATTCTTTAGTCCGTTAGTCGCCTTTTACGACACCCAAGCGAAGAGAGTTCACCGCTACCCGACACGGTTAAGTAATTAAGTTAAGTAAATTTTTTTTTTACAGAAGGTGCGTGGTTCGATTCCCGTCTGAGGTTGTCGTCTTTTTTCAGTGTTTAAAAATTTTACTTAAGTTATTTAACCGTTAATAAAATGCTACAATATATAAAAAACATTAATTAAGTTAAGTACGGTCAGTAAGCAAATAATAATAATTCAAATATCAATATGATATATGTATACTTAGACACGTTTAGAGAAGATTACAAATATTGTATCAAAGGCCAGGTGAGATGAAAGCCCCTCCGTTAAATGATAAAAAATGGAACAAAATAAAACTTAATGTCATCAAATAGGATTTGAGCAAAGGGTAAACATCAAATAAATCTAGTCTCCTTGACATTAAAATGTTTTCTGTGTAGGCAGTAATGTCGTTTCAGAGTGTCTTATGGAAGTTACCTATTTGCCAAAGGGTACGAAGATGGCATGTGGCATTTGCTTTTTTTGTAAAGCTCTAAGTAAGTTTTAGTGAAACAGGGTCGCAAAAACAGCAAAAAAAAATTAGAACTAGCTGCCTGCTTGCGACTTCGTCTGCATGAACAGCCTGCGACGAATCTCCATAAAAAATATACAAACCTAGTCCTGACTAATTTTAAACGCAACGAAAAAGAATTAGCTAATTAGGTGCAGCCGTACTCATGTGGTGCGCGAACAACTGAGTGGCATCTTATAATATATATTATGTTTGTGATTTTACATTTACCTAGGTATTTTTCTTTCTGTGTTATTGTCTTGTCTCAGTAAGAGTGTTACCAGACCGATCGATCGATCGTCGATCGACGGCATCGATCGATGGTAGAATGGATTAGTCGACGTCGATCGATAGTGTCTACCAGACCTATCGATCGATCGTCGATCGACGACATCGATCGATGGTGAAATGGATTAGTCGACGTCGATCGATAGTTTCTACCAGACCAATCGATCGATGTCGATCGACAATCGACTGGTAGAATAGATTGGGTGTTAGCTGTTTGATTAGACGCTCCGGCCGCTTCACTTTTTTTTATAAATTTATTTCGTGCCCACAGATACTAGTCGTAATCATAGAGTTCATTGATTAAGCTTAAAGTTGATGAAAATGAGTGATGATAATATGAACGTTTAAATGCTGAATAATATTCCCCCCAAACCCCTTGGGCACTTTAGATTAAGCAACACCGAAAAAGGGGGGGAAAGGAGGTGGAACGGAGCCAAAGTGCGGAAATGCATAGTTTTCAAGATATTTCTATTTTGAGGTTATGTTAGGATATTTATTTAGAAAAAAAACCATTATATTCTACTAAGTTACTATTGCCGTACCCCCTCTATCCCCGTCCCTCCCCCCCCCCAGATATTTTTGAATGGAGCTAGTTTTCTGTAGTCTAATAAAAAAATAACCTCAAAATTCTTGACAATCGCTACGCAAAAAAAAAACAAAAACAAAAACCGCTGCTTAAAATGTCATTTGGATAAAATAAGCGATATTTGGCTTTAAAAAACGGCCGCATCCAGATTCTTCTGCGTTTGCGTCTCCGTAATAATAGTACGAGCAACATCGTACTGGCCAAGAACAACGAGTCCTCTTCTGAATACATTTCGTAAGAAACTGATGGAATATAGCCGGGATTAATCAATCAACGTCGATCGATGGGTTAGACGAACGGTATACGTTGATCGATTAAAGCTACTACACCTATCGATCAACGTCGACCGAACGTCGTCGATCGATTGGTTAGTCAAACGGTATCCGTCGATCGATTAAAGCTACCAGACCAGTCGATCAACTTCGATCGACGTTGATCGATGCCGTCGATCGACGATCGATCGATTGGTCTGGTAACACCCTAAGGTCCCACCAGAATACCAGCGCTGCAATGGCTTGCACCTCGTTGCAGCACAAGCTGAGTTTGGGACCTAATTGACCACATGCCACTTCTCAATTCTTATATTTGTTGTCGCGTTTTATTTATTTTTTCTTATTATTCTGTTTTCTACATTATTGTTGTCATGTGCTTGTGGTCTTTAAATATTTCTTCATCTTTTATCTTTATCAATTGATTTATATTTTGTGTACATTACTGTTTTATACATACAGGGCTAATTGTATTGGAAGATGATGACGATGACTATCAGACGTACGAGTAGATACACACATCATGCTATTTTCTCGTAGAAGTAAAGATGTGAGAGAGGATTTCAAGGTGATGTTATTTTGTATGTTTGTACTATGATTTGTTTTGTCATTGAGTAGGTACTCGTATTTCATATTTCTGCAGATGCCTACTGACCTGCGATAAGTCTAATAAATGCAAATGTGATTACGTAAATTTTTAATACATAAAAAAAATCATTTAAAGAAAAAGGGTGAAAAATGGATTATGGTAGAGGACTGCTTTTGCGGTCCTCATTGCCTAGTCCCTGACTAACCCTTCGGGGATAATAGCCGTGATTATCTACTTATGTATGTATTCATTTAAACCGGTAGTTAAAACAGTGTTTAAGACTCATAACTTTTAAATTAGATAAACACTTTAAAAAAATCTTAAAAGCCTTGGAGAATTTTTGACAGGTCGAACTATAATACCTTGGTAGCGGAGAGATCACGTAGCCGCTCGGTATGCGGAAGACGTGGCTTCGATACCCACCTGAGGCGGTCGTGTTTTCAACGTTTTTCTATTCTTTTAGTATATTTAAGTGGCATCAACGCAAAAATCCTTTATTAGAGTCTGGTTAACGAAAGCTGAACCAGGAAAAACGCGGAAAATTTAAAAAATTCATAACTGGGTAACACAGGGCCACTCAACAGCTGCAATTTTCTCAGAATAATTTCAATTTGACATACGACATGACACCTCAGATAGACACACATAGAGACAAAGTGTCGCCAATCAAATAACTACGAGGTTCAGCTTTCGTTGGCCAGACGAACTTCTAGTTACGAAGTCTTATACGGCTTTTTAATATAGTCTGCGTCGAAACACAAATCTAACAAGTTGCGTTTCATTTAAGCAAATTATAGGTCGCCACCCCCACAAATACGTACTTTAACTTTGAAATTTTCGGTCTTTCAGAGCCGTTTATTAATGGATTAAAATGGTAGAAAAGTTGAATGTTCCGCCTCGCCCAGCGGAATTCCTCAAATTCTATTGTGTCGTTTGTTGGGTCGAAAGCGGCCAACTTTGTTAAGACAAATTGAAACGGCTATTTGTACGGCCAATCAGAAGGGAATTAATTTAGAAGAAAATGAAAAGAGATGTCAAAGTTCCTTGAACAATTAGGGGATTGTTAATTATAATATTTTTGTTTCTAAAGTGAGCATAGGTACACCACACAGTCATTATCTGCCTATAAACGTGCCTAGCTACGCCTAACTTACTTCTATACTGGGCCTATACCTAGGAACCGTCTGGTTACAGAGATATTAAGTATCCATAGCCATAATTTTATTTAACGTTGCAAAATTTAATTAAAACCGGCGTCGAAGGGTTCTGTACCATTATCTATACAATATTAGACACTAAATATTCTGTTAATATTTTAAACGACTACCTGTTGCCGTTATTAATATCGAGCAAGAAATGCAAAAAAACTACGTTTGTTTTATGGGAGCCCCCCTCAAATATTTATCTTATTTGTTGTTATAGCGGCAGCAGAAATACATCATGTGTGAAAATTTCAACTGCCTAGCTATCACGGTTCATTAGATACAGCCTGGTGACAGACGGACGGACGGGCGGACGGACAGTGTAGTCTTATTAGTAATAGGGTTCCGTTTTTACCCTTTGGGTACGGAACCCTAAAAATTATCTATCATTACTCATCATCACACTACAGCGCGCGCATTACAATGCGAGCTGCCGAAAACAGCTGTTTCACAATATCTAAAAACAATAAAAGTGGTTATTGTTGGGTCCACCTATTATTTTTGCTCAATGTCTTCTTTTTGTGTATATGTCGCAGGTATAAGATAAAAACAGAGATTTGGTCAATTCCCTAAGTGATTTGATCAAATCACGAGGATGTTAAAATAACAACACGACTTTATCATTTCCCTAAACAAATATAGGGATTTGAACAAATACCAGAACTGGTTCAGTGAAATGACAAAAACGCTTTTCGATGGAATACCATATATTGTAAACGTCGTTTATTTGTAATTACATGCATAATTAAAATAATTAGTAAGTGTAGTAAAATTGATCTCAAAAATCATCACTAGAACATACATTGTCCTACTCCTGTAGGTCACGTGATAGGTTAGAAACTTAAGACAATCGCGAAGCGCAGCGTAGCGATTGTCTTGAATTTCGTTTTGAATTTGGTTTTTGTTCAAATCCCTAAATTTGTTTAGGGAAATGATAAAATAGTGTTGTTATTTTAACATCCTCGTGATTTGATCAAATCACTTAGGGAATTGACCAAATCTCTATTTTTATCATATCCCTGCGACCTAAATAAAGTTTTCCTGCTCCGTTATGAGTTTATTTACACCTCGTATAACATCTCTAAGGTCTCTCTTCTCTCAAGATAATCGAAAACGGCATCAATAAATCGCTTACGTATCAAGTTACAACCAGACCCCTCAAACTTGCCCTTAAAACAACCCAACAGCTCGAACCGAAACCAAAAACTTTTTAATATCCGCACAAAATGTTCGCAGCAATTCGATACCGAACTCCTTAAAACTCTTACGGGCCGAAAACAAATTCTACAAGGAAACTATAGTCGACCTTAATAAAAATGCTCGGTCCATTTGATCCCTTACTTTCAAGGATGGCATGTCCCTATTGTCACGCAGGCGACGCATAGAATTTGTGAGTTATGCGAGGGGGGGTGACGGAATGATGGCAGCTCCGTTGGCAATATGAAAGCTGTATGGATTTAAATATAGCCGTGGCGCCCGATGAGAGAATGGAAAACTATGTGGGCTAGAAGCTGAGCTATAAGAGCGCTTTCCCATATAGGCGTTTTTGTCGCGCGACAGCGGCCCGGGGGGATATTCTCATAAGGACAGATTCTCATATGGACAGATTCTCAAAAGGACAGGAGTACACGTAAGCACATAAAGGGAAAAATTTATATTATTATAATTATTTAGAAATAAATGTAATTAATAGTAAAAATAATTTAAAATTAATTAATTTAAAAATAATAAAAACAAAAATATTTTTATAAAATAATAATTTATTATAAATATTAATATATTTTTTATTTTTTTTGTGAAACCTATTATTGTATTTTATCAGTTATCCAGATAGTACTTAGGTACTGTACAAGCTGGTGTAGGTTAGTTTATGGAAAATACAAATGTGGAAATTTCTAACACAAGAAATTTCCTTCTATTAATTTGTATGTGCACCTGTACCATTTTCGGTTTTTTGACAATCTCTCCTTTTGAGAATCTGTCTTTTTGAGAATCTGTCCTTATGAGAATCTGTCGGCCCGGGCGACCCGGGCTTACGCGCCGCCGCCGCCGTGATGTCCCGAAAAATAATGAGAAAGTAGGTATTCAATTTAAAGTTTAAAAGAAATCATACCTAGTTCAAGAACTATTCGAATGATTGAGGAGCTTCCTCGTCAACCACTTTTCGACGATATTTGCTTTCACCAGATCGACGCACACGCTACTGTGCTTACGCGCGGTCGGAATGGAATCGCCGAGAAACAGGTCGACTGTGAACTTTCTCGATTACCTATAGATAGAGGTGATTCGGATGCCCCCAGAGCTTTTTCTGCCTCTGGCCTTCCTCTTGATACTATTTCTTAGGGCACCCCGTATAAATATTTTTTCAAAAAACTAACCCTATTTTTTTCATTTAGTTTTGGTACTTACTTTTCGACAAGGCTTACAAACATTCGGCAAGGTTATTAATATTTAAGCGATCAGAGACAAATGAAATTGTCAGAAGCTTGCAACGCAATGTTTTATGACAGCTGTCACACCATGTACACAGATTAATAGAACAATAATCAAGGTCTTGTTAAGGTGCAACCTGGAGCATGGATTCGAGTTGCCATATACGAGCCTACTCAGAATCCGACCCGATGACAACCACTCTTACACCGATTTCAAACGAAAGCAATATTATTTTGCATTGTTGTGTTTCGGTTTGAAAGGCAGTAGATCATATGAAATTATGAGAAGCTCAAAGGCGCATCGGCTAAGACGTTTAAACGGTTTGCAGTCGTTCTCGCTAAGCCATTTTTGCAACGGTAGGTCGTTGGATGTGTGACCAAATTTTAAAACGGTTCTCCAGCTTCTCCGTGCTTCGAAAGGTAAAAACGTTGGTACTGGTTGTTGATGTCGCAATTTAGCAGCCGTTAAAACCCACCAACCCATATTAGGCCAGCGTGGTGGGTTGTGGCCCAATCTCCTTTTGTGCTGTTTTCTATGCTGGGAAGGCCTGTACCCAGCAGTGGGACTTTTATAGGCTGACGATGATGATGATAATAAAAAATGAGAAAGAAAAAAGTAAGGCCTCCTGAGTTTCTTGCCAGCTGCTTCTCAAGCAAAGGCTCTCCCAAAATCCGAACTGGCATTAGATTAGTTAGGTAGGTAGATTAGGTAGGTATTTAGTTAAGTTAGTTGATAAGATTTAACTACTGTTAGTCTGTTAACTTTTTTTATATACATATTTTTTGATGTCATTAAGTACCTGTAAAGGTTTATATTGAATAAAGCATTTGACTTTGATTTTGAGATGATGATGATGATGAGATCTAGGTAGTTAGGAGACATAGACATAAGAACTGAAGCTTCAGGATGTGTTGCGCGCTCCATCACAAGGGCAGTATGCAGGCCAGTAACAAAAAAAAGAGCATTTTTAAAAACAACTTTTGATTAGATCCTTTTTGTGTTACTATCTCCATTTCATATTCTTACGTGTTGAAATTTTAAACACTCAAGTGCTTACATAGGCGAGGGGAATTCTCCGCTGAGAGAATATTTTTCGCCTTTTTCACCGTGGGTAGGTAAATAAAGGGAATTGGAGTTCTTTACAGCATCGCATGTTTCACCGTCATTATTTCGCCAGAGAACTGTGGAATGGTTCTTGAAGAGCTCGCAGCGATTGTGGGTACCTACCTAGGAAGCCACGCCTGTAGAGTGGGCCTATGTTTTCACAGACAACGCCACCAATCCTATACAGTGTTTAGTAAGAAATAGGTATATCCCGCCGTCCTATAAGTGCAAAAACAACTTTGGAAGAGGGTCAATCAGAAGTTGCAAAACAAAAAATAGCTTTTCCAATTTAGGTTAAATATCGAATTTGCTCTTTTGTGTGGAACAGCTGATAATTTTTTTTTATTTAAGTAAATTTTTTATGTCCGTTTGGCACGTTTGTCAATTTTTACCAAACCAAATATTTATTATGCATCACATTGACTGTAATCTGTTCGTGTACTTAAATTAAATCTTCTATACTGAATTACTTTTTTACCGTCAGGAAAAAAAACGTGTGAGATAGGTAAATGATAGGTGACGATAGCGTGATCCACTTTTAAAAAAAAGGTAAATAATTTTTTATTTTGTTTTTAGTTTTAGTTTAATTTTTGATTAACATAACATTTAAAAAAAGACTAAGTAGTCTTTCCCAACATTAAAAAAAATACTAAGTAAGTTTTTTAAATGTTATGTTAATCAAAATTAACTTAGAATTAGATAAATATTAGGTTAGGTAGGACATTTATAAAAAAATAGACTTTTTTTAAAAATGGATCATGTTATCGTCACCTATATCAATAATAATAATAATAATAATTAGCCCCGAAGACTTCAGTTGTGCGATCCGTACGGCTCAGAACTGGAAAAGTCCTGGGCCGGACGGGTTGCATAACTTTTGGATAAAGTGGATTAGATGCTCACACGACTGCTTAGCGACGCAATTCCAAGAAGCCGTCGAGGTCTGTTCCTTGCCAACATTTATGACAACCGGTGTCACTCTACTGCTCCACAAGTCCGGTAGTACCACGGAACCGAAGAACTATAGACCCATCACATGCTTGCCGACGCTTTACAAGCTCCTTACATCCATTCTGAGAATTAAAATTAATTCGCACATTGTTGCGCAAAATATTTTGGCTCCCACTCAGAATGGATGTAAGGTTGGGTCCCGTGGTACTAAGGAGCTCCTCCTCATCGACACGACCATTTGCCAACAAGTCCGGCGCAACAAAGGGGCTCTCTCCACCGCCTGGATGACTATAAGAAGGCCTATGATTCGGTGCCTCATACCTGGTTGGAGAGGATCTTAGAGCTGTATAAAATTAATACAACTCTGAGATCTTTTCTAGGTTCTTGTATGAGACAGTGGACCACAGTCCTTCGTCAATCGGGTGGTGGAGACAGCCCCTCTGGTCCGCAGGACTTCGTAAGGATTGAGCGAGGCATCTTCCAGGGTGATAGTCTGAGTCCGTTGTGGTTCTGTCTAGCCCTGAATCCTCTCAGCATATTGCTAGAGGATTCAGGGCTGGGCTATCGGCTTACGAGACAGGGTGAAGTTATTTCGCACTTGCTGTACATGGATGACCTCAAACTGTTTGCACCGAAACGTCATGAATTGGTGGCGTTTCTGAAAGTCACTGAGACTTTTAGCAGCGCCATCAACATGGGGTTCGGTGTAGACAAGTGCGCGGTCATGCACGTACAGCGGGGGAAAGTTGAAAATTCTACGAATTTGCAACTTTCTGAGACATTGACTTTCAGATCTCTCTCTTAAACCGACACCTACAAATACCTTGGTATGTCACAGTCATTGGGTATAAATAGTGGGGGTATAAAACAGTCGGTGAAGGAACGCTTCTTTGGTCGCCTGACAAAGGTACTTAACAGTCTTTTGTCAGGAGGCAACAGGGTGCGCGCTTTCAACGGCTGGGTTATGCCCTTACTGGTATACACCTTTGGCATACTAAGGTGGACTTAGACCGAGTTAGACGCCCTGGACAGAAAGGTTCGACAGCTACTGACATTACATCGCATGCTCCACCCACGCTCGTCTGTTATTTTTTTTTTTTTTTAATTTATTCTAATGAACCACAAACAAGTTTACAATACAGCTTTACAATATTATTCTTATGTCTAGTTTATTTATTGTAAACTCAACAACGATGGTTACAGGGAACATAAAAAAGTAATAATGATAGTAAAACCCAGTTAGAGTCACGTTTAAATAAGTTAAATATACTATGTAAGTGTGTAATAAATGAAATAATACATGTGTGTATGTGTGAGTAAGTGTATATTATGAATTTAAAAATATGAGTGCATGTGTGTGTTGGACTTTATATCTGTAGGTATATAAAACTAATAATGAATATTATAAAAATATGAAATATACGTGGAAACGTGAGTGAGTGTAGAATATAACAGATACACAATATAATGTAAAACATGTACAGACAAACAAGGCAGGGTTGCACGCAGCCACCTTTAGGTATCATTGATTGCAAATAATCTGTCAATTATTTGTTTTTTGTATGACCTAGCACTATATGCAAAAAATATCAATGGTGTTAAAATTTTTATTGTAAAAGTTAGTTATGCGATGTAGTGGAGATCGAACTCCGGCGTTTGTACGAGGTGTAGCGACTGCAAATAAAGATTTAAGGCGTGATGAGCGCGCATGGACCCTCAGTGGCACTGAGTAACTTAATCGGTTCACCATATCAATGCAATCATATTTATTGTTACATAAATCATAAAGTAACGTTGCTTCATGTTGGATGCGCCTTGATTTTAAACCAAGAAGTTTGTATTTCTTCAAAAGAAGCACATAGGACAATCTTTTATGATAGCATTTATAGTGAATACGGCGCAGATACTTTTTTTGTACCATTTCAATGCTGTTATTATATTTCGCATATAGCGGATTCCATATCGGTACAGCATACTCTAATTGAGGTCTTATTAATGATTTAAGAAGGTGAATATATGTTGAAGGTTTTTTAAATTCTGTGGTTGTGGTTATGAGACTGTACATCCCGCGGAAATGGGGTGGTCGAGGCTTTTTAAATGCCAAGACCCTCCACAATCGTGAGGTGTGCAGTCTTCGAGAATATTTCCTCAACAACCAGTGTGGGATGCATCGCGATGTGGTGTCGGTTGACAGGACCTTTACGCCTCTCTCCTTAGGCAAAGAGCACCGAGGACCGCAAGGACATATGGAAGAGCAAGGAGCTGCACGGCCGGTTCTATCGAGCCTTAACAGGGCCCGATGTGGACCTGCTCGCGTCGGTGAACTGGCTACGATTCGGGGACCTCTTTGGGGAAACCGAAGGTTTTGTCTGTGCAATTGCGGACGAAGTTATCAAGACGAACAACTACCGGAAGTATATCATGAAGGACGGTACGGTCGACATATGTCGAGCATGCCGCCGTCCCGGAGAGTCACTCAGGCATATTATTTCCGGTTGTTCTCATCTTGCTAACGGCGCGTACTTGCACAGACACAATCTTGTAGCCAGGATCATTCACCAGCAACTTGCTCTTCAATACGGTCTTGTTGAGTCCGAGGTGCCGTACTATAAGTACACACCTGAGTCAGTTCTCGAAAATAGTCGTGCTTTGCTCTATTGGGACCGATCGGTTATTACGGACAGGACTATTGTTGCCAATAAGCCTGATATCGTGATAGTCGATCGGTCCCAGCGGCGGGCAGTGTTAGTCGACATCACCGTCCCACATGATGAGAACCTCGTGAAGGCTGAGAAGGACAAGCTGAGCAAGTACCTTGACTTGGCTTACGAGGTTACCGCCATGTGGGATGTTGACTCGACTATCATTGTCCCGATAGTCGTATCTGCAAACGGCCTAATAGCGAAGAGTCTCGACCAACATCTCAAGAGACTCTCGCTAGACGGCTGGATCAAGGGCCAGATACAGAAGGCGGTACTTCTTGACACGGCACGCATCGTCAGGAGGTTCCTCTCTCTGCAGCCCTAACCACCGGTAGTTTGGGCCCTGCCCCGCTGCCGGCGGCACTCTAGGTTTAGGTTTTTTATAATGTTTAATGTTTTATAGTAGTTTTGTATGGAATATTATAAAAACCTAGATTTATGGAAAGAAATAAATACGAGAATAATAATAATAATAATTACTATTCTATTTATTTTTGTTGTGTTTGCAATTAAGGCCATCACACACGTAGCTATATATATATTAATATACCGTACTACAACACATATTATAGCAAGCTACCACACACGGAGACTATGCTATAATATATATTTTGCCTTCATTTCATAATACGCAAAAATATATATTAATTTATTTTTTTATTCTACAACATGTAAGTGCTTGGCCTTCATCTCACCTGATGGTAAGTGACGATAAGGCCGAAGGTGGAAGCGCGCTTTACCCGGAATCCTCAACCACTGAGGAACTGGCTATCTTATCTCAAACTGTACGGAACACAACAATGCTATAAACGTCGTTGTTATGGCGACAGACTTAGATAATAAATATATAATAAATATACGTTGGTGACGTCATACAAATATATGTATTATAATATAGTCACTCGAAAATTTGTTTAAAAAATATACCGCATTTATTCCTTGCTATAATTTATATTGATATAAGTATATTATAGTTACGTGTGTGATTTGCTTTATCAGGAGAAGGTTTGTACGCAAGGATTTCTAATTCGGCACGGGGAACGTGGTATGTATGTACTACAGCATGTTTTTTTTTATTTAACCGTATAAAATTACCAAACATTATTAACATTGGTCTCGCGTCTTCGCTTACATCAGTATAGCGTGCCCGCTAAATTGGCTGTATTATGAAATACGACCGCGCGGTTAATTAGTGTGATACATTATGGCCACTACAATAATTGTTCGGCATTCGCAACGACGATTTATAACATTGTTATTTACATCTTGATAGCAGTTAGGGCGTAGCTCAGTTTTCTTTCACGTATTGTTTAGCTAGAAACAATAAAATGTACTTTTTCCATGTCATGGCCGATAATTGCATATATTTGTCATTGATTCGATTAACAAACTCCATGTATTTGTTTTCATATCATTATTTATTAATGAATACATTTAGATTAACGACTTTTATCCCCAATGACTTAGTCAAAGACTAGGCAATGAGGACACCAAAAGCAGTCCTCTACCATAGTCCACTTTTCACTAAGTAGCGACTGCACATGTGCTCAGCGTAACAGGTGGTGAGCCCATCGCCGCTCTCTGCTGTTGGATGTTTGTGCAGTCTTTAGCCCGTTAGTCGCCTTTTACGACACCCAAGCGAAGAGAGGGGGTGGCAGTATTCCTTCACCGCTGCGCGACACAGTTCTGGTAACCAAAAACTTAGATAAAAACCAATGAAATTATCGAACGATTTACCGGAAATATTTGATACTTACCGGAAAGTAAAACTACTGTTTTGTGGCGTGTTCTGTCACCGTATACATTATTTTTACGGACACGGAGACACGCTCCTTCCATTCACAATAGTCACGACATTTAGAGGAGGGCCCGAATGTTTCTCTAGTGCGGCTTGTATTTACTACTCGAAAACTAATAATTATATAAGTAAGTAACAAAATTGTAAATAGCTCGAGCGCTTCTTCAAAAACAACAATCAATATCATTTATTCAACATAAACCTTTCATCATCATCAGCCTATAAACGTCCCACTGCTGGCACAGGCCTCCCACGTTAACAATAGCACGTGGGGTGTTGGGCCATAACCCACCACGCTGGCCCAATGCGGGTTGATGGGTTTTAACGACTGGCATATTACGACAACATCCGGGACCAACGGCTTAACGTGCCCTCCGAAGCACGGAGGAAGCTCGAGATGTTTTTAATGGTCACCCATCAGGCGACCCGGCATTGCGAAAGTTGCTTAGCGAGCAAGATCGCAAGCTGAACGCGCTAGCCGCCGCGCCATCGAGCATAAACCTTTGCAGGCACTTATTGACGTCAAAAACAAAAATAACTGTCAACTAACGTGTAGTTAACTCTTAAAAGTAGTTAAATCTAGTTTAACGTGTAGTTAAATCTTAAATTACTAACTAATCCACCTACCTACCTAATCTACCTACCTAACTAATCTACCGCCAGTTCGGATTTTGGGAGAGCCTTCAACTGAGAAGAAGCTGGCAAGAAACTCAGGAGGCTTTTCTTTTTTCTCCTTCTAAGTCGCAGGTAAGTATAAGCTCTTTGAATCGTAAATAAAATGATTTTGAAAAGAAATATACGTAAATAAAATAACTAATAATCGCCATGTAATTTTAATATTTGCATGCCAATAATTCTGGCAAGAAATGTGCACACAATGTACCTACCATCTTTGTATACCGTGTACTTACGCAAATAAAGTTTTTTTTCTCTTAAATAATGGCTTCGTGCGATCAGCACATTTAGCCAGTGTCAAGTTTTTAATAGTAATTATTATTTTCTTTACATTAAGTGGATGATATTGAGTGATAATGAACGTTTAATGGTAAATGATTTTCCCCCAAACCCTTCGAGACTCAATAAAGCTCTGGGACTTTATTGAGGTCTCACACGGACTTCTTGAGAGAATTTCAAAAGTGATATTGCACTGTTTTGTTTTATTCGCTAACACTCATGCACGTTCACAAACACTTAACAGTAAATAATCTACCATTATTTCACATTAATATTCGACAAAACACAAATTAAAGAAAATAATACAAAACTGCAGACATGACGCTTCACTTTCCCGCCAAGAAGTCCAAACAAAGTTTATGAATGATGATTAAGTTTTTTTTAAATCTACAATTTAATAATGGATTTTTGTTTTTAGAAAACATGCCAGTCCCATCAAACCTTATAAACTTAAACCTATTTATATTTAGAAGCAAGATCATTGAGCATAGCGAGCCTCGAAACTGGCTGCGCTAGGATGCTCTGAAATATGCCTACATCTAAAGATTTTCTAATAATCTATATCTATACTAAAAAGCTGAAGAGTTTGTTTGCTTGGACGCCCTAATCTCAGGAACTACTAGTCCGATTTAAAAAAATCTTTCAGTGTTAGATAGCCCATTTATCGAGGAAGGCTATAGGCTATAATTTGTTTAGGTACGGGTACGGGTAGATTCGTGCGAAGCCGGGGCGGGTCGCTAGTATATGGGAACTATGAATAAGTTATACTCGTACATGTACTATGTCCATACATGTATATCATTTACATAAACTTCCATATACATACATACACACGACTATTTTCCCCAAAGGGTAAGTCAGAGTCAGGTCGGGCAAAGTGTCGGATTTAGCGATGCATAGCCCGAGTTTGTGATCACCTACCCGGATTCGGCAATCGTGGTGATAAAGCCACATATCACAGTACACATCTTTTGTAGCGATGACTTGATTTCAATTATGGAGGCCTTGGTTCTACATTAGTACTGCTGACAGTGAATTTTGAGGTAATTTTTTTTTGCGTTAAGATCTCATAATTTGGAGCAAGCATACGAATTTTTATCGCTCGGAATCAATTAGGACTCTCACAATAAATTATTGAAAATAATTAATTTTTAGGTCAACATTTATTCGGATAGTGAAGTGAAAACTCTTACAAGTGCATTAATTTACATTAGTGTGTCTCACTAAGAGCTATAAAAAAAGATAGTTTTGTATGGAGCTAGATTTTTGTTGTCTAATAAAAAAAAATAACCTCGAAATTCAAGTCTTAATTTTCTAACCTATCATGTGACCTACAGCGTGACATACATGTGATTTTAGCTTTTTTTTGGCAATTTCGCAGTGCTGCCAACATAACGCGGTTGCTTTCATAGCGTTTTTACGTTGGAGAGTTGGCAAAAGAGCTGTCACTTCACTATACAAACTAATGTTAACCTAAAAATGAATTATTTTCAATAATTTATTGTGAGAGTCCTAATTGATTCCGAGCAATAAAAATTCGTGTGCTTGTTCCTAATTATGAGTTCTTTACGCAAAAAAAAATTACCTCAAAATTCACTGTCAGCAGTACTAATTCTGAGCCTAGGCCTTTGCCCGGCAGCAGTATATTATGTAGGTAGGCTATATTTACTTTACTAACAAAACTTGCCTGTGATATCTACTCGAATAATATTCGAGTCGAAACGAAAGTAGAAGCGCCACAGAGTAATCAAAATAATAGATACCGCGTACAGTATACATACTTATAATCATTACTATTATCCCCGAAGGGTTAGTGAGAGACTAGGCAATGAGGACAGCAAAAGCAGTCCTCTACCATAGTCCACTTTTCACCAAAT
This sequence comes from Scoparia ambigualis, assembly GCA_963921215.1. NCBI lineage: Eukaryota > Metazoa > Arthropoda > Insecta > Lepidoptera > Crambidae > Scoparia > Scoparia ambigualis. The sequence continues at coordinate 3,560,456 of OY992524.1, read as the reverse complement.
AGCGATTGCACAGTCGTCACACCCACACACAAACAAACACATACACAAAAGGTCATTCATAATAATTTACTATTATTTTTATCATGCTTTTGTTTTCTCTCATTTTCATAGTTCAATTATTACGTATTAAGTTTAGTCAAGTTTAATTTTAAATGTACTGAAGTCTGACGAAAGTCGCGTAAACAGACTCTGACAATAGGTTGTCCATAAGACAGGCCTAGCCTTAGTAGAGATCTCTGTAACTAGATTAAATTAGTTAGTCGATACAACCTTAGCATGCATTTACTTCATTTATAATTTGAAAACACTTTGTCTTTGTAATTGTTGTTATATAAACTTATATTATTTATTATTATTATGTGTTTAGCATAAAAGGAAGTGTGCCCATCGCCGCTCTATGCTGTTGGATGTATGTGCAGTCTTTACTCCGTTAGTCGCTTTTACAACACCCATGGGAAGAGAGGGGGTGGTAGTATTCATTCACCGCTACGGGACACGGTAGATACCGCACTTCACTTATAATACCCAAACTACTGGCTTTTCTATTTGTCGAAACAAAACAATGTCACTAACCCTGTTGTTATGGCGACAGACTGAGATAAGACGGGACATCAGATTAATTATATGGTAGGCACTGATCCCATCTCAAGTTGCAAAAGCATTTCGTGTCACGGAAATCTGGGACGACTTCGCCACAACAAGACCCGAAACAATAAAGAAAATTTAGTTCAAACGCACGCACGGGGATTCGAACCCTTCGGGTCCCTTAAGGGTCCCGTTTGGATGTGCTCGGTCTCAGAATGGAGGCCATTATATTTAATTAAGTCAAGTTGTCTATGTTGAACTCGGTTGTACGGTACTGTTGTACATTTTATGGTATTACTATCTTTCCATATTAATTTAAAAATAAATATTTTAAAGTAAAGTCAAATCAAATCCAATCATAATTTCCTTATTCAGAAAACTTAAAATAAGTACTTTGAATCGTCTAAACTTATTTTACTACTATGGATGGATAGGCATAAGCACCCACCCACTCACCCCACCCATTCAGGACGTCTTTTAGCTGTGGAGAATAACGGAATATAAAAAAATAAAGTTATACCTGGGGCACTATTATGATGGGCATTATGAACAATATGTGTGCGAAATAGTAAAGTCAGTAAACTAAACCGACTAGCATTTATATATTTCATGAGCTGTGTAAGGATTTTTTTTAATAATTGGTTTAGGGTAATCTGGCTGAATTATGCCACCTCACAGACGAAAGGATAAATAAAGAATGTTATACAGGGTTACTGGAAATATGTAGCGATCCCTTTAAGGTGTGATTATAGAGATCATTAGCTATCAAATTGCTCTCGGGTAAATGGGGCAAAAATGTACCGATTTGGAAAAAAATATTTGTGAAGAAATATTTAAAATATATTATGAAGAAAAGTGGGTCACGCTACTTCAAGGTAGATTTAAAAAAAACCATACGAATTTAATGGTTGTTTTTGGTGTTTTTAGTTTGCTAACACTCTAATACATAATAATTATGTAAAAAAGAACAGGGATTTAATAAAACAGATATTGTTTTTTTTTAATTGGTACATTTTTGCGCCATATACCCGAGGGCAATTTGATAGCTAAATGATATCTACTATCACCCCTACGTTTTTCCAGTAAGCCTGTATAAATGCGAAATGAGTAAATGAGTTGATTAAGCAAAGGATGTGTGTCAGGAATATCATTGAAGCAATTGGAAGCTGTGGTCTATTCCCAATGTGTCTACACCCAGCGGGATCACCTGTCTGGAAGACTTACGAGTGATGCAGGGAATTAGATCTGGATTTGGTCTACTGAATTATGCTAAAGACAGAATTTGTTCCGTACTTATAAACAACGGAAATATAAACTTTTCTAACCGACCTCCAGCCAGCGAGATATTTACCAAAGTAACGTCTGATGAAGTATAAATTGGTCTTAACTTTTAGATCTGTAATTGTTCTGTTCACCAAAGCAAAAAACATTCTTCTAGCGTCCTTACTTCAGCCACAATCAAGCTGCAAAGAAACCTCTAGGATATGATGGAGTAAGTACAATAGTAATCAAGTCTGTTAACAATTACATATGCACTCATCTTAGTTATTTAATTAATCTTAGCATAACGACAGGCAAGTTTCCACAAGATCTGAAGATGACTATAGTAAAACCTTTATTTAAAAAAGAAAACAAAGAATTAGTAGAATATTACAGACCTATAGCTCTGATATCAATATTCTCAAACATATTTGAAAAATATTTTTATGGTGAAATTAATTCTTATCTAGAAAAGAATTGCATTTTATGTAATGAGCAAAAAGGTTTTCGCCAAAATAAAACAATCAACATGGCAATATATGACTTTTTCAAGAACGTTATTTCTCAGGTTGATAAAAGAATTCCCATTTGCTCTATATTCTGTGATATGACACAGGCATTTGACTTTGTTGACCACAATATTTTAATTAGTAAACTTGAAACTTATGGGATTAGGGGTAATATTTTAGATCTAATCCGTTCATATTTAACAGGTCGGCAACAAGTAACAGAAATAACAAGATTAAATTATAAAACCAAATGTGAGGTTACATTTAAATCTAGGAAACGACATATAAAATATGGCGTTCCTCAGGGAAGCGTACTAGGACCACTTTTATTTATTATCTATATAAATGACCTGCCTAATACATTAACTCATCCTATGACGTTGTTTGCTGATGATAGCACAGTAACAATAAAATGTAATGACATTAACACTTATGAATCGGACATAAATAAAGCATTGAAATCTATAATTGCTTGGTTAGAAAATAACAATTTATAATTAATTTAAATAAAACTGTAATTATGCATTTTAATCAGAGAGTACGGGATCCGAGCGACGTCAATTTGGTTTTTCGCGATGATGCTATACATCAGGTTGATACAGCGAAATTCTTAGGACTTCAGATAGACAAAAAATTAAATTGGAAGAAACATATAGAGGAATTAAGTAAAAGAACTAGCAGCTTGGCCTATGCACTACATAAACTAGCCTCCACTGTCAATACGGATACACTACTTACAACATATTACGGTACAGTGGAATCTGTACTCAGATATGGGATTATTTTCTGGGGAAATTCCACACACAAAGATCAAAATTTTAAAATGCAAAAGCGATGTTTACGGTATATTTTTAAAATACAAACAACTGATAGTTGCAGACCGTTATTTATAAAAAATAAAATTCTTACACTTCCGTCAATTTACATTATTGAAGTAGCACTATTTGTTAGAAAAAACTCCCACCTCTTTCCACGTTTATGTGACAAGGTGGTTCGAAACAGACGAGACAACAATCGACTGTGTATTCACTTGTCTAAAACTGCATTACTGCGAAAAAGTGTAGTCTGTATGGCTCCTATAATTTATAATAAAATACCCAAGAACTTGAAGGAACTAAATGCTAACTTATGTAAAATAAAACCCAAAAAATTATTGGTGAACAAATGTTACTACAGTGTTGAGGATTTCCTAAATGACAAATTTTTGTAATGCAATAATTTATGTACTTAGTTAATATAATTTTCATCAAATTCATGTAATAATTTCTAATTAAATTCATGTAATTTTAATAAAATGTAAGTATGTAATTATTCTTTATTAATTTCATGTAATTTTAATCAAGTTTATCTTATAATTTTTAATCTTTTATAATAACTAATTAATTTTATTGTTATTTAAAAATCTACCTGCATGCCGCCACCTTCAAATTTTTGCACACCTTTACTGGTAAAACATGTTGTGTCATCCCTATTTCGTCACCTTAATCATTCTACACATGTTTATGCAAATAAATTTATTTTATTTTATTTTTATTTTAATGAAATTAAAATGAAATTTAAACTATTTACGACTATAATTTTACTTAAATTACCTATTCGTACATCATGTGTTAAAATTGAAAGTATAGGGTTAGAAACCTATTCTGGGGTAGAATACAAAATAATATCACCAGTCTGCATTATCTTACTAAAAATAAGAGGGTTACGCATTTCGGCTTCCCATACAAATTCCCAAGTTGAAATTTTTTAAAACCAGTAAGCCAATTTTGATGAAACTCGGCATGCTGAAGTAAAATATAGAGATCTAAATAGTTTATTGAAAACATTTCTAAAAAACGTTTTTTAACTGAGTTATTTTGATTTTAAACTTTCTATAGTGGACTTTAAATCGCAGTAACTCAGCCAAATAAACCTTTTTAAAAAAGTTTTCAACAAACTATTTAGATCCCTGTATGTTACTTTAGCATGCAAAGTTTCATTAAATCTGGCTTATTGCTCTTTAAAAATGTCGACTTGGAAAATTGTATGGGAAACCTAAATGCGTAAACCCTCATAATATAATAAATGCGAATGTTTGTGAGGATGGATATTGGTATGTATGTATGTATATTAGCCTTAAATAGTTTTAATTTGATTAATTTAATGTAAAAGTTACAAAAATAATGCCTTAAGAAAAAAGTCCGCTAACTGGAAGTTTCTTTGCAGCTTGATTGTGGCTGAAGTAAGGACGTTAGAATAATGTTTTTTGCTTTGGTGAACAGAACAATTACAGATCTAAAAGTTAAGACCAATTTATACTTCATCAGACGTAACTTTGGTAAATATCCCCTGGCTGGAGGTCGGTTAGAACAGGTTACAGTTCCGTTCGTTGTTTATACGTTGTTTATACGAAACAAATTCTGTCTTCAGCATAATTCAGTAGAACAAATCCAGATCTAATTCCTTGCATCACTCATAAGTCTCCAAGGCAGGTGATGTCGCTGGGTGTAGACACATCTATTCCCACCCCTCCGGTAAATGTATTTATGTATGTCAAAGTAAAAAAAGGACTTCTTGGTGGGAAAGTGAACCGTCATGTCTGCAGTTTTGTTTTAATTTCTAAAACGTTTGGTAAGTCGAATATTAATATGAAATAATGGTGGATTATTTACTGTTAAGTATTTGTGAACGTGCATGAGTGTTGGCAAATAAAACAAAACAGTGCAACATTTCAAATTCTCTCAAGTAGTCCGTGTGAGATCTCAATAAAGTCCCACAGCTTTATTGAGTCTCAAGTCTCATGTTTGGGGAATATCAGTTCCCATTTTTATTTATTTATTAAACATTCAATAACACTCATTATCATCTACTTTACGCAAAGAAAATATTTACTTTATTATCTAACTCGACACTAGCTAAATGTGCTGACCGCACGAAACTAATATTTAATAGTAAAAAAAAGTAAAGAAAAATTATTGTTGTTTAATAATTAAATATTGCCAAATACTCATTCTACCACCAGTTGTTGTTTGTCCAACAAAATGTATTTCTGATGTTTAATTATTATGTACTTAACTAGAAATATAGTAAAATCATGCATCATTATAATACATCAAGTTTCGCGTTTCCCTCCGGGGTAAACAGAGACCGTCTACTGGCTAAGCCTCCGGTCTTAAACCCTCACGTCCCTGTTCGATTCCCAGCCATGTGTACATCGTTGCGTAGGTACCTACTTGGTTTGGTTGGTGGCTTGGTGGTAAGGTTTGTTAAGTCCGCCTGGCTAGCTACCAGCATCTTAGCTAAAATCTGGCGCAATAACAACAATCTAAATAGCATTGTTGTGTTTCGACGGTTTGGAGATAAGATAGCCAGTTAGTCAGTACTTCAGGGATTCCGGGTGAAGCTCGCTTCACCTTCGGCCTTATCGTCACTTACCATCAGGTGAGATAAAGGCCGAGCACTTACACGTAATGGATTTAAAAAAAGTCGCATTTTTTTATTTGCATCTCTACGACCCTCACTTCTATTAGTTCATTTACTTTTCATCTTACTTCAAACCAAACTTATCTACTGAATAAGAACTTAAATATTTTACACTTCTATCAAAAACAAAAGAAAACAAAAATAAAGGTTAATAAAAATAACAATACCTTTCAATCACTATGCTGTCAATTGTGAAAATGTGAGTTTGAATAACGTTCAGGTCGTCGGAACGTATCAAAATAGCGACGAACCAAAACAGATAGTAAATATAAAAATAATTGTATTGTCTGTAGAAAGATCGGAAGATGAAGACGTCTTCAGTGAACAAGAAACGTACAGCTTCCACCTGACGACGTTTCTGTTCACCTTTTAAAAGGTGTACATTAATAAAATAATCTATTACAAAAAGAATGGCAGTAAAATATTTATAGGGAAACAAAGTGACATAACATACAATCGTTAACGAGCAATGTAAGCAAAAATAACAATTACAAATATTGTTCAATAGTTCGATAAATGTTGATAATGATATTTTAAACTATAGTAAATTAAAAAAATACAAAAATATTATATTTGAAAATCTGGAACTTTTCATGTCGTCTTTTGTCTTTTAAATAAATACAAACATACATGTTATCCATTTGTTAGTACATTGCGACTAAAGATATTGTCTAATACCTACTGAATTTGACGACTAGGATACAAAGCGAAAATTTATCACACGATTGAGGTGAAATGCGACAAAAACTAATATCGACTAAAAAAATGACAATTGAGACACAACGCGATAGTTAAATGCACAATCGAGGTGAAATGCGACTAAAAAAGTAAACGATAAAGACACAATGCGATAATTAAATACGTTTGAGGTGAAATGCGATTCGGTGAATTACTACAAAGAATTACCTATGCTTTTGAGGTAAAGGACCTTCGATCAACATTACCAACTGTTGATCGCAGTAAAGGACTATCAAAATGATGCCAGCGGCGTACTTCGGGAACAAATCAGGTCGAAGACGTCCTCGTCAAAGGTCAGGTCAAGAGTACCCTAAACCAACGAGTATGTATGTATGAAGGAATTATAAGAGTAAATGAAGCAAAGAAAGTTTTGTCCCTGGATGAAAGCTGTCTGGCTAACCCCCCGTCACCTTAAGCTCGATGGCGCAACGGCTAGCGCGTTCAGCTTTGCGAATTCAAGAAAAGCAAGATCGCAATCTTGCTTGCTAAGCAACTTCCGCAATGCCGGGTCGCTGGATGGGTGACCAAAAAAAACATCTTGAGCTCCTCCGTGCTTCGGAAGGCACGTTAAGCCGTTGGTCCCGGTTGTTGTCGTAAGAAGGCAGTCGTTAAAACCCACCAACCCGCATTGGAGCAGCGTGGTGGGGTATGGCCCAATATCCCCACGTGCTATTGTCCTCGTGGGAGGCCTGTGCCCAGCAGTGGGACGGTTATAAGCTGATGATCATGATGATGAAACTAATCTTATATCTCTTGTCTAAAATATTTTTCAATGTTTGTTTTCGATGTACAAAGTTAATTAATAATATGTTTCCCTTTTTTATTTTGTACCATATTAAGTATTTTTTTACAACATTTACCGTGTCCCGTAGTGGTGAAAGAATACTACCATCACCTCTCTTCCCTTGGGTGTCGTAAAAGGCGATTAAAGGACTAAAGATTGCACATACGTCCAACAGTATAGAGCCGCGATGGGCTCACCACTTGTCACGCTGAGCACGTCATGCGCGTCGCTATTTGGTGAAAAGTGGACTATGGCAGAGGACTGCTTTTGCGGTCCTCGTTGCCTGGTCTCTGACTAACCCTTCGTGGATAATAGGTGTGATTAAATGTATGTTTTTTACAATATTTCATTACAAAAAGATATTAACAATATTACATAAAAAATGTCAGTCAGATCAATGATGTTTTATATGTCTTTGAGTCAGATTAAAAATATTTCATAAAAGCGTGGCATTTAAATCTTTCCACATTTTTTATTGCAACCATTGACCCTTTGTTTCTTTTGCCCTTCATTAATGATTAGCGCACTATTCGCCAATAGAATTAACCTTTGAGTGGTGAATAGGTCAAATAGCGATACTACAGGTCAATGGAACAATTACCACCCACGCCACGCATCAATTCCTTTCAATACAGAATTAGACAATACGTCTGCCCCTCTAGACAAAGTAGCAAACGCTGACCCCCTATGTATTCGTAATTATTGTCGTACACCTGCTGTTGTTAGTGAAATTGGCTATTTGACAGTTGTAACAATAAAATATGTCGGAAATGGTAGTTTATGCTTTAAAGATAATTTTCCAAATTTTTTTTTTTATTAAGATAATTTGTAAATATTTTTTTTACAAAATAAAATTCCGTTTTTTTCTCTGTGGATTATAGACCCGAAACACGGGCGGCCATGATTGAGCTTCATGTGACGTCACATTTGACGTCAGAGCGTTTGCCACTTGTCTAGGGGCTGAAGAGATCGATGGCGCAGTCACTAAAACGTTCAGTTTGCAATTTTGCCAGTTGGTAAGTGACCGAATTAAAAACATTTTGCTTTGGAATGCACGTAAAAGAAAACCGTTGGTCCCAGTTCTTTTTTTGCTACAAACAGTCTTGTGATCGTAATATGGTAGTCGCTAAAACCTTCCAACCCGCATTAGGCCAATCTCCCCGTGTGCTCTTGTCCATGTAGGAAGACCTGTGTGCTCAGTGGAACGTTTAATGGGTAATGTTTTGGGGTCTGGATCGTTTCTTAGTATTTTATGTATCTATTTAAATATTTATGTATGTTTATCTAGTTTGACACAGAAACAAGTTTCATGGTCACCTGTCTCCAGACAACGTATTGTATTATTAAATACCTTCTTTACTGTAGGTTTTTTAAACTGATATTGCGTAATTTGTGTATTAAAAATTTAATGAAATTTTATTAAATATACTAAATATATTTTGCCAGTTGCTATGCGGTGTTTTCGTTCAACTCAATAATAATTAATTGTCTCAACTAACGGTTTCGTGGTAAACGCATTTGGCCAAATTTCGAGTAATTTAATAATGCAGTCTACACGTGTCACACGTGTTATTACAAATAGCACTCTGGTGAAAGTAAAGCATAAAAAACCTAAAGGTGTTGGTTTAACATTAGTTAGCTGATCCAACACCCAATAACGACCGCTAAAACTATTGACACACCGTTTGTTCACCTCATAACCAAATAGGATGCTCCTTTGTTTTTGTTTATTCATTCAGTTCGGTTTCATTCATTTATTATGGAGTGACCAGTTATTGTAATCACCTCGACATATTTGTCAGTCATAATTGGCATCCTTACGACCGTTTATTGATAATTCAGTTTTAACAATTGAATTATAAAATAATTAAGTGATTTATTGTTCAACTGGAATTAGGTATTAGTTGACATAATATGATATTGTTAATGACAACATTACACGTAAGTAGGTCGTAGCACTATTACAGATTAGCTTTTTGGATGGGTTATTGGTACTATTATTAATAACGTTTTAATAATAATTTATGGTAAAACAATTGTGATACATTTATTTATGTAAATAAATGTAAGTATCATAGTTTTTTTAGGTCTGTGGACATAGTATAATAAAATCCGTGGATAAGATGCGTGCGTTACTGGAGAAGAAGCTTCATAGGCCCTTTTTTTAGAGAAACATGCTGCTTGGCGTCAGAATGACGCCAAGCAGCAAGAAGTACCTACTTACTATGCTGATTCAAAACACAATTATACCACCACGCAACGAAATATAATATACAAATGTATATTATCACCACAGAACAGAACCTATTTCTTCTGTTCTGAAACATTCCACTTTCCATTATCCGAAACTAAATACAAAAAAACAATCAAAACATCTAGGTATGCAACCAAAAAATTAAACTGGAACAACGGAATCCACATCCTGCTGTAAAACAGAAGGAACTTTAAACAACTTTTTCGTTAACGAAAAATATTAGCACACAACTCAACCCCACTTTTGGGGCACGCTTCGTAATGAATTGCAGAAGTTCCACTTGTACATGCAGATAGCTGGAGTTAAACTTATCCAATTATATGAATGATACGGTAAATGTTTTATTCGTCCAGTTATGAGTTTTGTTGGACTAGCCGTCGTGTAGCGTATGTTGAAGTAACTCAACTTGTGGGCAATCTTAGAAAAGTCAATTTAGCAACGCTTGTCTTTACATTAGTATAATTAGATCGTCAGAAGTGTCTCTGGCTCATAGCAAATGAAAAGTTTTGGTCTCTGCCTATATTCTTCCGAGAAATGAGCGTGGTGTATAGACAAGAACTTAATATTACAACAATTTGTCTTAACATCTTTACTGACGAATTAGTCAGCCAAACTTTCAGTGCATCTCTTTTACATTTATCTTCAAAGACTTAGTTCCCTTTAAATATGTTTTTTTTTCATATTTTATACACTATTTGAATATAAAATAGTAAATTAAATATTATTTTATAAAAATAAATAAAATAAAAAATAATCTTAATTCAAAAGTGTCTTGAAAACAATTTTCATGGGCGGAATATTAAGATCCTATCTTAGCATGCCGATGACGTCGTTGTTGACATTGAATAAGGCTCAATTGGCTTACAAAATCAGAAGATGAATGGTACCACGCCTGCCCCGGTTCGTCAAACGGATTGAAATGATTTGAATATTCAAGAAATATTATTTTTTTCTCTTCAGCTGTGGCGGAGTGGCTGAGCGCTTGGCCCGGTGTGGTCTAGGGTTAAATTTTCAGGTCGACCAAAGTGTGTCTCGAATTTTTCTATACATACAAGTAATTGCATAGCCCGTATTTGTGATCACTAACCCGCATTTGACAAGCCTGGTGATTAAGCTAAGCCAAGTGGTGGAGGTCTTGCCCCAGCTGAGCAGTGGGACAGTACATAGGCTACTAAATTTCTATAATGTCATTTAATTCTTAAAACTGAACTAGAATTAGAAAAAGGACAATCATAACTTATACTGATCCTATATTCTCTTTGTTACAGAAAGTGATGCCGTGATACCGTAATGTTGCCAACAAAGACACGACACGAGCGAAGATGAATGTAAAAAAAATACAGGAGAAGCGAAAAACCGAGACAGTGAAAAAGAAAAACATGAAACTACTGTTGCCGGTGAGAAGCGGACAATTCCTGTCGTGAAGTGTAAAAATGACCTGCGGAATCGCACGCGTCAATAGTGCGGGTGCGTGTGGCGTTCACAAAGAAGCGATACGAGCGAGATAAAGGTTGGTAAACACTGGAATACCAACATTATGCTTACATTACATTTCAACAAAGGGTTACAGGGGGATTATATTATTGTACTTGGTTCATTACTAGTAGGCAGTGTATTTGATGAATTAAAGAATTAATAAACTGATGAGAGGAAGTGTAAAAATGACCTGAAATTACACACGTCAATAGCGCGTATGCGTGTGGCGTTGACAAAGAAGCGAGCAAGATAAAGGTTGGCGTACAAACACTAAGCCATACATTTTGACAAACGAAGGGAAAGGGGACTCGCTTGTGAAATGCCATCCCCCGCCAGTAACCCTCCGGGAAAGTTTGGTCGCACGGCTTAAGAAATATGTAAGTTTCTTGGCACTCCTCCCTCCAAAAAACAAACAATACAAAGGATTTATAATATAATTACATAATTATTTTACTTGATTTGGTAGTAGGGATTGTATGGCAGGTTAGGCAAATAACTAAGTTTCACTAATGTTAAGTGGAAGCACAGTTGAGATGCGAAGACATTTAGTAAGGCTGGGGTTACGCTGCACCTTGGAGGACGACTATTTTACCTTGCCCACTAGCAAGCTCCTTTTTACATCTCGTTTAAATAAAGACCCCATATTCTTGCAGTGTGTCTACCCCTCGTAAATCAAACCGTTGCTGGTCCTGTGGTTGCTGTCACAAAGTTTCGCAATCACAATTGTTTTGCTTATTGGGTTAGGAACAGATATTCTAATGTTCACTCGAGATATATAAATTGGTCATCCACCCAATAACCCAGCATTGTGAAAGTTACTAGATCACAACTTGAACTGCAATGTAGCTGCTCCATCGATCTCTACTTAGCGTTTACTTTTGTTCCAGATCGCCACATATGGATCGCGTAAACGATTCCCACAACGGGACGCCGGACGCAACTGGTGACGATCTCACCAATGGCGCTTACAACGCCACCGACGCGGACCAATGGACCAGCAGCGTCATGTTCAAGCTGCGGACGTGCGTGCTCCTACTCATCGTCATCATGGCGGTGCTTGGCAACATGCTCGTCATCGTCAGTGTTATGAGACACAGGTGAGGTTGTAGTTTTCTCTATTTTTTGTTGCTCACATCGCTAAGTGAATTCCACCAGAATCTGATTAGATGGCGTTCACCCGGATGTGTCAGGATGAATAAAAAAAAAATACAAATAATTAATTTTTCTCCAACAAAGCAGTCTTATTGCTAGTTACAGTTTGTAAAAATAAATTAATGTTAGGGTTAATACTTTGTAGGAGACTGGTGCCAAAGCTAACCTGGTGCGTAAGTCATCCTCAGCGTTATGTTATGAGACACAGGTAGGGTTGTAGATTTCTTTATTTTTTGTAGGTATTGGTGACTTCGCCAAGATATAATGATATAATTCCACTCAGAATCTGACCAGATGGCGATCACCCGGACGTGATTGGATGAATCGTTAGTCATCCTCAGTGTTACGAGGAAAAGGTGGGATAACAGCAAGTTTCTGTTTTCTAAAAGTGTTTGGGCTGAAATTTTAAGGTTCTATAGGTTTCATTCCTCACCAATAGCTCAAACAAAGCCCCAGATACGGACCAATTAACCAGGCAATATATGAATATCGATCAAAATGCGAGCATGCTTCAACGAATCCCACAACTCTTCTATGAACACTGCTGGGCGAATCGTAAGTCGTCGTCAGTGCTATAAGCAATAGTTGGCCATTATTTTATTTAAGTAGTAGCATTAGCTAAGAGCAATATTTTTAAGATACCTTGTGACATGATGAATAACGTAAAACCTTTCTAAGCTAAACACAACTTCGCAACTGCGACGGGGCCTACTAAGTCAAGTCCGCTCAAATGGATGTAACAAATACTGACACTAACGAACTAAAATTTCATCGTTACTTATCCAACAATTCATCTTCGATCGTCTTCGTCGTCGAATCGATAAATAAACTAACTTTGCTAACATTGCTAACATTTTAATGTTAGCATTGTGCAACAATACTAACAATATTTTTTAAACTGCATCCATTATTTTAGGAAACTTCGCGTCATCACCAACTACTTCGTCGTATCGCTCGCGTTCGCAGACATCCTCGTCGCCATGGTGGTGATGCCGTTTAACTTCAGCGTGCAGTTCAACCAGGGGTGGGTGTTCGGGGAGGTGATCTGCGACCTGTGGAACTCCTCGGACGTCTACTTCACGTCGACGTCGATACTGCACCTGTGCTGTATATCGGTGGACCGGTACTACGCGATTGTGAAGCCGCTGAAGTATCCCATCAAGATGACCAAAAAGGTAGTATAAGTAGTACTTAGTAGGAGTAGTAATAAAGTTATTGAGAAATGATCAGAGCCGTGAAAAATATTGTGCTCGGTTCGGCTGACCTTGTTCTGTATCCGAGTGACTACGATTACACTACCAGCTTTTAGCCTAAATTAGTCTATCGCCATTAAAAAAAATGGTAGAAGCTGTTGTTTTCCGTATAAAATAGTTTCTGTGGATTCCGGGTGAAGTGCGCTTCCATCTTCACTTTCAAAAGTTAGTTGTAATAAAAAAAATATCAATAAGGCAATATACATTACACGCTAATACGGCATAATTACATCACGTCTGGTGAAAAAAATAAACTATAAAACTTCCTAAGAATCCCTTTTTAAAATCCTGATTAAAAATAGTAAGCAAATTTTCAGTTATCAACGAGAAAAGTGCAGACTCCCCTAGCTGCTTTTTCAAAACTTTTTAATTACATTGTGCGAATCGTGAATTCGAGAATAATCTGCAATTCAAATGCTTCGGCGATTTTTCACTTACTTCTGAGAGCTTCATAATTTTGCATAATTTTGTTATTAAGTTGAACATCCCAGCTATCTACTCTTTTTCCATCGAAAATGTCAGTGAAAACAGAAATTGATAATTTCATTAAAAATGTTACTGTTGCCTTTTAATACCTTTCCCTTTTATATTATTATACGTATTTTCTACATTGTGGTTGTATATGTAATAATAAAAAAAATATGAAGACAAATGAATGCTCTTGATAAATCACTGCAATTTCACTATTGTTTCAATGGTTTTATTAACAGCGTACAGCTCCTCTCATTTATGACCCTGCCACACGGTTCATCGCAAAAGTTAGGTTACGGGCAGAATGGGTAAGCAAAAAGTTAACGATTTTCCTCTAAAAGGCACGTATTGCCATTGTTTCCTGCTGCTATCAAAAGGTGCAAGTCGTAAAATCACCCATATCAGAGATCTGAGTGGAGGCGACGGCCTGCATACAAACTTTTAAGCTTTAATTTTACGAGTATAAGTGATTAGTTTCATTGATTACTAGGTGTATGCCCCATAGAATCCCGAAATAGATACCTGCGGACGATTTGTCATTCCTAAATAGTTTCAACAAGCCTAACCTTCAAAATCACGCATGCCACTGAAAACAAAATGTAAAGCTTTCGAAATATAGGTAATAGAGATAATCAACTATAATGATGTACAAAACGAAAGTCGTTTGGGTGACAGCTGAAGCTTATAACGTGAAAAATTAACAACATAAATCTGTTGCCATTTTTTTTTGTTTAGACTCAATTTTTTTTCTGAAGTACTTATCCTTGAAATTATAATTTTTGTTTCATAACAAGAAGCTTGGTGTTTCTTTGAGCAGATTGTTAGCGATGATAAGAACGAAGATAGAAACGTACTTTACCTGTAGGATTGTAATCCTCAACCATTGAGAGACTGGCTCCGACATTTTACCTGTTTGATCTGAACACAACAACTACTGCTACAAACAATGTGTATGTATGTCTATATATCCATCAACCCGCATTGGGCCAGCCGATATAAATTAAGGGGGCGATTGTAATAGGTACGGCACAAAGTCCTTATGTGTAAACTCCACGACCTCTACACTGTACATAGAGGCATGCTTAAGGTCTCAGAGTAGGGCAACATTATTTTTTTGTAACGTTTAACAGTTTATTACTTATTTTTTTAATCTCTAGGGGGTGGCAGCTGCCCCTACTGCCAATACCCCCCCCCCCTCTGGCGTCGCCTTTGAATCTATTCAAGGGCGTCGAGAGTTAACGTTACTGTTGAAAAAAGCGTTTGTTAGGGTTTTAGTTCCCAAAGAGTAGTCACGTCAAGTTTTTAATTGTAATACATTTTTTTTTAAATAATTGTTTTTGCATTTACTTGAACCTTAAATTGGAGTTAAAATCATATTGAGGCTGCATTTTAGTTCAATAAGTAAATATATATTTACATGTAAATTTTCTTTCAGATGGCGTATGTAATGTTGGCAGCGACGTGGCTCAGTCCAATAACAATATCGTACGTCCCAATTTTCATGGGCTGGTACACCACCACAGATTTCTTGCAGAATCGACGAGACGACGAGTGCGAGTTCAAAGTGAACAAACCCTACGCCGTGATATCGAGCTCAATATCATTCTGGATACCGTGTACCATCATGATATTCACTTACTTCGCCATATTTAAAGAAGCCAACAGACAAGAGAAGGCTTTACATGCCAGAGCTGGTAATGCAATGTTAATGCACAGGCACTCAAGAGACGTTGGCGACAAGAATGGTGCATTACACATGAATGCAACCACTCCAACCAAAGATAGAAATATACTAAAAATGAAGAGAGAACACAAGGCGGCCCGAACGTTAGGCATTATAATGGGGGCGTTCATCCTCTGCTGGCTGCCTTTCTTCTTGTTCTATGTGTCAACGTCGTTGTGTGATTCGTGCAAGTGTCCCGATGTTGTGACAGTGATAATGTTTTGGACTGGCTATTTTAACTCCGCGTTGAACCCTATTATATATGCGTACTTTAACAGAGACTTTCGTAACGCGTTCAAGAACACTTTAGCTTGCGCGTTCTGTAGTTTCTGCAGGCGGAGTGCCTCAGACTTAGATGCAATGGAGAGGTTAGATAGAAGAGGATCCGCCCAGTTGAGGGTACCGATGCCTTCGAGAAGAGCGTCAGATTTAGCATCACTTTGAATATCCAATACAGAAACAGCCGTTTGAGGCCTATTTTAATTCCAACGAAGTATTGTAAAACCTGGTGTACTTATCCAAAGTTGTGTTGACTGAGTTGTAGATATGTGTGTAGATGGACAATGATATATGACCGCCCTTGACCTCTAGTTTCAGTGAAAACCGAGACATTAATTGATGATAGCGATATAGAGAAACTGTGTATGTCATAATAAAATTTCTCTTGGGAGCCTGCCAGAAATATATGGCAGCATAAAATCACAAGTTGACCTTTTATTTGTATAGAAATCCAGTGTATGGAGTTTTACGTCCTTTCGACATAGTCTATCAATGAGTTTCGGCTTTTATTGACAACTTACTAATAATAAACATGTTTTTATTTACCAAAGAACTATTTAGTTCCAGCACAAAGCTTTCTTTTATAACCAAAATCATAATAATAGGATGTTATAGGGTTTCGTGAATAGGATAGGATTATAAATGCGTAAGTAATAAGTAATATATTTTTAATGACATAAATTATATTTAGAGGCTGATAATAACGTATATCAAAGGCCTATACTGTCATTAGCAACTATCTTCGAATAATTAATACGTGTAGGCCAAATCGTTATGAATGTAAATAAAAATAGTCAAACTATAATAGTATTACAAACTTTTTATTATTTAATATTTGATGGAAGGTATTTAAGCTTAGTGTAAAGTTTGATATTGATACTAAATTATTTCTAGTGTAATAGATAAATATTTATAGCGGCATATAAATTATATCTAACTAAAACTTCTGTTTCATTCAAAAATTTACCTAAGTCTAAGAACATATATCATGACTACCTACTTGATTAAAGGTATGATGGAACTTCGAAATATATAGGTACGAGTACTTTGATATAAATAAGACATTTTTATGGATCCATTCTTAACATTTTTATATTTGTTGTAAACGAAAAGCTGTAAATACCATTTTCATAATTTATTGTAAATAATTTTAAGACGAATAAAAATGAGAAAGTAATCAATTGTAAATATGATTAGTGATGAATTAATTAGTTTTTAGTTTAGTTTTAGAAAAAAAAAGATTTTGTTTAAACTTTAATAGGAAGATACGATAATGATATGGGGACAAATAACGCTTCAATAGAAAAAGAAAAAACGATTTTAAAATAATTATTGATGTGCTACGATTAACTTTATCGACAAACCCGTTAGATTCGATGTGTCAGTGTTGTGTCGAAACTCTGTATTAATATAGATGTAATAATAAAAGAACTACTAACTAAAGTATTCATGGTCGCCTTCAGAATGTTTGATCGAGTGGGTTTTGGTTTAAGGTTTAAGTTACACTTCTTCAAACCATCTCCCTTTTATAATTTCACAGTTTTTTTTTATTTAAGTTTGTATGGTCTGTATAATTGCTAAAAGTACCGACCAAATATAAGTGAAAAGGTAAATGTAATAAAGTAAAGCAACAGAACAATAACGAACAACATAAACTTCTAGTTCTAAAAGTTTATACGTAAATAAAATAAGGACTCAAATTTATAAAAAATAATGAGAAAGGCACAGTGGCTATTTATTTACTTACGTTCAGATATTAAAAAACTACCGATCAAAAGTTTTGACGTCTAGACCTAATATCGATACTTTCTTATAGTTTTCTACCTTCACTGTTGTAATATTCTAGATCCTATTGATTATTTGGTTGGACCTTATCTACATCTAATATTCGTTGATTTAGAATTTAGGAAAACAGTAGAATTTTTATCCGAAATTTCGGTAACTGTTTACTTTAAGTTGTCTTCAAATTGTTTTGTAACAAAAGTTTGTGATTAAACTACTAACTTAAAATGTTTTGTTTGTTTGTATCTTCGAAACAATTGCTATTGTAAATTCAATGTGTCTTCCTTTTGAATAAGTAATTAGGCTCAAATCTATAATAAAGGATTATGATATAGAGAACCGTAAAGATATTAGAATAACGAATTTTATTAAAATTGTAGCCAATTTTTAGTGTCTGTCGTGTATAGCAAATGCCCTAGTCAAAAAACGTAATGGGGTATATTTAAAAAGGAGTAATAATAAATGGTTGTGAATTTTTTAGATATTACAACTTACACCTTAACGAGTCATATCTTAATCAGTTATGTTGTTTTCATTCCTACATTTGAGATATTCTTAAACATCTTCACGTTCTCTGGTTTCTAGTGCATTGGTCTTTCGAGGTGTTGAACTACAAGCATGATTTCTTTTAGTTGAAATCCGTCCAATTCATTTGTCTTTTCACTGTAGCTCTAACAATAGTCTGAGTGTTAGAATAATCTAGAAAATAGATCTTGTGTAGATAAAGTTTCTAACTTCTCACGTGATTGGATTAAAAGGACAGTGATATTCGGAATTAATGTACATTATTCCTGTTGAATTCGCTTTCATTGACGACATTGCGTTAACAATGGATGATCTTACTAATTATTTTCCATAACATTAATAAGTACCCACTTTTAAATATTTCTAAAATAATTTTAGACGGATCAATCAATTCATGGTATTAATTTGAAAAAATTACATGTTGACATAAATTAAAATTAGGATACCTACTTTACACGGTTCTTTTAGGATTAATTATACACTATATTTTGTTAATTTTATTACCCTGACCTGACTTAAAACTAATGCTTTTTTTATCGGGTAATTGTATGTTTGACCGTTAAAGAAGATTTATAAAAAAAAGGTATTGTGACCATGACGTCTGAAAATACGATGTAAATTAAAAGCAAGTAGAAAAAGTAATTCGTTTCAACTTTCATCCAACTTTGCCTTATTAATATTTTATGTTTGTTATCATTGTCCTTTTAAAACATAATTATTACTTTTGTCGTTATCTTACAAAGAATATGTAGCAATATCTTTTCGTACGTTAGCTTAAAGCAATCAGATGTATTATAACTATGTATTCTAAAAAATATCGCAGCAATATGTATCTAAAACTGTTTAAATGTAGTTCAATGTATAGTATAATATATAGATCGCAGATAATGGTCGAATTCATTTCTTAAACATAAGTAAAATTCAAATCATGTGTTAGGTTAGATGAGTAAATTGTAAGGGCAGATATTTTCCTCTAAGGGAATGTAAATTTTTAATGTAAGTAATACTTATATTTTATGTTCCTCATATTGCGTTGTTACATTTTTTATACTGTTACATCCACTTTGGACTGTGATAGATTGTATTTCAATTTGTTTTTATTGTTACATTCTGACATCACAAACGTTTATATATTTTAAATATTGTTTTGTTTTTACTTTTCAGAGTTTATTGTGTTACGATAAGAAAAATTAATTGATTTGCTTCTACGAATTAATTTCAGTTAAGTATCATTGCTAATAGAAAAATCGTTGTAAATATTCTTTTAAATGCCATACGTGATAATAGCGAAATGATTAAAATAAACAACAATGTTTATTGCTATTAATATTATTTATTTATTAGTAATGTTTAAATTATTTGAAATGATGCATGGTGAGATTTTAACCTTTAGGTATTTACCTAATTCGTGCGTGTAATCAAATGCTTTTTGCAAAATAAACGAAAATCATGTTTCGTATAATAATAAACTTGGTTATTTCATTTTGGGCATTCCACCTGTACGCTGAACAAACTTTTTTAATACAAATATCTCATATTAATCGAAAGGTGAAAAACCAAAATTTTATTTTTTGGAAAAAATTTCTTATAAAATATATTCCTGAAAGTTCATCTCTTTTTACATTTACAGGTTGTTTGGCAATAAGTACTTGTTTATGTAATTTCGCACTCACTCGCATTGGGCAGTATCGCTCATACTATAGTCCTTATAGTAAGGTCTGTGCACAGCAGTGGGAGTAGTGGGACGTATAAAGACTTAAAATGATGATAATGAAACTTGTTCAAAATCAGTCTCTTATTTCTGTATTCTTGCGTAGGTACTTCCATCGCACATCATTAGGCCTCTTAGGGTGAATTCGACCAAACTGGAATAAGGTCTAAGGCTGAATCCTGAGTGATGGCGCAGGCGGAATCTGCCGCGCACGAAACAAATACTCGACATGTAAGAACCTGTCCGAAGTGCGAGCGGGCGCGCTTACATACCTACTTTATTTCTACGCTCCGCAATCCGCTTCCGCGATGCGCCATGCCGTGACCACAGAATAAATAATAGTACTACGCCGTGACACAGGACTTGGCTTATACTTAGATTAAACGCCGAATTTGTACAGACTAAACTCGGAGTAAGTCTTATTCCAGTTTTGTCGAATCCAGCCTTACAGCTACAAAAGAATTCAAACAACGTCCAATTGTGAGGTTTGGCATTTATATTTGCGTACCTCCAAGTTAACAAAAAAATTACTTCTCCTTCTTTTTCTTACTTCTCTATAGCTATTTGTAAGTTTCAAACACTACTTAGGTACTATCAACCCGTCGCCCGTTAAGCCAAAACACAGAGCGTCGCATTTATCACCTGTCAGACGTCGGGCCGCTGCGACCATTAATCAGCTTGAGATTTGCATGCTGAATCCGGCAGTAATAGTGGTGGCTCAATCCCTCATGTCTACGATAAAGGTACCTACTTACATACATATTTTCTACTTACATACTAAAGTTAGTCAGAGACTATGCAATGACGACCGCAGAGGCAGTCCCCTGCCATAGTCCACGTTTCACTGAATTACAATTGAACATGTGCTTAGTGATAGGTGATGAACCCATTGGCACTCTATACTGTTAGATGTATGTGCAGCATTTAGTCCGTTAATCGCCTGTTACGACACTCAAGGGAAGAGAGGGGTTGGTAGTCTTTTTTAGTGAGCCGCTACTTAGGGTATTAAAGGTATTGTTTGTTTAATAAAAAAAAAATATGTCGGTACTCTTACATCATTATTAATTACCCAATGGGTAATTAACGACTGCTATTTTCTGCAACAACCGGGACCAACGGCTTTACGTGCCTATTCCAAAGCATGGAGGAGTTCGATTTTTATATTAAGTTACCTGTAATTGAGTAGTACTAAACTGGCAAGATTGCAAACCGAATGAAACATGGAAGGATCCTCCTATCACAACCTTTACTGCATAAACTGCATTAGATTTTATATGAGTTAGGTTACAATCTGTTCTTATAAAACAAGGTTTTCAGCATTGACCTAGAAGAATAGACAAGAACGTTTATACATACCACTTGTTCAAATTCTAGAATGAGAGACCTAAAGTTCACTGCAGCCGCTGCAGCGCTTAAACATTTATGTCGTCTAATCAACAGACAGGCATCGCAGCGCCAGATTGTCTATCAGTCAAAGACAACGCAGTGTGTATCAAGATGGCGTCTATGATTGTAGAAGCCGTGGCACAGAAATGAAAAAATATCTTTTCTATTCTATTATCACGATATAACTACCTAATAATGACTTGAATAACAATTAATTTCATTTACTTGACAACTGAATTGTACTAAACGTTTAGGTGTACACTTTGAAAAGAAATAAAGAACTATTTTCGCCGCTCCGCACGCGCGTAAGCCATGTGAATGTCAAAGCCACACTTAAGCAAGGTGCCGAGTCGACTCCGCAGATGAGTCCAACATAGTGTGTGTCCGGAACGATAGATAGATAGGGGTCTAGTATAACGTTATACATCGCTGTTTTTTAGAAACTTATATGTAAATGTAGAATGAACTTAAAAATAAAATTTAATTAAAAAATATCAGGGCTGTACGATATTTTTGCTCTCAAGTATATTTTATTGAAGTCTCCAACCCACATAGTTCCTCTTCACTACCGATAAACTCCATAGTATCGTACAAACCCATTACCGAATGATAGGACGCACGCATCAGTTTCTTTTGCTGTGCTACTATTTATACATTAGACGACATTGGATAGTATCAGCCCATTGGAAGTTGTCCAAATCACTAATGTTCCCACTCGTATTAACTGTATAAATAGTGGGAAGTGTTTTATCAAAATACTGCATTAGCGTGAAGTCATATGTTTATTTGCAGCTCTATACTGACGAGTACAAGGACTTGATAGTGAGCGAAATATTTGTTTATTGTCTCACGCCTAGTAGTGTAGTGGTTAGATGGTCGATCTTTTAGACCTAAAGATCACGGGTTTGGTTCTCAGTGAAGGAACGGTCGAACTCCGAACTTGTTTGACATTTTCAGCTCATAAACGTCCCACAGGTGGACAAAGGCTTTATTTACTACATGGACAGCACATACAGTGTAGGTAGGTGGAATTTAAATAGGTTTTAACGTTAGTTTAAAGAATGGATAACCGTGACGCTTACCGGTGAAAGAATACTACCACCCCCTATCTTCCCTTAGGTGTCATAAAAGGTGACTAACGGACTAAAGACTGGACATACATCCAACAGTATAGAGCGGGCGGAGCGATGGGCTTACCACCTGTCACGCTGAGCACATGTGCAGTCGCTATTCGGTAAAAAGTGGACTATGGCAGGGGACTGCTTTTGCGGTCCTCATTGCCTTCTTCGGAGATAACAGACGTAAATATGTATGTATTAAAGACTGGCTGGTGTGGTGGCGGCTCATCAAAGGAATACACCAACCCGTGTCTTCACTTATGTGTCGTTAGAGGCGACTAACGGACTAAAGACTGCATACACCTAACAGTATGGAGCGACGATGAGCTCACTACCTATCATGTTGAGCACATGTGCAGTTGATTTGGTGAAATATAGACTAATTGCCGTACTCAGAGACTTCAATTAAGATTCTTTCCTTCTCTATTTAGCACGATGCATAAGAAAGTAAACCGCAAGAGACTTAATTGTCATTAAAACTTAATTGACGTCGCTGATTAAGGCAGTAAAGCAGAGGACTGATTGTTCGGTCAATCAATCAATCAATCAATCAATCAATCATTTAATTGCAAAACATGTGGTTTGACAAAGGTCTTATACTTAAAATGTGCCGTTACATGCTGCCATATACAAACGGCGTGCAAATATTTTAAATATCAACATAATTTAATAGCTATTTATATAAAGAAAAACAGCATAAGGCAAGTATTAATTACAAAATGCATCTACATAAGTCATAATTATAATTATATAATGTCGAAAAAAAAAAACGTAATACTATATTATTTACATAATTGTTTTGTCACATAAAAAATCTGAAACACAGTAATAATTTTTCACCAATAATATTTCCTTAATTTACCTTTAAATTTAAATAGCGTTAAACTTGTCAATTCAGATGGGAGTTTGTTGTACATACGAATGGCCATGCAATATGAATTTTTAGAATATAATTTCAGCCTTTGGCATGGAATACGTAATTTATCACCTATTCTCCCTCTATGGCCATAGTCATTATTTGTTTTAAAAAAGTACAAATGTTTCTTAACAAACAAGCAAGTTTCTAAAATATATAGACAGTGGAGTGGCAGAATTCCTAGTTCAATGAATAAAGGTTTGCAACTATCTAAGTATCCCGCACCACATATCGCTCTTATGCATTTTTTTTGGAGTCTAAATAAAAAGATAATATCAGTACTATTACCCCATAGTATGATGCCATAGCGTAATAAGGAGGAAACGTAGCCATGATATGCCAGGGCAGCCTTTCTAGATACACTTTGCTTGATTCTCTTTAAGGCATATACAAATCTGTCTAATTTGCTAAGTAGAGTCTGAATAAGACATTTCCAACTACAAAATCTATCCACCGTCAAGCCTAAAAATTTAATATTGTCAACTTCTTCAATGTATTTATTATTATACTCTAGGTTCAATTTTATGTCGTTCTTACTTCTAGCCTGAAAAGTCATAAGTTTAGTTTTGTCAACATCTATGTAAAGGTTGTTGGCTTGTAGCCATTTGTCAACGTTTTCCAAATTGTTCTTTGCCAGAGCAGTAAGCTCGTCACTGTTTCTGCTCTTGATTACTAATGTAGTATCGTCAGCGAATAGAATGCTTTGCGCACTACATGCTAATGGTAGGTCGTTTATGTAGATAAGGAACAGGAGTGGACCCAGTATGCTTCCTTGCGGTACTCCACAACTATTCGGACGACTACTGGACCTGAAGACAGTCTTGGTTTTTCCAGAAATTTTTGAGATTTCTACATATTGTTCCCGATTACACAGGTATGATCCTAACCAAGAGTGAGCATTACCCCTGATTCCATATTTATCAAGTTTGCTTAACAAAATTCTGTGAGAGACGAAATCAAAGGCCTTGCTCATGTCCAGAAAAATCGCTGCAGTTTTACTGCCTAAGTTTAGATTACTTGTTATGTGATAAATCAAGTGAAAACATGCTAAACTCGTGGACTTCCCCTTTCTAAAACCGAATTGTGCGCAAGTTAATAAGTTATGTGATTCTATGAAACTTTGTATTTTGCCATACATAACCTTTTCAAACAATTTCGACAATGTAGGAATGAGGGTTATGGGTCTATAGTTGTTAATGTCGTCGTAAGGACCTTTTTTGTGTAAAGGTTTAACCACCGATTGTTTCAGACGAGACGGGAAATGCCCTTCTAAAAAAGAGAGATTCAGGATGTGAGTTAAAGCTGTTACTATATACGTGGCACTTTCAACAATCACTTTAACGTTAATATCGTCATATCCAGTTGAGTTTGTCTTTTTCATTTTTTTAATAATTTTTAATACGTCAGGTTCGTTTACTGCTGTTAAAAAGATACTACTGGGATTATTAACAATATTATGTGTCAAATTAGAATTATTAGAATCTGTATGTTTATTTGTCATGTCAATAAAATGATTATTTAGTGTTTCGGAAATAACTTGAGAATCTATTATTACCTTACCACTATCTAGTTTTAGTTCTTGTATATTACTGTCAAAATGCTTATGATTTATATTATTTTTTATTACATTCCAGGAAGCTTTGCAAGCATTTTTAGAGTTTATTATATATTTCGTGTTCACAGATCGCTGAGCCTGTGATATGCATTTTTGTAATAGGGTAGCATAGTCGCTATATCTTTTCTTATTACGGGCTTTGTTTGCGGAAGACATTCGATATTTTAGATAAAGTCGCCTCTTGTTAATGCAGCTTCGTTTTAATCCTTTACTTAGCCATATGTTACTCTTCTGTTTGGCCACCATTTTGACTGTAACTACTGGGAAACATAAGTTGTAAAAAAGTTTCACTAAATCGTGAAAAATATTAAAAGCTTTTTCTGTACCTGTTTCCTGTAGGACTTCACTAAATGATAATGAAGACATGCAGTTTAACATTTTTTTACGGTTCTCCTTACACATGTCTCTCTTTTTTTCAAACCAAAACGTAGGCTTTTTAACAAAATTATGAACTTCTATTTGCATTTTAACACTTTGACCTATTTCGTGATCTGATAAACAAAGGCAATGCAATTTAGGAAAAACTTCTGTCAGGTTACTAGCTATAATGTCAAGACATGCCTTTTTCCTAGTTGCTTGGGTAATATGGCTCGTAATATTGTGATTCGATAAAATACTAATTAATTCTCTTGAGTACTGGTTGTCTTGCAGCAAGTCAATATTCCAGTCTCCGCAGAGAATAATATTCTTGTTGCGTTTCTTTACTATTTTATTTAGCAAAGCTTGCATTTGATTGAGGAATATTTCTACTTTAGATTGAGGCGTTCGATATATACAAAAAATTAATAAGTTGTGCTGTGGTATCTCTATGGCACAACATTCAAATGAGTAAAGTAAAGACTCGTGTACAAAGACGTGTTTGTATTCTATTTTATTATTCACCAGAATACAAGTACCGCCCCTTCGGTTTTTTCTACAAAAAGCTGATGCTATCTTATAATTGTTGATATTTAAGTTCTTTTCAGAGCCCGATTTCATAAACGTTTCGGACAAGCAAATTACATCAACATTCTAGCTTTAATTCGTCAATAGTTACTTCAAGCAAGTCGCGTTTCTTCTGTATAAATAAGACTAATTGTTTCTTATGCTCGAAAAAATGTTTTTTCTTTTTCTTCCTTAGGTATAGGTACCAGCTTAACACTCTCAAAATAAGACGGAATTGTTTTTTGTTTCCAAACTTTTTTTGTTATTGTTTGTTTATGCTGATTGTTAGCAACATTACTACTACTACGTGAGACGAAAGTCTTTATCACATGTGGTGCAAGGTACTTTTCTTGATAAGTTAAATAATCTAATTCGATATTAATTTTGTTACATAATTCTTTTATAAATCATTTAGAGAGTCTATAGTTTGTAAAGGCATTGTTTTAACTGGTAAATATTTCTATAAAACGGCAATAAGAATAGTTACTTAATAACATTTTCATATTATAGTTCAGAGCATTTACATTAAGATATGGGTTATATTGTACATTAACAATGTATACTTGAAAGTCCCTTAATTTGTATAATGCTGTCCCCAGTTCAGAGAATAATAAATAAGGATTAGAGTCATTTGACCCCAGTGCCAATACAACAATATCATTCTTGTCTAGACTACTGTGAATGTCGTTACAACTGTTTAATATTTGCGAACACGAAGCTCCCGGCTTGCATATAGTTGTGATCGAGTATGGTATTGTATAATTTATCGATACGGGTGTGTTACAGTGTATTGGAGACGATCTCGCCATTGTATTTTTCTGCACATTTTTTCGTCTTATTGGGGTAATAGATTTGTTTGTGTTTCCGATTTCTGTAGCAATTTTCTTCAGCATTTCTATTTGTCTTTCTTGATTTTCAATTATTTTTTTTAATTTGCTATTTTCACTATTTAAGTTTTCTATTTGTTGTTCTACGCTTTCTAGTGTATTTTTTAATCTTTCTATTTCGATTAAATTATTTTCAGTTTGTGAATTGTTTGGTATATTGTGGGTATCGCTCTGAATACTGAGCATTGTCGTATCCATTAGTGATGAATTTAAAGAAGTTTTGTCAATATTTGACAAGTCGAAGTCGGAATGCGATCGAATTAATTTTCGTGGACGAATTGTAATATTGCTTTGGTCCTCATGGTCAACCGTCCTAGGTTTCTTCTGTTCTGTGGTTGATCTGTGGTTTATAGTATATCTGCATATTTCACATTTTCTTCGATAAATCGATGTGTTATTATTTACATCGATAATAACGAATAGACATTTTTATTTTTCAACATATTTCAAGTGAAGCAACATCAACAACCCATAAATAAGGCAGGAGCAGACAAGAGGAAGTGGATAGTAGAGATCGAGACAAATGGCCACCCATTTACTTTGATATAGGACTTTCCTGTATAAAAAATATCTGTTAGATATATAATTTAGTAGTTGAAACTAGCGACCCCCTTCGTAAGTATAACGCTATAAAAATTTTGTATGGTGAAGGTGAAAGAAAATTATATTAGGTACTTTATTTTATTTATGCTATACAGAATAGGCCAAAGACTCCACAGCTTTAGGTGTATAAAAATAACACGACATTTAGAAAAGAATGTATCTTTACCAGGTCATACAATGAATTAGTCATCATACAATATCATCGTAATCGTGAAAGAATACTACCACAACCTCGCTTCCCTTGGGTGTTGTAACAGCTTAAAGCGGCGATGGGCTCACCACCTGTCACGCTGAGCACATGTACAGTCGCTATTTGGTAAAAAGTGGACTATGGTAGAGGACTGCTTTTGTGGTCCTCATTGCCTAGTTTCTGACTACCCCTTCAACGCGCGGGGGCATGTTCAAGAATGAATAAATTTACTGAAGCAGCATTAGCACAGTATAAATATATTTATACTGTGGCATTAGTCACACGTCAACCATACTCTACGCGCCAACCTCCATGAAGTTTTAATGCCAACCTCATTATGCATCATTTATTGGTTTTTACCGCCTCTTTTTGTACGTAATTCTGAACAATAGAAAAGTATTTTACAAATCCACTGATTTAATTTGTCTAATAAAGCCTGAACCCCTTTATACTATAAATAGTGGTAATACCCCTAATTTTTAATTGTTTTAGGGCCGATTTTTCAATTGACAGATAAAACTTATTTATCTGCGTATTACACAACCATTTAAAAAGGTATTAGTCATATCATGCCTTTTGTTTCTTAACAGGTGACATTTTAATTAGTCGCGTAATACTTTATCAGACGGATAAGTTTTACCCGAGGATGGAAAAATCAGCCCTTAATGAAATTAAGGGAAAGTTCCACCTATGAAACAACAACTTTCTCCAAGAAAACAATGTGCAAAAATGACAAAAAAATTTTGACCTCTATACTATTTGTTGTCAGCTGATCGGAAAAATTTGTATGGGGGGAGGTCGACATTTTTTTGTCATTTTTACACATAGGTTTTTTGTGGAATGTTGTTCAGTTTCATGGGTGGAACGCACCCTAAATTTATTTTTCAGATGGGGGCGACCTGCGGAATATTAATACAAATATTTTCATGTAAGAACTATTGTTTCATGCATAAAATTAAGAAAGTTGTCGATAAAATATGTTTTTAGGAGTCATTAGATTTATGTATTGTTTGTTACTGTTTAAAGAATTTGTTTCAAGTTTCAACAAGGCCATGACCTTTTTCAATGATCAGGGTAACTTACAATGAAGTTCTTTTAATGTATTATGAATTAGTATTCAGCGCATAGTACAAGTGACATAAAAATACGTAAATTTTCACAACTTCGTGCAGAACCCCTATACATTAAGATCCATTCTACCCTTGCATTTGGAAGGTACGCGGAATGTTTCGTATACGCTCTCAAAACCTCTTTTGCCTACTGAAAGTTCCCTAGAACGCCACTGCGGCTTACTCACCCAGAATAAAGGGATTAGCGGCCCTTTACTCATTTTGTTGCAGTTCAATGCACACAAAAAGATATATTATAATGAAACGTTTAGTGCTTAACTATCCTTAAACAAAGTTGAAACCGCAAAAGTTTATAAGAGCACCACAAATTAAATAAATATGTGGTGAGTGTAACTATATGTATCCGAAATATTTTCAGGTTTTTTTTAACTATTTTTAACCATGAAACAGCTACCGCAAACAGAAATAGAGCACTACTGCATCCAGGTCAAGCTGTTACACCAGAACGAACTTCATATTCCATTTATCTGATGGCCACTGGCGAATTTCGACTAATAAGGCTCTTCGCACACGACGACGGATGTCGGAGCGACATGCGGCCACGTCAATGCGTCAATGAGGCTGCCGCAGTAACGTGCGCAGCAGCTGTGACGTCGACTAGTGACGTCATTGTAATTTGTGTAGGCGTCACCGTTAACAGTGTCGCGTAGCGGTGAAAGAATGCTACCACCCCCTCTCTTCCCTTGGGTGTCATTCAAGGCGACTAACAGACTAAAAACTGCACATACATCTAACAGCATAGAGCGACGATGGGCTCACCACCTGTCACGCTAAGCACCTGTGCAGTCGATATTTGGTGAAAAGTGGACTATGGTAGAGGACTGCTTTTGCTGTCCTCATTGCCTTGTCTCTGACTAACCTATAATAGTAGTGATTATGTATGTATGTATGTATGTAGGCGTCACGCTGTTGTGGCCAGTGACGTCACACAACTCGCGACCCCACCACAGCCTCGGCCCGCGCCGTACTCAGTTAGTGGACGCACGTTTCCCAAATAAATCATAATAAGGTACCAATATAGGTACACAGTCAAGGTCACAAGGAAGAAAAGAAGTCTTTTTTTAGCAAGGCTGCCCTACTACCACGAAGCTATAAGCAACATTATGTGTATTCAATATTATCTGAAAAAAATATTGGACGTAGGTACTTTTAAGAAGACATAATGAAATCATATAACCTCCAAAAGTGTACTGTTTTAAGCAATAGATTCTATGGTATTCTAAAACGATCAACTTTATTCTCTAGCAAAAAGTTTAAAGTTACTACGACTCGCGTGTGCCTTATAACAGTCGGCTTGTTCGTGAGCCATGTGCTATAGCGGCTCACTAAAATAATACTTCCAACCCCTCTCTTGCGGTGATGAGCTCACCACCTATCACGCTGAGCACATGTGCAGTTGTAATTTGGTGAAACGTGGACTATGACAGTGAACTGCTTCAGCGGTTCTCATGGCCTAGTCTCAAAGCATTGACGCGCATTACTGTCACCCGTGTATGCTTCTACGTGCGGTTGTATATGTCGCAGTGATAAAATAAAAACAGAGATTTGATCAATTCCCTAAGTGATTTGATCAAATCACGAATCAAATAACGAATTGCGATCCTCTTTCACCTGGGTGAAAGAGGATCAATCGGGGTCAGTACGTGAGGGTAGTTTTGTTTTCTTTCGTACTGGTTCATCGATATGCTAACTATCTGGAGGAACTAGAGCTTGATGACTCTGCTAGCATTGCCGCGTCCACGTCCACTAATACGGCTGACATAAGACCACGTCCAACACTACAAGACGCACGTCGTTCATGCAGAAATCCTCCCGCGGGTTTCCATTTGTAGTGAAAATACATTGTGTTTTCTCACGACATGTACGATGTGGCCGTGAGTTGTTTGTTGCCAATATTAGCTCACAAGGGGCAATGAGCTGTCGACCACTGAGGTTATTTGTCAATGCACTAGTGTCTTCCTCTCCTGAATCTTCATCTGAATGCACGGCGGGCGCGGGAGGTTCTATAAATATCTGCTGAGGCTCGAGATCCTCATCTTCTTCCAAAATAACCAGTGCTTCGTGAATATTGCATCTGAACAGAGGAGAAAAAGTGTTTACTTAGAGGAATTTTGCACGAGCGAAAGAAAAAAAAGTTTTTAACATCAAAAAAGTAAAAAATTGGAAAGACACGGTGAGCGGCTAGGGGTACCATGTGGTACCAGCAAGTTTAACAAACAAATTTTTCGACATAACTATCAATTGAGCTAAACTAACTATATCACACGATCAAAACACTTATAAAGAACACATAATCGTAATAATTTTGTTGTTTTGCTATGAAATGAAAAAAATATAGATACTTACTTGAATATCTCGTCCATTTTCTCGAGAAATTTCTGACACTTTCACTTCTTCAATCAATTTCACTCAACTAAAAACAATAATTGTCAAAATCGGATTTACTACAAATAGGCCACACCTCATTGTTCCGATTGCACTAATTAGCGTGCATCTAACACATCACGCGTCTACGTACAGCGACCATATAAAATGCGCGAAAAAATGGTCCCTTTTGGTACCACTAGTCTATAATGGGTTAACATCCTCCGTGATTTGATCAAATCAGTTAGGGAATTGATCAAATCTCTGTTTTTATCACATCCCTGCGACATATACAACTCCTTGCGATGTAAATGTCGCATTGACGCACACCGCCACCACACCCGTCATCGTGTGTGACTCGCCTAAGCCCAATCGCATAACGCTCTTTGCGTGGTTCTGACACTGTATTTTGGCGCTTTGTGACTACGGCTAGCTTTTCCCAGAATGCTACATTGCTGTGGGCCAGTCGGGGAGTTAAGTAATTAGCTGTTTAATATGTGACCGTCGCAGTGTTGAATATCTGAGGGTTGTGCACAATGTACAATAGTAAATAATAGCACGGTATGTGTACAGTCGAGAAGAGTCCACTTTTCGACAATAATCGCTTGCATATGATCTACGCGCACGCTAGTATCAACAAAATCTGCCGTATACCACCTTAAGAGGAAACACTACGTCGAAGTGGCATGCCAAATTCTCATACAAAACACAGAAAAACGACGCTTCGTAGTCCCCTGTTTCCTCCTTCAGAACTGGACCAATTTTTATAACATTTTCAGCATCGGTTAAAGAAAGAGATTTTCTGTGTCTGTTTGTTTGATTTCCTTTTTTTAAGAAGCCACTTAATGTTTCTGAAGACGCCTTAAAACGGAGTGATTTTGCTAAACTTTGAAGGATCCTGGTTCTAAATAAATTACTTGATCCAAAAAAAATCAAACATACAGACATTTATTTATTTTTTTATTTAAAACAACGAAACTTAATACTGTCATTACAGGTAAAAATCCAATGCGACAGTATAAAGCACTTATAAAATTTCCAAACCTAACCTATCACAATAGAATTTTTTTCATTAGATAATCTCTTACTTTAACCGATGCTGAAAAAGTAGGCAGGTAATAAAAATTGATCCATTTCTGAAGGAGAAAACAGGGGCCTACGAAACCTCGTTTTTCTGTGTTTTGTATAAAAATTTTGCATGCCACGTCGACACGTAGTGTTTCCTCTTAAGGCGCTCTTTTCCCGTTTTTAACAATTTCGATTGATTGTACCACCACCAATATAAAACAAACAGTTCTAAAATTCATATAATAATATAGTTGAACAAATTATTAACTAATGACGCAGAAGAAGTAATGAAAGTAATTTTCACTTTTTTTTTCCTAAATAGGCAAAAAAACTATAAAACGCGCCTATCGCGCCGCTTCGCTGATACACACCCATCCCGTCGAAAGAGTAAAATACAGGGATCTAAATAGTTTGTTAAAAACATTTTTAAAAAACGTTCATTTAGCTGACTTATTGCGATTTAAAAGTCTACTATAGAAAGTTTAAAATAGCAATAACTCAGTTAAATAAACGTTTTTTTATGCTTTAAACAAACTATTTAGATCCCTGTATTTTACTATAGCGTGCAAAGTTTCATTAAAATTGATAAATCAGTTTTTAAAAATTTCGACTTGTAATTTTGTACAGGAAATCGAAATGCGTGAACCCTCGTAAAGACAGAAACATGATTGGTAATACTTCACTCGTTAGAAAAAAAATTCAAAGATAGCTCTGTCAACATTTTAAAAGAGCTGTAAGTCAGATAACACATTAAAAAATGACTTAATTTTTTTATCAATAGAAGAATCTTTTTATTATCTAGTGAATGCAAAAAACACTTTTTTTTTATTTCACTTATTTTTTACACCCGTCCCGTCCCGTCGTCGGTCGTGCCGTCCGCGTCGAGAGAGCGAAGAGAAGTGCTCGGAATACCTCGCCTTAACCCTAAACTGAAATAAAATAAAATAAATACTGTGATAATAGTAAGGCGGAGTGTTTAACAAGTTCGCTACGAAAGAGGATGGTCAGGAGTTGGCTTTAAAGTCAACAGACTATTATTAGTGGTAATCTGCACATTGTGCTATTTATGCAACCTTGTCGCGTAGCGGTGAAAGAATACTGCCACCTCCTCTCTTCTCTTGGGTGGCGTAAAAGGCAACTAACGGACTAAAGACTGCACATACATACAACAGCATAGAGCAGCGATGGGCTCGCCACTTGTCTCGCTGAGCACATGTCGCTATTTGGTGAAAAGTGGACTATGGTAGAGGCCTGCTTTTGCTGTTCTCATTGCCTAGTCTCTGACTAACCCTTCGGGGATAACAGTCGTGATTATTTGTATGTATGTTTATGCAATAGCAGATGAAAACGAGAGCATTTGACAATATGGTTTAGTACCTTGTAAAATATGGAGTGGCTTGCAGTGCGACAAAATCGACTAAATAAAATAAAATATCACAGATATTGAAACATTGTAAAAAAAATACTACATACCTCAGGTTGGAACTGGGCCCACGTCCCACACAGTACGGACGACTGCGCTGATCATTTCCCAACCAGCAAAACAGTCTCGGGATGCGCACTTTATTAGAGTGGTAGGCTTACAGGGCTCTTATAATTGTTTTGTAACATGTCATCGATATTATATTAGTCACGGACTCAAGAACACTCAGTATTATTGTTTAGTCTCATTTAAGTATTGAAAAGCATTTTATTACACAATTTTAAGCCCCTTCCTCCTAAATTAACATTTACGAAGACTCATTGCACTTAAGAAAACCTGTTCTTATACCCCCATTCTCTAAGCTCATTTGATTTTATAATATTCTTACTGAATGCTATTGTAAAAATGTTATACTAATATCAGCATAACCTAAGAGTGTTGTAAGTATGTTTGTTTGCTATAAGAAGATTAACAGCAGTGATTTAGAAAGATCCGTTACCAAGGAATTTGGTTAGACATGTCGAAGTTTTTAACGCCGCAGTGAGACTGCAGTCGTTGAAATAGAACCAATCTGCATTGGACCAGTGTGGCGACGCCACCTACCTGCATATAGTTCAACACGAAGCAAACACCTTCCAACCGTGTCAACAGATGACGCCACAAAAACCAACTCAACGACATCTCCATACTAACAGAAAAATACTATGGGAAGCCTGCATCGCGATAGCGAAGTTACACCACCTTCTTCGCCATAGATAGCACCTCCAACTAACATCCGTTGGACCTCGGTCCCCGAGCCATAACACCCAGCTCGAAGGAAGATCTTTCTCATGCAGGTAGAGGTGGCGCCGCCACAACCAGAAATGGTGGTACAACAATTTGCACATGTCCAGGTTTGAGCTCAGTCGTGGAACACATTGGTTGATGATGATGTACAAGACTTAACTTGTAGATAGCCAAACAATAAATAATAAAATTTACCTACAGATTTGATTTTCAAAACTTACTAATAGGCATATTTTAGTTAACACTAAAACTGACACAAAAATTTTGAGTTTTGCTTTTTTAACATAATTAGGTAAATTTTATGTTGGGTTACCAGGTATTAACTTAAAACTGGCTAACATTTTATTTTTAACGAGAAAACAAATGAACACTTGAGTAAATTAACGCTCTGTTTTAAGCGCTTTTCCACTACACTTCCAAATCCGCCATTATACGCAATTACGAGGGCCATAACCCTAACTAGGCGTAGTTGGTTAATTCGTTAATTTATGTACCGCTAGCCCATCCCGAGTCTAAGTTATCCTTAACGGTTGCGGTAGTGCTCAGTTAGTGGGAGTTAACGGCCTTTGAGCGGATCAGACGGTATATTTAATATGTTAAAAGGTAACAATCATTTATCTATAATATTTATATATAAGTAGGTAAATAATAGTAGTGTGTGTATAAATAAACCAAATAAGTTTTCCTACGCTCACACCAATTATTTAGCCCAAGAGAAGCTTTGTTATAAAACAGACAACGGATAAACATACTTAAAATACATAAATACATACTTAGTATACATAGAAAACACCCAGAAACGAGACAATTTAGAACCCGGGTCCTCAGAGATGGCGACACCATGAACACCGGTGTACAAACCACTCGACCAAGGAGGTCGTCAAATAAAAGAATACTATTACCCACTCTCTTTCCTTGGGTGTCGTAAAAACCGACTAACGGATTAATGCTGCACATATCCAACAGAATAGAGCGGCGATGAGCTCACCACCTATCACGCTGAGCACATGTACAGTTGTACTTTAGTGAAATGTGGGCTATGGCAGTGGACTGCTCTTGTGATCCTCATTGTCTGGTCTCTGACTTACCCTACGTAGCACCCTAGCGACACGTGAATAGAAGTGCAAGAGTAGACGCCCTAGAGTAGATAGAGCAACGATCCTCGCAAGGTGGCTGGCAAGATCTGGATGAGAGTAGCCGCGGATCATGCTCAGTGGCTTGCTTATGGAGTGCCCTATGTCTAGCAGTTGACAAGTGTAGGCTTATGATGATGATCATGATTAAATTTTAACCTCTGTGGTCTAGTGGCTAAGCCACCGGTCTCAGACCCAGAGGTCCCGGATTCGATTGCCAGCGGGGGGTACATCTTTGTGTGCTCGGTTTGGTTGGTGGTTAGGCTGTTAAGTCCGCCTGGCTAGCTACCACCATCTTATCTAAGTCTGTCGTCATAACAACGATGTTAATAGCATTGTTATGTTCCGACAATAGGGATATGATAGCCAGTTCCTCAGTGATTGAGGATTCCGGGTGAAGCGCGCTTGCACCTTTGGCCTTATCGTCACTTACCATCAGGTGAGATGGAGGCCAAGCGCTTAACCGTTGTAGAATAAAAAAATTTTTTTTTAAATTTGTTTACGCTCACAACAATTATCTAGACCGAGATGAGTATTCTTTTGAAACTCTTTAATATGGTAAGATAACGGATAGATATACATAAACACAGAAAAAACATCCAGAGCCGAAATCAATTAAGAAAAACAGTTTTTCTCTAAACTGACCCGATCGGGAATTGAACCCGGGACCTCAGAGATGGCGCGACGCCAGACCCGGCGTGCTAACCACTCGACCATGGAGGTCGTCAACGATGATGATGATGATGCCCTCTTGGTTCTCTTATCCGTGCTTTGGAAGGCAAGTAGAGCCGTTGGTCCCGGTTTCTGTCATAAGATGGCAGCCTATAAAAACCAACCTACACGCAATGGGTCAGTGTAGTGGGTTATGGCCTAATCTCAACATGTGTTCAGCTGTCCATGTGCCCAGCAGTGTGACGTTTATAGGCTGATGATAATGATGACGAAACGTCACCTCTACAATATAAGTAAGACCAAAAGAAACAAATAACTACTAATTAAACTTGATTTGAACATGAAATCATGTCAATTTTTTTTTTTGTAATATTTTTGTATGTATTTTAGCTTTAAGTACCTACATTATCCTATCCTACTATATAACATCACATCACACTAATATTATAAAGGCGAAAGTTTGATAGTGTGTGTATGTTTGTTACTCTTTCACGTAAAAACTACTGAATGCATTTGGATGAATCAATCATTCTCAAGTGGGTAAATTTATTAGTAACAGGTACTTATGAAAATTTATACTAGGCTCCATAAAATAAATAATTCTTTTAAGGGTCTGTGTGTAAGATTTTACAACAAAGTACCAAATGATATTCAGAAATTAGATCTTAATAAATTTAAAATCAAAATCAGAGAAAAGCTTTATAAAAAAGCTTATTATAAAGTGTCAGATTACACAGAAGACAAAACAGCTTGGATCTGAAATGCTTCAAGCACTCCAACAGCTATTTCTAATTGTCTTTATTTAATTGATACTACATTGTATGTATTGTAATTTTGTATTGCATCATTTTTTTTTATTTTTAAATTCATATTTTGTATTGACGGTTAAAAAATTAAGTCCTGAATGGGTGGTAGGTTAAAAAAGATTTGGACGATTCAAAGTACTTATTAATTGAGTTTATTGAATAAATATATTTTGACTTGACTTGACTTGTCAGTTGTATGTCCTTACGGCAATGTCAGCTTTTCATTTTTCTGAACAAAATTTCACATCAAATGTTAAAATTCATGGTCTTCCTTTTATTTGTGACACTATGTTATTTAGCAACAAATAATCCTTATGATGAAGCATTTCGATCGGTATGATAAAGCTACAAAGTTATTATTTTTATCATGTAACGGGTTCGTTTACCGGTTCAACCATGTAATTATTTAAACATCTATGAATGCAGTTTAAATTGTATTTTAAATTCAAATAATGTCTTCTTTCAGTAAAATGTTCTGTCTACAATATTCAAGGTACTTTCCCTCCATGTGGCATATCCGTGGGACGCCCTGTATTCGGAGTGAATATTGTTAGCTCGTATTGTGTTAGCCTGAACGCACCTGGTTAAATATAAAAATGTTGAACGTTAGGCAAATAACTTCTAACTATGACCACCAACACCTTAGTCTCCCTGTGACCACAGACGTCAGGAAAACCAAAAACTATGTATTGTTTTGCAAGTTTTGATCCGTAAAAAGTTTTTGATTTCAATATACGGAGTGGCCTATCTGCACACTATCACTTAATCTGTGTTACACCATCGATCTCCCAGTGACCGTAAAGCGCAAACTACAAACTCCAGGATCCAATAAAACACGGTTCCGCTAACTTTTCAGTGTCTATAAATTTTATGAGAAAAGTTCGTAACTAAATCTAGATAGTTTATAGTCTGCTAACCAATATGGAGAGCACACTCGGTGACAATATAGTGCATTTACGCGTAGTTCTGAATCTTTTATTTTATTTGGACAACCAAGAAGACATACACCTTATATGCTAACATTACATTTTGTATTATTTAACCTTTTATGTACGAAAGGCGTCATATGATGCCAAAAGCAAAGCGGGCTTCTAATTCGGAAGGCATCATATGATGTTTTGGCATAGGCAGTATAGAATCAAGATTTTCGTTTACATTATCTTTTTTTTTATTTTTTTATTTAACAGTTCAAAAAATACAATAAAAAATATTTAATCTAATAGCATTACCTTAAACCACTGAGGTTTGTCTGTAATGCCTATGTGATATACGTCGGCGTTGAACAGGTATGGACGTGCAAAACTAATAATAATCTTCAATCAATCAAATATTACATGTTAACAAACAAATATTAAAAAAAACAAAAAAATGTATTTTTAAAGAATTCTTTTGAGATTAACGTAAGCGTAACAATGAATAAAAACGTAATGTTCTAATTAACAGGAGCTCACATCTGGAGAAAGAAATTTTTGAGTTGTGTTTTAAAATTATCCTGATTTAAATTATCGAGGGCCGGCGGTAGTTCGTTTATTAGTCGAGGAACCAAGTAGCGCGTCGTTCTCTCGAAGTACAGGTTTTTTGCGCGCGTAGTGCATAGCCGACCTTGAGTTATTGCTCGTGTTAATATAGGATGTTCAATTTTTTTTCTAAACTCAGGATCAAAATAATTTTCTTTTAACAAACTAAGTTTAAATTGATTATGGACCGTGAGCACCTTGCAGTGTTTAAAAAGGCCTATTTCGTCGTCATTGTACTGTATCTTTACAGCCGTAGACACAATATTTTTTAATATTCTAAGTTGTAGTTTGTAGATTTTCTCAACATATGTATGAAACGTGCGACCGTAACTACTGAGACAATATTGAATGTAAGACCCGGCAAGGGAATGATACAACATTAGCTTAACCTTGTAGGGAATACGATTTTTTTAAATTTTTATCTGTGCTAAGAATTGTCGCAGTTTTCAACAGACATGATCAATATGAAGCCCTCAGTTAAACCCGCTATCCATCCTAAGGCCGAGGTACGTGTGAGAGTTAACTAGTTCAATTGCAGGACAGTTGCAGGCAGTGGTATGAGATGAATGTAAACAATTGTGATTGTGGGCCATTATGTTTCCAACCGGGGCGTGTTTTAGATACGGCGATTTTATATGCATAAGTTTGGTCTTGTCAGGGTTTAAGACGAGGCCAGCATCATGGCACCACTTAGCCACGTCGTCAAAATCCGCCTGCATTAACTCACAAGCTTCACTTAGATTTTTCCTTCCAATAACTAGGCATGTATCATCGGCAAACTGATAGCACGTACAGCTGGTAACACATCCGCTCATGTCGTTCACGTACGACAAAAAGTGAAGCGGTCCTAAAACCGATCCCTGCGCCGTGCCTTGAGAGACATTTACGCAATTACTACGAGTACCTGCCACTTCTACACAGAACGTACGGTTGTACAAATAGTTCTTACACCAGTTATACAGTGGTCCTCGGATACCACACTGGTCGAGCTTAAGCAAGAGTTTTGAGTGATTGAGGGTATCGAATGCCCGAGAGAAGTCGATAAAAACTCTTAACACGTTCTTTTTGTCATTGAGATATTTATTTACTTCATCGGTGAATTTAGAAATAAGGTCAAATGTGCCCTTCCCCTGCTGAAAGCCAAACTGGTTGGGATAAATAATATCGTGTTTATTGTAGAATGACTGTATTTGTGTACAAATATTTTTTTCTATTATCTTATCGATAGATGAGAGGGGTGTTATGGGGCGGTAGTTCTCATAGTTGTCTCGTTTTCCTTTTTTAAATATAGGTCGCACGCATCCGCTTTTTAAGTCTACAGGATATAAACCTTGTTTAACGCTGCAGTTAATAAGATTTGCTATAGCACCTGAGACTTTCTCATCTACGATTTTAACTTCAGATAACTTAATTGCATCTAATCCTGGAGCCTTGTTAGAATCAAGTTTTTTTATAATATTGTGTATTTTCTTACTAGTTGCCCTTTGAAAGACTATACTACAATTAGTAGATTCTGAGCCCTTTCTAGTATCAAGCAGCCTGGTATCACAATTATGTGACATGTTTTTTACAATTTTGTCGAAGGAGCTAGCAAAATTATGTGCAATTTGTTTTTCAGTCAAACCTTGTGCATTAAATGCATTGAGTATTGCTTGGTCTATAGACAATGTTATTCGCTAACATCTTATTAATTATTTGGTATACTTTTTTGGAATTTTTAAAATTGTTTTTGATATAGTTGTTGTTGTTTATTGTTCATATAATATGAGTTCCTGCGCTGTTCTAGAATTTTGTGGACTTTATTTTATAATAATGTTGTAGTCTAATCTTAGTTTTGGGTCGTTTGGATTTTTTTTCCATAATCTAAATAAGTTATCTCGCTTGTCACAAAGGCGAACAATATTGCCGTCAATCCAAGGTACTCTAAAAGTGTTATGTTTTTTGTTTGTGCATTTTACGGACTGATTTCGTGCATTGTTAAATGAGTTATATATGAATTCTTAATTTTTGTCAGGATTATTTATTTCGTTGGTTTGGGACCAGTTTACCTTGCACAACTCTTCACTTAAAATGTTATTGTTCACTACTTTTTTTGTCGCCTAATGTATATGACTCGGAGCCACGCAGGTAAAAATTATTGCCCGGTGATCGGCTAGTACGAGATCGAGCGCTGCCGAGTATGGATCTAGTGTGGGAAAGCGCGCGAATATATGGTCAATACAAGTTTTAGTGATAATATTTAACCTTTGTTCAATCCTAGTATAATCTGTTATTCCACACGACAATCCAAGCTCGCTCAGTGTTTCCAGATATGAATCCCTGTATGAATTTTCGCAGTTTTCAAGTCGATATTTGTGTCACCTATAAGAGAAGCAAATTGTGTTTTAGTACAAAGGAGGAGATACACTTACGTAATTCTCTCACAAACAGTGTCTTAATAGATGACGGCGGCTTATAAACAGCACACACACTATATGTCTGTGACACACACCTACGCTTTGATTACAACCTAGTTTTAATATTCCAAATAGACTTTCGAAAGTAAAACTTTTTTGATTTATGACAGTAAATTTTAGATAGTTTTTTGTGTAAATTATAATCCCACCACCTTTTTTATGAGATCGCAGTAGTGTGTGCATATTATAGCCGGGTATATTATATAATTGGGAGATGCTTTCGCTTATTCCAACCTCCGTTAAAACTATAATATCCAACGGAAAAAGGCTACTATGAATAACTTG
Source organism: Scoparia ambigualis (assembly GCA_963921215.1). Lineage (NCBI taxonomy): Eukaryota > Metazoa > Arthropoda > Insecta > Lepidoptera > Crambidae > Scoparia > Scoparia ambigualis. Next base: position 3,519,213 of record OY992524.1, on the reverse strand, counting down.
CAACAGTTTAGTATAATTTTTAATTAACGACCTTATGTTTATGTGCAGACAAGAGAATCTTAGATTAGTTTGAGTAGGTAACAATTGAAAAAAACTATTAATATTACTACAATCTGAAACTTCCTTAATATGAGAAATAACCATTATGCATTAAACAAATAATAAAATCAAGTAAATAAAAATAAAAAGATGAAACACAAAATTTTATACTTAAGCCGCAATGTAGGTAGGTAAGTACTTACACCTGAGGTTGTTGTTTAATTAATTTTACGTCTTGTATAGATCTAATGTAGTGAATTTTTTCGTTTTCACTTTTGCGGGCACTTACCTATCCGTCCTTATACCATATAAATTGAAAGCTATCGCGCAATTCTTGCTTGGCACTATAAAGAAGACTCTTCATTGACTTCGTTAATGCTTCCCTTACATAGACGCGGTTGTGAGTGACTTTCCTGGGTAATAATAATAATAAATAAATTTTTTATTAACATAAAATCATACATAGCACTTAAAATAGAATCACCCCCATTAAGTAATTGTAAAATACTCGTATTGAGGCAAGGCCTGGGTGCTTCAGGAAGTCGTCGAGATGATTGGATTTCTTTTTCATCCACATCCAGTTTGGTGGCAACAACACTCATCACATTAACAACTTCTTGAGAAGCTATATCAGGTAGCACAGCAATTTCAAGTGATGTTGACAGCGTTTTTTGCTCAAATTGCTTTAAATCCTGCTCTAGTACAGCTATTCTCAATTCTAAGTTTTTATTTTTGTTGGTTAAGTCCTCATCTTTGTTCTCGAGAGTTTTGATTCAGTTGTCTTGGAGTTTTGTAGATTTCTCAATAGAACGAAGCGCCCCCCCTAAAGGGGAGCGGGTTGCTCGGAGCGGATGCGGGGAGCCCCGCGCCAGTTAATTGGGTCTAAGTCGTGGTGCGTTGTGTTTCTTGTCTTTGTGTTTTTTCGTTTGTGGTCGTTTATACTTATACGTTTTTGTAGGACTGGTGCGGGACCCCCTGGGAAGCGATGATGAGCAGCAGGACGACTGGATGACCAGACAGGTCGCTGTGTTGTCCTGCGGTCTTGGAGCAACCTACCAAATGGGGTGTCGCATCGGTGTTGGGTTTTTATGTGCGCATGCCAGCGAAATCGCGGGGCATGTTGTGTGTTGTGTCCGGCGAGTGGGTGGCCGTCGTGTCGGCATGAACGGGTAAAACCGTGAGTGCCGACACGATGACATCTGTGTTGTGTTGTGCTGTGTCCGCATGCCTGGGTAAAGCCGGGCATGTCAGTCATGTGTCGTTTTGTGTCTGCCCTCTAAATGGGCTGGGTCGTGTTGTGCCGTGTGCGCGTAGTCGCCGTGGGTTGGCGCGTAACGGCTGCTACGCAGTGGTTATAGGCCAACACACGGCGACGGGGTGGCACCGCGAGGTAATACCCCCGTGGTCAGGTCCCGTGGCCGCCACCTCAAGCCTTATGCTTTCGGAGTTTGGTCCCCCGGTGATTAGTGGGTAGGCCCCTTCCCTCTCGCCCGACGATTACGTCGTGGAAAGGGGGACGGGAGAGTCCCACATATCCAGTCTCCCTTCTGGAGGCTGAAATCCATAAAAGGGATTACACCGGGTAAAAAAAAAAAAAAAAAAAGATTTCTCAATAGAACAGATTTGATCACTTAGAAATTCCAACGAGTTTTCCAGGTTAGCGATCTCGACACGAAAAGTTTTCTTAAGTTCACGGTTAATATCCTGGATTAATTTTTGTGTATCCATTACTGGTTGTCCGATGATGATACTAGTATCAGACTCCTCATCAGCATCCTCCTCATGGACGATGAATGAAGACCTACGGGATATATTTTGCAGGCATTCTTCGCAGCTCCGATACTACTTGAATTTCGTAAAGTGTTAAGTTGCTTATTCGATAATTTTGAGCACGCAGGATCAGCATGAACAATAACATGATATCTACTGCACTTCAATCCCGGCACTTTTTTCGATATATTCTTTTTACACTTAATGCAATTTTTGATCACCATACTTGTAGGTAGAACGATAACTGATATTATATGAGAGCAAAATGCACGTCCTTACTCTGCGGCCGCTTGACGCAAGTACTTAGTATATTTACCAATCTATAGACGGTTCCATTTTATCAACACAGACTGAGACGTGATTGGTTGGCCTCTATACTGAAATAATTCAAAGTAAATTCGCTAGATGTCTTCCTATTGAAAAAAAAATCACAAAGTTAGGCAACGGATGGTGGCATTATATGATGCCATCCGCATTGTGCAGGAGTTTTCTCAAAAAACAAAATGGTGGATTTATATTGGTGACCGCTTCGAAAATGGAGGTATATCGATATAAAGGTTTATGTTTGGTGAGCGCTCAAGCAGATATACTCTTGGAGGTTACGAAATCGAGGATATTTTACTCGATTTTCTTTCCAAATCATCTCTTTTATCAATAAATATGATTTTTAGGATTCGTTTTATTAAGAAAATTCTATATTGTCGATAAATCGATTTTATCGATATTGATGATTTATTATGGTGACGCATGCCTAGTGTTCATTAGAAAGTTATGGTGATTTTGGGTCGCATAATTATAGGAGTGTTTCGGTTTTAATAGTGACTTTTTGTAAATAGTTAGCATTTTATAAACCTCTTCTTCCATAAAATGTGAAGTGTTTGTGCGGAATGACAATATTCCAGGCTAATTTCCGACTTTCTTCCTTACATGGGTTTTGTGACTTTATCTCTATTTTCAACATATTTTTTACCAAAAACTGTAAAGTTTATGAAAGAACAGTATCTTGTGAGTGTTGGTACAAAATTTCGTTACTCGTTTCGTTTTCAAAGTTGACCTTCAATTTGCTTCACTTTTCGACACCTCAAAAAAATCGGCGGATTGAGAGGTTGCATTGCCTACAAGCGCCTCGTACAGAAAAGGTTAACAAAGGTGCTGCCTTACTTAAAGGCTGCCACGGAAAGCATATTTAAAAAAAATAGTATGGAGCGGAAGGCGCCCACTGACATGTGAACATAACCATTTGTCTTAAATCTTAAGGATACAATTAAGGTAAGTATTCACCTTCGAAAATTCGTTTGTCTGTCTGGCCGTGTGGGAACTAGCATTGTCGTGGTGCAAGATGACACGGCGTTTACGGTTATTTTTACGGAGTTCGTCAATAATTTCCGGCAAACAAATGGTCGTGTACAAGTAGTGATTCACGGCACGACGATTCTCTAAAGCAACAGTAGCCACGTGTCCAGTTTTATTAAAAAAAGAAGCAATCATCCGCTTAGATGCACTTTTCACGCGCGCTGCTTTAGTTGGTTTCGGCTCATCTTGAAAGACCCATACGCTCGATTGTTGCTTTGTTTTGGGATCGTAGCAATAAATCCATGTTTCGTCACCTGTTACTATGTCCTACACCAAATTTGACGCACCTTCGTTTAATCTGGTAAGCATGGCACTGCACCAAGTGACACGGTCCGTTTTTTGAACCATGCTCAAATTGTGAGGGATCTACCCCGAGCACAGCTTTCTCACACCCCAATGTTTGTGTAGGATTGATTGTATTTGACTCATGCCTATGTCAAAGGATGCGAAAATCTCGTGGTAGGTTACATGCCTGTCTGTTTCAATCATACGGCGCACAGCATCGATGTTTTTGTTGTTCACAGCGGGCGGTGGACGGGCGACCATCGCGAGATTTGTCACTGAGATTGACACGACCGCGCTTGAATTCTGCAAACCAGCAATAAATAGTCGTCTTTCATGGTGCTTCATCGCGAAAAGCAGATTGAAGCCGAGCGATGCTCTGTGGAGCTGTCAAATTACACTTAACATCGTAGAGAATCATAATACGAAAATTTTCCAAAGTAAAATTTTTAAAATGGCGCCACAGTGTAAAAGCAATTGACAGTCAGACGAAACAAACTGCATTCTACAGCCAAAGAGTTCCATTTTCAAATGTTGTAATTACTTTTTAAATATTGTTTATGTAAGTGGCCAGTTCCGGAAACTTTTAGTGTGACCTATGTATTATCCCCGAAGGGTTAGTCAGAGACTTGGCAATGGGGACCGCAAAAGCAGTCCAATGCCATAGTCCACGTTTCACCATATCACAACTGCACATGTGCTCAGCGTGACAGATGGTGAGCCCATCGCCGCTCTTTGCTGTTGGAAGTATGTGCAGTCTTTAGTCCGTTAGTCGCCTTTTATGACACCCAAGAAGAGAAAAGTTTGTAGTATTCTTTTAGTTAGCCGCTATACTATACCGCACCATAACATTCTCGTTAGACAAAACACCAAAATGAATAAATAAAACCGTCATGACCATTACACATTCAGATATTATATACCTACAAAATTCAACGACTAATATTGTACAAACCATTAAGCCAAAATAAACTTTCTATAAATAATTAGAGAAATTCAAGAGATGTAGCTAATTGGTAGAGAACATTTTAATAAAAGTAATAAATTTATTTGAATATTTTATGCACAGTTTATGATTATAAAGTTTAAATCTAAATGACTTCTGAAGTAAGCTGAACTCTGAATAATAATTAGTTGACAATAGTTAAGACGCTAAACAATTAATTTACAATTTGAAATCAAAATCAATAAATTTTTTTTTAAATAAATCATTCAGCCTTTCCTACAATGTGAACTGAGCGAATTTCTCATTAACATTTCACGTAGCTACATTCGTGGCCCCTACCAAAATGTTAAGTTAACCCGTAAATTAAGTCGAGTGTCGTAATATGTCGAGATAGGAAGACTTACGGGTTGACATCCGCGGGCCTAATGAGCCGGATCCAGGGGTGATAAGAACCAGGGCCCGTATTCAGGGTGCTATTATTACATGACGTTTATGAAAGGTACGCAGGTACCTATTTAAGGTTATACCTAAAGTAGAAGATAAAACTAACCTCCAATAGGATTTGTACGCTGTCCATTCATCAGTAATTCTGTCTTTTTTTCACAACAGCAACTAGTGCTATTGTTTTACGCCGATATTTTGTGAAAGGGTAGTGTTACGCCGGGCGAGCCGGTCCAAATCGTGCTGCAACGCAGTGTGGCTCTACCACTACAGTGTCACTCATTTAGCCCCACCCAGGGGTCACGTGTAGGGTCTCTAGTGAATGTCGCAAGCAACCGGTCGTTATGGAGATCCTTGTTGGAGGCTTTTGTCTATTATTAGAATTTCCTGAAGTAATGATAACAATAAGTCTACGGTATCATGGAGGTCTATAGAAAACAGGTTTCTAATAACACGGTCACAAATTTTAGTATGCGCATTTACAATGTAAAATTAAAATTATTATTATTTAAAATTATTTTATTAACTTACAAGCGGCCGCTCGCGGTTTCACCCGCGTGGTTCCCGTTCCCGTGGAAATATCTGGATAAAAAGTATCCTATGTGTTAATCCAGGTTACAAACTATCTGTTTGCCGAATTTTATCCAAATCCATTTAGTAGTTATTACGTGAAAGAGTAACATAACAAACATCCATCCATACTTACAAATTTTCGCGTTTATAATATTAGTAGGATACTGGGACAAGCGCTCTGACACAGCTACCGAGTCCACCGTGAAATATTATAACTACAATTAGAAAGAAAAGAAAAATAACAACACTTAAACTTTGTCCTTTCACTAAGTATTGAATATTATGATGCATATTTCTTAAAAAAATAAATCCTGCAGAACGACGCAGTTCGTAAAGGATTGGCAACTCTGTAATTGCATTTATATCGCGTTGTAGCAACAAACTCCGGGTGTTGACATCAAAAGCGCCGAGCGTACTTACTTTCAAACAATTTTAAAGTACTTTTTCTTGTTACGGAGACTTGGGGCCATGAAACTTCAATTAAAAAGGAAATCGCTAGCCTTGTTATTAACGGCCACTTGCAGTAGTGCTATAATGATTTGTTTTAATGCATATATAAAATTGTTTTAACGGGACTTAACTCGACACAGCCGTGGTCACAAGCGAACAGTTTGGTTGTGACCACGGCCGCAGCATCAGCATCGCGGCCGAAACGTCAAGCAATAAGTAAATGTACTTATTTACAAAATTAATCGTGTTAGGTCCCGTTAAAACAGTTTTAATGCAATGCAACGCGATAGTTTAATGTCTTTTAGTGCATAATTCTTAGTAAAAGCGTGTTAGGAATACTGTAGCCGTTTCGATGGAATGGCTTCTGTCGTGATTATCCATCTACTTTTGTTACATACGTAGTCTTTATCCACCACGTATTTGTTTATCGAACTACCGGTTTAAAAAATGATGGGATATTTAAGCTAAGATGATGAAGATTGGTAAGATGCTGTCTTACGCCTCTTTTTTTACTAACTACATAAAATACTGAGCAAAGCATACACCATAACTCGGGGCCAATGGTAACCCAGGATTTTGTGGGACTTTCCTCTCCCAACCCCAGCTCCAAAATGCTCGACAGAAGGCGGGAGGGCGGGAAGACTATCAAAAATAATGTGTTATCGTTTCTCTGCCATGGGACCACAAACGACAACTTACGTACATACCTGGTACATAGTGGTCACATTATCAGCTTATAAACTTCCCACTCCTGAACACAGGCTTTCGCACTTTGATAAAAGCACATTAATTGGAGGTTGTGCTATGGCAGGTTAACTTATGACCCACCACGCGGGCGCAACGTGTATTGAAGGTTTGACAGGTAGTCCAACTAGTGCATATCGCCAAGGACGATATATGATATCGCTTACCATATATTAATCACGACTATTTTCCCCGAATAAGACTAGAGGCGAAAAAAACTAGGCAATGAGGACCGCAAAAGCAGTCCTGTGCCATAGACCACTTTTCACCAAATAGCAACTACACATGTTCCTCCGGAACTCTCACTGGTCGGAAGAAACACAACAGCACCAAGTGCCGTTATTTCACGCCGGATATTCGTGAGAGGGTAGTATTACCCCAGGTGAGCCGGTCCAATGCGTGCTGCAACGCAGCGTGGCTCTACTACTCAGTCAGTGTCACTCATTTAGCACCACCCAGCGGTCACGTGTAGGGTCTCAAGGGTAAACCTACGGACGCGAGTAACTTTAACCCCCAAAATTCTAAGGTTCGTTAAATAAATCTCGTTTATTATTTCACTTACTGGTCTGTTATTGATTACATACTATCAAAGTCACTTAACTATAAACAGTGTACGGAACAATCTTAACACACATTCCGAAATGCCTTTTCAGGAGGCTTCTTAAAATACTTAGTTGAACCTCTCATTTCGCGGCCTCACCCCATCTTACTCTTCACGATTCACTCCACATTCCGATCCTATTCCGATTTACATTTTTATAAGATTCACCAGATCCGCCTACGCGCTTTTATGCTACATGTGTTGCAAATATGACACCTGTCTGCGGCGGACTGATTTCTGTTCGCGCCTTTTTGTCTTGCCACAAGATAAGCCTGACGCGATCTTTTGTTAGAAGGTGAGAACAATTTATGAATATTACATTCACAGAGTTGGAAATGTGTCTTGTTTTCCTCCACGAAATACGACAATGGCCTCCTCTGAGAATTTCTATTACAGCCGGATAAGTGCTTGCATCCAGCAGCTACCCGCGACCTTCACTAGATCATGGGTCAACCTTGCCAGTGATACACATCGTGTTCCGGTGCGCGGTCGCTACTGAAAAACCGTTCTACTTAGCTAATCAATTCTTCGGGCTATATCGGTTCCCTAAGTTCTTTTAAGGGTCTTCTGATTCCCGATTCGATCTCGCATAGAAATCCCGAGCATAGCCTTCTCCATTACTCTTTGTGTGTACAACCTGTGGCGAGCACATCTCTATCGCACGCAACTCTCTCTACACTCAACGCGGCAAAGAGAGATGTCACACTGACGCAAACAATATCTTCGAAAGCGCCTTACGAGTCTCCTAGTCCCTTTGTATTATTTTTTCGGATTAATATACGTTGTACATAATTAAAGAGTTGTAGCTTCCTATCTATCTATCCCCGGCGCTCAGCCATAGGCCCACAGTGAGCGCTTAATATAACGCGTGTTTTCATCGCTCCAAAAACTAGCAGTGCCCATCCTTATAAGCACAGATAGTGAAAGTCATAAAGATCCACACCTCCACGTACAAAAACACTATTACTTTTGAGATGCCTCGTTCGCAACGTGCCGTTACATTTGAAAAAGCTCCGGCGGTATTTCGATTTGGGGGATTCGCCGTGCGGACCCGATATTCCAGATTTATGGTGCGCGCCTGTCACCTTACCACGTAACGTGGCGATTGGTTCCGTTAGAGAGTTTTCAACTGTCAAAACTATATTTATTTAGAACTATTTAAGTACACTCGAGAGCAATCAATCCGGGTCACTTAAACAAACCTATTAAAGAAACATATAAATGTAGGCAACTAAAAATGATAGCATAATGAAAAAAATGTGTTTAATAGACAATTAAATACTCCTTAAAAAAAGGTATTAAACTTCTTAGTTATTGTAAAAATATGTCATGAAAAAATTAAATTTGAAAAAGGAAGAAGGAACTTGGTGTACAGCATACCTAACCGCGCAAACGCAGTAATGAGCACGAGGAGGCAATACGAAGTCATAAAATTCAAGAAAATCGTAATATTGTTTAAAAATTATATGTTTCCTATTTTTATTTTTAGGCGAGATCAGCAGTTTTTTTCTTTATGTGATTTTTTGTAAATAAAATGTGGTGTCTCATACATTTTATTACTTTCATTTATGGAGTGTTTAGTTGCCTATTAAACACAATTTATTTTATTATGCTAGCATTCTTAGTTTCCTAGATTTAAAGGTTTATTTAAGTGACCCGGATTCATTGGTCTCGAGTGTACTTTTAACCCACCAACACGCATTGAGTCAGCGTGGTTCTTTTGTGTCGGTGTCCAATTTGTCCATGTGAAAAAACCTGCGCCCATCAGTTGGACTGGAGCTGAGTTTGGGATTTACATAAGATTATATAGGATTATATAGGATTATGATTAAGATAAGATAAATACACTTTATTCTACACCATAAAAAAAAATTTGGGACAAGAAAAACAATTCAATTATATATAAGTAGACGTTTAATGGCAGTCTTATCACTAAAAGTGATTTCTTCCAGACAACCTTCGAATAAACAAGATTTAAAATTAAAAGTGGGTTTCATAATAAGTAATGAATAATAGTAAGACTTAAGATGTATGAGGAAAGAGTAAATGACAGACAAAAGGAACCTCGGCGAACGAACTTCGACCAGACAGGTACCTAAGTTGAAAGTTTTCATGACTTTCTGCAGCCAAGTAGCATTGTTTTACGTTGCTGTGTTCCGGTTTAAAGGATATTGATCTTGTGAAAATACAGGGTATAGATGCATACGAACAGCAGCTTCTGTGTGCGTTGCTTTCTGATTCTCTCGGTGCCGCGTGTCCAGGGTCTGCGGTCCACCATCACAAGGGTTGTATGCTCGTTTGCCAGCTGCGTCATAAAAAAAAATGTGTAAAACAGCTTTGCTTCCTTACAAATGGACCTTAACTTAAACTCTGCACTCAGAGAGTTGAGTGCAAACACTAACTAATGCCATCTAAGAGTTAGCGGTCGCGCGAAGAGTCTAACTTAACATTTTTGTATTCTTTTTATTATAAGTATTTCTATCACCCAAGGTTGCCTGGAAGAGATTGCTTGTTAGCATAAAACAGGCGTTTTGCACTTTATCACTGTATAAATGTTTTCTGTTTACATGTTCTTCTGTGTAATAAAAGTATATTTTATTTTATTTATTTATTATTTAGTTAAGCCGTCTCAACTACGGAAATCAATATCGAGTAGTAGGTCAAACCGTGAGCTAATATTATTGAGAGTGTTCGCTGATGGGAATCGGGAATCGCGGTCACTATCGTAAAAGCTAAGCAACTTTCGTAGTGGTCATCCCCAAGATTGGTGACAATAAATAAGAGTCTTAAAAAATGAATACTAAGAAAATTATAAATATAAAAAATGCGCCTCTTGTTCAACAATAATGGTATAGCGACATATTTGGGTAAGATGGTGGTGAACCAACCAAATCGAGTAAAAACATATAGGTACTTACCCCTCGCTGGGAATCGAAACCAGGACCACTAGGTCTGAGACCGGTGGACTTTCCTAGACCACTGGGGCGGATAAAACATTATTTACCCAAATACAGCCACTGCAATTGTTTATTGTATACGGAATAGGAACACCGTTAAGCCGGGTCTCCTGCGACACGATTTTGTTTTCTAACACCTAACATCAAACATCTAACAAAATATGTCAAAATATTTCCGTAGGCCACGCCCATATTTGTTAGATGTTTGATGTTATGTGTTAGAAAACACAAAACAGTCTCGCAGGAGACCCGGCTTTAGTGTTGTGTGTGGCGGTTTACACTTGCTACTACAATGAATGCAAGAAAGCAATTAATTACTTTTTGGTACGCAAATAAGCCTGCGTAAGTATTCTGAGTTACTTATATAGCTGAGCAGTTTCTTACTCCCGTTTTTCGGCACAGCCAAAGAAAAGCCTGCATGGGTAGAGTAAAAATAATTTTGGACGATTAAAAAAATTGGCGGTTTAAACGAAACTGCGTCGCGTGGCGGTGAAAGAATACTACCACTCCTCTCTTTCCTTGGGTGTCGTAAAAGGCGACTGATGGACTATAGAGTTACATCAGGCAGCATAGAGCGGCGATGGGCTCACCACCTGTCACGCTGAGCACATTTGCAGTCGCTATTTGGTTGAAAAGTGAACTATGGTAGAGGATTGCTTTTGCTGTCCTCATTGCCTAGTCTCTGACTAACCCTTCGGGAATATTAGTCGTGATTGTATGTATGTATGTAAAATTGCCTTACAATTTAGTTTTTTTGATTAACATTGTTTTGACTTTAAATAAATAAACCTCATTGGCTAATCTGTAGGTTTGACTCTCAGGTTAGGTTTTTTTATAATTTAAGAAGGAAGGAAACGAGCAGGCGGGTCATCTGATGGAGAGCAATCACCAACGCCCATGGACGGGTGTCCATGGGGCAAAACCAGAGGAGTCGCAGATGCGTTGCCGACCTTTAAGAAAGGAATAGGGTTAGGGAACGAATAGGAATTGTGCGGGGGGAGGGGCCTCCGGAACTCTCACTGGCCGGACGAAACACAACAGCACCAAGTGCTATTATTTCACGCCAGATATTCGTGAGAGGGTGGTATTACCCCGGGCGAGCCGGCACAAAGCGTGCTGCAACGCAGCGTGGCTCTATCACTCAGTCAGTGTCACTCATTTACCACCACCCAGGGGTCACGTGTAAACAAGGGTAAACCTACGGACGCGAGTAACTTTAACCCCCAAAGAATTTTTCGGATTTTGTCGAAGCATAACCCGGGATTGCGATCACCAAATGTGGTAGATAAGGCAAAATTCGCCGCCTTTTAATGGCCTCTATTGTCTAGTGACTAAGCCCCTGGCATATGACTCAGGGGTCCCATGTTTGATTCCCAGATGAGGACTGCCTACCTCTCCGAGTAGAGGGGGCTATTTAAAAAAATGCACCATTTTAAGCGAAAAGTGAAAAAAAATGTCTTTTTGCATACGTACCGAACAAATTAAAATTGTTTACAGCCCAACAATACGTTGGTGAGCCAACTAAAACACCGAAACATGTCAACTTACACACGGGTGTCAATTAGGCGTAACATATGCACAACAAAGCAGCAGTTAAGCTGTACTTAAGGCACACTTAAAGTTGAGTAACGACGGCTGGGTCCCTCACTTTGAGCCATAACGGCGGTTGTTACTCTAGGATTAATCTTTCAGTCGCTTTAATGTTAGCACTGAGCTTTATGGTGCCTTAAGAAATCTGACGCGGTAAGTACATCATTATGTAAGTACACACATTTTTTTTATAAAAGAAGGAAGGAAACGAGCAGCCACCTTACTCTTGAAACCGATCGCTAGTGGATCGGATTGGTATTGTGAATTTTCGTATATTTAAGTTACGACACCAGCGCGAATTTGGATTCATATTGGGTGAACTAAATGGCATTGAGTTTAGTATTTTGTCACTCAATATCTACGCAACATGAATCTATATTAGCTCTGGTGTCGTAACTTAGGAGTAAAAAACTCACAATACCAATCCGATCCAATAGTGATCGGTTTCAAGAGTAAGGAGGCAGGTGGGTCACCTGATAGAGAGTAATCACCGCCGTCCATGGACACTCGAAAAACCAGAGGAATCGCAGACGCGTTGCTGGCCTTTACGGAAGGAATAGGCTCGTTTCTTGAAGATCACTAAGGGTGGATTCTACCAAACTGGAATAAGACTTACTCAGAGATTAGTCTATAGTAGTCTATACAAATTCGGCGTTTAATCTAGGTATATGACCTTATTCCAGTTTGGCCAAATATAAATAAATAAAAAAATAAAATGTCCTACACTCACACCAATTATCTAGCCCAAGAGAAGCTTCGTCATAAAACTCGTTAAATGGTTACTAGACAACGGATAAACATACATAAAATACTTAAATACATACTTATTATACATAGAAAACACCCAGATGGTTACTACTAGACAACGGATAAACATACATAAAATACTTAAATACATACTTATTATACATAGAAAACACCCAGACCCGAGACAATTTAGAAAAAACATTAGTTTCTAAATTGACTCGACCGGGGATCGAACCCGGAACCAAAGAGATGGCGACACCATGAAAACCAGTGTACAAACCTCTCGACCAAGGAGATCGTCTCCTTGAATCCACCCTTAGTCGTAACGGTCCGGAAATACCGCCGCCGAAAGCTGGTTCCACAACACTGTAGTTCGAGGCAAGAAATACATACGTATTCACGACTATTAGCCCCGAAGGGTTAGTTAAAAAGCAGGCAATGAAGATCGTAAAAGCAGCCCTCTGCCATAGTCCACTTTTCACGAAATAACAACTCCACATGTGCTCAGCGTGATATGTGGTGAGCCCATCGCCGCTCCGTGCCGTTGGATGTATGAGCAGTCTTTAGTCTGTTAGTCGCCTTTTACTTCACCCAAGGGAAGAGAGAGGATGCTAGGATTCTTTTCGTGAGACACGACACGGCGCCGGCGGTTCTAGGAATAATCTTTCAGCTGCTTTAATGTTAGCACTGAGGTTTATAGTTGCTTAATAAGAAGTCTGATGCGGTATATAACTTCGTAAAATCCACGCAAATTATGTTGTTAACAAGTAGTGATAGCGTGAGAGCGTTGAAAATATTATCCTTGAGCGAGTCTGCAAGTAGTTTGTCAGAAGGTGAGGTCAAGTCATGAATAAATTCGAATAAGTAATTATGTGGTCATGCGGCGTTATTTCTTCAGCTTGGCAAATTCATATTATTACATCTAAATGTGAGAAAAGCTGGTTATTGGGTCCTCTATATTATTAATGTATTTATCTACTACGTAATACTACCACCCCCTCTCTTCTTTGTCGTAAAAGGCGACTAACGGTCTAAAGTCTGCACACACATCGAACAGCATAGTGCGGGGATGGGCTCACCACCTCTCACGCTGAGCACATGTGCAGTCGCTACTTGGTGAAAAGTGGACTATGGCAGAGGACTGCTTTTGCGGTCCTCATTGCTTAGTCCTCCCTCTCTTCAGAACTCTCCGTTACCCATTCCGGTGATTCTCAGCATTCTTGGCATGGACATCGGCCAGGAACTGAATCCAAAATGCTACATCGAGAGTGCTATTTTAACTGCCTCCCGGAAGTTGGGTATTCTCAATAAGGTGAGGCGGTTTTTCACTCCCGAGCAGCGCTGTTTGCTGTAGAAAACTCAGGTGCGATCGAGTATGGAGTATTGTTCCCATCTATGGGACGGCTCCGCTAAATACCTCCTCGATGCACTTGATAGACTGCAAAGACGAGCGGTACGCATTATTGGAGATGCTGATGTTACAGCCTCCCTTGACCTCCAGCTGCGTAGAAACATTGCTTCTCTCACTGTCTTCTACCGGAACTACTACGTAGAGTGTTTTGATCTTATCCCGCCCTCTCCTTTCCTCTCCCGGACTACACGTGCTGGTCTTAGGAACCACCATCATACTGTACAGACTATCAGTACTCGTACCAAAAAATTTGGCAAGTCATTCATCTGTAAGACCATTCGGCTTTGGAATTCTTTGCCGGCGCATGTGTTTCCCAGCTCCTACAGTCCCGGGTCTTTTAAGCGGGGCGTGAAACGGCATTTATGCAAGCCGTCATGAATGGGTGCGCTCGTTATCGTGCTTATTCCACGGTGGGGAGCGTTCTCATTATTTTGGACTGCATCGGCTGCTTACCATCAGGCAGGATGCAGTCACTATGACGAGCCATTATAAAAAAAAAGTCTCTGACTAACCCTTCGGGGTTAATAGTCGTGATTATAAATGTATGTATATATGTATGTAGGTATTATATTATAGTGACCCCCGCCCGCGACTTCATCCGCGTGAACACCCTGAGATGAGTAGAAGGCATTGTTCACAAAAAACGGATTATCCTCCGGACTGTGAGTGAGCGCGCGTTACGCAGTTTATCGTTTTTCTATATATATTTAACTTCTCGTTGACACCGAACGGACTATACGCTATTTATTACGTAGTGCGTAGTCGCTGACTCTCGGTGGCCGATTATTGAACTACGCTACGCGTCTATGCACGGCGGACGTGGATTGGCTACGTAGCCGAACGTAGTATCAGCACGTATTAAATTCCTGCGCCGCGGGCACAATTCATTCGTGAAATTTCAATAAGTACAGTCGTGTATATCGCAATAGTCGCGGTGTTCGACACTAAAAGTAGCGAATTGTACGCTATAGCACAGATTACAGAAGAGTTAACAGATACTTCACTCAGTAGAAAATTACCAATACCTACTGCTATAATAGCCTACTAATATTTAAACTATAATAACCTACCGCGCGATCCCACAGCAATCGTAGGGCTGCCTCTTCGATAAAATTAAATTAACATAAATAACTATTTGTGTCTATTTTATTGAGATCTGTGAATATGTTCTGACTATAGGAGGTAGTTTAAAATTGTATCGTTTATAAAATATATTTTTTTATAAATTGGTGATGACATCATCTTAAAAGTAAATAGAGGTCGGTGTGTAGGTAAAATAAAAAACTACTACTGCACAACAAACCCATCTACTTGCACATAAGACACCAGAAGGCATCGTAGGGTCGCGTACAAACGAATGGAACAATTAAAATTGAACATCGTGCGTGGCGCGGCGCGTGCGCTTTGCTTGCGAAAACCGCACTAAATTTGGTCCGCAAACGGCCCGAGACCGCACGGCGGGGCGGTAGGTAATTATAGCGCGCAAGTATATGGAGTGACGGAGGCCTGGCTATAGCGTATTGTCGATTTGGTGTGAACGCATACTGCAGACTGAGTCCACGTTTACACAGCTCACAGTGATTATACTCACAGTCCGCGGCAGATAATCGGTTTGGTGTGAACAATGCCTAAAAGTTCAACTGCCGTAACACCATTGTAGTTCAATTGTTAGCCACCTCTAGGAGCCTTAGTGACAGAGAAAGATTATTTTTGGATATATACACTTTTAAACATTCGCGTTCCATTATGCACACATATTTAGTCCGCCCGTGACCACGGCCGATGCAGCTCGGTCGAAACGTCGGGTATAAAAGGTATGCGTAGAATGCCAGTAGTTTTGCTTTAAATCCCGTCTAAATTATGTATTTTTTGAAATTCGTCTTGGGACACAAGCTGTTTACGCAGACAAAGTCACGGGTTGGCCGCTAGATAATAAATAAGTAACTAAATGTCTATATTATTATAATTTTATGTTAGTACATCAATTAACTGTTTATTAACGCCGGCTATATTCTAACCTGCGTCTGTCATTATTGCTAACCAGTGGCTATCATTGTCATTACGTGATGTATCAAACTGTGTGGCAGAAGCAATGTCTAGGTCGGTATATAGGTACCACCTATACTTAAGAATAGGTACATACATAGATTTATGATTATTATCATAAAGGGTTATCAGAGACTATCGCCTCTCTATGATGTTGGATGTGTGTGCAGTCTTTAGCCCGTTAGTTGTTCTCTCTCTCTCTCTCTTCTGTCGTTCCTTCACGACTGAGGATCGTGATCATCACGGCAGCACTTTGGATTGGACGAACTGTCTCCATCGGGTCCGGTCTGTGGCCATCACCGCTGCGTAGAAGCAGGACGTTGGTGTTTCCTTCAGTTGGTCAGACTACCTGGTCGGGGACCGGCCTCGTGAACATTTTCCTTCCACGTTTCCCATCACAATGAGCTTTTCCAAGCTACTGTTGCGACGTCTGGCGATATGGCCAAAATAGCCCAGTATGCGACGATGACATAAGGTAGACAATCGGTCCTTAACGTTAAATTGCGACAGAATTGAGATATTAATTGCGTTTGGCTGTCCACGGTATTCGCAGCATTTTTCTCCAGCACCACATCTCGAAATCGTCTATTCTCTGTCTTTCTCGAGCCAGAATAGTTAGTCGTAAGTTAGGTTATTTTAATGAGGTGCCACCATACAGCTCCACCACACCATAAATAAGCATTACTATTCATAATGTATCCAATGAAGACCTATTTAAATTCAAAGTAAATTCTGAACACGTCTAGAGATAACATGACTGTTGATAGATTTCTTGTTTCACGTATCGCCATGTTATATAAAATAAATAATAATGATTGACATAGTATACATTGGCACTACTCCAAGAAATCCATCATCATGTCAACAACGTAACAAGACCTGGACGCATTGAATAAACAACCTTATTCCATTGAAATAAGTTTTATGTTACCCGCATACGTTAGACTAACTTTAGTGTATTCGGAGTATTTAGATATTGCGACTATGGTAACAATTTGTTTGAAAGGTTCTATCCGTTTTCGATGACACAAAAGGGGGTTATATTAAAAATGCCGAGGCCAAACTTCGCGAGTTAGTCGGTGTGAGATCAAAAGAATATTTTAGTAAAACATTTTTTTTCTATGAACTAGCTTTTTAGTATTTCTGGCGGGCACGATAGAAAACAGGAATATGAAAAAAAATGGTCAATAAATATTTTAACGGATGTCGTAGGTCCACTGATGGATATTTTTTTATAATCAGAAATCAAGAGATTTCTTTTGATAAAGACTAGGATTAGGTATACTGTTTTTGTAACCTTAAGATTTTGTTCAGGGTCCCAACGTGTCCTTCTATTATAGGGCATTTTCCAATTTGTATTGACGCTCACAATTTGTATATTTGTATATTGTATGATTTGGAAACGACATATTGTTTTGTAAATGTCGTTACTTCTATATAATTATAAATCTGTGGAGTTTCTTGCGCCCGTTCTTCTCTACAGCTAAAAGACTTCCTGAATGGGCGGGGTGTGTGAATTCGGGTGCCCATCCATCCATTAACTTTTGACGACTCAAAATGCTTATTTTAAGTTTACTGAATAAATAAATTTTGATTTTGATTTTGAATATAATCACGACTATTATCCCGGAAAGGTTAGTCAGAGACCAATTATAAGGACCGCAAAAGCAATTCTCTGCCATAGTCCACTTTTCACCAAATAGCGACTGCACATGTGCTTAGCGTGACAGGTGGTGAGCCAATCGCCGCTCTCTTCTATTGGAAGTATATGCAGTCTTTAGTCTGTTAGTCGCCTTTTTCTTACGACCACCGTAGGAAGAGAGGGGTTGGTAGTATTCTTTCACCGCTACGAGACACGGTTATTAGGTATTATTAAGCTTATACTGAAACAATGGAAGACAATATTTGGAGTAGATTTTTACCTCTGTCAGTTAGTTAACTTCGAATAGCTATTACACTTTATGGAGTCCATGTGTTTCCCGAAGATTATTATATTAACTTTAAGCAGAATTGTATTGATTTCTGTGGCCTATAATTGGCGTAACATAATCCAAGGTCTTTCTTCGGAATCAGAATCAGAATCAGAATCAGAATCATTTATTCATAAACATAGGTACATATTATTGAGTGATGTTGGTGTATTAAAGGAAGATATGATATATGAGATATATAAGATTATTTGACTTGTACAATAAACTAAGATACACAAATAAGTCAACACAGGGGTAATTAAGAACTCTCCATTATTACTCGTATAATTTGAGTCCAACTTCTCAAGAAAAGGTCGTGTTCGCTGAGCACAATCATGCAGATTGTTAAACACAATATTAGAACTATTTATCTATCCTTCTCCCTCACTCTCATTATCTTAAAATTTTCGTATTTTTCACTTAAGTAACTGAGGAGGTTCTTTTCAAAACTTGACTATTCCACTTTTCAATTTTTTTCAGATTTTAAGAAAAATGTAAATGGGTAATGTCATTTCGAAGAGGATTTATCAACTTTTGACCATCGTGTGTTTTGTTATTTATTTTTTTAGTGGATCTATCGCGTTTAGCTAAATTCTTGTTTTCGAATCGTGTAGCTTTCAATGTTACCTACCCAAAAAAAAACAAAAATCATATTTTGTCAAAAGTGGAATAGTCAAGTTTTGAAAAGAACCTCCTCAACTTACCTTTGGTTTGTGATCAATTGGCAAGAGTGTTGATTAATAAGCCAATACCTGTTAATTGCAGCGATGACTACATTTCAATGTTGGAGGCCTTTACCAATAATTATTTACAATGTGATAATGAAATTGCTCAAAACTTCAAATCAGAATCAAGAGTGGAGTCGATTCCACTAATAAAAAGATTGGCAACATTTTATTTAAAAAAAATAATTACACTGCTTTTTAAAAATTAATAAACTCACACAATCACTTCACGCACTATAGAATGCTATTTGCAGGGGGGTTACTCTTCAACGCAAACTCAATCTCAATACAATTCCAATGCGATTAATATGTATCGTATCGTATATCGTATATGTATGTATAAGTAAAGATAATTTCGGAACGCCATCTCGATAATAATTTCTTCAATCAATTTCCACGCAATTTATTTGCAATGTGGCGCTATTGTCGCTTACAAAAGTGCCATTTGACATTTTTTAGATTTGTGATAAAAAATTGATTAATGCAATTGTGTTTCAAGAGTAAGCCTACTTCCGTTTTCACTTGTATGCCATCATAGTTTTTAATTTGCAAAAAAAAACAAAAAAGTATTTAAATAATAATATCTTCTTAACTAATTCGCGTTTTTCTTTACAATTAATATAATATAGGTATTCTTTATAAATCAAAATAATTTGGGGCTTTCAGCTATTTAATAAACAAGTTGAATTTTTTGTGAACGGATTTTTGGATGCTATAAGCTCGGGTTTATAACCCGCATTTTTGCCAAGCGTGATGTTTAAACTAATAACGCCCATAAATATAAAATTTAATTGACTCAGCTACTTAACTAGGTACTTACCTACCTTTTATCTTTTTTTTTTTAGTAATCAAGACTTTTTTAACGGAAACCCAACAACTGCTTGTCAACAATAAAATGAAAACTCAAATAAAAACTTTCTTTTAAAAAATGAAATATTTTGACAAATCACAAGAAAAAATTGAATTTATGTTAAGCCAAATAGGCGGTTTTAAAAATATTCCCCCAGGGTTATCAGCGTTCGAAAGATTAAATTGCTCTGTTCAAATCGTAAGCTCAACATTAGCTTTCAACGAGCTTTTGATCTGTCACGACAAAACGAGATATTTTCCTAAAATAATAAAGTGAATTTCAGATTTAAATTGCATTTAATTTGAAACTCATTTGCAATCTCAATTGCATATAACCGAGTCGCGTAGCTGTGATAGAATGCTACCACCCCCTCTCTTCCTTGGGTGTCGTAAAAGGCGACTAATGGACTAAAGACTGCATATACATCCAACAGCATAGGACGATGGGCTCACCACCTGTCACGCTGAGAAAAAGTGCAGTTGTTAATATTTGTTAAAACGTAGACTATGACAGAGAACTGCTTTTGCGGTCCTCGTTGCTTAGTCTCTGAGTAAACCTTAAGGGATAATAGTCTTAAATATGTTTGTGTGTTGTGTTATGATTATATAAATCTAGGATTACATACGAGAGTATATAATCCTCGATTAAATATATTGTCTATAGAACTAGAAAGATCAAAAGTGTATTAAAGGTATATAGTTAATTATAAGTTTTCAACACCTGCAATATTAACTAGCCGATATTCTGAACCCGCTAACAAGACTTGCTTTACAAATTTTAAGCTCCCAGCTCGAGTGATTAACTTAGTTAAGCCTTGTTTGTCTGTTTTGTTTGCACAACGCTTTTGATTTGCTTTTGCTTAAGTAGCTGTGTAGCTTGTAGCTTAACTTAATATTGTGTAATATTTTGTGCGAGCAAGATCTCGATAGAAAATAAACTAGTTTATTATTTGAAAAGATACACTTATTTACGAACTAACTCGCGTTTAAATTACTATATAATATAGTTTTTTTATATTATCCTGACTGATCCTGACTTTTATATACTCCTGGAAATAGTCCCCTGCCAGAGTCCACATTTCACCAAATTACATCTGCACATGCATTACATTTATGCTGTTGTATGTGTAGTTTTTAGTCCGTTAGTCACCTTTTACGACACCCAAGCAAAGAGAGGGGTTGGCACTATTATTTTAGTAAGCCGCTAGTCCACACGGCATATTTCATATTTATTTATTTGCATTTAGAAAGTGCACATTATGGTTTTAAATCTACTTTTTACAAGCTTTTATTTAACTTGCACTCTTCGTATGTAACTAAGTTGTTCGTCAAAATTTGCAAACCATTTTTTGACCATTCGTTGGTAGGTTGGTAAGTTCTGGTGACAATATACCTACAATGTGAAATATTTAATATTGTATTATTTTTAATATGGCCTCCGCTTTTTTTCTCAACCCCATTAATATGGCGATATGAAATGAAAGGCTTGAAATGTAGAAAACAATAAAGTTAATAATATTATACAAAATTTAATATGGCCGCCGCTCCAAGATGGCGGATTACAGTTTTTATTAGGGATCTTTAAACGTTTATCCGTTTATCGTGTATGAAAAATGTCACTATTTTTTTTTCTTTTTCATGTTTAATTTTTATTTAAATAAAGCTTAAAGCTTATTTTAAAACTCTTTTTTATTTAAATTTTTTATAATTTAAAATGTAAAAGGACATTACTATCCACTGACTCGGTATTACGAAACTTGCTTAACAGGCGAAGTCGTAAACTGATTTGGCCATAGCCGCTGCTATATCCAGCTCTTTTCTTCCTTTTATATGTGGGAGATTGTCATTTAAATGTAGATTTTTTTTTTTTTATAAAAGAGGGAGGCAAACGAGCAGGCGGGTGAGCACCTGATGGAGAGTAATCACCGCCGCCCATGGACACGAGCAAAACCAGGGGAATCGCAGACGCGTTGCCGGCTTTTAAGGGAGGAATAGGTTTAAGGAAGGAATCGGAATTGGGAGGAGGGGGGGGGGGGGGGGAGGAAGGAGCCTCCGGGACCCTCACTAGTCGGACGAAACACAACAGCACCAAGTGCCATTATTTCACGCCGAATATTAGTGAGAGGGTGGTATTACGCCGGGCGAGCCGGCCGAATGCGTGCTGCAACGCAGCGTCGCTCTACCACTCAGTCAGTGTCACTCATTTAGCACCACCCAGGGATCACGTGTAGGGTCTCAAGGGTAAACCTACGGACGCGAGCAATTTTGACCCCCAAAAAAAGATTATAAACAAATGTTTGAAGAAAGCAAATTCATCGCACAAATTAATACGAATAAGAAAACACGTGCTTGCCCCATTGCCATGCTCCCCACGCCATCCGTCATTAGCGACTTGTTTGTGCATCAGTATAAAAGGTCATGCGCTAGTGCCTTCCGGGCATTCTGTACTCAACTGCGGAGCATGATGGAGCTCTGATTGTCGACATAGTATTGAGGTATGCTATGATGGTGTAACTAAATTATGTATTTTAGTACATAACTGTGTATGTTACAAGAAATAGTAGTAAGTACCAATTTTCATTATGTAAAATGCCAAATGGATCATTATTTAAATAAATTTGTATTAAGTACTGTAATTATAATTAACACTAAATGTGTGTATATTATTACTGTCTGCCAATTAATCTGGTTTTTATGAATATAAAATTGATCAAAATCATTACTCTCTTTTCTTAATCTCCCACATATACATAAAGATAACATAAATTATTAATGAGTGAATTAATGAATTAACAATCTCTTCTACTCCCAAAACCGCGTCAGATCAAAGCAATAAATCTGTGAGCTTCCAAGAAGATCCCCAAAACGACGGACGTCCCGGCAGACAGGAATGCTGTTAATTAAAATTAAAATATCCCATAAATTATGACGTAAGCGGTTGGGCTGTAGGGCGGTGTGCCGACTCACCCATCCATAGGGACAATTTACGTATTTTGGTGTTTCACGAATTAGTTTTATGTCCAATATATATTATATATATATATTTATTTTTAACATACTTATTTTTTATATGATTTTAAGGAATATACCAAAATCCAGTGAGTTAATAGAACATTATAGAAAACGAACACGTTTTTAGTTTAATTATATACGATCTGAAATTCTAATTAAATTGAATAGGTACTTTAATTTGAAAGATACACACAATAGGTATATTAAGTAAGTATCTACGCAAAACATACCTAACATTATATAGTAGTATTTTTCATATTATCTTAGATTAAAACATAAAGGCATGATACGGCATGCTCCTACTTGAAGTCAATCAAAATATAGTCCTACTCAACTACATATGCAAACACTCACACAAGCACACCTATAAAGTGTAAATCGAGCGAGCGAGACAGAGCGGTAAGTTTCAACGTTAGCGCGAGGGAGTCAACGAGTAGCGCGTTGACGTCTCGGTCGCTTCGCAACAGACGAGTACGTATACGACCGATTCTGACGCCACTGCGGAGTAGCGTCTTTCACTTTTTCACACAGCAGAATATCCGTAATAGTGCGATGTAGCCTGTTCGCTCGGCAGATTACGACTGAAATGAAATTGTGCGTTTAGGCCTAATTTTGGCGGCTCACTCACAAGACGCTAGTGCCGTATCTTCCCTTTTTGTTTTAAGTGTACCTATTATCAATTAAATAACAATATTTTTATGCCTTTATTTTATAAAATGAGTGAAGTAATGTTTTTTTCTTTAAATGGGAAACCCCGGCTATATTCCATCAGTTTCTTCCGAAACGTATGCAGAAGAAGAATCGTTGTTCTTGGCCAGTACGATGTTGCTTGTATTATAATTAAGGAGACGCAAACGCAGAAGAATCTGGATGCGGCCGTTTTTTAAAGCCAAAGATCGCTTACTTTATCCAAAAGACATTTTAAGCAGCGGTTTTTGTTTTTTTTTGCGTAGCGATTGTCATGAATTTCGAGGTTATTTTTTTATTAGACAACAGAAAACTAGCTCCATTCAAAAATATCTTGGGGGAGGAAGGGACAGGGATGGAGGTAGGTACGGTAATGGTAACTTAGTAGAATATTTGTTTTTTTTCCTAAAAATAACCTAACATAACCTCAAATTAAAAATATTTTAAACTATGCATTAATACCGCACTTTGTCTCCCCCCTCCCCTCCCCCTTACTTCCCCTCACTCCCCCTCACTCTCCCCCTCCCCTCCCCTCGCCTCCCTCTCCCACTTCCCTCCACCTCCCCTCCCCGTCCCACATCCCCTTCCCCTCCCCTCCCCTTTCCCCCTTTTTCGGTGTTGCTTAATCTAAAGTGCTTCCCAAGGGGTATGGGGGAATATCATGTAGCATTTAAACGTTCATATTATCATCACTCATTATAATCAACATTAAGCATAATCAATGAACTCTATTATTACGTCTAATAAAACAGCTTGATCTAATAGCCAATCCATTCTACCGGTCAATTGTCGATCGACATCGATCGATTGGTCTGGTTGAAACTATCGATCGACGTCGACTAATCCATTTTACCATCGATAGATGTCGTCGATCGACGACCGGTGATAGGTCTGGTAGACACTATCGATCGACGTCGACTAATCCATTCTACCATCGATCGATGCCGTCGATCGACGATCGATCGATTGGTCTGGTAACACCCTAACAATTACCATAAATAGATGTAGATAATAAACTAACACGAAGGTCTGACCTGTAACCTCGTGGTTCTGCGTAACTCCTTTGCTTCTAGTCCAAAGGGGCCCCTTGGTATCTTCATGACTTGCACCGTTATCACTTAATAATAATGTTAAGGATTAACGAAGGAACGAAGGAGTATAATAAGCACTTAATACCGAATAAAAACTAATATACTTAAACCATTAAATATGCGCACGCGGTCACCCACCGAAAAGACAATAGGAAGAATTTGACAGATGACAATTCTTTTTTTTTTGTGAGGCAAATCGCGAGGCAAAAGGATTCAGCTCATACGGTCTTAGCTGTGTGTGAAACACAGTAATAATTACTTAATGAATCACGCTATAAAAAAAATTATTTGACCTAGTATGGATTAGCTGTTTTTATGTATTTTCAGTTTTTTTTCCGATACTAAATAAATAGTCGTTCTAATAATGTTTTCTAGGATTTACGCCAACACTTTACATTGAAATACCCTGTGACATCGGACCCTGTAAAGGGTTCGAAACGTCATGTCAGGACAAAATAAAACTATAAATATAGTTATTAAACACAAATTCATCCGCAAAAAGTTTTACCAAATTTCAAGTGTTCTATTCCTGAAGACATCAGAGTTAAACTATAGCAAAAAATATTAATAAAATATCCTTACAATTCAGTCCAGCGGATGCGCGAGCACGACCCCAACACCTAACGCTCGAGGAACGTCTCCAGAATTAATTTTCTATGTCACCGACCACCTTAATTGCGCGTTTTGCTGTGCCCACGACGTGGTGGGGATCACTTGTCACATGTTAACCTTTAACCTGCTATCATCATACATATTCATGACTATTATCCCTGAAGAGCTAGTCAGAGACTATAGGCAACGAGGCCCGCAAAAGCAGTCCACTGCTACAGTCCACGGCACACCAACTGATAAAATGATAACTGCACATGTGCTAGGAGTGACAGGTGATAGGCCCATCGCCGCTCTATGCACATGTGCTAGGAGTGACAGGTGATGGGCCCATCGCCGCTCTATGCACATGTGCTAGGAGTGGCAGGTGATGGGCTCATCGCCGCTCTATGCACATGTGCTAGGAGTGGCAGGTGATGGGCCCATCGCCGCTCTATGCACATGTGCTAGGAGTGGCTGGTGATGGGCCCATCGCCGCTCTATGCTCATGTGCTAGGAGTGGCAGGTGACTGGCCCATCGCCGCTCTATGCACATGTGCTAGGAGTGACAGGTGATGGGCCCATCGCCGCTCTAGACAGGTGATGGGCCAATCGCCGCTCTATGCACATGTGCTAGGAGTGACAGGTGATGGGCCTATCGCCGCTCTATGCACATGTGCTAGGAGTGACAGGTGATGGGCCCATCGCCGCTCTATGCACATGTGCTAGGAGTGACAGGTGATGGGCCCATCGCCGCTCTATGCTGATGATGTATGCTTTTGTGCGCTGTGGTTTCTTGCGCCCGTTCCTTGCCACAGTTAAAAAAGGACGTCCTGAATTGGTAGTAGGTAGTTAAAAAAGATTTGGACGATTCAAAGTACTTAATAATTGAATTTATTGGATAAATATATTTTGAGTTTGAGTTTATGTGCAGTCTTAGGGTCTATTAGTCGCCTTTTACGACACCCAAAGGAAAATATGGGGCTGTAGTATTCTTTTAATAATTAGCTGCCACCACACAACTGAGCAGCCTGCTATCATCGTCAACCTATGTCCCACTGCTGGGCACAGGCTTTCCCATGTGGAAAAGCCTGTGTCCATGTGGACAACAGGGAAGATTACTATTGTTTATTTATTAGATTATTGGGCCGTGACTGGCCCAATGCGGGTTGGTGGGTTTTAACGAACCGGGACCAACTGCTTCACTTGCCTTCTGAAGCATGAAACTACGACGCGACGATTCATACATACATACACATAAACACGACTTTGATCCCCGAAGGGTCTGTCAGAGACTAGGCAATGAGAACCGCAAAAGCAGTCCTCTGCCATTGTCAATTTTTCACCAAAGCGACTGTACATGTGCTCAGCGTAACAGGTGGTGAGCCCACCGCCGCTCTCTGCTGTTGGAAGTATGTGCAATCTTTAGTCCGTAAGCCGCCTTTTACGACACCCAAGTGTAGAGACGGGGTGGTAGTATTCTTTCACCGCTACACGAAACGATTCAATGTGAAATTAAACTACTATCATATTTCTTTAAGATCGAAGACAGAGGAGACTGCCGAATATACCATATATAAATGGAAGAAAAGTGTGGTTAAGAGAACTGAGCAATGAGAATGATAAAGTGTGTCAAATCTATATATTTAGATTTTGTTATGAATTACCTATACTTATGGATGTCATGTAGGGTTAAACATAAAAAAATATATAAAGTTTGAAGAAACAGAGTGACATACTGCTTATGTGAAAAACTGCGTTTGTGACAAAATGCGTGTGTGACGAATTGCGTGTGTGCCAAACCGCGGATTACACGCTGTATGTCACAAACGCGATTCGTCACATACGCAGTTCGACATAATACGCGATTTGACACTATCGCTATATAAATAAATAAAATAAATAAATCTCCTACAATCACACCAATTATCTAGCCCAAGAGAAGCTTCGAAGAGACTCGTTAAATGGTTACTAGACAACGGATAAAAATACTTAAAAATACTTAAATACATACTTATTATACATAGAAAACACTCAGACCCGAGAAAATTTTAGAATAACAATAATTTCTAATTTGACCCGACCGGTGACAAACGGCGTTTGTGGCGAACTACGTTCGTGACACGACGACCTCCTTGGTCGAGTGGTTTGTACACCGGTTTTCATGGTGTCGCCATCTCTGAGGTCCCGGGTTCGATCCCCGGTCGGGTCACTTTAGTTTTTCTAAAATTGTCTCGGGTCTGGGTGTTTTCTATGTATTTAAGTATTTTTAAGTATGTTTATCCGTTGTCTGGTAACCATTTAACGAGTTTCTTCGAAGCTTCTCTTGGGCTAGATAATTGGTGTGATTGTAGTAAAGATTTATTTATTTTATTTATTTATATAGCGATAGTGTCAAATCGCCTATTACGTTGAACTGCGTATGTGACGAATCGCGTTTGTGACATACAGCGTGTAATGCAAGAAAAGCTATATGGTCTTTGTCTACCCCATTGGAAAACGTACGTTTGTTTGCCGTGTATGTACTTATTCATCGAGCCATCCAAGTGGGAGGATTGGCGCAGCGTTCTGAGTAGCGCAAGCTTGTGAAGTACTCGATTTCGAGGAGTAGCGTAAAATTGGCACAACACGAAAAAGGAAAACCAACTCTTAGTCGCGGAACGGAAAATCCTACGAAAGATACAGGGACCAACAAGAGGCGATGACGGGGAGTGGAGGCTGAGGTTTAACCGGGAGATAGAACAGCTGGTGTCCGAGCCGAAAATCATCGGGGAAATAAAAGCTGACCGACTTCGCTGGCTGGGGCACGTTAGAGAGAATGGGTGAAGATCGTGCTGCCAAAAGAGCTTATCTTGGTCAACCATCTAGATCCAGTGGGTCGTCCAAGATACCGCTGGAAAGATGAAGTTGTGAAAGACCTAAAAGAGCTGGAAGTGCCCGACTGGTCTCACTTGGCACAAAATAGGAAGGAATGGCGCACTTTAATGTCGGAGGCCAAGATCCACCTCGGGTCGCTTAGCCAGAGTAGTAAGTAAGTAAGTAAGTAAGAAACAACACGAGACGAGTAGAAAGCCCGCCAGCCTGCGTCTATTCATTACAATAATAATTACGTTCGAGGAAAACTTAGGTGCGCTCGGTGTGCACGCCAGTTTACAAAGAAGATCGGCTATATTAGCCACCAGCGTCGTCGTACCGACTAGGAGTCGAAGTGGTCGCCATGAGCGAAATCGGTCGGATTAAATCATGATCAACATTTATGCATAACATAATATAGCAACAACAAATCAGTAGCTCAAAAAGGCATGTAGTTTTAAAACATTTTCACATAACGCCGGACGTTCCGGGAAAACAAAAGAAAGTCATATATTACTACAGGAAGGCAGGAAGGTGAGCCTGACATGATTTATCGTCGGGACCTTTAAGGGAATGCTTGTAGGACACTTTATTAGGGTTTCTTTCGTATTTTGCTTGTCCTAGAGAAATATTATGTTGCCGGCGCGTGCGGGTGTATGTATGGCGTTTGTTGTTAGTTCTTTTAGGTTCCAGGGCTTAGGATTTTTTGGGGTTTGTCTCTATTTTGTTTAAGAATATGTGGGAAATCATACTGTAAGTTTTTGGCACATACAAACATAAATTTTCGACTATTATCCCCGAAAGAAGAACTATTATCCTCAACGTGCAGCTGCTGAGCCCATCGCCGCTCTATGCTATTAGATGTATATGCAGTCTTTAGTCCGTTAGTCGCCTTCTACAACACCCAAGAGAATACAGGGGTTGGTAGTATTATTTTAATGAGCAGCTAATATGAAGTTATAAAATAACCAATTTTAAAAATTTATAATTGTTATTGTGAGTTTTCCCTAAGAGATAGACATATACCATCGCAGACTTTTTTATAGACATTTTTAAGGTGTGTGTGTGTAAATAGTACATTATTTTGATCTATCTCGTAGAGTTCAGCCAGTGTTGGCAATGTAACCTCAAAAAAATGTGTTTATTTACGACATCACATTAGAAACCTCTAAAGTTACCAGTGTTTCTCTACTATATAATGCATGTATTATACATATAAACCTTTCTCTTGAATCACTCTATCTATTAAAAAAAACCGCATCAAAATTCGTTGCGTAGTTTTAAAGATCTAAGCATACATAGGGACAGGACAGACAGCGGGAAGCGACTTTGTAATGTACTGTGTAGAGATAAATACCTACTAAACTTTCATCGTTCTATATAATAAGTCATTATGCCACTAGTCTAGGCCCCAGGACTATAACGAAACTCGCCACATGTCGCCACGTGCCCAAATAAAACATGCGGCGGCGTTCCCTAGATTATTATTTAGGTATCATATGAATTTTGTATGCCGCTATGAATTACATTGCGGCTTTCTAGAATCTATTGTACAAATTGTTCAGAGTTCGTGGAACGAATACATTTCTTTTTACCTACGTGACCAGCCTTAACGAACGACTAAGGGTACGAATCTAACCCTTATGTATAATCTAACCCTTATGTATAATCTATTTAATAGATAACCGTGTCGCGAAGCGGTAAAGTAAATAAATAAATAAATAAACTTTCC
Source organism: Scoparia ambigualis (assembly GCA_963921215.1). Lineage (NCBI taxonomy): Eukaryota > Metazoa > Arthropoda > Insecta > Lepidoptera > Crambidae > Scoparia > Scoparia ambigualis. Next base: position 3,489,756 of record OY992524.1, on the reverse strand, counting down.
TACACCCACACCAATAATCTAGCCCAAGTGAAGCTTCTTCATGAACTCATTAAATGGTTACTAGACAACGGATAAACATACTTAAAATACTTAAACACTTATTATACATAGAAAACACCCAGACCCGAGACAATTTAGAAAAACAATAATTTCCAAATTGACCCGACCGGGGATCGAACCCGGGACCTCAGAGATGAAAACCGGTGTACAAACTACTCGACCAAGGAGATCGTCGAAAAAGAATACTACCACCCCCCTCTCTTCCCTTGGGTATCGTAAAAGGCGACCAACGGACTAAAGACTGCACATACTTCCAACAGCATAGAGCGGCGATGGGCTCACCACCTGTCACGTGCATGTGCAGTCGCTATTTGGTGAAAAGTGGACTCATTGCCTAGTCTCTGACTAACCCTTCGGGAATAATAGTACGTTATTAATGTATGTATGTATTTAATAGAATATCCTACTATTATCCTACTTACCACTCTAATATTATAAAGGCGAAAGTTTGTGAGTGTGTATGTTTGTTACAGATAGTTTATAACCTGGATTAACACATAAGATACTTTTTATCCCGATATTCCCACGATAACGGGAACCACGCGGGTGAAACCGCGAGCTGCCGCTAGAAGAATATATGTTTATACGTGCGGTATACCTACAGCAGCTCATAAGAAGAATACCCCACCCCATGTCTTCCCTTGGGTGTCAGAACAGGCTTCATCCAACAGCATAAAGCGGCGATGGACTCACCACCTATCACGCTGAGCATATGTGCAGTTGTAAAAGGTGTGACGTATCCCTTTGGGGACAATAGTTGTGAATCTACGTATGTTTCTATATGTGCTTCGGAAGGCACGTTAGGCGGTTGGTCCTGGTTGTTATCGTAAGAAGGCAGCTCTTAAATACCCACCAACACGCATTACGCCAGCCTGTGAGCTTTAAACCAATATCCATAAATGGTGTAGCGCACGTGGGAAGGCCTGTCCCCAGCAGTGGGACGTATAAATGCTGCTAATGAAACGTAGCACGCGATCCGTACACTCCGTTCGTTGTCAATCAGCTGACAGATTATGACGTCACCCATAGCGTGTTATCCATAGAATAATAACTAAAGCATAAAAGAAGTCCAAACGAACTAGTTGTCCTATTTTTTCAAACGGGCCATAAACATTGAAAAAAAGAGACAAAATAAGTTGCCAAAAACGTCAAATGTCTAGCGAAAATAACAAAACCGGTCACCAATTATGACATAATATATCCTACCATACCGAATTCAAAAGCGACCTATACAAATGTAATTCGAATGATGACCCAACTTGCTTTGCTTTAGTTATTATTGTAAGGTTCCGTCTGTCAGGTTGTTTGTATATAGCATAGAATAATCTAAAGCATTACCTATTATTCTGAGGTATAAAGCCTCAGAGTTTAGAGCTCAGGTTTAGAGGGAAAGCAGTTATTTTTTGTAAATTGATTGAATGTCATGGTGAAGAAGGTAGTATTTATATGGAGCCTGATATTGGCACAGACTTCTACGTCTGTGGATATTGGTGATATCCACAGACTATAACGTCTGTGGTGATATAAGGGTTTAGCAGTTTTTTTGCATTCATATTCTTGAATTTAATAATAAAATTTCAAATGAATAGTGAAAAAAGTATAATAAAAAGACTTTATTACCCTTTTATTACTCTCTTAAACTAGCTATTTACAGTCAGTTCAATTCAAAAGTGGATTTTTACAAACTGGTCTGTAACAAAAGTTTATATTTACTTCAGACTGGACCAAACGGTCTATTTACAATTTTCGATTGCCAATACTTCTAAAGTAAGCATACGTAAAAGAAGGTAACATGCTATATTGCCTCTACTTTCTACTGACTACACAGACAGCATGCTGATACTACATTTAAAAAACTGCTTCACTACTTATAGATTTTTTGTTATTTCCCAAAGAAGTTAATGACGTAAATATCCAGTTTTGATCAGACACTCCTCAGTTATTATTCTATGGTGCTATCGCATTATATCAAAACTATGTTCCTTGCATTTAGTGCACCACAAAACAAAAGAAAGGACTTGGCGGGAAAGTGGAGCGTCATATTATTATTATCTGCGGTTTTGTTTTATTTTTTAAACTAGCTGTCCCGGCGAACTTTGGACCGTCTAACAATCAATGAATTAATGAATTCTGTACATCTTTTTTAATATTGCAATATTTTCAATATCTTCCAATTGTTTTCATTACTTACATGCTGTCTCGTATATAAGATGACTGCTAGAAACCGCAAGAAACTTCAAGGGCTGGTCAGGTCAAGTGTTTCATACATGACAAAAATGGAGTTCGTGTTATTTCGTAGGTACTTATCGCCCAGCTGACGGGGGCAACGGCTGGCCGGCCCGTCGTCTGTTGACCCGTCAACGTAGGTACTTATCGCCCAGCTGACGCGGACGGGTCAACAGACGGCCGTATGCTTTAAAATAAATTAGATACTCAGAGACTATCCAATTAAAATTCACTAAATGAATTATTTAATTAAAAATAAAAAAAAACACGAATTCCTTTTTTGTCATTTTTGTCATGTTTAAAACACTTGACTTGACCAGCCCTTGAAGTTTCTTGCGGTTTCTAGCAGTCATCTTATATATGCCACTCACTCAATCACTTTTAAGAAGATATTTAAATCTAATTTTTTACACTTTTCCATACTTTAACATACTTTTTCTATACTTTTTCAAACTTCTCTTTTACACAAACCTTGTCCTAACAAATACGAACACAACAAAACAAGAATTAGCCAAATAGGTGCATCCGCTCTGAAGAGATGCGCGTACAAACATTTCGGCAGTTGACTTTATAATTATGGATTTCCGTGTTTTTAAAATGTAAAATATGTAAAATAGTGGTTGATTATTAACCGTTAAGTGTTCGTGAAGGTGCAAGAGTGTTGCCATTTAAAACAAAACAGTGAAACATCATTCATAACTTAACAAATTCTCTAAAGAAGTCCGTGGGAGATCTCAGTTAAGTCCCACATCTTTACTCAAAATTCAAATTATATTTATTCAATAAACTCAATTAATAAGTACTTTGAATCGTTCAAATCTTTACTGAAACTCGGGGGGTTTTTATCATTTACTATTTAACCTTCATAATTACCACTCACTGTCATCTGCTATAAGCAAAGAAAATATTTGCTATTCTCTCTTACTTGATAGTGCTGAATAATAATTCGCTGCCCTAGTTCAACAGTAAGATATGTTGAACAAAGTATGTTTTGAGTTATTCATACTTTTATGATTTTACTGTCATTAATTCACTCGTTGTTATTTGAAATGTGGTTGATTTTTTAAAAGTATATCTTAGTTTAATGTGTTAGGGAGTTGTTTATATTTTTATAATAGTTTTAAGGCTTTTTAATAGTGAGATAACCTTATATTGAACTCAGACTAAATAAAAAATGTTTTGTGATTTTAATGTTGTCTCTAAAATGGTTTCTTAAAAATTATGTCTATATTGTAACTCATAGAGTTACTGTTTTTTGTTTTGTTTAAGATATACTAAAGATTTATCCAACCAAGCTTCCAAATTTATGGAAAATAAACACAGATCAACAAAATTTAAAGATATCTTAGTATTACAGCACATCGACATTTGAGAATGTAAGTTGTCTGACGAAATACAGGTAAATGTTTGGTAAAGGAATAGGAAAATTTATTTAAAACTGAGAAATTAGTTTGCTTCTAATGTATTATTTATTACCTATTATCAGAATTGCACAAACAGTCTCATATTATCAGTTAAAATCTCTTATTATTATAATTGCACAAGTCAGTTTAACTATTATAATAATCAGTCAGTGCTATAATGTTATTTATGTGAATCATAATGGCACAAATTGGTAAGTCTTATAACACAGCCAAAATTTACTTTTATAATAAGATTAAAATAAAATTAAAATTAATTCTATTATCATACTGAATCTACTTGTTACAGGCATTCATCATCACTATTGCCGCTTTCATTTTCCTGGTTATTTGTAATTTTAAGACTTTCGTAAAAACTGTGATGACATTGAGGTATCAAATTGGCAGTACATAATGAAATCAGATCTCTCTATTTGTGATTTGGTATTGCTGGTGCTTCATCATAAGCACGTTCCAGAGTTATATTTTCTGAGATGTGGCCCCTTTGTTTCCTTCTGGTATTCACAATTTGAAAATCAAGCTCTGAAAATGAAGATTTGTAGCCAAATTTGTATGGATCTTCTTTTTTTATTTGGATACATTTGTTGTCACCCCATACAATTTTTTGTCCATTTTCGTCTATGCTGAAATTTTTCACCATTTGAGACAGTTTTTTCCAGTCATAAATCTGTTGGTAGCCTATTTCATTGACTGTATAAGGTTTACCAGTTTTTTTGGCTGATTTCAGTACCATTGCCATTTGAGCAGGTGTAAATATTGGGCCACTTCTCAGCAATCTTCTCTTTTCTCTTTCTATTAAGGAATGAATGTTATCAGCATCATTCTGAGTGTGTCCTGCTATCAAAAAGTTGTGGGTAATTATATTTATGGGTAAAGCTTGCACTGCGTACATATACATTGATAGAATAAATTTATTTTTATTCTGCCTACCACAATTGTCGCTGTAAAAGATAATTTCGGTTTTTGGACCCACATTTTGTAATAACGAAAAAACACACGACCCGATTTCATTGGCCCCTCTTTTGGCAATACCTTCGTGCCAAGCATAACAAATACCATCTTTATTAATTATATCACATACAGTGAAATTAATGAAGTTTAACTTTGATTTGTAATAGAATGTAGAAACTTCAGAAAAAATTCATTAAACATCTATCTTATAAGTGTGAGCATTCTGTTCATTCCAATCTTGCACCGCTTGTAGAACGCCGTGCTGAACGAGATCTAGTGTTTCTGTTTAAGCTACTCAACAACTACATAGATTCGCCCTTTCTTTTAAGTTGCGTAAATTTAAGATGTCCCCGAACAAGCTCGCGCAATAAAAAGGTATTTAGTGTCCCCCTTACTAGCACCAAACATATTTTGTCTGACACTTTCTTGTACCGGTCGTGTTTACGTTTTAATGAACTTCATATAGACATGGATATATTTAATGATACAATCGCTATCTTCAAACGTAATATTAGGGAATGTAAGGATCCATAATGTTTATTTTTAATTTTAATTTAATTTTGTACCTTTAATTTAGTAGGTACTCAAACTTATGTATTAGTAATAAGTGGAAACTTAACTGATGTATGTAAAATTGTATGTAACATTTATAAACTATATTATATTGTATGTTTCCCAAATAAAGTAAAATAAAAATAAAATAAATAAAAATAAAATAAAACTTCTCCTTGTGGCAATGGAACGACTTCTTGCAAATCATAATCGAAAATCAATATATTGCCATTAGAATTTTTTGTCAACATCTCTTTTTTTTATAACTCTGGATAGTTTTTTCTCAGTAATATGCATGTCATAACCATTTTGAAGATCAAGTTTTGCCTCGGGTGAAGCATTTTTGAACGCTTCACATTTGGAACACTGATCTTTTTTAGGTTTGAAAAAAGCAATGTTGAATTCCGTATTAAAAATGTGTGCATACATTGAATTTTTTACTGTTTCTAAACAATTTTCTTCACAATACTGTACATATAGTCTGTACATTGTAGAATTTGTAAGATCTCCTTGCAAATACTCTCGTCTAGTGTCGGCTCTGCAATAATGGGACTCGATACGAGGGAATCTGTTTATATGATCTCGGACTGTTTGGCAGTATCTGAAAGAGAATGATGTTGAGAATGCGTACCTCCGCGCTCTTTTTCAGTGAACCTTTCATGATTTGTTACATTTTGAACAGTAGTTATTGCGCTGTTAGTGATGTCAAGTGTATTTTTAAAGAAAAGTTTGCCTTTTAGTATTATCGTGATATAAATAGTAAGCGTAATTAAATTTTCTGGAAGCCTCTTCGCGTCTGTATTTTTGCGGTGTTGTTACTTCCATACACTTGCTTATAAAATCACGCTGACGAGACCAATAGCAACAACAGCATGGCACAGACTGTTTGCGAAACTAGCAAGCATTGCATTGGAAGCGCGGGGTACCGCCCCGCGGGGGTGTCGCACGACATTCGACGAACGGAACGAAAAATCAGTGCGCCTCACGCAGCCGCGTGAAACGGACATCTTATTAGAAGAGTAGGTAGGTTATTTTAAAATGTCCTAGAAAGAAATAGAATTTAACGATATTTTAGTTAAACACTGGGACAATTTAAGATGTCCCAACATAGAATTGTTTTTATAATTTCATATAAGGACATTTGAAGAAGTCTCTGTGTAGAACTAAAAGAAAAGTAAAAATCTTCCTGACTTTAGAAATATCTTAAGATATCAGAATCTTGAACTAAAGGTCGGTAAAAATATGCTTAAATGTCTCAGTGAGACATTGAAATTTAGGCAATTTGGTTGCGTTTTCCAAATATCCGATTTTTGAACCGGACAGAAGAGCATATTTTTCACATGAAACAGAACTTATCTCAATTTTGATTTTTTAAAGATATCTTACTGTTGAACTAGGGCAGCAATATGCTAATCGCAAAAGAGGGTTTCTGCATTTCGGTTACCCATACAAACTTCCAAGTCGAAATTTATAAAAACCAATAAGCCAATTTTAGTAAAACTTTGCATGCTAAAGTAAAACACAGGGATCTAAATAGTGTGTTGCAAAAATTTTTAAAAAACATTTTTTTTAACTGAGTTATTGCGATTTAAAGTACACTATAGAAAGTTTAAAATCGCAATAACTTAGTGAAATAAACGTTTTAAAAAACGTTTATTTAACTGAGTAACGTAAATGGTTTCAACAGACTATTTAGATCCCTGTATTCTACATAACCATTCAAAGTTTTACTAAAATTGGCTTATTGGTTTTTAAAAATGTTGACTTGAAAGTTTGAATGGAAAACCGAAATGCGTAAACCCTCTTATGAAGAAAAAGAAAAAATGGATAGAAGTCTTCTGTTCTGGTAGTGTTCTGGACAGAAAAGACGTATAATATGTTAATGCAGTGGCACATACATCATGTTTCCCGGAGGGGTAGATAGAGACGACTGGGTTTTCTCCACCATCCTCAATAGGTTTTTTTTATAATAGCAGTAGGCAAACGAGCAGGCGGTTCACCTGATGGAGAGTAATCTCCGCCGCCCATGGACACCCGCAACACCAAAGGAATCGCAGCTACGTTTCCGGCCTTTAAGGAAGGAATAGGCTTTAGAAAGGAATAGGAATTGTGAGGGGGGGAGGAATAAGGAATCTCCCTCCAGAACCCTCACTGGCCGGGCGAAACACAACAGCACCAAGTGCTATTATTTTACGCCGGATATTAGTGAGAGGGTGGTATTACGCCGGGCGAGCGGGCCCAATGCGTGCTGCAACGCAGCGTGGCTCTACCTAGTTTTCTGTACTTATCATAATGCAGCAATCGTGAAAGTCTAAATGTAACTTCTGTGTGCAATAAAGGATTAATAGACAGCGATCTTGTAGATTGCATGTTAAAGATCGCCCTGTCCTTAAAAAAATATGGAGTTAATCTAATTTAATATTATTATGGTAAAGAGGAACCCTTGTAAATCCTCCACTTATGCCTTCTGATAACAAACCTCACCTCACCTCAACAGTACGTGTGTGTGTGCTAAGGGATCAAACGGAGCAATTGTTTGCATAACGGTAGGACATTTAATCTGTATTGCTTTGATTTTAACCCTTTGCCCGTGAATACCACAGATCCGAAATAATTGGTTAAAGCATATCCGGTGACGCCATCTTGTTTGTCTGCGGTTTTGAACAATCCTCATTGAGCAAATATTTAAGGCAGAGTGTAGCCGAATGGCAAAGTCTCGGCCCGAATACCTTAGGTGGCACAGGCACGCACAGGTTCCAAGGTCTAGAAAATTGCGTTTCCGATTTTTCGATGGATAAGCCCTTCTTTGTGATGACCAACCAGCATAATAATATGACAAGCGTCGCGATTAAGGCAATACCCATCATTCTTAATTAAACGAAATAAAATTAAAAGAACTCAGAATTACCGAAATCAAAATAAATTACTTAAATTTAACTAAACTTAAAATCACTATTCATAATGTTATAATAATCAATAATATTAAAAGAAAAACAACAATGATTTATTACTTAGTAACGGAGAAGTGGCCCAGAAGTATCAAAAAACATTAAAAACACAGCAACACTTGTAAATCAATTAAGGTAAGGTGGGGTAAGAGGAACATAGTTTACTGATATTTTAACATTATGCGCTCCAGCCAGTAAATACACAGTTTAAATTTAACATTAATAGAAAATATGTATACCTAATGAAGTTAACTTACTTGAGAGTTAATCGCAGTAAAAATATGGTTTAGTTTTGCGTAATATCGAGAAAACTAAAATTTGGGGTAAGTGGAACATATATGGTATGGTCAGAAGTGGCAAATTCGCAATCGATTTTAAAAATAAAAACAAAAGAATTAGCTTTTAATGAAATAAAATCAAATAGAAGTGTATTAAAAAAAATAAGTACCTATTGCCAATGAGCACATAATACAATATATCTAAAAATAGCAAACGTCATTAAATTTTACAAACAAATCTTCTAAAATCTACAAACTTTTTAAAAACAAAATCATAAATATTAACTGTGCTTGCACTGAATAAGTTGAGTTTAGATTTAGAGATATAAATTATCATTTTAAAATTTCATTTATAGTGTTCTTATCACTTTATAGTGTTCATATCATTGAAGCCGGTTCATTTTTTTAAAATATTTTAATTCATGTATAGGTATTTATTTATACATATTAAATATTATTTTATCTACTTATTATATTTATTACTAATACAACTTTTTTAACAATTAACTACTAAAAATCGGTACAAAAGCAAGTAGGCTAACTTATTTTCTTAAAAACGAACGATATTTAAGAGACACCTTCGCGAGCAAAGCCGCGGATAAAAGCTAATGTATTGTACATTAAAACCTTTCCAGAAAATGAAAATTATACATGTGAAAGAATCACCAAAATCGGTACCTACCGATTTTTTGAGTAAATCGCGAACTTTCATACGGTTTTGATGTCGGTTATAAATAACCTATTATCATTAATATTTCATTGCCTATAAAAAGGTTTGTCGCCCCTGAAACCGGGAAAGAGGAACATATGTTCCTCTTTTCCGATTATGGTAGTTTCTCTTACCCCACTTGGCATTTTTTAGGTTAAGATTTTGATCAAATGCAAAAATCATTGTAAACACGTACTACAAACAAAATTAGGTCGGAAAATAAAAGCTCCACGTGAACTTTGCACTCTCCTACAAAAACAGCCTTCTAACAAACGTCTTATCGTCTATTTAGGCACATATAAAATCTACCACCCACTCGTAGTTTTGTAGTTTGACAACAGATTTTTTTTCTCTCTGTTCAACTCACTTAGATGTGTCGTAGCGCCATCTGTGTTAGAATATGAAAACTACACCCGAATTTCTGTTTTATCGACAGAGTAGGCACAGGGCTAGGTTTTATGTTTACGTGATGATGTTCCTCTTCCCCCCTCGTCCCTCTTACCCCACCTTACCTTAATCAAAGTCCATTTATTATTCACCGTCTCGCGTAGAGATGAAATAATACTACCACCCTCTCTCTTCCCTTGGGTGTCCTAAAAGGCGACTAACGCACTAAAGACTGCACATACATCTTAATAGCATAGAGCAGCGATGGGCTCAGCACCTGCACGCTGAGCACATGTGCAGTTGTTTTTAGTGATGCTCTAAGCATCCGTACCAACCGACAAACGGTTTTTGTGATGCTTATCAAACAATAAAAAGTTGTAATTTTGTGAAAAGTGGACTATAGCAGTGGACTGCTTCTGCGGTCCTCATTGCCTAGACTCTAGCTAATGCTTTAGAAATAATGGTCTTTATGTATGTATGTTCCAAAAGTTTACCATACATCCAACAGCATAGAGCAGCGATGGGTCTGTCACGCTGAGCACATAGCGACTGCTCGTCGCAATTTGGTGAAAAGTGGACTATTGCCTAGTCTCTGACCCTTCGGGGACAATAGTCGTAATCACGACTTATAACTTGTGACCGCAATGTCTATTTTTGGGGTACGCTACGGCCGAATATCATATTGCCAAAAGCTCTTTGTTATCTAATAGACCTGTGCTGTAGTCTTTGTAATCATGCACGTTTCGACGAAATGCTTTGTTTCTGTTATATATTATTGAGTTTGGATGTAGGTAGTTGTATTATAACTGTTATAAGGCAGTCAATAAATGGCAGTTATTGTGAACAGTGGTTTTATTTAGCATTGGCGACGAGGTAAATAAATTTTTGGTGGCATTAACATTTACACATAATAAAATGTCAATCGGGAAAGTTAGTGAATTCGATGTGAAAAGTGGGAACTGGTCTGCGTATACGGAGCGGCTCGAAATGTATTTCCTGTCAAGTAAAATTTCGCAGGAGGTCAAACTGCCAACATTAATAGCTGTTGTCGGCGAAGAGGCTTATGAATTGCTGTCCACATTAGCAAGTCCAGTGAAACCTTCAACATTAACGTACGAAAGGGCAGTTCAACTTTGGATAACTTATCTAGACTGGTTTCGCACATCCAAATTGGTTTTTTGCAGAAAAAAACTATGTTAGCATGTTTTATAGACGTTGACAATGCCTACAATAATGTGGATACCCAGTCTCTAATACATACATTAAATAAAATAGGTGTTAGTACACAAATGAGTCGTTATTTGTGGAACTTCCTCAAAGAAAGACAGCTCACAATCAAACTAGAGCAGTCAGTAATCAAGCGAAATACACAAGCTGGACTTGCTCAAGGTGACCCACTCTCTCCCCTTCTATTCAATATTGTGACGTCTGAGATTTGTAAAATCACCAGTTAGGTAAACATCTTACAATACGCTGATGATTTTGTGCTATATGTTAGCTGTGATGATATAGAAAAAGGTTCACAAAAACTACAAATTACATTAAATAAAACTGTACAGTTACTGGCTGAAATAGGTTTAACAATATCTCCGAACAAAAGCAAAATCTGTATTTTCACAAATAAAATCATTAGACAACGATTAAATATTTCAATTGAAAATACATCGTTAGAAGTGGTAGATCGTTTTAAATATTTAGGTTTATGGCTGGACAAATCATTGCGATGGGGTAAACATATTAATGAAATAAGAGAAAGGACATCTAAATTAATTAACGTATTTAAGGTTTTGGCAGGATCGGAGTGGGGAATGCACCCTTATCACCTTAGACGACTTTACTTAGCCTGCATACGCAGTAAATTGGATTATGCCAGCGTTCTGTACGGTAATAGTGCAAAAACGCATTTAACTAAACTTGATAGATTACAAAATCAATGTCTTCGTGTCATTGGTGGGTTCATAAGAAGTACAGCAATACACGTCATGGAATGCGAGCTTCACATCCAACCCCTGTGTGTGCGCCGCACTTATCTTGCCGGTAAATATTGGTTGAAAAAAAAAGCACATGTACATAGTAAAGAGATAGATGTAATAGATAAATTAAACACAATGAGTCAACATAATATGTTGACTCATTGTTTTTAATTTATCTTATTTTATGGAAAAACAAAGCAAAACCAGTGTTAGTAGAAATACATAATAAATACAAAGATTTGACTATTTTTTCAGGGCCCCAATATGAGAGATTTTCACTAGATAAATGGGTGGGCAGTGTGGATACTTCAAACATTAGACATTCTATTAATAACGTAGATAAAAGCAAGAGTAGATATAAGACAAGTAACTTGAATATATTATGTAATAATTTTATAAACGACAATTACTCTGACTATTACAGAATCTTTACGGATGCTTCTAAAGAAAAAAATATCTCAGGCTTGGCTATTTTCGATCCGCAGACTAACGGCTACATAAAAAAAAGAATTGAGTCAGAAAATATATCTATTATGCTCTCGGAGGTAATCGCTATTGCAGAAGCAATTTCGTATATTGGCTTTTTCGACAGTGGCAAGTATGTAATACTAACGGACTCAAAAAGTGCACTACAACATCTTATTCGATGTACTACAAACTCTGGTGGCTCACCGATAGCATATAAAACATTAAAATCAATTGAGATACTCTCAAGTCGTAATCTGCAGGTGGTTTTGCAATGGGTACCATCTCACATTGGCTTGTCTGGCAACGAGAAGGCAGATACACTAGCTAGGGAAGCTTTGGTTGACGGGACAGTCTTAAACTGGATACCTTACCATAGTGACCTACTGTGACCTTTGATAAAAAGGAGGTGTTGGCAAGACTGGAAAGAGTACTTTGACGAAAGAGCGCTCACCAAAGGAATTTGGTTTAAAACCATACAGCCAAGCCTCAGTAGAACTCCGTGGTTTGAAGGGTCGGACTTGGCCAGGTCCGCATTAGTTACTTTAATGAGACTGCGATCTGGACACATTCCATTGAATAAGTTTGCTTTCCTTATGGGCAAAGTAGCATCTCCCAATTGCAGTGAATGTGAGATGATAGAGGATGCCTATCATATTATAATGGAGTGTGTCCGGAACGAAGCGGAAAGAGTACAATTTACCCTTTACTTTGGTACACTAAATGAAATTGGGAAATGTAATAGTCTTTTGGCTTTCCCCTTATCAGAGGAAGCCAAAGCACTAGCTAAAATAGTTAAAATAGGTATAATTCGTAGAAGTGTTTAAGATTATGTATTGGTTTCTTCGAGGGTGACATAGTCTCTGTGACTAAACCCTCTTTAATAAATAAAGATTAAAAAAAAAAAGGTTGTTTTTGAGCGATTCGGACCGTGCGGTTTCTGTGTACTTACGCGCAATATCGTTTGCACCACGCGTGAAATAGGAATATCTACGTATAAAATAAGATGATTTAAACTATTGTTTTATAAATAATGTAAATTTTTTATCAATTAATAAAACTGCAGAAGTACATAATCTTTTACTAAATCGTAGCAGAATAATTGCAGCTTTGACATACGAGTACATTTGTTTGGCCGAATTAGCAATATTAAAATAAAAAATACTACCGCCCCCTCTCTTCCCTTGGGTGTCGTACAAGGCGACTAACGGACTAAGGAATGCACATATTTCCAACAGCATAGAGCGGCAATTGGCTTATTACCTGTCACGATAAGCACATGTCCTCATTGCTAAGCTCTGACTAACCCTTCGGGGATGATAGTCGTGATTATGTATGTATGTATTTTTGAAGTAGCGCTGCGTCACTTTTTTATGTTCCCCCAGAACAGAAAAAAAAACACCATAAGCCATACAAATCTGGTAATTTTCCTTCAAATCAGATTTTGAGAGTTGAACTTTATGATGCAAGAATGACGATTGACTGTTTTTAAGCCATTGAATTGTACAGATACTTTAGAATTTACTTGAAATTTTGTCATTAAACATCTTACAGTTGTTCGAATACCAAGGGAATAAATAAACCTAAAGTCATCATCAGTTTAAGAAAATAATTCGCAAAAAAAGAGCTGCGAAGTGGAAAATTACAGCCGAATTCCAGCAGCTATGGAAATAGCTTGCAAGACCAGGCAGATTTAAACGTTTCCTATTCTCCTTAATTTGTTTCATTCGAATTGTGTAATCGTTTTGGTCTTATTTAGTCGAAACATAACATCGTTTCTGTTTGGAAAGGTATCGCAGTGATTTTGTCCTGATGTTATGAACACTTTGTCGTTTGTGAGTCTGTAAGTAATTCAAGATTCAAGATTCAAGATTCAATATCATTTATTCAGGTTAGGCCATGTTTAGGTTACAGCACTTATGACTGTCATTTATGCCATCGGTTCGTAAGTCTAACTATGGGGCGGGAGCCTTGTTCTGAGAAGAACCGGCAAGAAACTCAGCAAGGGCATTTCTTTTCTCCCTTTCTTTTACAGCGTCAATTAGAGTTGAAAAATGCCCTCCCTATCATAGAAGGGCACTTTCCATTACAATAATAAAAACATAAAACAACTACAAGGACATAGAAATAAAAAATATATTAATAAAAATAAAAAGTTCAGGTATTCATCAATATAAAATAATCAATGTAATCAATGTCTTACAGTACAGAAAAATAAAAGTAAGACTACAACAGCTACTAATATACTAATAATAAAAATAAGTTAGCAAGAGCAGACCAGCCTCCACAGGCGGCACCCGTTCACGAGTATGACATGTGAATCAGCCATCGCTTCGCTCAACCATGTTTTAGGGAACGTAACGACCCGACGCACATGCCACCACCGCAGAGACACTTTGAGAGTGCATGACACACTCGAGCAACTCCAATGAAGCAAGCAAGAAAACATTTAGGCAACGCAACAAAGTTTTGAGTAGGTACCTATTGTCTGTAAGACACTGCTGATAAAAGGCTATCATACCAGGGTAAAATGAGTTAGTTACAAAGAAAATGGACTTTAAAATATAATGTGATTATTTTATCATTACCAGGCTGTTTTGTCTTCTAAATATTCCTTATCTGTAATAACGTTTCTTAAGTAAACAAGATTTTACATGATTTTTAAACTTATCTAACGGTAATTCTAGTACAGTACTTGGTATTTTATTATAATAGTGTATACCTTGCCCCAAGAAAGAGCCGAGAACCTTCTGTAACCTGAACAGGGGCATCATAAGTTTTGACTTATTTCTAGTATTGAAATTGTGTACGTCACCGTGTTTAGTGAATGAGTTAATATTGCAACGCACAAAAACTATACAATTATAAAAATATTGAGATGCAGCTGTAAGAACACCAACTTTACCTTTACTTTCAACCAATTAGCCGACCTTATAAAAATGAATCATACAAAAAATACCATAAAGAAAAAGCTTTGCTGAAAATGTATTGTCTAGAAAGTAGGAATTCTCAGTGATGCCACGGATGATCGTAATAAAATCTCCCAGTGAGTTAGCAATATACCCCATAGACCATGAAATCGATAGATACAGCCGCTCACTCTCGATGAACGTATATCTCGGCATTACGAGTAGGTACTTACCTATACAATTTTCCAACGCTGAAGCTGACAGCATTATATGATACGTACAATACATACATATTATAATAATCACGACTATTATCCCCGAAGGGTTAGTCAGAGACTATGGTAAAAGTGAGGATGATAAAAGCAATCCTCTACCATAGTCCACTTTTCACCAAATAGCGACTGCACAGGTGCTCAGCGTGACAGGTGGTGATCCAACGCCGCTATATACTGTTGGATGTATGTGCAGTCTTTAGTCCTTTAGTCGCCTTTTCAACACCCAAGGGAAGAGGGGTTGGTAGTATTTTTTCACTGCTACGCGACACGGTTAAATATAAATATATGTATGATGTTTTAAATATAAATATATGTATGATGTTTTAAATATAAATATATGTATGATGTTTTAAATATAAATATATGTATGATGTTTTAAATATAAATATATGTATGATGTTTTAAATATAAATATATGTATGATGTTTTAAATATAAATATATGTATGATGTTTTTTCCAACTTTTGTACAATATATTATTGATAAAAGAAAAAGGTTTTTTTTACAATTACTAAAAAAAATAGCATAATTAAACTTATAAGTAAGTACGTGTAGGTAGTTTTTTTATTTCTACCGATAAGACTGAAGATGAAAGCGTATAAATACACGAAATATTAAATGATTCTATGTCCAACAATAGATCAGACAGACGTTGTTCTGTTCTGTCTGTATTGAGGATTTCTACTAATATATAATTATCAATGATTTTTACTATTTTTCTCTTCACCGTTTAAATCTTCCCTGAACTTCCATAATTATTTTAAGATCAAATTTAGCAAAATCGGTTTTCATTGTCTATTTGTCGGACCACAACAAAGCTAGTATCATTGTTGTCAGACTTAGATAACACAATGAAACAACTACCTCTATCTTCGAAAAACAACTTCCATCAAAACCATTGTTACTACGGTTTCCAAGAAAAACCCCAACGCGTTTTAATAACAACCTCTTATAATCCGTCGCAATAAAAAATACTTCATTAATACCTACTGCAGAGCATACCCGTCTAATTTTAAAGGCACACATAAATCTCTTTCCCAAAAATAATCACAGAGTCAACGTAATAGGGTCTAATTTTGTTGATAATGCGGCCGTGTCGGAGTGCTCGGCTAACCCTTATAAATAGCCATTTGTTACGGGGCCCTTAACTTTGATGTTGGGACCTCCCCGTCTGTGCAGTATCGAGGTTTGGTGCAAAATGGTCAATGGCAGCGGCAAGCAAATTTCAATTTTCACTATACGTGATGGCTGTTCAATATGCAAGTTGGTTGTGAAATATTCTTAGATACAAAAGAAAAGAAAATTCAAATATCAATTTTAAACTTTATTGTCTGGTTCTAAGGATCAATATTCATTGGAGAAATTTGACAGTTTAGGGTAGGTTGATCTGACGTCGTGTGTACATACATACATAGATCACGCCTATTATCCCCAAAGACGCTAGGCAATGAGGACCGCAGAAGCAGTCCTCTACCATAGTCCACGTTTCACCAAATTACAACTGCACATGTGCTCAGAGTGATAGGTGGTGAGCCCACCGCCGCTCCATGTTGTTGGATGTATGTCCGTTAGTGGCCTTTTACGACACTCAATTGAAGAGAGGGGTTAGTAAAGAGTCGCTCTACCACACAGCTCGGAAATATTTATACAAACAAAACATTTTCTTTCCACAGACTTAAAATAAAATTACAGGTATGTTTGGTAATAGGTATTAGTCCATATACCATTACTGCACAACCTGTATTTCTATATCTAGTACTTTGGGCCGCAATATCGCACCCGCCTCTTATAGAATAGCCCGCTCCTATTCACCACGAGATAGCAGCTGTAATGCATCGCATAGAAGGTTGCTCTACTCAGACAAATATAGGGTCTAACAATATCAATAAGCGAACGTTTATGAGGAGTGTCTATACATCACACTCAGCATGCTCACCAAATTTGGTCCAAACATACAGCCTCGTTACCGAGATAATCAACAAATTATTATCATAATTTACCAAAAAATACACCCTTTCCAAACCCGTACAGCTGTACTACACGCACACAAACATAGCCGAACATGCACACTAAACTCGAAGCACACTGAGCTATCTTTTTATTGACGCTTTCGTGCGTGTTACTAAAGATGCAGCATGTTTCATGATGTGCATTATTTTAATTAATTTACTGAAAACATAACTTTGAAAATCATTATAAAACTGGAGCCTATTTTTTGTCATTGTATTCAGAACGATGTATAGATACCGCCCTTAAACGTACGCTTATTGATTGTGTTAGACCCTGTGTATTAAAATATGTATACTTTTTTAAAAATATAATTATCATTGGCTTGCCCTGTTCCCATGTTATTTGGGGTCAGCGCAGTATGTCGTTTCCTTCCATACAACTCACTCATTAGTCATCAAATCATCCAATCCCTTCTCATTTATGTCATCCCTCACACAATCCATCCATCTTTACTTTGGTCTTCCTCTTTCTCTCCTACCTTCAACACTTATAATACCATTATAATTATTGTATCTAATAATGCAGACGGTAGAAGCACGCTTCACCCGGAATCGTCAACCACTGAGGAACTGGCTATCCTAATACTAAACTTTCGGAACACAACAATGTTTCAGAACATTGTTGTAATGTTGCAAGACTTAGATAAAATGGTGGTAGCTAGCCAGGCGGATTTAAAAAGCCGTACCACCAGTCAAACCAATTACTCAAAGATGTACCCTTCTCTGGGAATTTAACCTGGAACCTGTGAGTGGCTTCGCCACCTAGACCACAGAGGCGGTTAAATGTCTTTCGAGAAAGCACGTCTTTCGAGTAGCAACCCCAACTAATATGGATATCAGTATCTGAATCACACAACTATATTAAAATAGTTATCTAAGCTAGCTTATTTTTTGTTTCAAGCAAGTCTACTTGAGGTTGTACATTTTTGGTATACTAAAAATAATAATAAAATTTTGTGTGTTATAAAACGCTGTAATTATCCCAGTTTATAAAATAATAAATAAAAATAAACCAGTTCAAACCAGTTTAAAATTGAAACTTTTTCTAGTAAAGCCCTTTTCAGTTCAGTCGAGTCACACCTCGTGTCTACATCTTTTCACTTTAAATCCGGCACGTTGAATATATTCCGACGAGCGCTTCCACACCGCTTCGTCTAGGTCAAAGTTAAAAGTATGCGCTAATATACATCTGTATATAACACTGTGTATACATAGCTTAGCTGCAAGCTTCGCATTCATTAGCTGAAACAGCGATTTCTAAAAATGGCTTCATAAAAATACACACACTTTAATAACCGTGTCGTGTAGCGGTGCAAGAATACTACCACCTCCTTTCTTCTCTTGGGTGTCGTAACAGGCGACTAACGGACTAAAGACTGCACATACTTCCAACAGCATAAAGCGGCGATGGGCTCTCCACCTGTCACGCTGAGCACAAGTGCAGTCGCTATTTGGTGAAAAGTGGACTATGGTAGAGGACTGCTTTTGCTGTCCTCATTGCCTAGTCTCTGACTAACCCTTCGGGGTTAATAGGCGTGATTATATAAACACTTTAATACCTTATCATACTAACAAATAAAGATAAAGATAAAGAAACATTTATTGACCAGAAGCACATTGACAGCAAAAATGTAGAAAACAGAATAATAAGAAAAAAAAATTAAATAAAAAGCGACAACAAAAAGAGTTAATAAGTGCCATGTAGTCAATTAGGTCCCAACCTCAGCTTGTGCTGCAACGACGTGTAAGCCGCTGCAGCGCTGGTATTCTGGTGGGACCTAACTGAGACAATAACAAAGAAAGAAAAAACAGGTATAAGTTATAATAATAACAAACAAAATGACAAACAATATTTGTAACTAACATATACACAGAAGAAATAACACTACCAACAATATAACGATAAAAAAAAGCAGATTCATAAAATTTAATGGAAAGAGTTCCCGAATGCCGTATACACTTTAAAATGTAATTTTTTTTTAAATGTAAATCGTCAGCCGAACGACACTGCCAGCAAAAAACGTGTGTAATATCAGTAAAGTCGCACATCTTTATTGAAACTCAAAGGGGTATAGCGACGATAATTACATTTATAGATACGAGTATAGACAAATACATTTATAGATAGCTAGCGGTCATACATTTGACGACCTCCGTGGTCGAGTGGCTAGCGCGCCGGGTCTGGCGTCGCGCCATCTCTGAGGTCCCGGGTTCAAATCCCGGTCGAGTCAATTTAGAGAAAACTGTTTTTCTGAATTGATTTCGGGTGTGGGTTTTTTCTATGTGTATGTATATTTATCTGTTATATAGTTTAACCATATTACACGTTCCCTGCGGCAAGCTTTATCAATGACTTTTCCTCAGTGCTATATCGGATCTACTCGACCCGTTTCTTAACTTTCCCGAGGTGCGTTAAAGAGCCGAAAAGACCTGTTCTACTTCTTTACATTTATATGTGTCATTTATATAGGTCATTTAAAATAATAATTATAAATTTTTCATAGCAATGTGTTCTTGAATAACTAAAAACGTAAAGCTGCTATAAGATATTAATTAATCTGACAAATAAAACGTAAACTAAAAGACATTAAATTTATCAGATCTTTAAGATCTGATATCAGCACTAGTATGTAAATATATCGGTGAAATTTTAGTGATGTACAGGATTAGTAAGTATGTAAAATCGAAAAAAGTATTTACTTAAATGTGTGTACAAACTTCTAACAAAACGTACCTACATTAAAATTAATTTAACTTTTACTTAACAAAAATAATATAAATAAATTGATATTAATAATTTTCAACAAAACTTATCTTAACATTAATTTAACTTCTACCTACTCATCAAAGATAATAATAATAAATTATAATACAAAGTAAAAGATAGATCGTTATAGAAAACAAAGATTTTATTCAAACGTGTGTGCAACAACTAACAAAAGTTATCTTAAAATTAAATTAGTTGTACCTAATTATCAGAGATAAAAATAATAATTTGCTTAAGAATCAAAGTTAATTATTATAAAAAAGTTTTAAAGATATCTAGAGTCAGTTCAATACACGAATCAATGAAAATTCAGTGCGTTTATCTGGTCATCGGTCATCGGGTCTTTAAGATCCGATAATCGCACTAGACGAATAATTTTTACCGGTGGCGCGGTATAGGGTAGACCCGATACGTTTTTTTGAGAAATGTTTATAGTATTTGATGAGACAATTAAAAACAATATTTATCTCTTTTCTACCACTGAAAAGACCGAATATATCCATCCCGTACCAAGGGTTATGCGGGGTTTTTGTATGTCGCACCGAGTGCTGGATATGCATAAGGCCTATTCGACCGATATAGCAGTGAACGTGTTAACGAGTTTCAATAGAAGCTTATCTTAGGCTTGATAATTGGAGTTATATTTATTTATACATACAACCTACTACTAGCGATCCGCCCGCGACTTTGTACGTGTGAACATCCAGTTCCCCGTGTCCCGCGACTATTTTTCCAAAAAAAATATTATACACAAACCTTTTCCTGACAATTAGAAGTATTATTATTATTATTCTCTTTATTTAAAATATATCTAAAGTAATTTTTTTTACAATATTTGATATAAAAAAAACATATTTACAATATAAAATATTATGAAAAACTTTACCTAGGTTGCCACCGGCAGCGGGGAATGACCCAAGCTACCGGTGGTTAGGGCTGCAGAGTGAGGAACCTGCTGACAATACGTACCGTGTAACCCAACCTTTTAGCGAGAGCGTTATATATATAGCGATTATTATTATTATTATTTCAGCCATGGTCGTCCCACTGCAGGGCAAAGGCCTCTCTTTCCTTTTTCCAATCTTTGCGATTAAGGGTTTATTCGACCAAACTGGAATAAGGTCTTATACCAGTGCCGAATTTGTATAGACTAATCTCGGAGTAAGTCTTATTCCAGTTTGGTCGAATCCTCCCTGAGAGCAATAATGATTACAAAAAAAATATAGCCGAATCACAGTGCAACCGTTCTGCAGAGATGCGCGTACAAACATTTCGGCAATGATTTTTATTTATATAGATTTATAATCATAGATGGATAAACAGCGGCCCGCCCGTGACTTTGTCCGCGTACCTGTCACGAATTTTAATTACCGTAAAAGTTGTTTGAAGTTTGTTTGTGGTAACCGTCTATCTATAAAACTACGGTAACAGCTTATCATAAAGTGGGCCTTTTTAAAATAGTGTCTTGGTAATCGTATACCCCTCCTAAACCCTTGTCTGTCAAGAGAATTGAACCCGGGACCTTCAGATATCGAGCCAAGCGATATGCCATTCGGCCAATACGACGTTATAAATTGTAAAAAAACGATATAATTAAAAACTAGAAGCACTTGCATTGCAATTACAGGCTGCATATTTAAGCCGAGTTCAAATTACTGATTTCACATTCACACTGTTTTAACAATAAAGGTTTTTTAACAGCAGTAAAATGCTTTTCCGGCAGCCATGCTCGTAATCCTACAAACATAAACATTTCTTTTTAAAATCACAAGTAATGGAAAACTCAAAGCTCCATACCATTCATAAATCAAAAATCCAATGAAAACGTTATTGAAAAATATGTGTAGTGAGCATCGCTATATTTCTACGCAACGCAAATCCTTTATCTGAAGCTGTGAGGAAGGTAAATAAAGGGTTGTAGGTTTGCCTTCACATCTGCCTCCTGCCTTACATTTATATATACAAGAGCTACGCCGTTAAAAACATAAATAATGTTTAGGATTACAAAGTGTACCGTTTCTTGTTACATGGTATTTGTGGCGGCGTTGGACAAAAATTTGTCGTAAGAAAATGCTGGTAAGATTATAATGTTTTTGGAGGAGTTTTTGGTTTTCTGCTGCTTCTTTATGCGGGACAATTAAGTATTTTATTATGACGGATTTATTATACAGAGCTTCATCATACCTCAACTTTGATCAACAATACAACTAGATGTCAGGTCGGCGCTAAAAATATATCTCGGTAAATAACAGCCCACTTGAGAAAAGAGCTCTTATTTTCTCGTTAGGCAATAACAGGAAAAAGTACTTTATTTGTTGCCACTTAAGGTTGATTTTACCACTAAATGTTATTGAAGTCTTTTCATTTTTAAGTGACAGGAGTAATCATTACTTTGCTCGTTGTTTGTGACGAATGATCGTAAGTATAAGATAATACTTAGAAGATTTGTTACTTTATAACTAGGTGCCATGGTTGTAATTAGGTTGAACTGAAAACTGTTTTTTAACTTTTATCTCAGTGCGTTAGTAATGAAAAAGTATTTATTCACGTGGACAGAATTCAGCTTTGATTTTGTACGTGATGCGTTATCTAGTTGGTATTGTTGATCAAAGTCCCACAAGCCGTTATCACCGAATACATGACATATATACGGTCACGACTATTGTCCCCAAAGGGATAGTCAGAGACCAGGAAATGAGGACCGCAAATGAATTCACTGCCGCAGTCCACGTTTCACCTAATGATAACTGCATATGTGCTTAGATGTTGCACATGAGCAAGAGAAAATAGAAATCTAACTAAGTCACAACTAGTAATAAAAAGTGTACAGACATCCCTAGCAAACGTCAAACGTGGGCACCGGCAGGTACCCTGAGGAACCCACAAATAGCCCCATGAATTATTAAACGCAGAATAAAATTAGGTAGCACCTGGCAGACGTCGAAATTTACACTCTTTCGGGCGGTCTCAATTCCATTTGAATTTGTTACTATTTTCGGTTGAACGAATTCGGGGGTGCGGTTAGTGAAAATTCGTTGGGCACGTTTATTCGGTCGCTTTCGTGAGTAAGTTAGAGGCTTGAAAGGAACATATTATTCATATTGTATTGGTTGATATAACCGTGTGGTAAGTATAGCAGCTCACTAAAAGAATACCATCAACTCCTCCTTCCCTTGGATGTCGTAATTGGCGACTAATGGACTAAAGACAGCTCATACATCCAACAGCATAGAGCGGCGATGGGCTCACCGCTGCTGAGCACATGTACAGTTGTAATTTGGTGAAACGTGGACAATAGCAGTGGACTGCTTCAGCGGCCTTTTTTTCTAAAGCATTAATTTTTGTTAAATTTCAAAGTAGATATAGATATTAAGAACAAATTACGAATCGATAAAATTCAGATCGATGAGCACATTGTTTCCACACTTCAAAAATATAATTCAAAGTTAGTTGTTTGAACAACAACAAAAAGTTTATTGTTTGTTCGTAATGTTTGTACAATATACGAGTATATAAGATACACAATCAAAGAATATTTTATTAATTTATTTGTTATAGAACAATCCTTCAAGTTCTTGTACACGAAAAAGTCGTTGCTTCGGCTGGGAAGTGGGGTAAACCCGTAAGGTCGACTCAAAGAATTCAGCTGAAACCCATTGAATATGCAACATATTCAAATGCAAGCCTTACCCATTTCACAGAAAGGAGGGCGTCGAGTTTGTCTTCGCCCCCGTACTGTTGGACAGGGTGTTATTTATCTTTTTATTTTACTTATTTTAGGTATTGATATAAAGAATATGCGTTTTGGAGATGAAGATTTTCCATTTCATGCTGTCATCATCATCATCAGCAAATAAACATCCCATTAACAGCTTTGCTACATGGACAACAGAACATAATGAGTTAATTGTAGAAAATGGTGCGGAGGGGAGAATTAACCGACGTACGGTTTAGGGCCGAATGAAGGGCAAGAAGTCCCGTTGACCCCCCGCGTTGACAACTCCGCCGCCAAAGTATTGGTTAGACCCATAGATTAATAACTAAACCATAGAAGGAGTGTTATAACGTTTGTGTGGGCACTCCGTTTGGTCACCATTCGAATTACATTTGTAAGTCGCTTTTGAATTCGGTATAGATATATAAGGTGACTGCTAGAAACCGCAAGAAACTTCAAGGTCTGGTCAAGTGTTTCAAACATGATAAAAATGACAAAAAAGGAATTCGTGTTTTTTAAAATTTTAATTAAATAATTCATTTTGTGAATTTTAATTGGATAGTCTTTGGTATCTAATATATTTTAAAGCAATAACATAAGAAACATAAAATAAAATACAATTAAAAACAACGCGCGGGTAACGGCCGGACGGTCGACCGTCTGTTGACCCGCTCGCGTCAGCTGGGCGATAAGTACCTACGTTAGTCTGCAATAAGACCATTTTTGTCATGTTGAAAACACTTGACCTGACCAGCCCTTGAAGTTTCTTGCGGTTTCTAGCAGTAATCTTATACTTTCATAAAATGGTGACCGGTTTTTTTATTTTCGCTGGACATTTGACGTTTTTAGCAACTTATTTTGTCCATTTTCTTTCAATGTGTATGGCACATTTGAAAAAATAGGACAACTATACGAGTCTCATTTGGACTTCTTCTATGCTTTAGTTATTATTCTATGGTTAGGCCTGTTGAAAATTTTTCAACGTTTTTGACTTCATATGTTTTATAGCAACAGTATCTTATCAAATGTTTTAGAATTTCAGGACCAACTCGGTGGCGGTGTGGGCAACGCAGCCGGCCCGGATTGCGGTAGACCCGTTCGATTCTCTAGTGAGGAAGTCATACTTTTCAACGTTTAATTATCTTCGAGTTTTGATTGAGCGTTATCAAATATTACTACTGTAGAATTTAGCTTTTCCTGAGACCACATCGTACCTAATCAAAATTTCTGCGAAATATTGGAGTCCATTGTGAAGGTTGATTTGAGTTAATTTCAGCTGAGAAGCTCGATTGCGCAACTTGTTCGCCTTGTTCGCCTTGCGATCTTGCCCGCTAAGCAGCTTTTGCAATGCCGGGTCGCTGGATGGGTGACCATGTTAAAAGCATCTCGAGCTCCTCCGTACTTCGGAAGGCACGTTAAGCCGTTGGTCCCGGTGTCGTAAGATGACAATCGTTAAACCCCACCAACCCGCATCGGGCCAGCATGGTGGGTTATGGCCCAATATCCCCACGTGCTATTGTCCACGTGGGAGGCTTGTGCCTAGCAGTGGGACGTTTATAGGCTGATGATGATTGTGACGGTTCTCAAAGCGCTTGGTATCGAGTGATCCTGATTTGAAAGCTTTCATTTATCTCGACTGAAATCCTATACACGTCAAAATGCATTGAGGACGGTTTACGCCTCATGGTGTAGTGTCTGGTTCAAACTTCAAAGCTCAGCGTCTGTCCAATGATGTCACCGAAACGATTTAAATGAACATCCTAATTAAAAAACACAGATTTAGTTACTTACCCAAAAATGTAATAGGAGACTTAGGCCTGATTTTTCAATCCCCGGCTAAAACTTATCCGTCTGATAAAGTATAATACGATCAAACTAAAATGTCACCTGTAATGAAAGAAAAGACATAATATGACAACACATTTTCAAAATGGTTTTGTATTATTATAACAGACAAATAAGTTTTATCTGACAATTGAAAAATCGGCCCTAAGTTGAATAAAGTGTTCTTATAAATTTGATGCACAGGAGAAAAGGCTTGGTTAAAAAAGGATGTTTTCATGAACTTCTAAAACTTATAACTTCACTTCACTCCAACGAAACCACGCGTACGATATGAGTTGGATATCTAAATTTTTTTACGCGTTTGACTATAAGAATAAGAATAAGAATAATTTATTTCTGTATAAAAACTAAGTCTAAATACAGCAAAACTTATAAATATCAATCGTCCACATAATAAAAATAATGCATAACAAGAGTGCAGCTATTATTGTAAGTAATTTAAAATTAAGGTTAGTATTGCAAAATAATCGAAATGATACCTAAGCTTGTAACGGTACAGAATGAATGGTATCCGTCCGTTAGTAAGGAATGTATGGGAGTAGCACTAAAATAAATATTAATGCGTAGCACCATTAATATAATAAGCATGAAAAAGGGAATAATAAACTAGTTTAGAATAATGGTCAGTGGTCTAGCGCTTTATCTTTACTTTGAATTTCGCGGGGACTGCTCTGTGTGCTCCTTGCGACATAGGCGCCGTCTAGCGTGAGTTATTTACTTGAGCTTCGCATAAGGTTGCTAGTTTGACTTCTTTATTTTGAATTTCGCGGGGACTGCTCTGTGCGTCCCTTGCGACATAGGCGCCGTCTAGCGTGAGTTATTTACTTGAGCTTCGTGTTAGGTTGGCAATGGGCTTTATCTTTATTTTGAATTTCGCGGGGACTGCTCTGTGTGGCCTTGTGACATAGGCGTAGGTTGGCAAGCCGGTAGACATACGGGCGGGCGCCACCTATGGTCGGAATACGGAACTTTTTATAATTTCACAAAATACAGGATTATAGGCTTAAGTGGATGATTATTGAGAGGGAATTGTTAATAGAAGGCTACATTTAGATATTCAAAGATGTAATATTGGCTATCTGACGAGATTTGGTTGGATTATGGAAAAACTTTAGAATTGCGCGGCGGGCGACGGCAATGAGCGAGCGAGAGGTTGGAAAAAAGATAGAAAGAGAGGTAGGATGTTATCTCCACGTGGCGCAACGCGAAGTTCGCGTATAAGAAATAAAAAGCGACGCGAAGGCGAGGCGCATCGAAAAACAGCTAGCGATTGGTTGAAGGGAGAAAAAGCGGACTCGCGCGGGCGAATGTTAGGCGCGCAGGGCGCGAAAGTTAAGATGCTTGGGAAAGGGCGGAAAATTAGCGGGCATTCAAATTTAAGACGTCGGAGGCGCGGTCGAATTTAAGAGTGCGGTAAATACTCATACGAGAAAGCGAGCGTCCGTGCGATTTTTAGCGCGCTAAGTGATATTCGAGTTGCGATTTTAACTAACATTGGTTGTGAAATTGAAAGTGATTTATAAAGTAAAACTATTGCGATCGCAACTTGAATCCGTTAACGAAATGATGTATTTCGGGGTATATTGGCGGAAACGCATAACGGTGGCAACAAAACCAATATACCTTTCAACAGACTTCGGTCTGGATGACCTTTGACTGTATTTAATAAGGTCGGCGTTTTCCATTATTACGCTAAACAATACACTATCTTCGACGGAGTAATGGGGGAGAGACAGTTGTCTCCCTAGTGAAAGTTGAAGATAGGTCAGACA
Source organism: Scoparia ambigualis (assembly GCA_963921215.1). Taxonomy (NCBI): domain Eukaryota; kingdom Metazoa; phylum Arthropoda; class Insecta; order Lepidoptera; family Crambidae; genus Scoparia; species Scoparia ambigualis. Next base: position 3,462,494 of record OY992524.1, on the reverse strand, counting down.
CCATTTAGCTGGAGGTAGACCCGTATGACCCAGTCCAATTTCGAGTCTACCTCCGTACACACAGTGTAGTGATAGGAATAACACACTGAGTATAATGGCTCGACTGATAGTACATTTAGAAGTCAGTTGCTTGCAGGGGCGACTCGGCTTACACAACTCACCACGAAATTACGTTAAATGTGGCTTGGGCCTAGATTGCAAGGTACACAAGTAGGGACTGTTAGTTCGACAAAATATAGGCATTTCAAGTGAGGAAAGCTGTAGGAATCTATAGGTAGGCGGTTCTATATAATTGCTGTGAGGAAGTGAGGGGACAGTACGGGGTGAGCGCGCTGTGCGTACATAGGCTGGGTACGCGGGCCGCGGGGCCAGGCTGGATTAATTCAGACTAATAAGGTAGGAATAGCTTTATAGAACTGAATATTAATTTTCTAATAAGACAAAAGGACAGTAAGTTAATATTGTTACATTGTGATCTCTTATAATAGACACAATAATCAGAGGAATAAGTGTCCGGTAGAATGCTGGCTTTCCACCTCTGTTCAATAAGTGAAGTCATAAGACATAAGTTATTGCATTGAATAATTAAGTTCTTAATGTGAAAAGGATATTTGGATGATAGCAAGCCTTGAGATAAACTCTATTGATTTATGTGGAATAATAAGAATTTAAATTGCTAACACATAGTTCATAATGTAAGATGAAATTAAATTCTGAGGAGAGATGTAAATTCTCAGATTAAAGAATTAAAGCCACAGGCTAATTAATGTTAAAGTCAATCTGGTCAGAGCTGATATAAAACAATGAGCTGGTCGGCATGCTAATAGCGGGGCGGGGCTATTAAATTACCAGAATCCTCTAATATGTCATGTAAATTGCACAAGACTTCTTATGTATCATGCTACTTTTAATAAATAATAATACCTGCAAGCTAAGCTATCATCTGATTATCTCTGAGTGGTTACAAATCTTCCCCGCAGCTGCAGTGAAGGATTTAGGTCACAGTTCAGACGGAGTCATTGCTAGGCTACACATATCTATGTTATGATTTATAGACTGGTAGGTAATTAGGTCAGGAGAAAATAATTTAACACAGGGATAAGCCAATTACTAAACTTTCACGAAAGAACTTGAGTTACTTAAATGCGGTTAACAACGGAGGGTTCACTAGACGATCTGGCCAAAATAGTATTGATTATAATATTACATTGCTTGACTGAAATTCACTGCAAATAGAATTAAGCTATGCTAAGGTTTCATCATCATACAAACACTACGCACTCCACAAAACTACAAACACAACCATTAGATTGTAGATAAATTAGGTTAAATAGTTTTAAGAAATAGATAATAAGTTAAGTTAAGGTAAAAGCGGCGATGATGTGTGTATGTATTATAAGGTAGAATAAGGTAGAGATTTAGGTTAGGGCGAGAAAGTTACAATTTGGTAAGCCGTTACCAGGATCAGAAAGTTGGGTTATAATTTATCATTCATATAGTTGTATTGGATTTCAGTCAAGCGGTAATACTTTCATTTAGATGTGGGATTTTTTCCCACAAATTGTTGTCGTGTAGTGATGCGTGAGTTTAGAATTGGCTTAGTAGGGAATAATTCAAAGATATTGAAAAATTATAATTTGACACTATTTCACAATAAGCTTCGTTAGGTCTTCTAGAGTTGATTCATACACTTTATATAGGTTCTTGACAATAGATTAAGACCAATATTGTAGAAAGTCGCAATGAGAGCTGGAGCTAAATTTTGTTGTACGAAATCTGTAACAAATATATTCTCGGGTTAGGTTAAAGGTCAAAGGAGGAGATAAAGCTACAAAACAATAGCGTAATGAGTATTATTTGAAATATAATACCTTTCAGGGATGTCCGTTGTTGCGAGAGGCAATGTAAGATAATGGCATATCTGTCGATTTGGCACTCGATTTTAGGGGACAATGAAATTGCTTCGGGTGTAATTTTTGTTTTGGTTGAGATTGTTACAAGAAAAATACTACGGTTGAATGTATGGTGATTGAAGATTGTAGTACTAAAACTTTGTATTCGATTTTGATAGGACGCTAAGATAATTGTTGACGTTAGGAGCTATGGTAACTGTAGTTTTGTTTCTATTCCTGGTGATAGATTTCATATAGGCATAGGTAACTAGTTCATACAGCCTAGTGATGAGTTATTTTTAGGGTTGTAACAGTTCGATGTTGGCGATGTTTTTAGATAGGGTGACGTAGTTAAACATTTATTGGTTTAGAAAGATTTGTAGAATAGGGGGCGGTTTAATTATTATTGCTGTCGGATGGGAAGGCAAGGGGGCGAGATTGGACAGAATTAACCAACTTAATTATTGCAGGATTCAATTTATATTATAGGACGGCGATATGCTGTACAATATTATAAAGTTATGACGCTAACAGCATAATATAAAACTAATAATACAACACTATCATACAATCTACCAAAAGTAACTATTATCTAAAATTATTCAAAAACTGTACAAACAAACCGCTTAAAATGTGGAATGTAATAAATGACTTAACTAGTAACAAAGCAAAAACTAGCTGCGCTCCCGCTGAACTAAAAACTAACGATGGCCTTATTACCGACACCTTCAAGATTTGTAACCATTTGAATTCGTTCTTTGCTCATATAGGCGCTACTCTGGCACACCAAATACCTTCAACATATCACAACACTAATAATTATTTACAACCACACAATCAATGCTCTAAGGAATTATCAGAACTAGCCCCAACTACAACAGACGAAGTAAGCAGAATAATAGATAAACTGAACCCTAACACTAGCACTGGTCTAGATGGTATTAGCTGTAAAGTCATTAAATGCGTAAAGAACATTATCTTGGAAGAATTGACGGGTTGCATAAATCAATGTTTGAGAAAGGGTCACTTTCCCGAGTCTCTTAAGTTGGCCAAAGTTAGCCCCATATATAAATCTGGCAATAAAGCGGACGCTGGAAACTACCGTCCGATATCAGTGCTTCCGACAGTCTCTAAAATAATTGAAAGAATAATCTACAACCGTTTGGAAGAACATCTTAAATCCATCAACTTCCTCTTTGTTAAACAATACGGCTTCCGCCCCAAATCTAATAGCCTTTCCGCTTGCATCGACCTCATAACGGACTTGAAAACAAAGATTGACCAGAAACAAATAGCTTTAGGTATCTTTATTGACCTCAAGAAAGCATTTGACACCATAAGCCACGAACTGCTTCTAAAAAAATTGGCTATTGCTGGAATTAACGGTACTGCGCATAAAATAATTCGGTCTTACCTCAGTAATAGATACCAAGTGGTCAAAATCGGTGAACATCTAAGTACCTCTGAATTTGTTACGTATGGTGTTCCGCAGGGGTCTATTCTTGGACCCCTGCTGTTCCTCATCTACATAAACGACGTAAAAGACATAGGATTACGAGGGGATATCTCGTTATACGCCGACGACACATGCCTATTTTACTGTAATAAAGACATAAACACTATAATGCGAAATGCACAGGATGATTTAAACTCTCTCTCTCTTTGGTTTCAAAGTAACCTTTTGACCATAAACGTCTCTAAAACGAACTTCATGATTTACTGTGCTAAAAATAAAAAAAAACCAGACTTTCAACCTTTACTTGTGAACAACGAGCGGCTTAATAGGGTATACACTGAAAAGTCAAAAAAAAGAAAAGAAAAAAAAAACTCATTTTGGATAGCCAATTGACGTGGAAACCGCATATCAAAAAAATCTGTTTAAAACTATCATCTTTAATGGGTTCGCTTCGTGGATCAGTTCGTTGTTTTCCCAGATCTGTTAGTTACCTAATATACAATTCACTTGTAAAATCGCAATTGGACTACTTAATCGAGGTATGGGGCAGTGCTGCTAAGACTCATATAAAAAAACTACAGACAGCACAAAATAAAATAATAAAACTACTTTTTCACTACCACTATTTAACTTCAACGTCGACGTTATTTATGCACACTCGACTTATGACTGTTTCTCAAATCTATAGACATAAAACGTGTTTCCTCATACGCAAAATTATAGACAACGTAACACACAAAAATTCGTTTCCTAAAAAAATCGAACACTCAAACTCGTTCATCAAGGCGCCCCTATGATATCCATCTCCAAATAGCACGAACAAATTATGGAAAAAAAAACCTAATGTTCGAAGGAGCTCAGCTGTATAATAAGCTGCCAAATCATATTAAAGGAATTAAATCACTGTCACTATTTAAGACAAAACTGAAGCGCCACATTTTAAGTGATATCTCAGATTGTTGATTACACGTGGATATTGTTATGTCCATCAAATTGCCATCTGATAGGAATTGCAGTGCAATACGTATCAGAAGCCTACCAGGCGTTTCGTCAAACGGAACAACGCAGTACATATTTTTATTCTCTTACCCACTTTTAGTTAAAATTGTATTAAGTACGCATTACGCCGAAAGTTTGTTTAAAATAATGTACATAAAGTAATATTATGCTATAGGTATATCGTGTGGTGAATCAGTGTTCCATTCGTTTTTTAGTTTAATTTAACGTAAGTTTTCTTATACTATTTGTTCCGTTCGTCTGAATTCTATTTTCCAGTTCGTCTGGAACTGGAATTCAGTGCTAAGGTAAAATTGTATTTCTTTAGGTAAGTGAATTATGTATTCTTTCTAAAGAAATAAATTTCTTAAACCATAAACCATAATAATTATATTTTGACTAATAATCGTTGAGCGATTGCGGTTTTTAGTTGATGTGCTATTCCACGTATTATAATTTATTTTGTTGGTTATGTTAGAAAAAAAATATAATAATGAACTGAATATTATTAACCTTGAGTCTCACATCTGAAATCCATAGAGTAGTTTTAGGCTAGTCAGGAACTATTAAATCATTTGTCTATGGTTGGACCATAGACAAATGATTTAGCTAGACCATAAACAATCTAGAATTAGGAATGATTATAAAACATGAAGTTATAAAACCAATCGGAGAGGAAACTTTCTTATCGCGTAATCATATGATTTTGTTATAGCAAGCGGAATCTCCTGTTATTTTCCATACCTGTTATTTTTAATACCTGCGATTTTTATGTAGTAGATTAGGATGCAATGACATGGTGGTGGAATTATTATTATGTGACATGTAGATGGGGACAATTGCTCTGCACAAGGGAAATGCCGCTTCATTTTGTTAGTTCGTTATAATCCTAGGAAAAGTAACATAAAATAGTATTACGGTTCAAAATACACGCGTTGATGAGAAATCGCGATTATAAGTAATAACAAGTAGCTGGGATGTCATGTAGGGGATAGAATCATATGACTATTCATTGCTAGTAGGAATTTTGGTTTAAAAGCAACGTAGTTTGGGATGCATAATGTAAACGGATAAATACGTCTAGTAGGTGATAAAAGTCGTTACCGTCTGGAAACAACTATCTAATATCTACTCTATTGTGGGGAGCTTACCTATTAGCGAGGCTAGATGGCGGTTACCAATAAAAGTTTTATTTTGGATGATGGTAAAAGGGTGCTGTCTAGTAATAATATGTATAATTGTAATACTCTTGCAGCGTTGTAAGTAGTCGTTACCGGTAATCGTCGCTTCTTACCGTATAGTTGAAATCGTGATAAATAGTTAATTATGAAGATTTACAAAGGATTGTTGTTAGTTTAAGATGAGGTTAACGTACGCAGAGGTAAAGCTCGCTGGGCACAGCTTGCTATACCTACTTACCTAATATTAACAGTTGTGAGTTACCTAGAGATATCTAAGTCGGGAGAGCGGTGAAAAGAAAAGACCTTACTACGTGACTAATTAGTTAGGATAGGTAGAGATAGATAAATTATTTAATTCACTGGGTTGAATTAGCCGATTAAGAAGGGTACCTTGCACAATTGTCTCTCTCCGTTGAACAATTAAGATGTTGAAAAAAAAAAAGAAAAAAAAATATTTCTCGAGGATACCTAAGAATGACGGATGATGGATAATTGTGGAAGGTAGATATTAATTGAGCTTGGGAGCAAAATAGGGGTCGAAAGAAAAATATAATAATAGTGGTAGAGAAAAGAAAAAATAGTTGACTGGCTTGAAGTCGAGATTTAACTGCTAAATTAACGAGTTATAGCACTGTTATGCTATAGGGATAACAATAGTGTATGTTATCACATCAATTATAAAGGCGAGTCGCGGGCGGATGTCACGTCATAATCATTAGTTAAATCGTTTTATCATTTTAAAAGTTAACACCAGCTACTTATAAAACAGTGATCGATTTTATATACCATAATTTTAAGTTGTAGGATAATTTTAAACTCATAGTCCGCAGAAACATTCAAGCCGGAAATAAAGCGACTGATATTGCGAGCTGAGAATAAATCTCTTAGTGTAAAATTTATTAACAAGTAAATCCCTGATATTGCGTTATCGAGATTACAATACAAAATCAACTATCACAATTCGAATTATACAAAGTAATTATTTAGATGTTGTCTCGCGTCGACAGGTACAAATTTTAATTTAGATGGGTAACGACATTAGAACTGAAATGGGTTTCGGATGTGTGACGTTCCTAGGACACGTACTGTTTAGTAGCATAATTTAAATTTAGTAAAATCGGCTGTATTGGACATATTTCGTTTTGCGGATATATATATTTAACCGAGGTTATCGTGGAGGTAAGCATAGTTCAAGGTTTACTAAACCCGACCTAGAGTCATAGCCTATCTTTATATGTCAGAAGAAAATAATAAATTTATGAGTAGTAGATTTTAGAGTCAATAGTAAATTTATTTCCCCGAGGTGAAACCTGAAACCTAGTTCGCACTAGGCCATTCAAATACTTAACCGGTAATGTTGATTATAATAAATATAGATGTTTGGAACTTATAATAATATTCTAATACTGCTATATTAAAATTGTTATTATGAAATTAAATAGGTTTGCTTAACAATTGGCAAATAATTATTAACTCAATGATTTGTTTTAGTACAAAGTAAATGTCTACAGGTTTAGAAATGATAGGACGAACGAAACGCGGTTTTGACTTGTGGCAAGGTCAGCGCAGACTGTCACGGCGGGATTATCTTGTTTGGTTATTTAGGAATATAAATTGCTAGAACTCTTAAATAATCTAGATTATTGGCATCTAATATGTACGTGATGTAATTGTAGATGATTAAAATTAGTACTAAGGTAGGTTATTGTCGAAGTTATGACACAACCATAAAATTGTTAGTTTTAATGTAAACTACATGTTGCATCTAGATTGTTATAAACAAACTAATTAATTGGCAGTTTTCACATAGGTATGTAGGCCGGGACATTGAGTTGATGAAATAGTGTTATCAAAATCATTCATCACGGAAAGATAAAGATATTTTATTTGCAAGTGTGAATACAAAAGTTTAGTTCGGTAGTTCTATTCTGTTCTATTCTAGTTTTGTGGTAGCATTTTACCTAGGGTTGTTCTAAATTATAGATAATTAAATATTAATTGTCTGTTGCTGTAATCTACGTTAGAAAAGGAACGGAGAAGGGTAAGGGGGACTCATTTTGTTATAGTCAGCTGTATGATAGATAATCCTCCTAGTGAATATTTCTTGTGATTGCGGTAGTAACATAGAATGTTTATAGGATGTTTTGTTCATTAACCGATTATCCTCACCGCAGTTGTGGATAGAAATGGCTAAAAATATGTGAACAGGGGTGGAGAAGATTGGTCATTATAAATTAAAATAAATACTTGAATTGAAATATGCCTGATTAAATGGTGCGAAAAGGTTGGATAACGATATTAAGGAAATTCTCTATAGCATAATGTTCGGACTTTTGACAATTTCAATTGATATTTTAGAATTTTGAATAGTGTATTTAACCAAGCGGGTCCAACGAAGAATGTTATGCTGAAAGCGAGGTCTTGGGTCTATGCACACAATAAAACTATAATAAAAAAAAATAAAAAAATATTGAATAAAATTTATAGATGACACAAGGAGCGTTCTTAATTGGCACTGTTAAATTAGTGAAAGTAGCTTGTTAGGGTGTCCGATCATTGTTTAGCCGCACTGGACACAAATAGAACTTAGTTAAGCGTGTAGGGTTTATTTTGATTTACCTGGTGAACTAATTGAATCGAAGTTTCGGAAGTGTGCTGTAGAATTGGGGGTTACTCAGCACACAATGAAATTAAGTAGTTCCCACTTAAGCTTCACCGCCGAAACTAGCCTCTCTAAAAGTTGTGAGAATTCTGCTGTAGGGTAATTCCATTCGAGGACGCCTTATGGAGTGTGGACCAGGGTAAATATGCTTGACTGACCCACAGAGAGATATTACGGTTAGCTGCGGAAATGAGGTTATTGATAGCATTTCATTTTAGCGTTATCAGTGGAACTCGCGCTACTGGGGAATTTTACAATCTGGACGGAAGGCTGAAAGTAGAGTAGAGTAATTAAGGAGTAACCAATTAGAGTTACAAACATTCGGGAGATTACCATCTTAATAATGTGTCTTGTGCGAGTGTAAAATTAAAATCATCTAATGAAAAAAAAAAAAGGGGAAGCTATTGAATCACGCAGTTTGGAATTCAGTAAATACGAGAAGGAACTCACGATATTAATTACCATGAATACTAAGGCGAAGTGTCACCTTTAATGACTTATTATTAACCGATTTGACCGTTATTAGTAATATAAAAGGTAGGAAGTTAAGTAGAGTTGTGGGGGCGGATAAGATAGTTACCGGTATGTTTAATTTAATAAGAAAATGATATTTTTCAAAGGTATAGGAAAGTAAGGGGATATTGACGTATTATATTTTAGCAAATGAGACTAAATGGTGTCTTTCATACATAGTAATAACTAGGGATGAGACATAGTTACTAGATAGGTTTTGGCATAAGTATTTGCTTATACGTATAAGCTCAGTACTTGTCAATTAGTATACAATGTCCAACGCGTACCGGGGTATTAACAAGTACTTATCGATGACGCATACATTGACAGTTAGACAGATATACATAGCACACAAACTTCTAATAGATCTGAACTACGGGGTATCTAGTTCAAAACTCAAGGACGTGTTTCGAGATGCGTACCACCTTAGAGTGAGGGAGTTTATCCATAAGTATTTACGATCGACAACCTTATTGTAAGGCGTTAAGACCTTTATTTGTATGCACGGTGTCACTGCGTATCGGACGGAAGCGAGTCTAGTATTCTATCTCGGTTATTTGCAGGATTAGACATTAGATGTATCTCATCTAAAATAAAGTTATAACTCTTGGGCGATGATGGTATGCCTACTGGTTTTGGTTGTTATGGGGGGTTTGGTTAAGATTTCTTATCCGCGGAGAGGAAAATAGGTTTCGGTTGAAAGAAGTAGCTAATTAGAGATTGTGGAGGACGCGGGTTCGATCCCTGCCTGAGGTAGACAATTGTTCCGACGGTTCGTTATCTTAGGTAATTATATAAGTTAAGATGAGATTGGTAGCGTTTAAGTATGAAGGAAAGTTTTTATTCAAATTATTAATTATTATTCATTAACCTTGTTGAAAGTAAAGACCGTGACGGCGAAGTGGTTGATGCTTCATCCACGAAAGATCCCAGATTCGATCCCTAGGTTGCAACATTTAGATGCGAAACAAGTTGTAAGAAAAGACGTAAGTTAAAAGAAGGCCATGATGACAGATGTACTTGAAATTATTCTAGGAAAATAATTTAAAGAATAGAATAATTGAATGGTTCGGAAGATGTTATAAACTTTAAGTCGGAATCGTCATAGAGTTGAAGAGTTTTCGGTAGGGGGCGTTAGTAGACAGCGCAAGAGACAATCAAGAGATATTGATTTAAATTATATTATGATATGTTGTTATGATGGTAAACCAAAGGCAAATCATTATTCGGAGGTTGTGAATGATTAAAGAAATGGTAGATGTCTAAGTTATTGGGAAATATTTACCGAAACTAAGTTTACTGGGATTTCGTTTCGAACACGAGAACTGGGTATGCAATTATGATTTTGTATCAGTTGAATAGAATGAGGGGTGTGGGCTATTTTGCAATGAGAATGCTTATTGAGGAAGGAGTCATTAGCGATTAAGAAAGAACTATAAATAGTAGGAATATCTTTGAGGAAGAGGGCTAGGATGACTGTGGGGTTGTCAAGGAAGGCCGTGCTATTTGTACTTAATTAAGTACAGGGTTAAGATATAATTCGCCGCAGAAAAGAGTGGTACCTTATCTGCTTAAATTCTATCAGGGGCGGCTGTAACGGTACAGAATGAATGGTATCCGTCCGTTAGTAAGGAATGTATGGGAGTAGCACTAAAATAAATATTATGCGTAGCACCATTAATATAATAAGCATGAAAAAGGGAATAATAAACTAGTTCAGAATAATGGTCAGTGGTCTAGCGCTTTATCTTTAGTTTGAATTTCGCGGGGACTGCTCTGTGTGCTCCTTGCGACATAGGCGCCGTCTAGCGTGAGTTATTTACTTGAGCTTCGCATAAGGTTGCTAGTTTGACTTCTTTATTTTGAATTTCGCGGGGACTGCTCTGTGCGTCCCTTGCGACATAGGCGCCGTCTAGCGTGAGTTATTTACTTGAGCTTCGTGTTAGGTTGGCAATGGGCTTTATCTTTATTTTGAATTTCGCGGGGACTGCTCTGTGTGGCCTTGTGACATAGGCGTAGGTTGGCAAGCCGGTAGACATACGGGCGGGCGCCACCTATGGTCGGAATACGGAACTTTTTATAATTTCACAAAATACAGGATTATAGGCTTAAGTGGATGATTATTGAGAGGGAATTGTTAATAGAAGGCTACATTTAGATATTCAAAGATGTAATATTGGCTATCTGACGAGATTTGGTTGGATTATGGAAAAACTTTAGAATTGCGCAGCGGGCGACGGCAATGAGCGAGCGAGAGGTTGGGAAAAAGATAGAAAGAGAGGTAGGATGTTATCTCCACGTGGCGCAACGCGAAGTTCGCGTATAAGAAATAAAAAGCGACGCGAAGGCGAGGCGCATCGAAAAACAGCTAGCGATTGGTTGAAGGGAGAAAAAGCGGACTCGCGCGGGCGAATGTTAGGCGCGCAGGGCGCGAAAGTTAAGATGCTTGGGAAAGGGCGGAAAATTAGCGGGCATTCAATTTTGAGACGTCGGAGGCGCGGTCGAATTTAAGAGTGCGGTAAATACTCATACGAGAAAGCGAGCGTCCGTGCGATTTTTAGCGCGCTAAGTGATATTCGAGTTGCGATTTTAACTAACATTGGTTGTGAAATTGAAAGTGATTTATAAAGTAAAACTATTGCGATCGCAACTTGAATCCGTTAACGAAATGATGTATTTCGGGGTATATTGGCGGAAACGCATAACGGTGGCAACAAAACCAATATACCTTTCAACAGACTTCGGTCTGGATGACCTTTGACTGTATTTAATAAGGTCGGCGTTTTCCATTATTACGCTAAACAATACACTATCTTCGACGGAGTAATGGGGGAGAGACAGTTGTCTCCCTAGTGAAAGTTGAAGATAGGTCAGACACCATTTAGCTGGAGGTAGACCCGTATGACCCAGTCCAATTTCGAGTCTACCTCCGTACACACAGTGTAGTGATAGGAATAACACACTGAGTATAATGGCTCGACTGATAGTAAATTTAGAAGTCAGTTGCTTGCAGGGGCGACTCGGCTTACACAACTCACCACGAAATTACGTTAAATGTGGCTTGGGCCTAGATTGCAAGGTACACAAGTAGGGACTGTTAGTTCGACAAAATATAGGCATTTCAAGTGAGGAAAGCTGTAGGAATCTATAGGTAGGCGGTTCTATATAATTGCTGTGAGGAAGTGAGGGGACAGTACGGGGTGAGCGCGCTGTGCGTACATAGGCTGGGTACGCGGGCCGCGGGGCCAGGCTGGATTAATTCAGACTAATAAGGTAGGGATAATTAAGTTGCGGTGTTAAATAAAATTTACGATGAAGTGATGTGGGTCCTATCTAGGCATATAATCTGTTACCGTAGGCCGATAAAATTCTAATTGTTTCCTAAAGTTGTTACCAATTAATTATTCATTTTAAATAATTAACAGAAGTATGATAATATTGTACCATCATTACTTTGGAATACCTAAAAAGTCTAGACTGGTTTCCTATTACAAGAAAAATACTAAAAGTTATAGCAAATAAGCATAGCTGTACTGTGATGTTTGATTTCTAATACTGAAATGACCAAACAGGCATTTTAGCCCTGATGTTTTGAGCTGCTCTGACTGTTTAAGTTTCTCAAGGTCTTCTTTTCCTTGTGCGCTAATAATAATGCCTCCATCTTTGGTCTTCCGCATGCCACGGATACGAAATTTGAGCTCTTCTGGCTTAATTACGGTCTGAATGAGCTTCTTTGTATCCTCGCTCGTTTTTTCTTTGTCCTGGGGATAAATAACGACACTGCTGGTGTTAAGGGGACGGACAAGAGAGTGGTTTCCCTTCCTAACGATTTCGGCAAAAGATGTGATCTGATTTGTTGCATTTAGAGCAGAGCGGATACACTCTTTTAGATCCTCCAGTTGGACTTCTACTAGTTGGGTGGTTTTCCCCTTTTGCTCGTTTATGTTGCTAATCGTAAGCTGTGCTGAAATATATTTTTGTTTCAGTGACTGATATTGAACAGCCAACTGAGACACACCTCCCATGACGCTCCTGCTGATGCTGCTGATTTTAAGCTTTTGTTCTGAATTTAGCTTTCCTTCACATGAGATCGAGCAAATATCATTCAAGCAATGCTCGATTTTCGACAGCCAGCTCTGTATTTCCATAGTCGAGACTGCATCAATAGTGGGCGCTACTGGTTCTTCTTCATTTTGTCGTCGACGTGGTGGGCTCCGGGACGTCATGTTGCTCCGGTTAAATGGACTTTCCATTATTGCGTAAATAACATCACTTAACAGTTACTGACTGAGTAAAATTGTCAACATTTGCATGACCGCGATGCGCTGACCCCGATCTCCGCGGAAGAAATATTGACACAGTTAGGCGCGGAATTTATAGTTATTTAATTATTAGTCATAATATAATAAATTTATCAGATGGCACGTCCATCTGCTAGCTCTATAGAAATTTCACAGTGATGACACTGAGTAACGTTTTCAGTTCCTCCTATATTTCAGTTTTCATATTATGATATCGATATTTATTATATCTTTAGTAGGTACCTATTATGATGATGAATATATACTTAATACCAAGAGTGTTAAAGTTATTTCTTGAACACCAGACTCTTAATAAATTTATTTCAAGAGAAAAAAAACAGATTCACAAAAGATAAAATTCACAGAACACTAAAATTACCTTATTATAAAAGTCTGCTGAAAAATCACTCCAATAATTCCAGGCCAAATACTGGAACGGCCAGCAATAAATCCAGAATCGTCTAGAGAGAGGGTCATATAACTTAACGTCCTATTTCAGACATTCAACTGGAGAGTTAGACCTAAATTTGATGGCGTCCGACTGTAAAATTACTTTCCAAACGCGCACAGGCACAAGAGCAAATGGAAAAGTTAATTCGCAAGAATATAAAACGGGAATTTGACGTTATAATGTTAAGCGAAACAAATGCGCCTTAAGTTTGTATTCTGAATTCAATTTGGATGATGGAGATTTTAAAACAGGTGCTGTCAGCTTTATATATTTTTTGCGTTCGAGTTTGTCCACGCACTGGGTTGGAGACACGCCGATTTTCTAACCTAGCACACCTGTAAAGTACAGCCACCTGTTTCACTGTTGAGCAAAGCCCTCCATCATTAAAATCAAGTCTACAACAAATGGTTACTATTGGCTTAATCAGCACGATTACAAAATGCGGGTTGGTCATCACAAACCCGGGCTAAGCATCAAAAAATCCGAAACATACTATACCCGAGGGTACGTATTATAATGCCGAATTTTAAAACACCGAATTTCATAATACCTATAACGGAAGGCCGAATTTCAAAATGCCGAAAGTTCCAATTCCCGAATGTTCAAAATCCCGAATGTTTAAAACCCCGAAGATTTATATACCTACAGTTGGTATGATATGCCAAAGTTCAAAATCCCAGCAGTTAACTTAACTGTGTTTTTACAGTGTAACTTAAATTTCTAACCTATCACGTGACCTACAGGAGGGCACTAATATAACTGTTGTCTAATAAAAAAATAACCTCGACATTCAAGACAATCGCTACGCTGCGTTTCGCGATTGTCTTAAATTTCTAATCTATCGCGTGACCTACAGGAGTAGGGCAGCTAGTATTTCTGTTGCCTAATAAAAAAACATAACCTCGAAATTAGGTCTTATAATATTAGATATTTTGAATTATCGGGATTTTGAACTTTCGGTATTTCGAACTTTCGGGATTTTGAACTTTCGGTTATTTGAAATTCGACATATTGAGCTTCGGTATATCGGGCATAGGTATTTCATACATTCGGTATTTTGACTATCGATGTTTTAAACGTAGGCATTTTAGTTGTAGGTACTATGAATTTTCGGGATCTTAATACGTACCTATACCCGACCGGTGAATTGAATCCGGGACCTTCACTTAAAGGGCTGAACGCTTAGCTACACGGCAGTTGCCGTATACTAAGTTTAGTATAACATGCAATAAACTCACCACTGAATGAAGCCCACGCAACGTAAGACGACATCGCGACTGGCCATGCTGAGCTAATCTTAAAATATTAAAAATAGACCTACCTCATGTTTCAAATTAATTACTTTGACAAAATAAAATAAAAAAAAGCGGCGACTCTTCAATCAAGTGTTGAATAATATCTCAAGTGAGGTAAAATATTCCTGCCAACTTAAAAAAAAACGCTCCCGAAGAATATAAATGTAAATCCAAATGCCTGTCGTGAACATGGAGCTAGGAATGAAAGGACAGAACTAGGCATAAAACGAAAAGCTTAGCGCGGACAATCACCATTAGCTTATATTAAACGTCTTTCAGCTGCTATTTAGCTCTCACATAAACCAACAAACGTTTAGAAATAGGATTAATTATGACCAGGGTTCTCACTCTCTAAGCGCATCAGAAACTTCGTTGGCCTCTGCTGTGTGTACTCGTAAATGCCGGACTTTGAGTTAAGATAAATATAATAACTCTTTATTTTCAGAGATACATCCACAATGTGTTAGTAATATAAAATACAATAATAACTTATATGCTATGTTAGTGTAATTTAATGTACCTAATACTCTTAGTTTGCAGCCCAAACCCCTCCTGGCATCACGTGCAATGTGACCCAGTGTCTCAGGATTGGGCTGTCCACCCTCTCCGCTACAGTATTAATAATAGCACGTTGAGCTAATTTGCATCATATTCTTAAAGTGCATTGATTTAACAGTTTAGCCTAGTTTAATTAGACTAAAACATAAATCGAAGCACGGAACAACTTAAGATAGGTAATTAGATTTAGTCATAAAAAATTGAACTTCGACGATCGCTTAACATGCATCAACTATTTCCTAAGCTAAGGTATTGTAGTTTAAAGTTTACGGGAACACTCAACGTTGCAATGAAACACTTTATATACCGATCTACTTCAGTTTATTTTACATGTGTTTATGTTGTCCTGATATCCTGCATGTCGACTATCTAACGTTCCATCGAAAACTCGCGCTCTCTTCACGTTCTGATGCGCGATCGAATCAGGTTTACGATCAGAGCTCTTCGCTTCTCAGAGTTTGTTTTTATTATGACGTCGCGTGTCGGGTTGACGAAAAATGCAAGCGAGAAAGCACCTTAATTAAATGCTGTCACGCACAATTCCAATATAATATAAACATATGACGTCACAACTATTATCCCCGAGGGGTTAGTCAGAGACTAGGTAATGAAGACAGCAAGAGCAGTTCTCTACCATAGTCCACTTTTCACCAAATAGTAACTGCACCACCAAATAGTAATAGTAACTGCTCAGCGTGACAGATGGTGCGCCCATCGCCGCTCTATGCTGATGGATGTACGTATAGTTTTAGTCCTTTTACGACACCCATGGGAAGAGAGGGGGTGGTAGTATTCTTTCACCGCCACGCGACACAGCTAACTACTCAAATATAATACCTCTGTGCAATCCACACTATACGCGCAGCAAAGAAACTATGAGCATGGCCAATACCTTACTTCAACTAAGTGGCGTTTAAGAGCTGTGACGCATCCAGAGATTCCTGCGTCCCGGTGATATCGTATTTCGAGAGCTCGCTGAATTGCTAACTAAAGGTGAATGTTTATACGACGCCCCGACCGGTGCGTGGGTAATCTTTTGTCTTTCATGGGCTGCTACGCATTCCGATGTCGATTCCCTTTAGGTCCCTGTGTTTGGTTAATGTACGAGTATGTGAAGGAATGGTGCTATATTGCCCAAGTTAAATATTGGTCGTGCCGTTTCGCGTAGCGACTAATAGAATACTACCACCCCCTCTCTTCCCTTGGGTGTCGTAAAAGGCGACTAACGGACTAAAGACTGCACATACATCCAACAGCATAGAGCGGCGATGGGCTCCCACCTGTCACGCTGAGCACATGTGCTGTCATTGTTATGTGAAAATTGAACTATGGCAGAGGACTGCTTTTGCTGTCCTCATTGCCTAGTCTCTGACTTACCCTTCGGGGATAATAGTCGTGATTATATGTATGTAGATATGTTTGTAAATATAGGCTATTGCTACATTGCTAATTATAAAAATATAGGTATTGCTACAGTATAAGTATGAAGGACAAGGCAGAATAATAGTTAAACAATAACCCTCTTACAAATTAACCAACAATAAGCCAAGAATAGTCATTCCGTGTTTTGTTCCTGTCATGCAAACGTAATTTTAAATTATCATAAAAAAGACAAAACACGGAATAACTATTCCGGGTCCGGCCGTTTTGGTCCCAGTCCGGTTTGGTATGCACCCACATTAAAAAAGTTGTTATTCCGGCTTGCACCCGGCCGCGTTGACCCCGTAGCTTCTGTTTTTGTCATGATATTTTTTTGGACAACGCTCTTGAGCAAATGACTGTTGAAAACAAAAGTGTTTTTGAATTTAACTCATAATATATTTATTTTGTACTGTGAGTACATTGTCATCGTTTTAGAATTAGTACAAATAGTTTTTGAGTATATTCGGCAAGATTTGTTGTGCTGAAACAAAAATATAAACGACACAAATAGTTCTGGATTTTGCATGCTTATGAACTGAACCTTTGTTGTATTTTGAGCATATAATTTCCAACCTTATTCACTGTTTATTTGTAAGGCCAGTCTTCATCGTTAGCCTATTATTATAGACGTCGCACTGCTTCCTAGCAGTGGGTTCCACACGGTATCACATGAACAACAGCATATAGGGAGGGAGATTGGACATTATAATAGCATTTGCCCGCGACTTCCTATATACGTGTGGACTACATAATTATATCACAGGAACCTTTTACTGTGATAAAAGAAGATAGATAGATAAACACTTCATTGCACATACACAAGTAATATTATACAATGACATAAAATTAAAACTAGTATGTAGGTTTAAAGAATTTATTTCTCATACGAACATACGGGTTACTCGCATAAGTTGAAGTTTAAAATGAGAACTTATAGCTACTTACATAGTGATAAATCTGCGCAGCACAGCTACGTTATTGGATAAACTAATCAATGTTATCATTAACAAGCACAATATAAGCACTCACAATTCGCACCATAATAACAAGCAGACACTTTTATTTTGCTACAGTCCCATTACTGAGTATGTCAAAATCAAAAAATATAACGGGCACAAGAAACTCCACAGCTTTATAATAATATAGAAGTAACGACATTTACAAAACAATATGTCGTTACCAAATTATACAATCAATAATCATAAAACAATTATGTGATAAAAGAAAAGATAAAAACAAAAGTGAATCTAAAAGCTTTACCTTAAATTTGGAAAGTCGTTCCTCTGACCATTCGGCTCTGGAATTCTTTGCCGGCGCATGTGTTTCCCAGCTCCTATAGTCTTTTAAGCGGGGCGTGAAACGGAATTTATGCAGGCCGTCATGAATGGGTGCCCTCGTTATCGTGCTTATTCCACGGTGGGGAGCGCTCCCATTATTTTGGACTGCATCGGCTGCTTACCATCAGGCAGGATGCAGTCACTTTGACGAGTCATTATAGAAAAAAAAACTAACGTAATTAAAGACTGCGCATACATCCAACAGCATAGATCGGCGATGGGCTCACCACCTATCACGCTGAGCACATGTGCAGTTGTAATATGGTGAAACGTGGACTATGGCAGGACACTGCTTCTGCGGTCCTCATTGCCTAGTCTCTGACTATATGAATTTATAGCTATACCTGCAGAAACGCTGTGCGAATCAAAGAAGTAAATTTTGTTCTTATCAGAAACGGAATAAACTCAGCTGAAACATGCGAATGTGACAATAATTAAGTAGCTACAACTTAACAGTTAACTTCAGAGGCTTCGTAAATAGCTTTTGATACCTTCGAAGTTAGGGCGGAGAAAAAAAAGTTGGGCTGAGTTTGACAAATTGCGTTGTGAATCGGAGATTTAGGGAAATAAATTACTTCATGAAAGGAAAGATTTAAAAAACCATTTCTTCAGTTTACTGGTTATAGATCCAGAGGTTCTGGTTTCGATAACCAGCGTGTAGAAATCATTGTATTGTGTTAAGTCGGTGGTACGTAAGTCTCAATCAACAAATCTGTGTTATTAACCGCGTCGCGTAGCGATGAAAGACTACCACCCCCTCTCTTTCCTTGGGTGTCGTAAAAGGCGACTAACAGACTAAAGACTGCAAATACATCCAACAGCATAGAGCGGCGATGGGCTTCCCACCTGTCACGCTGAGCACATGTGCAGTCGCTATTTGGTGAAAATTGGACTGTGGTAAAGGACTGCTTTTGCTGTCCTCGTTGCCTAGTCTCTGACTAACCCTTCGGGGATAATAGTCGTGATTATAATTATGTATGTATATATTTGCTTAAATTGACAAAAATCTCCATGCTTCGGAAGACTCGTAATCCCGTTGGTTTCGGTTGTTCTTGTAAGATGACAGTTGTTAAAACCGTCCAACACCATTATTGGGCCAGCTTAGTAATTATGGCCCAACCTCCTTATAAGCTATTTAGGGATGACCTGTGCTAAGCAGTAGGATGTTTTTAGTCTGATGATGATGATAAACAAAAAAAAACTTACCAAAATTATTTAATCCGATTTTAACTTAAATTCACATTATAAAATAGAAGGATTAAAGTTTACGTAAACCTAAAATAACTAAGACTCTTCCAATTTTCTACCAATATCCTCTTCAAAAACATATACGTATATATACTAAGGAAGGAACGTCGTCGTATCGTGAATCCTCGTGCGACTGACTTGCAAAATTTATCAAATTTCATGCCAATCTCTGTCCGATGGGGTGGAAGACATCAATTTCTGCTGACACACAGATTCTTCGATGCAATTTTTATAACGAACCCTCCAAAAGAAATTCCCATTACTCAATTGAGTACGACACCCGATGAAAGCATCTCATAAATCACAATAGAAATGTCTGAGCCAATTTACTGTTGCATTTTTCATCTTGGACTTGGACCAAGGTCCGAGTCTTTGAAGCCGTCGTTGGTTCTGTTACCGTCTTCCTTCAACTGCCAGAACAGAATAATGATACTAACTTAGTTAGAAAATAGTAAATAATGTTAGAGCTTTGTCTGTTACTTACAACTTCAGCTGTCAACATTTTATCTAAATCTGATGATATCTGTTGTGGTGAAATCCAGTGGTTGCTAATGGCGGTTATTGGTAACCATAACGGCACGTGGTAAAAAGTTGAGGAGTTTTTAGTGGGTAGTACATAATATGGTTAGGAGTACACAAGTAAAAATCACAAAACAGATTTATTGTTTCTGCCTATGTTTACAAAAACACAAAGAAACACTGCGATGCGAAAGATATAAAAAACAGCTTATCGTGCCTTCTTAAGACAACGACGAGACGTAGGTACGTAGGCACCAAAAAAACTTAGGGAATTGGAAGTTTTGTTTCAACGGTAGTTAGTAAGCGTGTTTGGTGTTTTTACCACGCACGATCATTAACTCCATGTGGGGGATAATTATAACAAGTATTCTCCACCATAAATGAGAGAAGTTTGTTGTGTTTTTGGACGAGTTTTTCAATGTTTTGCCGCGTAGGCTTATTGTATTTGTTTAGTGACACGTTGGGATATCTCTATATTAGTACTGTTTTAACGGGACCTAACACGATTAATTTTGTAAGTAAGTAGGTACATCTACTTACTGCTTGACGTTTCGGCCGCGATGCTGCGGCCGTGGTCACAAGCGAACTGATGTTAAGTCCCGTAAAAACAAAAAAAAAACCGTTTTAATGCAATGCAACGCGATAGTTTAAAGTCTTATCTCTATATTGTTTCTTAGATCTTTATATTCATAATCTTTATTGTTTCATATTACGCATGTAAGATCCTAATTAAAGTTTAGTTTAAATACATCTAAGGCTCGTATTCTAAAACCAAACTTAAAATCAAATCCATGCTTGAGTACTAGAAAGGGATGGCGATATATGCGATGAATAGCACCGTCCCTTTCTAACTGTACTCAAGCAGTGATTTGAGTGTGAGTTTGGTTTTAGAATACGAGCCTTAGTAGGATAAAAACGTAACAAGCCTTCCCACATTTGCAATATCACATAAAGAGATTGAGCCATTCATTGAGACATTGTACGCTGGCCCCAACACAGTAAGGCAATTTCGGATAAATGATTTGTGACTAAAGGCATAGGTAAGAGCTCCAAACGGTACATAATTTTTGTCTAAAAAGTAGGTAATTGGAAATTATATTATATTATCAATGTTAAATCTGGAATTTGCCTATTAATTTTGATAAATATGAACATCGCCTCTTTTTCCACTCTTGTAAGAGAAAGAAAGAGACTCGAGGACAGGAGAGAAATTGTTGTTTGATTTAATAGCTTTAATAGCAATAGTGTTCCGATCATTTTGATGCTGGCCGTACGTCATTTTCATTTTAGATTACATCCACTACCTATCCAATACATGTACAGGTGGTTTAAAAAATGGTATCTCGAACGAGGATAAAATAATCTATCGGTAGAAGTGGGTGGTAATAATAATAATGAGCCAACTCAAAATTATGAAAAGTCTGTTTTGTTCCGTAAATTATCAGGATTATTTTGGTTAAAAAGGTATTTTAGTCCCTATGAAATACTAGGTTTTTGTCAAAACTTAAACGGTGTACCATTAGTAAAACTTTTATCGATGGATGTTTCATCCACTTTGGGGCAAGTCATACCATTTTCAAAACAACCTGTGTAAGCAGTCCGTTCCGTTCGCGTAATGTTGTTTGCGAACTCAGAGCTTGTTAAACAAGACCAAGCGTTGAGAGCTTTGGCTGTGGCAAAGTAAAACATAAATGGTAGGTCGAACTTGCCCCATCCTTGATATAAATGTTTATGATATTATTATTATCATAAACATTGAAGTATAGATGTTGATAATGATGTATGATCAGTGGTTAACGTTTCCGTGTGATTTTCGCTTACATCTTAGACCTTATCGTCACCTACCATCAGCTGACATGATGACTATCTAAAGAGTAGTATAACTTCTCGGTAGTTCATTATGAAAATTGAAAAATTAAGGTGAATCAGAAAAAATAATTCATCATTCGAGAAAGCAGATGTGATGATCTTTAGCATACTTTATTTACGGTCACAACGTTTTAAAGAAGTTTAATAAGCTTTAGTAACTCTCGCATGAAGCTAAAAATCGCAACAGACTTCATATCTACAAAAATGTGAAGTCGCCCCTAAACTTGAGCTTCTCAGACAGTGTAGTACGTGTACCGAACGACCATGCTTTCGTCAGCATGTTCTTAGCAATCAGGCAATCCACTTGTGCGGTTTTCCTCCACTTCATCATAAGCTGAAGGACGTCCACTGTTAGACAAATTCCCTCCGCCCCCCAAGATCTTCAAATAGATTCCAACTTGCAATATATTTTAAAACAACTTAGAGTCTATTAAATAACTACAATACTGGTATTGGAATTTTCAAGACCGGTATTGCGCTTTTTGCATCCAGCAGCATCCTGCGACCGCCACCCTCAACAGATCGTCGGTCGACTATGTTGAAGGCCTTACTCCGCCTACTAAATTACTATTAATCATTACACTGTGGCTAAACTAAGCTTTGGTTGTAGTTTCCGTCTTCATGTCATTCCCTAACGGGACGTCCGGATAATTTGTGTCTCATAGAGCCATGTGTACGAATTCTCAAAGGAGCTCGTTAAGGATGTTTAAATAGTTGAGGAGTGTCTGTTAAAAGGTCATAATTCCATGATAAACAAATTTTACAAGAAACAACAAAAAGTATTTTAATTTTTTATTGAAATATAATGGTAATTGTTATTATTGTATTAAACGCAAATTAGACTTTTTGATATACATGTTCATTTTAATTTTAGTTTTTTACTGTATTTCTTTTTTTATAAATAATTTTCATTTGGAAATACGACTTTATGATCGGAATTACCAAAAAGAAGTCTTTTTGGTCAGAATATTCCAGAAATAAGTCTTTTTGATCAGAATATTCCAGAAATACGACCTTTTATAGAACAGTCTTTTCGCTTCTTTGTTCTAGTTCCCATATTTAATGTATGTACAATTCCATAACCTTCATCCATTTAAAAAAAATAAGCGATTTAACTCTGTATTTTCAAATAATACACCCAAAACAAAAAAATCTTAATGTTAAAATGTTCCACATACCAATAAACTTCAACTAAATCTCATTTATTTTTCTTTCACAGTTGACAATCAATAAAGCAATGGCTATTTAGAGTATACATACATCCAAAACATCGATTTTATTAATCGAACAAACTCGATTTTCGGCAGGCAATAATGTATGGCAAGATTTAATTACCTTTTGAACAAAATTGTTTCATAAAACATATTTTTGTTTGAGAAATAAGACTTTTTGATCGAAATATGTTTTATACACAGAAATAAGCCCATTTTGGTCGGAATGTCAAAGTTAAAGATTTATTTTATATTGGAAATACGTGTTTTTCGATCAGAATTTTATCAAATATGGATAGGATATATGTTTCTTTCTACAGGGAAATATGACCTTTTGAACAGACACTCCTCAGTTTGTTGTAAAGAACAAACATAGGATAAATACGAATGTAAGTTACTTCAAAAGGTGGTTATTACTTCGGTAAACAGGAACACCGACTTTCAAATACAGTCATGACTATTATCCCCTAACCAGTCCTCTTCATTGCGATAGTCCACTGCCATAATCCACGTTTCACCGATTAACAACTGCACATGTGCTCAGCATGATAGGTGGTGAGCCCATCGCTGCTCGGTGCTGTTGGATGTGTGTGTAGAATTATAATGTAGTTATGTAGTTCAGTTCAGTCTTGTAATATGTTATACTTTCGAATTAACCACTCACTCGTGGAAATTTTCTGACACAAAAATTGGCGCAACTGTCAACGTTAAATTTGACAGAATCGAGCATAGACTATGCGATATTTTGCGATCACGATGCATAAAATGTACCACACAACCAAAATAATCAAACTTGCTTATACTAAAGTAATCTGTAAGTGTATGAACACACGGTACAAAGTCAAGTGTGTTTTTGTAGGTGCGGTCTCATGCGACCGCTTGGGGTTTGAGGGGTAGGATAACGAAACGTTGAAAGAATTACTACCTCCGGTGGGAATAAAGCCCGCGTCCTCTGCAATTGGCTATTTGACAGTTTTCGAAAAAGTATTTAATAATTTACAAACGCTTATTTTATACCCCGTACAATATTTTCTTTATCGAAAAAACTTTTATTTAACAGAAAAAAACATATTTTTCTTTATTGATTTCAAATTTCATGCGAAAGCGGTTGGTCATGTGACATTTTGTCTGTGACGTCACATTTCAATAAATATAGAAACTTATCTTGAAACCTGACGTTTTTGATAATTTTGTGAAATGTGACGTCACATGAAGCTCAATCATGTAAGTAAGTAATCCACAGATAAAAATATCGCAAAAATATTTTGTAAAAATAAAATATTTACAAATTATCTTAATAAAAGAAAACTATTGGATAATTATCGTTAAATCATAAACTACCATTTCCGACATATTTCATATTTTATTGTTACAACTGTCGAATAGCCAATTCGGCCGCTGCGTTGATAATTTTTTTCAACGTTTCGTTTCGTAACGCAACAACACTAGTATTACAAATACTTTCGAATATTAAAAGTCTAATTAAAAAATCCAGAAAACGTTTCATGTTTTTATAGTTCCCGATATTTAATATTATGATTATTATCACTGGTACAAAAGTATCAGTCTCCTCGATACCGAAATGTCGAAAAAAATTTGTTACGTTTTAATTATTGTATAATCCCCCTAAAACTATTAAATTATCGGAAATATACGATTGTTTTTATTATAATTTCCTCGTTTTGTTGACTTATAAAACGTTCAGTGCCTAATTAAGCGTGACATTGTTCCTCTTTCTTACCGTTCAGATTATTTACTTTATCGTTTTCAACATCTTCCACTCATTTATCCAACACAAATTGTATACAATAATTCAATGCACGAACGCCCAATAAAAACAACTGTAGTAATCTATTCGAAACTTCTGTAATTAACGGTTTACTTGAAACGTGGTTAAACTTTCCTAAGTGGATTCGAGATAAGCGTTTGATCAAATTCTCTTATCGTGTCTAACTTAGGTTCAACTTTTCGCTTTAATGATAGAAAAAAATGAGAGCTCTTTTGTTATATACTAAATGGGATAACTGAGTTTAATGTTATCTCGGATTAGTTTAATTAAGTATTTAAGTGTTACTAAAGTTGGAACTTGAACGCTAAGTTTTAACGCATTTAGTACCAGCAATTTATTACCAATGTAATTAAATGATAAATTTTGTGAATGATTGCGCATTTGAACAATTTAATTGTTGTATTTCTAAAACTTTATTGGACTTTCTTGCTTTTGAACAATCACCCTAATTAGTGGCATGCCTTTAGCCCTTGTCATAGACATACACGTGTATAACAGAGATGAATTTTAGAATATTTATTAATTTCGTCATTTTAATTAGTCTATTAAAATGACATTATCAATTTACCCTTGTTTCTTATCAATTTTTTTCAAACTTTTCACAACCTACTTTGTGAAACTAAATTAAGATTTTCCATAATAAACGTAGTGTTTCATTTCAACGTGCATTATTCGCGTAAACTGAAGAAAACAATATCTCGCCCATTACGCTCTCGGTCTGCAAACATTTTCCTGGATATATCTTACCCTTGAGCGCGATCCCTCCCGCTCGATATATAGGCAATTTCCGAGCTACGGCCGATGGTGTGGTTTATAGCGTTCTGTTTCGTTTATTGTAATAAAAAGTATGGCAAAATTGAAACAGAGATTCGGATGGAATCGTGTGGAGGGTTACTATTGGCCTATTTTGGTTGGACAACTTGAGGTGAATGAAAACAATTGAAACGCTTATCTTGATTTATTTCTTAACGTAGAAACGCTTGGCTTTCATCTTGGTATGGTAAGTAATGATAAGACTAAAAGTGCTACATCTGAAATCCTTTGATACCTACTGAATAGCTATATAATTTATGTATAACTGTCAGAATACAACATTAGAACTCTTAATTAATTCTAACATTTGAATTGTCATTTAGAGGAAAATTACTATTTTTACGATGTTTTAAGTCCATGTGTCCATGTTAGTTTTAAAGCATTACAAAAATTGTTGTTATGGCCGCAGAGTAACACATATAATGTTAAATACGTATACTATATAATTTTTGTTTTGTTGGCTGCTCAATTCAAGTAAATTGAGTTAGATCTTGTTATAATTCGAGGCATGGTATAACGTTAAAAGCATTCGGTAGTGATAAAGTCAACAGCAAAAGCTTTCCTAAAAAATCTACTAGATAGTTAGTTTCACACAACTCACTAACACCCGTATTCACAAACATTACTTGTCTAAGCAAAGTAGAAATGCTATGCGAAGTAAGACATTTCTCAGTGCGTTTCGTATGACAAGCCTGGCTACCTTAGCTATGCGTTCATTTTAAGGGACGCATAGCGCCGGTGGGCACTCAAGTACTGTTTATGAATAGGTTTTTGAGACCCTGTGCGTCCGAACGCACTATGGGACCTCATAGTAATGTTTGTGAATACGGGTGTAAGTGACTTCTAATGTAGTTCGGTTGTTAATACGATCCTACCGAATGCAGTTTCACGGTCAAATACGGCCGCCATTTTTGTTTAACTCATCGGGCGCGCCGCAATTGCGCGGGCTTTGGCGGTGAGAATTCTAATCGGTGTTTGGTTTTAAACTTAGCCTTTGATGTATTAGCGTTCGAGTCCGTCAAGTGTCGACCCTTGTGAGTTGCGGCAATTTGGTAGAAGTGTAATCTCTAGAAATAAAATGCAATTGCGCCGAATGTATGTTTGCGCATCATACTTATTCTGTGTATTACACTTCAGAACAGGTACATCTATATGGCTAATTCTTTTTTTTGTAGTGTTTGTATTGTAATAATTGTCAATAACAATTATTTGTATTGCAATTTGCAATTCACTTCATTTGTCATCGGGTGGCGCTTCTTTGTCGCTATAAATTGTTCTACGAGTATTTGTAACATTAATGAAATAGTGAACAAACCTTGTTCGCGAAATATTGATTCTGTTTCGCATGAGAAAATTATGAACAATTATAAAATTCTCTCTATGTACTCAAATTCTTACTATGATTTCGCAGTCCCCGCAAGAATCGAAGCATTGAAAATGAATACAAAAATTGAAACATATTATAAGTTGAATAATAAGAAAATTTTATTGAGATATACTTGCCTAAAATTACACAACTACATTACTTACAAGTTGAATCATAACATACGAATGTATAACACTGCACAACACAGAGCATTTTCTTTTCTTTTACAATCTAAGTAAAATTTATTCGATGATTTTCGAGAGATTCAAAGATTTTAGAAATTTCAACTCGAACGCACTTCTCGCCTGCATCCGCATCTTTTAACACCATTGCCATGACGATCGGTCAAAAATCATAGAAGCTACATCCTTTTATATACGGAAATACCCGTTTTTCTACAATTCCAAATCTAAATGGACCACCAACAGGTCACAATTATCAACCGATTTTCAAAAGTTTTTCGCCATTTTGTAGCTTAACTAATGTGGCCACTTTTTTAATTTTTTCTCAAGTCTGTTTTTTTCCGAAATATTTACAATTTAGTAAACAAAGACCCCCCAAAAACCCATTTTTTTCAAAACTCCAATAAAGTTACCAGTCGATTTTTAAAATTCAAACGCTCACACGTGTCTCGATAAATTCCACAACTCTTAATACTATTTTCATCTCGATCCTCCCAAAATCCTCGGAGCTATGGTCAAAAATACATCTCAGGCGATTTGCATCTGATAACCATTTTCAATGGTAATAATGTTTTAACTTTATAACTAATTTGTAACCCGTAATTTCTTAACATAATTTTGCATTTAGGACGCTTAGTTACGAGTATTCTTAAAGACAGTGAAACGTAAATTTTTTTTATCTCAGACGGAAATGGAGCCCACGTCTACCGGGCGGCTGCGCGTCTTTTAAACCTGTCGATATTCTTAAACGCTGCTGTATAACTTCAGTATGGGCGTTAAATGAACATCAATATTCTGTGCGGCGAGGCAATTTCGGAATATCGGCCCAACTGGAAGTTTGTATGAGCCTCTGCTTCTGTGTAGTCATTTGGTTCTGCTATATCTTTTTAATTGGTGTGGTACGTGAAGTAATTGGTGGTTGTTGGCGCCGCTGCTAGCGGGTACAGACGATCGTGAGAGTCAAGTTACTTTTGCAAGGTCGGGGTCCAAAATGGGTAGGTATGAAAATTAAAGATTAAAAAAATATTATAACCGGGTAGCGTAGCGGTATACTACCACCCCCTTTCTTCCATTGGGTGTCGTAAAAGGCGACTAACGGACTAAAGACTGCACATACATTTAATAGCATAGAAGGGGGAGCTCACCACCTGTCAGGCTGTCACGCTAAGCACATGTGCAGTCGCTATTTGATGAAAAGTGGACTATGGCAGAGGACTGCTTTTGCAGGTCCTCATTGCCTAGTCTCTGACTAACCCTTCGGGGATAATAAACGTGATTATATGTATGTATGTTAAAAATATTGTAAAAGAAACGAAAACAAAAACGCTCATAAACTAAACATAATGCGCAAAAATAGGTTATATCTATACCTTTGTCGAGGGTAGGGCTCCTGGCAGAACCACGACGTCAGTGCTCCGCCAATAAGTATGAACAAAACACGAATGCAACTTATACCCCCTCGACCGGAGATTTATTTATTTGACTCACAAAACATCTATGTACACAATAGTCAATACACAATATATAACAAGGTTACACGCACATAAGGTAATACACACACACACACACACAGTAGGTAATACACATATGGTCATGCACACACAATACACGTAAGGTCCATGCAAATTAAAGTCAGGCACAAAAGTTATACGCACAAGGTTATATACACGCACACACACACACAGGTACATAAATGGTCAAATCCAAGTTAGTAATTACACGTCAGTCAGATACAGGGGGTTAAAGTTGCTTTTGGGGGTTAAAGTTGCTCGCGTCCGTAGGTTTACCCTTGAGACCCTACACGTGATCCCTGGGTGGTGCTAAATGAGTAACACTGACTGAGTGGTAGAGCCACGCTGCGTTGCAGCACGCATTGGGCCGGCTCGCCCGGCGTAATACCACCCTCTCACGAATATTCGGCGTGAAATAACGGCACTTGGTGCTGTTGTGTTTCGTCCGACCAGTGAGGGTTCCGGAGGCCCCTTCCCCCCCCCCCCCTCCCAATTCCTATTCCTTCCTTAAACCTATTCCTCCCTTAAAGGCCGGCAACGCATCTGCGATTCCTCTGGTTTTGCGGGTGTCCATGGGCGGCGGTGATTACTTTCCATCAGGAGACCCGCCTGCTCGTTTGCCTCCCTCTTTTATATAAAAAAAAATAATAATACACAAAGCACAATTTATACAGTGTTTATAAAGTTTCCCAAAATCCTCAACTTCCCACACTGGCTCTAAACTTTACTAGGTATATCTAATACTTCTTCAGTTTTCTGATTTTCCATAAGTTTCTGGTTCATTAGCTACTATAAGCTACTCGGATTGCTGCTTGAAGTGAACATACACAAAGCACAATTTATACAGTGTTTATAAAGTTTCCCTAAATACTCAACTTTCACACTGGCTCTAAACTGCTCTAGGTATATCTCAATTACTTCTTCAGTTTTCTGATTTTCCAAATGTTCCAGCTAGTTGCTGCTCGGTAGACTGCTTGAAGTGAACATACACAAAGCACAATTTATACAGTGTTTATAAAGTTTCCCTAAATACTCAACTTTCACACTGGCTCTAAACTGCTCTAGGTATATCTCAATTACTTCTTCAGTTTTCTGATTTTCCAAAGGTTCCAGCTAGTTGCTGCTCGGTAGACTGCTTGAAGTGAACATACACAAAGCACAATTTATACAGTGTTTATAAAGTTTCCCTAAATACTCAACTTTCACACTGGCTCTAAACTGCTCTAGGTATATCTCAATTACTTCTTCAGTTTTCTGATTTTCCAAAGGTTCCAGCTAGTTGCTGCTCGGTAGACTGCTTGAAGTGAACATGAAGACCGAAATCCCGCTCGGCCATTTTATACAAAAAAGCTTCTAGAAGATTTGAATTATTCTAGCCAATTAGAGAGCAGAGAAGTAGAGGTAGTCGCCCCTTTTTAATTACAAAAATATTCTGAATGCACATTCAGATCCACTATGAACTGACACTTTAAAATCGACTAAAATTCCATTTATATCCAAACGCTCTGATTCTAAGTTATACAACAAAATATAAGTCTAGACCTATCTTAAAATATATTTGCGTATGCGATTCGTTATAACACATCTAAGCAATTGCATATCTTAGAGCGCTAGTCTAGTTTTTGCGAGAATTATTCCTAAACAATGCTACGTGCAGATTACAATAATTCCGCGCGGCTAATTTTGACTTCACCACCACGTCGGGCGTTATGTCTACCATAATTCTAGATAAACGCCATTCACCTGGGCTTATCCGTTTCGGAGGAACAATACAATACGTTGCCCGACCATAAAACATTTACAAGTTTACCACGATCGCCATGTTAGTTTTATCTCCTATTGTTATTCCGTTCGTACTATGCTTACATTGTATGACTAATTATCATTTAAAGAGGCTACTTGTTAAGCTGCCTATCAATAACAATCGATAACAATCAAATTCGTGACAATTATTAAAACTTTCAAATTACGTAATTAGCAGCTTCATCTACTCATCAAGAGAGGGAGCTGTAGCAAACATGCAAATTTCTAGATGGCGATGGTAACTTTTTTAACCGCTACGTAAATATGACGGCTAAAATTTTCTAAGTTTTTCTTTTATTCGTATACAATCACACGCAAACGGCTATGCTTACATGGTATGAATATCTATCCTCTACAGAAGCTACTTGTTAATTTAAACATCAATACCAATCAATTTCAAATGGTAACATTTTTTATTCGTTACATAAGTACCGCGGCTAAAATTTTCTAAGATTTTATTTTATTCACATTGTATGCGTATACAATCAAACGCAAGCGGATGCGATGCGGTATCGCCCTAATGTTTATCAAATCAATCATTAAACAAATTCCAATCCCTAATTGATTCCGAACCTAATAGTTACATTAACTTGTTCGTTCTCTACGTACCTAACCATTAATTTGATCACCGATTAATCTGTCCGTTACAACCTTACTTTATGATCTAATGATAACATGTGGTCTATTCTAAAGTATAGATAAACAAAATGTTTACAAAATGGTTAAACAAAATGTTTACTGGAAAAAAAACAACCAATCTCAGGAAAGCTCGAATGGGAATCGAACATGACCTTTGGATTGCCGGTCCACTGCTCTGAGAAGTCTAGTCTAGTTTCTAGTAAACATTTTATCCTATAACTGTATAGCATTGTGAATGCAAAATTTCAATAATAACAAACTTTTATAATCTACTACGAGAGGAGCTCGATGGCGCAGCGGCTAGCGCGTTCGGCTTGCGATCTTGCTCGCTAAGCCACTTTCGCAATGGCGGGTCGCTGGATGGGTGACCAATTAAAAAACATCTCGGGCTCCTCCGTGCTTCGGAACGCACGTTAAGCCGTTGGTCCCGGTTGTTGTCGTAAGATGACAGTCGTTAAAACCTACCAACCCGCATTGGGCCAGCGTGGTGGGTTATGGCCCAATATCCCCACGTGCTATTGTCGACGTGGAAGGCCTGTGCCCAGCAGTGGGACGTTTATAGGCTGATGATGATAATCTACTAACTTTTGAACGCGGCTTTACTTGCATTGAACTTTCACATGAAAAAGTAGCTTCAGGTTCGCAACTTTAAACATCTGTATACCAAAATTCTTCAATTTTTTTTAGGGTTTAAAGCGCAACAAACAATCTCCTTCTGCATACATACATATAATTACGACTATTATTACGGTAGTACTATTAGTTATTCTGTGCTATTATTCAGAGACTAGGCAATGAGGACAGCAAAAGCCAGTCCTCTACCATAGTTCACTTTTCAACAAATAGCGACTGCACATTTGTTCAGCGTGACAGGTGGCTCCTTCTGCATATGAATGTACAATTTCGAGTAGAAAGACTGTAACCAAGCTTGATAGAAAAGTGAGTTTAACATAAGTAGAAAATAAAACTAAATATTTAGATTGCATTTTTATATGCAATGGATTTCAAAAGTGACGTTTGACTCCATTCATTAAATCAAGGTAACAAAGTCTTCAGTATTTGAAGGTTTTGAATAAAGCTTTCCTCCATCTTCAATCTTATCCAAACTAAGGGTATATTTATAGATGAAATAAGGCGAAGCGCATCACAGGTGCGAAATTTAAAAAAAAAGTTAAAATTATAATGTACATAGTAAGTACATACACACACACACGCCTATTATCTCCTAATGGTTATTCAGGGACTAGGCAATGAGGACTGCTATATCAGTCCTCTGCCATAGTCCACGTTTCATCAATTTACAACGGCACATGAGCTTAGCGTGACAGGTGGTGAGCACATCGCCGCTCTATGCTGTTGGACGTTTTTGCAGTATTCAGTCAGTTCGTGGCTTTTGACGACAGACAAACAGGTCCGCAGTATTATTTTAATGAACCGCTACCCCACTGTTGATAATATTGTGACATACATATTATAACCACGAATATTACTATTATAATGAGGACAGCAAAAGCAGTCTTCTACCATAGTCCACTTTTCATCAAAAAGCGACTGCACATGTTCTCAGCGTGACAGGTGGTAAGCCCATCGCCGCCCTATACAGTTGGATATTTGTGCAGTATTTAGTCCGTTAGTCGCCTTTTACGACACCCAAGGAAAGAAAGGAGGTGGTAGTATTCTTTCACCGCCACGCGACACGGTACACATACAATATAGTTACTTAAAAAAATTACGAGAACAACCTATTTCACCGATAATTTCGGGATACTTTTAAAATGCGAAATGTTCCAGTACACCAGCTATCTCTGTCGTAATTTGCAATGTTACGGACAGTAAAAGTTTGATTATTCCTCACTTCGCAAATTTTACGATGAGGCAAAGTAGAGTTTTGTTACGGAACCCGCCTTTTAGGGTCCAATAAAGTGAAGGGTCCCGCAGTGTGTAGTACGAATGGCCCTCGTAGATAATTAAATTTAACGACACCTGACGACAGTTTTAAGGCGGCATTTTATTGAAATCTGACAAATAAGAACTTGCAAGATTTGTATTCAACATAAATTATGATATAGGTATTACACAGCGCTGTGTGGTATAGCGGTTAATTAAAAGAATATTACTTACCAACCCCTCTCTTCCCTTGGGTGTCGTAAAAGGCGACTAACGGAATAAAGACGTCACATACATCCAACAGCAAAGAGTGGCGATGTGCTCACCACCTATCACGCTGAGCACATGCGCAGTTGTTATTTGGTGGACTATTCCAGTGGACTGCGTCTGCGGTCCTTCTCTCCTGCCAAATTAGTTTTTCCATGCTTCTCCGTTATAGCATATTCCTTTTTTGTTACATTTAAAGAGTCCAGAAACATGGGCCCAATTAATATAATAACGGACGCTAATAGCTTGAGATAGTTTTATTCAATTTGGTAACCCATCAGGTGTCTCGCCACTACCAAATTCTCTTAACTTTCATGTTCGAAGCCCAAACCTGACATTGACATTGTAACTGAGTAAGTTTAAACTTTATCTATGACGTGTCACAGTATCGACACATACCCATTAACAGTCAAGGATCAACGCGCAAGAGACCAGCAAACTCATAAATCACAAGATCGCTAAGACTCCCAGTGAAGTACAGTCAGCTACAATTAAGCCTGCACTGTGTCTTTGCTTTTCCCGATAAAAGCGTCTATAAATCAGTCCCGCGGAAGGAAGGGTCTCCCTTCAAAGATAAGGAACGTAAGTGTTTAGGATAATAATGGCGTGAAAATTGTTAAGCTAAGGAAAACGGGGGCCATATTTGGCATGTTGGCGCGGTTGTATATGAGGTGCAGAGTGCTACGCAGTAGATTATTAAATTAAGTAGGTACCGTAGGTAACTAACATATTTTATTATTTAATAGGATCTTATTATCTAAGCTACCAGAAGGGCAGGCAGTAGCAGGTAGGCAGCAGGTTCCTCTGGGTAGCTAGCCAGACTGACTTAAACAAGCTTTAGCGCCTGTTAGACTACTCTAGGTAAACGGTAAATCACAGCGGCAAAGGGTCTAGAGAACTGACGTTTATGAATTATGAATTTTTAGGATTGAAATAAGCAACCAAAGACACGTCAATTTTTTCACAGATTGCCTCTCCATTACTGAAGTCAGTTTTCTAATTTTTTTCCTTTAGTCTGAATGATTATCGCACGGTTTGATGCCGGTCCATTCCCTGATGTAACGAAGCCATGACAGTTTCCTTCTTCCAACCTTCCTCTTCCCAGCAAATTTTTCCATCATTGTAGTGCATAAGAGCTATTATCTCTTATTACGTAAACCTTGGCCCAAGTAAGCGGGGTATTCCTTGAAGCGCATCCGTTTTGAAGCGCACCAGACCAAGTGCACCTATACTATTCCTCCAAACGCATCCGTTTTGAAGCGCACCAGACCAAGTGCACCTATACTATTTTATTTTATTTATTTATTTATTTATTATCAGGCAACAAAGTTACAATATAACAGGCCCATAGATACATACCTTAAAAACTAACATATACATAGCTTATAAACATTTATTGTTAGTATAATAACTTAAAACTATGTTAGTAATTTACATAGCTCTGGCTTGTGCTGTTTCGGTGGTGGTAGGCAATCTCCCGCGGAAACGCCGGTACACCACGCCCTTCGGCCAAAAGTCCTCCTTCATAAAGGTGTCGTCCAGCTTAGCTGTTGGGACTCGCACCACAAATGCCTTAAAACTGACATTATGTCGCGATTCCAGCGGCTCCACCCTCAGAAGGAAGTTGGTCTTTGTCTTAATGTAATCAACCACATCCTGCACTGTGATGGTGTGGTGCAGGCGCGACAGGTACATCGGCGTAGTCGGCGTCGCAGCACACAGCAGGAACTGGGGCCCTGTCAGTGCGGTACCGCAACGGTTCTGATTCGGCCGGTGATGGCGTGCCCTCTTCCTTTGGACCTTGACGAAACCGTCGTCGTCTCGTTCCACGGCGGCATGCTTTGACACTCTCTGAGCGCTTAGGTTGGAAGCAGCAACAGAGGCGTAGTCACGTCGGCTGGGCTTCGTTTGGATGGTGACAGGCTCAGGCTCAGCTGTCACGTGCGGCACCGCGGGCGAAGGCGCGGGGCGGGTGGACGGCGGAGGCGGCGCGAGGGGCGCGACGACAGCGGGTTGCACGGCACGGGGGGCCGGCGACTGCAGGGCGCGGGGGGCCGGCGCCGGCATCTGCGGGGCGCACCGAGCCGGCGTGCGCGCGGGGGCAACGGCTGCTTCAGCGTTGCACGGCGACGAGGTCGGCGTCGAAAATGCTGACTCGAAACTCAGCCGCGGCGCGTTGACGAATGCACCGCGCCGCGTGTTGACGTTTGAGTCATCGACTGACCTACTTACTGCGAGTGATGCGCGCAAACTATCCACTTCCTTGCGCAACTCACTCACAGTATTCTGTGATGCTTCGAACTTTAGCACCACGTCCGCCAAGCCCGCCTTTAAGGTCACAATGTCCTTCAGCAAGCAGGTTACGTCGACGTGGTCGAACGTGACGGGAGGGAGCTTGTTTAGGTCCCTCGCCACAAACGTCGGCACGTCGTCAGGGTCGGTCTCCTTCAGCAGCGTGATTATTTCCTGCAGGCTCTTCGGTGCCCCGTCACGGCGATGAGACACCATCTGGTCACTCTTGTTTACAGATGCAAACAGAAGCTTCTTGGCCGCAGATATGTCGTCCTCGCTGAAGCTGGACTTGCATATCTGCACCGCACTTACTTCATCCATCACGTCCAGCTTCTGTTGCAGGAAGGCGAGGAGCTCGTTAACCACCAGTTTGTCGCTCATGGTGGTGGTTCGCGCGGCGACTCGCGCCGCGTTACGTGTCTGATATACGATTTAAATTAAATTGCAATCGCTGCGTCCGCACAGAACGGCGCGTACTGTGAGAATGACTATTCCTCCAAGCGCACCTGTTAATTGCGCTTCAGAATAGGTAATTAAAATATTATATTTTTATTCCTCGAAGTGCACCAACGGTAAAAAATAGAGAGGAGCTTAAAAGATTCGTAATATTGATGTCGAAACTAGGACTAGGTGCATAAGCAACTTACTACGTCAATAATAAATTGAATCATGACAGAAATTTTAAACTAAAAGTACCAGGGTGACATAAATAAAAAGAGGTGGATAGGCGCCTTAGCGATCTCATTTACCTTTAACTACCCTTCCGTTGCTTAGTAGTACGTACAAGCTCTACCTTTTTCGCCATTCGTAAGGACCTCGACGTTATACGTGACTTTATCAGTCCAACTCACAGAACAGAAGAACCTTTCTGTTTTGTTTTATGGTCTAACTAATACGAACCTTACGTCGCTAGCTCCACATTTCGAACGCTTCAAGTCTGTTCAGGACGTTCTCTGTTATGGTTTATGCCTAGCATCCTTAAAGAACGACTGGCCAAAGATAGCTCTTCAAGAGTCTAGTGAGGAGTTTTATAGACTAACTTACTGACTGCATAAAACTTTGTTTATAGTTACGAAAGATGTGATCATAAAGCGACCTATATATTAGTAATTTAAAGATCACATAAGTATATTATGATAGAATTTTTAGAAAACAGACAATTTTTAGAACGAATTCTAAAAAAAGAAATTCATTCGGCTTTTCGAATTATAAATCTTTAAACAACATCTTTAAAGTCCGAGTGAATAGGCTGCTGTTCCGCCGCTGCTGGCTCGTGATCTTGGCTGGTTTGGTGAGGGAATAGTGATGGTGCAGCTCATTCATAATGCCAAATTCACTTGACAGTATTTTTAATATTTAAAATCACAAGCTGCAGCGTAGCGAAAAAAATTTGGGAGAGCGAGTGTTACCACTGCTTAAAACTAATTATTACTTATGTTGATGTTGCCTGCAACAGCTGCTTCTGGGCAAGCTCGGTCCATCGTTGGCCTCTTCTTAATCCTACGGATAAGAATGTAGCCAAGAGCAAGCCAACCTATTGTAAAAAAAAGTCATGGCGATCATTAGATCTATATTTATAATGAGCTTAGTATCTGTACCTACACTTGTCTACCAATTTACAATCGATAGCACAGTCGTTACTAACAAGTGAGAAGAAAGCCAAGCACATCCCCGTTGCAGTTAGTATACAAAAATTTATAAAGCCGGGTCTCCTGCGACACTGTTTTGTGTTTTCTAACACCTAACATCAAACATCTAACAAAATATGTCAAAATACGTATGTACGTAGGCCACGCCCATATTTGTAAGATGTTTGATGTTAGGTGTTAGAAAACTAAAAACAGTGTCGCAGGAGACCCGGCTTAGTGCTTATTATTTTCTGACAACTTCTTGTTGTGTTTTTTACAAAGTATGTTGAAGAGGGAACTTCCCGGAATGATCTCATACACGAAAAGTTTTAAAGCACTTAAGAATTTAATATGGAAGCTTCTAGAGTGTGCGTCTAGTTAAAGGCTTTTAGTGACACCTTGGCAGAGGTATGTCACCTGGGGCACTAAAAAGGCCGAATTGTAGGAACATGGAGTGGCCTTTTTTGTTTTATTTTTACCAACTATAATGCCCTTGTTTAACAAACAAATGGAATTCGTATTAACGCTCAAATAAACGCAAAGATAACGTAGATAAAAATGTCAACCTCAGGCAGGACAGACACGGTGGCTATTAAAACATAAAGTCATAAGCGTTGAAAAATGTTGTCAGGTCTA
Organism: Scoparia ambigualis; assembly: GCA_963921215.1. Lineage (NCBI taxonomy): Eukaryota > Metazoa > Arthropoda > Insecta > Lepidoptera > Crambidae > Scoparia > Scoparia ambigualis. Next base: position 3,424,770 of record OY992524.1, on the reverse strand, counting down.
ACCAATACCTCGGTGGCGGAGTGGTCAACGCAGCCGCCTGGATTACGGAGGACGCGGGTTCGATTTCCGCCTGAGGTAAAAAATTTTTTTGTAACGTTTCATTATCTTTGAGTTTTACACAAAAGGAACTTTTCCAATATTTTTCTTTTAAATGAAGCCTATACTATATATTATTATACTTCTAGAAACAGAAGACCGTGCGTTGGTGGCAGGGCTTAGTCCGCTCTGCTAGCTACTACCATCTTATCATAAGACAAGTGCCATAATAACATTTTGTTAGCATTGTTGTGTTCCGACAGTTTACAGATCCACCTTTTGATCTTATCGTCATTTACCATCGAGTGATGAAGGCTAAGCGATTACCCGTAGAGGAATAAAAAACGAAACTTATTTTTCAAACAAAAGGCCAATTTGAAATTGAATAAACAGCCTTTTTGCTATCTTTTTTCAACATTTTCCAAACCAACAATAAAAGGAGAATGACCAAACCAGCCTATTCGATATCTATTGCGTCTTAATCATTCACATATCAAAAGTGTTCTCTTAAGTTATAATGATTACTGTTAAAAAAGGTTTTCTATAGAACGCCGCGTTAAGAGTCAAGTGATTAATAAATGCTGAACTGAACTGATAGTCATACGATAACAGTTGTCATAACCTCAAAATACCTTATAAGTCTTAAGCTAAAAATAAAGATAGCTTCAAACTCCCGCATGATATTGTAATATAATTTTTTATTGCGTGTAAAAGTCGTGAATCTAATGTATATATTACTAGCGGCCGCTCGCGGTTTTACCTGCGTGGTTCTCGTTCCCGTGGGAATATCTGAATAAAAAGTATTGTATGTGTTAATCCAGGTTATAAACTATCTGTATGCCGAATTTCATCCAAATCCATTTAGTAGTTTTTACGTGAAAGAGTAACAAACATCCACCCATACTTACAAACTTTCGCGTTTATAATATTAGTAGGATCGGATGTATATAAAAAATTATAACTTTTAATACCTTTAGTGATTCACCCAGACCAGCCTTTTTCCGTCTGGCTCGTATCGCCGGAGTCTTCTAAATGCACTTTGCCTAGTAAATTTATACCACCATTTTATAGGTTAAAGTTTTTGGAGCACCTGCGCCTCAGTCCGGAGAAGCATTATCTTCTACTGAAATTAGCACACTTTGGATGCACTAACTTTTGTCTTGAAATAAATGACTGTATGAGCCTTTTATGAGTAGTATCCTTAAGCTACTTCATCTGACATTTAGGGTCGATATTAACCTGTCAAATGTGGCGGCCATTTTGTCTGAATCGGCTTATCTGTGTCATCACTTCTGAGTGGTCCCGCGCGATAGCACCACGTGTGATTAAAATGACGATATCTCTAAGCTGTATTTAAACATTATGTCAGTGAAATCATTACAAAAAAAAAACAAATTTAAAAAAAAATTGATTAATCCAGCTTTGCATTGTAAAATATTAACAATATTATTCTAAAATTTAAAATTTCAAAAAAAAAAAAAAATTCGTAAAAATAAAATAATATACCATTATTTCACATTTAATTAGATTGTATTTGCTTAATAAACACTATTTCACATTAATCAATGAAAAAAACACGACGTCATTCATTTACAAGCTTACAAGCCTTACAAAAACGCCTTATGTCACGTGACCCGAACGCCCAGACCAAAAAAATTGGGTAAGTTTATACTTCAGTGGATTTTAGAGACTTCGCATGCGACTTCAAGCCATCCTTGTTCTTTTCCCTACACTTTGTGCAAGTTAGAGTAGGACAGATACAGTTTACGACGAGAAATGTAGAATTTGATGAAAACATCACTATGTCACACGAACCGACTCGTAAGCCTCTACTTTTGCTTTCGCTTATACCTACTAACAAATGCTTTATAATGGCATACATACATACATGAAGTCACGACTGTTATCCCCGAAGGTTTAGTCAGAGACTAGGCAGTGAGGACAGCAAAAGCAATCCTCTACCATAGTCCACTTTTCACCAAATATTGACTGCACATGTGCTCAGCGTGACAAGTGGGAGCCCATCGCCGATAATCGGATGTAACTAAGAAAGCTCTGCTGAGTAAACATGCTCAACTCCACTTGGCCACGAGTTAACTACATGTTAAATGTTGATAATGGTAATTGGATATCAACAGTTGAATACTGCACGAATTGAACACGTCAATATTTGAAAGAAATAAAACTGCCTTTTGATAATCCTTCGTATAATAATAATAAATCGATTGAGTTGGCAAACAAGCAAACAGTTCGCCTGATGGTCAGTTATCGCCGCAGGAAACATCGGCAATATATTAAATAATAAATAAAAGTAACAGCTTTTTATTTACTTCCTGGTCAAAGGCACAAAACAGATCTGTTTTGTGTCAAGGCCTCTATCATTGAAATAAAGTCACTGCTACAATGGCAATGCGATCATAAACACGGGCTATGCATCGAAAATGTTCGTATTAAACGTATTTTGCATATTATTTTAAGTAAAATTGGACATAATTAAGCAGAAAAGGCTCTATACACAATTTGGTTGAAAATTAGTTGTATCTAATTTTTTTAGTTAAGCCATTGTCATTGAACATTTTTATGATTAGTCAATTTCATTATTTTGACATACGTTTACGTATACGTTAGGCAATATTACAAGTTTGGACAATTTTATTATAGGACATTTTCACAGTTGGACTTTTTTGAATTCTGATATCTGGCAATATTATCATTGGACATTTGTATGGTTGAATAATTTTATATGGTTAAATATTTCATGGACATGCCTTTGGATATCATATTTTTCGTAATTTTTTACGATTTTCTTTTTAGACATAGGTTGAGCAAAGGAAAAGATAATCTATTTATCCTCTACCATAGTCCACTGTAAGCATGTGCAGTCTTTAGCCGTTAGTCGCCTTTTACGTCACCCAAGGGAAGAGAGGGGGTGGTAGTATTCTTTCACCGCTACGCGACACGGTTTAATTTGTCGATATATTGTACAAAATGGCTGAATTATGTCGGTGTTTCTTTGTAAGCGTGGACGAATGCGCGAGCGGGCCGCTTGTTGAATATAAATCAACCTTAAAATAAAATCAATTAGTACGAAGCTGTTTTGTGGGAACGGATCAAAGGATACCAACAATCCAAACTAAGCCTGTAAGTAGTCTGAAAAGTTATCCTGTCCGCACCAGATTAGCTAAAGTAGTTTCGTTACGAGTAATAGTGAGGAAGTCCGCTTGAAATAAGTCAATTGATTTTTTATATGACTTTTTTTTTTTGTGAAACCAAACAACCTGCATTGGGCCAGCGTGGTGGGTTATGGCATGGTCCAATTTACTGTGGTTCATGATGATGTTAATGATGTTAAAACATAAAACCAATTTTAGTAGGATGGGTGTCAGTGAAGTTAGAACTAACTTCACTGACACCCATCCAGTAACCCGGTCTCTTCTTTAATCTGTGACCCGGCATTGCGAAAGTTGCTTATCTCCTTTCTCTGTCTTATCCATCCTTAAGATAAATTACTGCCTTCATCTCGTGTAAAAATGAATTAAGTGTAATGTGGTGCACTGCACTTATTGAATTTTTACTGATTTATAACTTACTCCTCTAGTTCTGATCCAAATTTGCAACCTGTAATGCAAATTGAAACAAACTTCGGCCATTCCGGCCACGCCGTCCACCATTTTGAATTGCTGTACCTATACATATTCATCAAATCTGGTTAATCTTCGGCGCTGACATCGCTTTGAATTCGAGAATATTCATGAAGATCTCCGTTTGTTGACAAAAATCAAAATGGAATTAAAATCTCGCTCGTTTTCGTTTTGACAGATATTTTTGTAGGTTTAAAGCCGTGAACGGATCACTATTGGATGTCCAGGGTTTAGTAATTAGGCTTTGTAGGTTGGGAGGGTTCTGGACACTGCTGGACAAAGACCTTCCCCGAGGATCTTGATCACGTCCGGTCTTGTGCTGCTCGCATCCTACACACCTAATAAATGAATGAAATAAAATTGCATCAACAAACTATGTAAAAATTTTCGTTCTGGGTCGATGATCTTATTACTCAAAAACATTAAAAGTTCATAAATTTGTCAATTTTCGTTAGAACTGTCTAATTGGAGCAAGACCAAAGTCTAGCTATAGTTTATCCTGAGATGGGTGATCAAATGTAGGTATTTAGAGGTCCTTCGTATTTAATGGCCTCGTTTTCGAAAATTAAAAACATCTAAAGAGCAAAGAAACCTTTAAAAGTTTCCACCCAATATTACGGTAGGGTGCACAAAGATAAGTGTGGCTGAACCAAATTCTGTGCGACGGGGAAAAAGTTTTCTATTACAGCTTTACTATGATGGGTAATACTCAGAAAAAGTGTACATTTTTAAATTGTAACTAAACTGACAGGGTAACAAAACTGAGGGCCTCTGTAACGAAACTGATATTATAAAGCAAAGTACACATTGAACTACAAGTTAGGCATATGGTCAAATCTAAATGAAACGACGGGTTATTAGTTATTACGTATATTAAGGAACTTACTTTGTTCATTTGGTTAATCTTTGGGTAAATTAAATTAATCACATACTATTAAATTATTGATTATAAGATGAGAACAAATCAAACATTTATAATTAAAAAAAAATCTTTCTTTCTGTTTTACTCTTAATTTCGAAAGACACTACATCGAGAGACGGAACTGCGACCAGTCTTGGCGCCGACAGTATGGTACTGCGACAGGATTCATCCTTGACATTATTCTTACGTATCTGCCTTTCGGTAAATCATGTTAAGTAGGTATTTGGTTCTGTCGCAGTCCCATCCTGTCGACACTGGAGCTTGTCGCAGTTCCGCCTGTTAATGTAGCGTTCATCGAAGTTCGAATAAACTCGAAAAACTATTAGAATCAACACCTTTGACATAAAACAAAAAATATTCAGGTAGAAATAACAGTAAGAACACGAACAGAATGTTCCCTATTATTATTACGAACAAGGAACATTCTGTTCGTGTATTCATGTTTTAACAAAATAAAATTCTGTTACAAGTATCAATTACTTAACAAAATAAAATAGCCATAAATATTAAAAGATTTCAAAATTAGAGTCATTGTCACTGGAATCATGCTTAATATTTTGAAATAAAGATGATTCATGGGCAGGATTAATCTTATGAAGAGATGAAGGTCCTTCTAATTTAAAATTAAAGTATTTACGATTGTCAGGGTCCAATCGGATGTCCGATAAAATAGTAACTTTATTCTTAGGTCTCATTGTGGAGTGTGATGATTCCGAGCTACTTTTTTCGTTATAGGGACTATCGTCACTTTCTGCATAGGCAATTTCTTCATCAGTGTCAGAAGAGGACCAGTCCACCAGCATATTCTTCTTTTTTTTGTTCGGTTGATTATTTTCTTTTCCTTTTCTCTCAATTTTTAATTTATTTGAAATTGATTTTAGTTTCCTAATAGTTTCCTTTCCCTGACATAGTTTTATTTTATTATTATTTTTTATTTTCTTAATACCGGACGGACCTGGTTCAGATATTTTAGTATTATTCTCATTTTTTTCTGATTCCTCTTCTACCAATTTAATTGTTTTTCTTTGATTATTGGTTGTGATTTCGGAGTAGTTTTGATTGTTTTTCAAGAGACTATGAATTTTAACATTGAAACATAAGCAGCTGCCTCGTTTGTCGCCACAAAAACAGCTCACCTGTCTATGTTTAATTACTAAAGACTCATCCGTGGTTATGATCTGATGAACAGCCATCGTTCCAACTAAAGGACACAAATTTGGTATAGGATTTGTTTCCTTTAATACTTTAATATCTGTATCTGACACATAATAAAGGGTTACGCTTGTTTCCTGTTTCAATAGTTTAAAGGCCTCAAGAGCATTAGAAACATCTTTTCCGTACCCTACATGCATGTCCAGAGTTCTTTTAAGTACACCTCCTATGCCATCTGCTGCATTTTTACCATGCGCAGCCTCAAAGTAAGACCACGTGGCATGTTTGAATCCCAGCTGTTTGGTAAATTTATCAAAAAGTGCGAAGTTTATCTTTTGCCGGTACTGTGTGGTTGGGCCATCAGAATGTACATGCAAGGTATCTATCTCAGGGTGTTGATATTTAATTGAATGTAGAACTGGTAACATGTGCGCCCAGATAGATAAAGGACTATGTTCGTTATTTGGTGAAATTGAACAAAATGCAGTTGGTTTCTCATCATTGAGGTACGCTACACCGGTATGCAGAGTTATTTGATTACGGGAAGATGAAAAATGCATAGCCTGTATCTCTGAATTGTACTTACACTGATAGTTTTCTGAAAAATCAACTATTATAACCGCCTCATTTTCTTTTATATTGTCAACACATTCTCGAAATGTTTTTTGTTGATGTATCATATTGTAATAATGTTTTTTAAATTGGACAGCCTCTTTTTGAAAATTTTGTAGCAATACACTTAAACTATCAGTCATCACTTCCCTTGTAATTTTTTTAGTCAAAGCCTCAGTCTCAATACCTTCTTTATTTCTCTTCTGGTAAGGAACTGTTTTCATACACCACTGCAGCCAAGACACAGTTTTTTCATTTGACATTTTTACATTGATCTTCTTTGTAGCACATATTTGGCAATCCCCATACATGCAGTCTTTTGAATCTAAGTTACAGGTAATATCCTTCAAAAGATCTTCAGTTTTATTTGTTTGTAAGAGTCCAAGCTTGAATAGTTTTGTTATTTTAAATGATATGTTCGCATGTCGTATGCAGGCACAAGTTTCTCTGTTATGTAATTTTGGAGCTAAGACATAAAAAGGACGATGTCTTACAAGTGTAGAATACGATACTTTGCCTCCTTCTCTTTTATAAATCCTGTATAAATTTAGTATGGTGTCTGTTAAGAAACGTATTTGCATTTTACTATTTCCTTTCGTTTTACACTCTTTTTTGCCGGCTGTTGCACGACTTACATCGTCGCGTAAATAAAACAGGTGAATTTGTTGAATAAGCAACTTTCTTTTTGATGCAAACGACATTTTAGTTCGAATTCTTCCTTTTATTCCTATAGCCTGCACCATTTTTGAGGTCATTCGATATTTTTTTGTTAAAGGACTGTTCACATTTTTTTTGATAACTGCTTTTTCTTTATGAGTAGAAACTTTGTATACTGAGCTCAGAGACTCAGAAAGAATGTCAAATTCAGAAGGTGGCAATGGTTGGTCTTTATCAACTATTTGTCTTATCTGATTTTCTTTAGAAGTTATTTTTTGCTTAAGGCGATAAATTTGCTTTCTCATGGTATCTTGTTTTTTTAATGATATATTTAATGAATCTTGACAAAGATTTAATTTTTTTCGAAGTTTAATTGCTTTCAGTTTCCAATTCTCTGTATTTTTATTAATCTTTCTAACTACTGCTTCTACTGTATGTTCTTCACCAATAGATTTATTTTTATTCTTTCTATAGTATCGGTCAGAGTATTCTCTCCACTTTTGTCTTGTTTTTTTCTTTTGGCCTGGACTTTGGTCTTTAATTTTTTATTTATTAGATTTAACTCTCTCTAAATGTTTCTTTCGCATTTCTTCGTATTTAATAGGATTTTGTTTGAGACGCTCTCTATATCTTCTTTGTCTCTCGGCATTGGACACGGGAGCCATGATGTTTAACTAAACAGAAATTCAACTTTAATATAGCTATAAAAACATACAGAAATATAAAAAAAAGAAAAACATAGAGAAAGCTATTTTGAAACATACAAAATATTATAAGATTATATCCATGCTAAAAACTAAAAAGTAAGTGAAACGTTTACCAAAAAATATTATTATCAAAACCAACTTTCGCTCGCGACTTTGTTCGCGTGGACTACATTTTCCCATAGAAATCTATTACCGGGTTGAAAAGTTTCTAATGTTCTAGTCCAGGTCATACTGTCTATTTACTCTATTTAGACTGTTTAGCGATTTACGCGTAATTGAGTAACAAACAAACAAGCAAATAAACTTACAAACTTTCACATTAAGTAGTAGGTTATTAGCAAAAAAAACCGTACAACATGTCTAATAAATAAGACGCTAAGACACGCTTAACTTTTAATTTACTTTATTTAAATCACGTAGACAAATCACACTGGCTTTGCTCATTTGATCAAGCAAGTACTTGTATCGCATAAGTATGCTTACGTGAACTGAGCTTTACAATTTCTCAGTTTCGTAACGTAACGCAATATAACAAAACTGATAACAAAATCTGAGAAATTATAACCTCTAAAAATAATTTTGCTGCAGCCACGTGATATTAATGCAAGAACTAAGTGTAATCGTTGAGTTATAATAAAAATTAACAACAAACTATAGTTTGGTAAACAAAACTCATATATATTTACCACAATAAGCACCGTCAAACACCCTGAGATATTTTTTATAAAAATTTTCTCGAGATACTATGTCACTTCCGATCTTTAACTAAAATACTATGGCCGCCGCTATAGACATTATGACGGAAGCTTAAGTGTTGCCAGAAAAGAAAAATATTTTAATACCCTTTGAAATGATTGCGTTACGAATTGATTTTGCGTTACTAATCCTGAGTCACGAAACTTAATAATTTTGGGACAAGATTAGTTTATTAAAAATAAAGATATATATTAATGATTATTTAATAACATGTGTCCTATTTAAATGCTTTATTTAGGAGGAGTTATTTAGCTGTAGCCAAAGTTAAACAAATCAATGAATATTCGTAACAATTAATCTTTAAAAAGTTAAAACTGACATTGGGACACTAAAAAAACGTATGGAAAAAAATTTTAACATATTAAATTTTCAGAAAATCTATATTAAAAAAATAAATAAAACAACATAACATGTAAATCATCGTAGTAAAGCTAAACATCACCATAAATCAAAAAAAAAAAAAAATTGTCTATAATTCTGGTTTTACTCAACTTTGAAGTAGAGGGACCAAAAAAGAAACTAAATGTACATTTTTTCTGAGTATTACCCTGATACCTCACTGTAAAAGTCGCAAAGCAATATTTGCAAAGCACTAAAGATCCATAAAAACCTTTATACCAACTAAAGAGGACCTACCAATATTTATAATCTATTAGAAAAAAGGGTATTTGTGTTTATGATACAATTTGTTAGTCGTAGACACTATAAAATGAGACCCTAAAAGTGATGCGAACTTAACTAAAATTCGGATTGTGTCCACCCATTATCGTTTCATAATGATTTGTCGTGGATTAAGGAAACAAGATATTTAAATCAACACGGTAGAAAGCTTACCGGAAATTCGTTTAGATTTGTCTGACTTCATTGACATTGCTATGCGGAAGCAGGTCATTGCTCATAGTTTTTTGTTTAAATCTTGAAAATGTTGCGTTGTTTTATAAAGGAACACGTAAGCTATACTACTAATCCCCCCAAGATCCTTGGGAAAGGCGTTTTTTCAGCAGTGGACGTCGATAGGCTGATATGAAGAAATTTGGTGACTCGTTTCTTTGCCGCACTTCCAAAAGATGGAATAGTCTACCAGCACACGTATTCCCTCCTACCTATGACATAGGGTCCTTCAAACGAGGCGTGAAGAAGCACTTTGTGGGCCGGCAGAGTGAGGATGACTGATGCTACGTCTCTTACGCTGCACCAGTTGTCCTTGCGCCTGGACCTCATTTCCACTTAACATCAGGTGGAGTGGGGTCATTTGCCGGGCTTAGTATAAAAAAAAAAATATGATGATGATGACACTTTACCTTGATCAGCACAGCTTAAAAAGCTGATCAAAATAATACAAAGTCATGTTAGTATGAAAAAGCGGACCTTCTATTCTTTACTTCTCTCCAGAGAAAATGAAATAAAACCGCTGAAAGCTTGAACATTGCCGAATTTCAAAAGTAAGGGATTTGTGCTCTCTGCGATACGGTTTTGGTGTGTGGTCCAATAGACAGAACTCTTACCAAGTAATCAGGTAGTAAAAACTAGTAGAATATCATCATCATTGTGTATCATTTTCTGGTCTAGTCCTCTTTATATAAACCCTAGGCAGGGCCCTTACCATCCTAACTTATTACAATTACTGCATATCAGTGGTGGATGATAGGTTAATGATACAAAAGAAAAGAAAGTTTATTAACACATTGACTGCCACACATTGTTCGGCATGCCGTACCACTGGTGCCGCACACTCGGATCCGAGTGACCGTCCCGAATATTTTGTTTTGTTTATTACTTGCTGGTACCTTTGGCAAACGCGCGTCGTTTCGTACGCACACATAGACATGTAATTGAACTTGTAAAAACTTGCGTTGGTTTTGATAAACAAGCTAATACCTGTGTGCGCGAGCGCCGCGTTCACGCGCCTAGTCCGAGGATCCGCACACGCGGATCCGAGTCGCGGCGCGGTACGTTTATGTAACGCCGGCACCTGAGGCGCGAGTATTTATTTACTAAAACTACGTGTGTCTGTAGCGCTTTTGCGTTTGTAACGTTTTGTATTAAAAAATGGATAGTGAAGCAGGGCCATCTAAGCGTAAAAATAGCCTAACCTAATCTACTTTATCGTAATTTTATCTCCAAATCATTAGTTTATTGTTAATGTAACAAATTAATTTGTAACTGTTGTTTTTTATATATTTTATTGTAAAACATTAATGTTTATTGCACTAATTATTGTTTTAAATTTTCATGTCACTCACTGATTAATTCAGAAGTTTTTGTTGATGACACAAATAATTTTTATACTGTTGATTTTTTGTGAATCAAAATTAAAACACTTATGGCATTTACTCATATACTTTTTTTATTTTAATTAGCAGACAACCAATTTACAAAACAGTTTATAAGAGTACTCGGATCCGAGTGTTTGTCTCCACAGAACCCTACACGCCGATCACTCGGATCCGAGTGTTTGGCTCCACAGCGCCGACCACTCGGATCCGAGTATCCCCCTTTTTTAAGAGAAATATACAAATATAAAATAGTATTAATTTGTATTTAATGAATGCACACATAAAACACACATATTATCAAAAAAAATAGTGTGGCACCTGGCGGGATTTTTGTATTAAGCTCTTGGCAGTGAACGTGTTAACTTGCGAGTATCAAACAAAATCAAATAAATCCATCCCATCATATACTTTTTGTACTTCAACCATTACTTCTCTATATTGTGGTGTTCCATAGATCTTATGAATCACTATCATAACATTAATAACGAAATCAATACTAATTTTTTCATTAACAGTATCAATTTATTCTTAAAAACATACAGCTCTCTTACAATGAGATAAAAATGGTGGCTAACTTAAAAATAACATGTTTGTTATCAATTCTAAATCATAATTTTAATTAACACACACCAAAGGTTACTTTCCATACAAAACTAAGTCCAAGCAATATTTTTCATTGCTTCACCAAAGTTTATTATTATTATAAGCCTATTTTCTCCCAAGGCCTCCAGACCTTATTCCACTTTTTTCTGTCCCCCGCTACAGTGGTACAATCTGGCTGATATGCGTCCATCTCGTCACGCCATTTTCGCCTCGTCGCCTTCCAGCGTTAGAAGGTAACCAAACGGTTAGTGGCTTTGACCCAAAGTTTCGTTCCTTCCTCACCAAAGTTTGCTTGACCTATTTTCCATTGCACCAACCGCTCTTTCTACCAGTTTGGACCATTCCAATCTGCTCCATTTTCCCCAGAGATCTAGCGACAGCGTCTTAGACTTGTGTCCCGACACTAGACGACACACGTGCGAGCGAAGCGAAACTCGGATCTAATAAAAATGTTACAACACTGCCATAGGATATACGGAGGGGTTTTATCAAAATTTTAGCAGTTATTGTTGTTATTATTATTATTTAAAAAAATATATTTTGTAGCAATGGAGCAGTGGCGTAGTAACTCGTTTGTAAGATGGATAAAATAACAAAGCCTCCCATAAAAACAAAAGCAAAACTCCCAAAATAACAAAATAGTGTATTTTCGGTAGAAGGCTATCCTAAAATCCGATCTGGTGGTACGAGTATGTTAGAGTATATTTATTTATTTATTTATTTATTTATTGGGCAGTCAACAAAAACATGTACCAACAGTCTAACAATAGGTATAGGGTGAATTGGAATTCAATTAAAAACTGTATTAAGTTTCGAAACTTAATCTAAGTACAGTTTTTAATTGAAGACAGCCACGGCATGCGATGTGGACTAATAGTAATGAATTTAACTTAACTAAATATGTATACTTACAAAATTTTAAGCTAAATTTAAAACAACTATAATTTATAATTTAATTTTATAATTACTTTAACATTATTTGAAGTTTAAAGGGGACTTACGTAACTATTTCTAATAACTTTTCGGAACCTGTGAGCACTGTCATAAAAAATATCCAACACTTCCAAATTATTTGTCCGAGAAAGAGTGTTATATTGTTCTTGGATCCTATTTAATTTAGAATGGCAACCCAGATTGCTCCTCGGACTTAGGCACAAAAATATTGAATCTGCTAATACGAGGTAGTTTTTTGGGTGTATTAAGTTTGATTTTTTCAAGGAGATCGGGGCAATCAAGGCTACCATTCATCAACTTATATAGACACATGACATCAAGGAGCAATCTTCTGTTTTTGAGGCTTTCAATATTGTAATGTTTAAGACGACCCTCATATGTTGCAAGAGTTTTAGCAAGGTGCGCTCGGAAGGAAAGATGCCAAAGAAATTTTTTCTGCATACTCTCCAATGGTTTAATGTGAACATCGTATACAGGTGACCAAATAACACTACAGTATTTAAGCAGGGACCTTACAAAACCTTACTTAAATCGTTATAATAGCTAAGGGGTTTTTAAAATCTTTTATGTTCCTTAAAACAAAGCCTAGTGTCCTAAAGCTTTTGGTGACTATTTTGTCAATGTGAGTGTTGAACTGTAGCTCGACATCCAGATAGACCCCAAGATCCTTAATAACTTTAACTTCTTCAAGTGCAGCGTTGTTAATTTTCTGTATAGTACTTGACGTAGACAATTTTCTTGTAAACCTAATATAATAGCATTTGTCGATATTCAAAATCATGTGGTTTACTTTGCACCACTCAGAGAACTTATCCAAATCCTCCTGAAGCAATACCGTGTCATTTGTACTAACAATAGGCCTCATAATTTTTAGATCATCGGCGTATAAGAACATTTTTGAATGCTTGAAAGCAACTACGATGTCATTAATGAAAATGTTAAAAAATATTGGGCCGATGTGGGAACCCTGAGGCACGCCTGATTTTGACAAGAATGGTTCCGAATTAAAGCCATTTAGTACTACTTTTGATATACGACCGGTAAGATAAGATTTGCACCATGCTAAAAGATTTGTGGGACCATAACTAGATAGCTTATATAAAAGAATTTGATGGTCTACTTTGTCGAAGGCCTTGCTAAAATCTGTGTAGATTACATCTACACAGTTGCGCGAGTCTACAGAATCTGTGACTTCAGACAGGAATGACATAAGATTGGTAGCTGTAGAACGGCCAGAAAAGAAGCCATGCTGCGCGGTATGTATCATATTTTTTGTATGCCAATTTAACAAATGACAGAACAGTGACTCAAGTACTTTTCCAAACACCGGTAATATTGAAATTGGTCTGTAATTTAAAACTGCGGATGCATCACCTGACTTGTGTATGGGAACAATACGAGCTTCCTTCCATAATTCAGGGAAGACACCACTGGCGAAAGATTTGTTAAAGATAATGGTAAGGGGGGTGACAAAGAGCCCCAGCACATTCAACAACAAACTTGGGTGGTATACCGTCAGCACCCATTCCATTATGCAATGCCAGGCTTTTTAGTTTTTTTAAGATCTCAGGAGGTGTAAAGACGGGAGTTGGAATAATATTAGAAGTAATGTCAACGTCACTGTAGAGTCAGGAATAGAGGGAATAGGGTGGTCATCATACACAGACGAAAAGTAGTCAGCAAATAAATTTGCAACTCCGGCGCCGTTGTCTGCTGATTTGGTTAGATAAGACATTGTGGATGGATAGCTGTTGCCTAAATGCCTTTTTTTCTTAATATAAGACCAAAAGAACTTGAGATTTGAAGTAATGGATTGTTCAACTAGTGAAATATATCTTTTGTAGCACAATTTTATTTGAGTCGCACATCTAAGCCTTAACATGGTAGGGGTAATGCAATCTAAAAGGTTTTTATATTTCTGAAAACGTTTTCTTATTTTGTATAGATAGTTAGCTAATTATTACTCTAAGGGTGGTATCTCAGATCATAGAAGTCTGAGGGTGGTATAGTCAGTAGTGCAGTTAAACCATATTTTACCCTATTTCGATGCTGTTGTACCCGTGCAAAATAATTTTAGCCTACCACACATTAACACACATTAATTTTCAAAAACTAAAAAATAACTTGATAAAATGTTAACTTAGAAAAAAATCAACCAGTCTCAGGAAGCTCGAGTGGGATTCGAACCCACGACCTTTGGATTGCCGGTCCACTGCTCTAACCGCTGAGCTATCGAGACCCCAGAAGACTCGTTTTTTTTCTAGTAAAAATTTTATCCGTTATATATATAGCATAGTGAATGCAAAATTTTAATATTAAAGATAAAAAATAACTTTCCTTACCAGAGTTTGTTACTTTGATCTCTAAAATAACTTAGGGTAATGGCATAACATACATTTTCATTTCATCATCATCATCAACAACAGAACATGAATGAATATATGCTGATTCTTCAAACTTTTTAATTAATTTCTCAAAGATCTAAGGATTCAACTGGAATTCAGAAATGACAATCTGTCATCGTCAGCTTTAATGGTAAAATTAGATTCAATTCTTGACATAAAAGTCTCCAGAATTCAAAAGCCTTCTCGAGCCTCGATTGTCAATTGACAATTGTCTTGTGGCTTATTATAAGAATACTGTTGTTAAGTTTAACTTTTATTACTAATTTATTACGATTTTAAGATCGAATAATAAACAAAGTGTTTCTTATACCACCTCTGTTCATTTACATTTTCACCTATGTATATTTTCACGCTCTTTAAGAAGAACACCATGCTGTATACTTCTTTAAGGATGCCACGGAAGCTCAGAAACCTCAGAAATATATATATTTTTTGTATTTTTTTTAAGAGGAGCTGGATGTCGCAGCGGCTGAGGCGACCTTGTCAGATAAACAACTTTTGTTATCTCTGGCAAAGTCATCCCTCATAATATGCATGAAGAATTCTTCATGCATATTCGATCGTTAGTTTAGGGTGCTCTAGACCTCATTCGACCCTAGTTTTAAGAACACGGTCACTCAATTTGTAACGTGAGTCTTACTGTACCATCATTTGATTCACAGGCAAACATAGTATGCACTTCATTTGTGTTTACTTGGCTACATCATGGTTCACTCTACAGCCCTTTAGAAAATGCTTACTCGCTAAAAACTTCTATCAACTTTTATCAAACGCTAGTATTCGAGAAGACAGCATTAGTTGTAAACTCTATTGTTTAGTCGATAGAGTCCATTTTCTAATAAACTAGATCAACTACATTTGCTCAACGCAGATGGGATATTGAGAAGTCTCTGTGTACTACTAAGTATTGGTAGGGTCAGCAAACGTATAGAAACATGATATTAAATTAAATTAAATTTTAATGTTTTATATTTTAGCGTTTTATTAACGCTTAAATATCATCATCATCATCATCATCATCAACCTATATCAGTCCACTGCTGGACGTAGGTCTCTCCCAAGACGCGCCACTGAGCCCGGTCTTCGGCTCTTCTCATCCAGTTTTTGCCAGCTACACTCCGTAGATCGTCGCTCCATCTCGCCGGAGGGCGTTAACGCTTAAATATATTTAAGTAAAATTTGTTTACGTTCACACCAATTACCTAGACAAAGATGAGTATTCTTTTAAAACTCGTTAATATGGTAAGATAACGGATAAATAGATATAAACATAGAAAAAACACCCAGACCCGAAATCATTTTGAAAAACAGTTTTTCGGTAAATTGACCCGACCGAGAATTGAACCCGGACCTTAGAGATGGCGCCGCGCCAAACTCGGCGTGCTAACCACTTAACCACGGAGGTCGTCAAATATTATATATATAGGGTCTAACAATAGCAATAAGCGAACGTTTAAGGTGAGCATCACACTTAGCATAATGAGCAAATTTGGTCCAAAACTACAGGCTCGTTACGTAGATAATCAACAAAAAATTATCATAATCTACTAAAAAATACACCCTTTCTAAACCCGTACAGCTGTACTACACGCACACAAAGATAACCGAATATGCACACTAAACTCTGAGCACACTGAGCTATCTTTTTATTGACGCTTGCGTGCGTGTTAGCAAAGATACAGCATGTTTCATGATTATTTTAATTGATTTAGTTTGTTAGAAAACATACATTTGAAAAATCACTATAAAACTGGAGCCCATTTTTTGTCATTGTATTCAGAATGAAGATGTATAGATATCGCCCTTAAACGTTCGCTTATTGATTTTGTTAGACCCTGTATTGTAATTAAACGTGTTGTTTAGTTTTTACGATCGTTAGCCAATGACAATGCAACTTTAGAGTTTTAATATGTGTGTAAAACGTACCATGTTATACTCGATAAAATGTTTACTAAAAAAAATCAACCAGTCTCAGGAAGCTCGAATGGGATTCGCACCCAAACGCTGAGCTACCGAGACCCCAGCAGCAGACTCGTTGAATTATTTCTAGTGGTTTGTGATTTACGCTGTGAGCGAGCGGTATCACATGATTGTGAAGGTTTTACCTACCCTCATAGTCGAAAGAAATACTATTGCAAGTATTTAACATTCGATAAAGACGTAATTGGGTGGTTCTCAGGAGAGCAATTTTTGAGCGTAACATACTCATATAGTACATCCTATATCAACAATCATTTATGAACAAATCTACTATTACGTTATTTATACATTCCATATGCAACGTGTCATATAGATTTCATTATGTAAAAACGACGTATATCGGAATAATTTACCCTAAGAACCTTAAATCCGGTTAATTTTGTTTTTCACGCATAACACGTTCGCCGTCTTTTGTGCAATCGCGGATATTTTTTAAATCACTAACGTTTTTAATTAGATTCGTACATAAATTTGAAATAGACAAATCATTTTATAAATGAAAAAAATTTAAATCCCATCGGACAGAAACTTTTGATTGTAAAGACATAGGTAAGTAAGTACGTAACACGCCTAATAAAATTTTCGCTGCGCTCCTGGCGAGGGGCTCTGCACTGGGCTGGCTAGGCATAGATGAATCGTGATTAGTGTTTGCGAATCGTCAGTTACGGCCGCAGCTTGCAGGTAGGTGACCGTGTTTCTGTTTACCCGCGCTTTCGGTGCCGAGTAAGTTCTACAATTTAAAAATTTTTGGTTCTCAGTTTTCAGTCATTACCATGACATGTCACATTTTGGCAATATAGTTGTACTATTTTTAGTAAACGTGTTTTGAAGTGTAATACCTAACTCATAGATGTAGATATCCAGCAACAAACTAGCAGGTATATCATTTCTATGCCGAGGAATTTCAAAATATATGCTTTTTAGTGATTTCCATGGTGTAATTTTCGTGTATAAAACACCATGAAAATTACGTGAAACCCATGGAAATTACCTTGTTTTATTTATATTTTTACTTTTTACCAAATATTTGTTATATTTATTTTTATATGCTTAATGTCATGTTAATGACATGTCACAATTAATAATATATAAAAAATTGTTAATTATCAATATTATTATTACCTCCATGTTCCCACTTTAAATATTTCTTGTAAGTTTATAATTAATATACATTTTTTTTAAATATCGTTTTAATGCATGTATGTAGCTCTTAAATACTACCCCAACTAACTTTCATTTGAGATAAATCTCATTTAGATGAAATGGTGTTTAGCAACATTTTATCTGCTGGTTAATTTCCGTAGTCCACAAATTCTTTATATTTTTGGTACACAATTTCTTTATATTTTATTAGCATAAGTATAGATCCGCTTCGTATCGAATTTTTATATGTTATTTAAGTTTGCTTATGCTTTCAAAATGTTTGTGTAATTTAATTACTATAATTAGGAGATTTCAAAAATTCCATTTACGGAAAACACATTTCCATTCAGTAGTTTTTACGTGAAATAGTAACAAACATCCACCTATACTTTCAAACCTTCGCGTTTATATTATTAGTAGGATATTAGTAGGATAAAATAATTACTAATTTTTTTTATCTTTCGACTGTGAGCGTGGGTAAAACCTTCACAGTGACGCAATACCGCTGACTCACAGCGTAAAAATACTAGAAAAAATTCAACGAGTGTTCTGTGGTCTCGGTAGCTCAGCGGTTAGAGCAGTGGACCGGCAATCCAAAGGTCGTGGGTTCGAATCCCATTCGAGCTTCCTGAGACTGGTTTATATTTTTCTAGTAAACATTTTATCCTATGCAGTACTTATAGCATTGTGAATGCAAAAATTTCAATAATAAAGATACTATATTATACTTACTTACATTCCAATATCTGTATACCACGGAACCTACATGAGAAAAATAAAATGATGATTCGTAAGTGTTTCATTTACTTTTAGTGTTAAATAGTAGATTATTAACCAAGGGGATAAAGCGGTGTCTTCTGTTGCGGGTGACGATTTAAATCGCAAGCGTAACGAAGGACTCCAGGTTTACTGCTGAGCGTAGCGAGGGTGTTAAAAACTTAAATCACAAGCGAAGCGAGGGATTTAAGACGAGTCCTGAGTGTAGCGAGGGATTTAAGTTCACCCAAGACTAAGACAGCTTTATCACCGAGGAAAATACTCTACTTTTCGTACCATTTGCGAAAAAATTAACAAAATAACAATATGAGAAAAAAAAATGTCAAAAAAAAAGGCATCAAGCTCATACGGCCTCGTCGGTTTTTGTAATTTTATTTAATAATCATAACTGCATAATAAATGCGTATTCCTTTATCAAAAAGATGTATAATGCTTTATATACAAACTCAATGGTGTTAACACAGATGTAGTTCAGTATAAATTTCGGTAAGTATTCCAAATTTAAATCACATTCTCCCCCTAGAGGATGAATGAAATTCAGTACAATTTTCTTTCCCTGTTTTTAACAGATTAAAAATGACTATTGTTATGTTCGCTTTTTGTGGCATAGAATGTCACTTTTTTGAGCAAGTGGTACGAAAATGATATAGTAGACTTTAACCGCCTCTGTAGTCTAGTGGCTAAACCACCGGGACTTAGACCCAGAGGTCTCGGATTCGATTCCAAGCGGGGGACGTGTTTTTTTTTTTTTAATAAAAGAGGGAGGCAAACGAGCAGGCGGGTCACCTGATGGAGAGTAATCACCGCCGCCCATGGGCACCCGCAAAATTAGAGGAATCGCAGACGCGTTGCCGGCCTTTAAGGGAGGAATAGGTTTAAGGGAGAAATAGGAATTGGGAGGAGGGGGGGGGGGGGGATGGGGCCACAACAGCACCAAGTGCCATTATTTCACGCCGAATATTAGTGAGAGGGTGGTATTACGCCGGGCGAGCCGGCCCAATGTGTGCTGCAACGCAGCGTGGCTCTACCACTCAGTTGGTGTCACTCATTTAGCGCCACCCAGGGATCACGTGTAGGGTCTCAAGGGTAAACCTACGGACGCGAGCAACTTTGACCCCCAAACTTGTACTGTACTTGGTTTAGTTCGTTATATGGCTTGTTAAGTCCACCTGGTTAGCTATCAGCATGTTTTCTATAGTCTGGCGCCATAACAACAATGTTTATAGCATAGTTTTGTTCCGACAGTTTAGAGGTAAGATAGCCAGTTCCTCAGTGGTTGAGGATTCCGGGTGAAGCGAATGAAGTAGTCGACAGCGGATTTGTTATAAAAATAACTTTATTAACAACGAATAGCGTTACAGGCTAATACAATAATCAACTTAATCTAACTTTACCACTAGTATTTATATTATAATATATACTTACTTAGGTTTAATAGTTTAGACTAATCTATATTGCTTACAAAGCGAATAGTGGTCGGGTTATCTACCTTAACTAGCGCGCTTTTGCATTCGGCCTTATCGTCTTTTACCATCAGGTTAGATCAAGGCCAGTTGCTTATCTCTAGTGGATTAAAAAAAAAATAGTACGAAATAGTTTATAGTATCTAATAATAATTAACAAAATATTTGAATGCCGTAATATATAAAGCAGTAAAGACATCCTACGCATACCGTTCCGTACCCTACAACTGCCACCCCGTGACCACGGCTGCTGCAAGTCGGTCGAAACATCGGGTATGAAATGGAATGCAAGTAATACACTTTATTACTTTGTGCTATTTATTTGTTTATGATTAATTGTTTTATTGTGGCACGCCATAGTGGCTTCACTCTGCCTGATGAAAAGCAGCCAGTGAAGCCCAAGAAGTGAAAGCGTTCGTCACAGCGCTACCACGCTATGCCGAACGCTCTCACTATGGCGGCCTGCATAAATGCTTTTTCACGCCCCGCTTAAATAACCCGGGAGAGAAAGAGGAAGGAAACACGTGTGCGGGAAGCGCATTCCACATACGGGCAGTTCGGCAAAAGAACGATTGTCCAAACTTTTTGGTACGTGTCTTGATGGTCAGCACGGTATGAGGGTGGCTTCTAAGACCTGGACGCGTCGATCTGGAAAGGAAAGGAGAGGGAGGGATGAGGTCAAAGAGCTCCTCAGAGCATTCACCGTGGTAAAGGCGGTAAAAAGCACTAAGGGAAGCAATGTCCCTACGTAGCTGTAACGGCTCCAGACTGGTCGTAACGTCATCGTTACCGATAATACGGACAGCACGTCTTTGCAACCTGTCAAGAGCTTCGAGCAAGTACTTGGCGGATCCGTCCCAAAGATGAGAGCAATACTCCACGCAGGAGCGCACCTGAGTCTTATACAAAAGACAACGTTGCTCCGGCGTGAAGAACCGCTTCACCTTGTTCAGGATTCCGAGTTTACGTGAGGCTGTGGTTATAATGCTTTCAATATAGCTCTTCGGGTTGAGGTCGCTGTGTATGTCCATACCTAAGAGACTGAGACCAGTCTGGATGGGTAATAGGTTGCTCTGGAAAGAGGGTTGGGGGAAAAATGCGGACTTTTTAGCCGTGACAGCGCAGACCTGTGTTTTTTTGGCATTGAACTGGACCAGGTTATCAGAGCCCCATTTATAAATGCGATCTAACTCCTCGTCCAGCTCAATGACAATCTTCCGTCTCGACTCCACTACATCGGCCTGCTTTGCCGCAGGGTGACCCAAATAACGCCGATGTACTGTGCTGTCGTCTGCATAGCAATGAATGTTACCCAAGGATAACATATCATTCATATGCAGAAGGAACAGCGTGGGCGATATTATAGAACCCTGCGGCACTCCGGCGTTCACCTGCAGATACTGTGAGGCACTGCTTTCGCAGAGTACGCGAATGCTGCGCTCATACAGGAACCCGGCGACCCAATTGCATAGGCGAGGTGGCAAGCCGTATGACGAAAGCTTGGAGAGAAGCGAACGATGCCAAACTCGATCGAAAGCCTTGGAGATGTCCAGGCTAACAGTCAGTGCTTCTCCATGCTTATCCATTGCTTCACCCCACAGGTGTGTTATGAACGCCAGGAGATCACCCATTGATCGTTTCGGTCTGAACCCGTATTGTCGATCATGAATCAGGGAGTGATCTTCTAGGTAGCGAATGAGTTGTCTGTTTATGATTCGCTCAAAAACCTTGCAAAGGACAGAGGTGACAGCAATAGGTCGATAGTTGGCTGGGTCAGACCTATCCCCTTTTTTGGGGACCGGCTGGACGTTCGCCTTTCTCCAAGCCTCCGGCACAATTCCAGTAGAGTACGAGAGGTGGTATAGGCGTGTCAGTACTGGAGACAACTCGGGAGCACATTTTTTAAGGACGACTGCCGGTATACCGTCAGGACCGCTAGCCTTCCGCACATCAAGTGACTGCAGCACGGCACGGACGTCACGTTGTCTGATTTGGACGTCAGGCATTGTGGAACCACAGTGAGGGATGGTAGGTGGTTCCGCGCCGCAGTCATCGATACGCGAATTCGCCGCAAAGAGCTTCGCTAAGAGGTTAGCCTTGTCTAGCGGCCGATGGGCCAACGAGCCATCAGGGTACCGCAGTGGGGGCAGAGAAGGCGCGCAAAAGTTGGCTTGCACCGCTTTGGCCAGTCGCCAATAACTTCGGCTACCCGTTGGGTGCGACAACAGCTCTTGGCCAACGCGAGCAACGCGCTGGGCATTCGCTCTCGAGAGAGCTCTCTTGCAGACTTTGGTAGCCTTGTTGAAGACTACTTTGAGGGAAGAGATGTTACGATCGTTGAGCGTGCGGGCCTTGGTCCAAGCGCGATACGCCGCCTGTTTAAGTTCAACAGCTTTGGCGCATTCGTGATTGAACCAAGGGCGCGCCTTACCTCCGCTGACGGCATCAGTGTAGGGAATGTAATATTCCATCCCCAACATGATCTCGTCAGCGACAGCAGAGGCACTCTCCGATGGGTCCCTACCCACAAAGCAGCGCTGGCCCCACGGGATGGACGCAAAATAGTCGCGCATACCATCCTAATCTGCCGACGAGTAGTGCCATAAACGCCGTTTAGACTCCACTGAGGGAGAGCTTTTACGGCGCAGTACGGTGGCACCAACCAGGCAATGGTCAGAAGTGCCCAACGGAGCACTTATCGACACTCTGTATCCGGCTGGTCGACTCGTCACCAGTGAGTCTAGCAGGGAAGGCGCTTGACCCGATATATCTGGAATCCTGGTGGGCTGGAGAACCAGTTGAGTCAGATCATGCGTGAGAGCGAATGCGTGGGCAGTTCGGCCTGCGTGATCTGTTTTGGAAGAGCCCAACCAGGTCTCATGGTGGGCATTAAAATCTCCCAAAAGTACCACATCGGCAGACGGAAACCGCTCCTGTACGTCGTCAACTGCTTGGCTCAGGTAGTCGAATAACCGAGTTGTCTCGTGGTCTCCGGAGTGGGAACGGTACAGGCAAGCGTAGACATGGCTCTCGGAACCAAGATCCACGTGTACCCATAGGATGGAGAAGGAGGGGTCCTCCAAGCAGCGCAAACGTCGACAGCAAACGTCCGTCCTGACGAAAAGGCATACTCCGGCTTTCGCGAGTAAGCATTCCTCGAGCACGTAGCCGGGGTAGTGCAGATATGCAATGTCGGCAGGACGGCGGATCTGTGTCTCCGTCAGAAAGAGCAATGCAGGCCGGGCCGTCTCAAGGTGTTGGTGGACGGCGTTGAGGTTTGAATGGAGTCCACGGATGTTAGTGAACTCCACCTCAAAAAGCGACTTGGTGGTGGGGAAGTGGGGTGCCGCTGTCTGACCTGCATTGTTTTTAGACACTGACATGGTGGTTGGATGGGGGCGTGAGTAAAAGGAGATGCTGTGGCGGCAAAGGGGAAAAGACAAAGTGTGGGAGACTAACATGAACTGGTGCATGAAGTTGTACGGTAAGACGTTAATCGACCCGCCGGACGGAAGGTCCCCCGTACCCCCCCGAGAGTAGTCGCCGGGTCCCACCAATCCGGTCACCAACCGGCACGACGAGCCACTTCGGGATTATGCGCGACCTGGTGGAGCAGCCTCTTAGGGTGGTTAGCCCTAGTTGGGCTCCTGTACTATGCCGCGGGCGGCCAGCGGCACCACCGTTTCTACGGGTCTCCCTGGCCGGCGAATCGACCCAAGTCAACCGAACAATGCGTCCACAAAGACTTCCACCGGACCTTGACCCTGCCGCCACCGCACCTCCCCAAGCTCCGGTATTACGGCTCTGAACCCGGAACGCGTCCTGTGTTGAGCACCGAACACTTGGCGGGTTTTACGAGTCCGCATGGTGGTAGCGCCGGACGAGCAAAGCTCTCCCACCAGCAAAATTCCTTTAGTCGCCTGTTACGACACCCGCTAAGATACAGGGGAGGGGGTGGTGCAATTCTGACCCGGCACCACACGGGGCAAAATTGCGAAATAAAAGTGTATTATATATGTGGTAGCTTGTTATTAGCTTGTAAGTTACTATATGTTCTGTCTCTTTGTAAATGATGCTGTGAGCTCCCCAAATAAAAAATAAAAATATAAAAAATATATAGCCACTGAAATGATTTCAATCTCAGCAATTGGACTTTTAAAAGTTTTGAAAAGTTATTATGAATCAAGGGACACCAAAGGGGAAGACTTTGGCGAACGTACTTCGATTAGATCTGGGACGTCCTCGTTTAAGGTCAGGTCAAACAATTACATGTAATTACGACTATTATCCCCGAAGGGTTAGTTAGAGACTAGGCAACGAGGACCGCAAAAGCAGTCCTCTGCCATAGTCCACTTTTCACCGAATAGCGACTGCATATGTGCTCAACATGACAGGTGGTGAACCCATCGCCGCTTTAAGCTGTTGGATGTGTGTACAGTCTGTAGTCCATTAGTCGGCTTTTAAGACACCCAAGGGAAGGGGCGGGGGGGGGGGGGGGGGTAATATTCTTTCACCGCTTCGCAACACGGGAATGTATAATGTATCTACATAATTTGTCGACCGTACAAACTTTTCAAGTCAATCTTGGTTCGGAATATCGCTACAACTTCAAGGGCGTTTTCCATAAACATCCAGGGGTAGCGCTAACTTTTATCGGGGGAAAATGCAAGGCCATCAAAATATATCCGATCTTGATGGTAGCAGAATATGGAAATCATGTATGAAGTGTCAATTACTACCTATCAATGTCTAGAACGTTAACGTTTAACTACATTTTTTTATGCAAATTGGATATTGAGAATTATCACTAATAACGAAATTCAAATAAGATCAAGAATAAGTAGCTAAATAACAATTGGTGTACATTTTGTATATAATCGGTAAAAAGCTAATACCTACAATCCGAAAAGTTGTTTTTACGAATGGGTGACCAAATTTAACGACTAAATAAAATGTCATCTAATAAGTTAGCACTAGCTCTAGAAATTGTTATGTATAATTGGTTGGTTTGTGATTCTTACCACTAAGGTTGCAATCAGGTACATAGTCCTAATGATAAGCGGAATCAAACCCTATGGGCGTTTCCAACACCAGATCTGTAAAACCTTTTCACGGTAGCTTTAGAGAACTCTGCTGCATCATAAAATAAATATACAAGTACCTATATCACTTTCCTCATAACAAATGTCAGTTATTAGCACAGCTGACGTTCCTAGCTCATTATTATCATAGATATTACATCCGACCACAAAACCCCCGAGGAACACATGTATAAATCAATCGTGCACACCGAGAACACACTGTATACACGAATTGCTCACTACAACCTATAGACCTTATCGTCTTGCGGTAAGTGCTAGAATTGCATAGCCACTGTCGCTTCGTTAGTTGTACAAATCCATTAATTACATTATAGCGGACTGTAGCATAGATATACGAGTAGGTGAAGAACAATAAGACAGGGATACCTTAGTTACACCGTTCTAGAACATTTTACCACACCCCCTTTAATTCGAACGAGCGGACTAATTAACGCAATTTTTACAATAGAGCGGAGAGAGGTAAGTAAATATACACGCTAGAGTTATGCCGAATCGAAGTAAATGATGCCCAAGTGCCAAACCATAGAAAACCTACGGGGTTTGATCGGTCACTATAACTACACTTCACTCGTTTTTTGTGCTTGTTCCGTCTTTTGTGATTATGTGTTGACCTAACACAGTCTTTTACTATAATTATGCATCAAACGTTTCAATATTGTAACTCACTGTATTGTTTCAAACATAGCTATTTATTTGTGTTATCACTATCGCCGACATCGCAATTTGCAAAAAATACCGAGTGGAATCCCGGGAAGTTTTAGGACAAGTCATTTCCTTTTTTCTTTTTGTACAACTATTAATGTAACTATTAATTACCTTCGTTCTCGTTTTACTCTCTTACCAGTCACTTCCCGCCCTAAGCGTTCATGTGACACAGGAACCCTTGTATTTCCTCAATCCAACTCTAAATACTTCCATAGCTTATTTACCGTCCATGCAACCAGATTGTGGAATAAGCTGCCTGCTGACGTGCGTGAGAGACCATCGGTGGCATCATTCAAACTTAGACTAAACGAGCACTACCTATCCAACAACAACAATTAGAAATATTTTAACCAATTATTCGTTCATATTATAAATTATTATATGTAATGTATGTTTATGTATATGTATTTACAATATAATTAGAGAAAGCATGTATATATAATATGTATGATATAAATAAATAATAAAATAAAACACTTCTATTTCGGACTACAGTCCATAACTCGTTAGTTAAAAGTTAGTAAAAAAAATAGCTTATTCTAGATTAGTAATGTTAGTAAAAAGACAAACAATATTATTTATTTAATCCTATACACAGTTCCACCCAGTGCCTTTGTATTGGGCAGTCCGGTCTTTCAGCAATCGCCTTCAGAATGCCATTCCGTCTGCTACGCAAGCGTTGCAGCAAGGGGGCCGCTTTCTTACGCATGATGGCGTGAAAACCATCCGTACCGGCCTCCGCAAACATTCCTGACGCACTGCAACGCCGCGGCAGCCGCAACAGCATCCTAAAAGCGTTGTTGTATTGTACCCTCAGGATGTTGTAGGCTCGGCGCGTATAAGAAATCAACAGGCCGCTCGAGTAGAAGGACTGACAGAACGCCTTAAATAAACTTATTTTGACGTCTGTCGTGCAGCGAGCGAGCCTGCGGGCGAGCATATTGCTCCTAACTGCCAACGCCCTGCGCTCTCGCTCTATGTCGCCATCATCCCGAAGGTCGCTGGTAACAACATGTCCTAGGTACTTAAAGCTATCTACAATATTTAGGGCTACGCCGTTGAGATATACCGGTGGCACAAGGCGAGGCCGCTGTCTAGGTGCCTTAAACACTAGAATTTCACTCTTATTAGAGTTGTATACTAGACCATGCTCCACCGCATACATCTCGCAGATCGATAGCAACTCTTTTAACCCACCTATCGATGGACTGAGCAGCACCATGTCATCGGCATAACTTATATTATTGACACATATACCGTCAATATGACAGCCAACATGTGTGCCACTCAGTCGCTCGTTAAGTCGGTTCACATACAGATTAAATAGCAAGGGCGAGCTTAGTCCCCCCTGCCTGACCCCACACTCCAACCTGTATTCCTCTGACATAGCACCGACCCATCTCACTCGGTTCGACTGATGAGAATACCAATATTTGAGAAGAGCCGTATACTCCGGGGGCACACCCTTGTCCCTCAACTTGTCCCATAAGATGTCATTGACTACGAGATCGAAGGCTTTTGACAAATCAAGAAAGCAAGCGTACACCGGTGTTTTTCTTGCCGTGTAGTACTTGACAGTGTGTTTCAGGGTTAGAATGGCGCTCTCTGTTGAAACTCCTGCTTTGAACCCGAACTGAGCATCATGCACTTTTATACACTCTGAGAGGCTGCCCTTCAACACACCGTCAAGCACCTTGGCCATGACTGTAGCGAGTGAGATAGGTCAATAATTTCCCATATTGGAAGCGTCACCTGTCTTGTTTTTAACAATGGGTACAACTATCGTCCGCATAAGCGGTTCTGGTAAGTAGGAGTGACCTAGGCACAGGGTGATAAACAGCATGCTTAAAATGTTCAATGCTGAGACCATCGTGACCTGGAGATTTCCCACGCTGCATGCCCGAAATGATTTCAGCTACTCTCCTGGCTGGTATTTTTATGTTCCGCTCAGTCACAATGGTCTCAGCATCTGCTGCATTGCGAGACACGGCACCCAAGGGCGATCGCACAGAAAATTTGTCCCTAAAAGCATCTGCAATGTGTTTATGGTCAATAATGCCTCCGACACTCATCGGGAGGCTCGGCCTCACGTTCATTTTATTGGTGTTCTTCCAAAAATTTTTGAAGTCTTTTTTAGTATGGTTGGTAACGAGGATATCCATTTTGAGCTGGTCCTGTCTGTCCTGACACCACTTTAATTTAGCTTTGAAATGTCTCCTCGCCACCGCCATACTATCATATATTTCAACATTACGTGGTCGCCCAGCTAATGTCCACAACTGGAATTGAAGCTTCGCCTCGCGGTGCGCGCCCGCGACATGTCTGTTCCACCACGTGACATAGCCACCCTTTCTCCGACATTTTATTTTATAAGTCTGTACCGCGGCCGTCGACAGCGTATTTATAATTTCTTTGTACATTTTATCAAGTATTACGTGATGCTCCCCAAGGTCACAGAATCCATCACAACAACCACTCAACTCTTGGGGAACATCCAGCAGACGCAATGCAGAATGACAAAGTTCACGGTATCGACTCACCTGCTCATCTTGTCTATCGCCCCAAATAACTCGATTTACAGGTGTATCAAAATTACCAGCCTTAAGTCTAAGTTTACGCAAATCACATTCAACCACCATGGGAAAGTGATCGGACCAATACACGTCATACAAAACTTTCACACTGACGACTGATTGTCGCGCCGACTCCGTGACTATGCAATGGTCCAACCATCTATTACAGCCATGCGATTCACTAGTAAAAGTGTATGTACTACTGTCACACATACTTAGATCTATACAGTGCCAACTTTCATCCACACAAAAATTTAACATCTCAGTATAGAACAGTTCATCTGGATGTGCATTATAATCTCCTAGGATATAAAAGGCCTCGACTCCTTTATTTTCCTCTACCTCTATTATAGAACGGATGGTACTAAGACAGCTTGTAAACTCCGGGAGATTGTCAATTGAGTTCGTGGGCATGTACACACTTAAAACAACTACGGATCTACCACTTACTGATATGTTGATCGCACACTAAATATAGTCTAAATGCTATTCCAGATGGCCATAACTTGTCGTTCAAAAATGTATCAATTTTATGCTTCATTACAAAGAGCTTGTATGCGTTATAGTCTCTTTCCTGTTTCATTTTTATTTTCACTAATGAAACTCTTTCTCGGGTCTTACCATAAACATAATCAGTAATATCCTGTTCAGACACCGCTTTGTGCACATTTGAAATAAATTGTGGCACTTTGTCTGTCCGCCGCTTTAAACTGCAATGACTTATCCGCCACCGCACTTCCTTTTTAACTATTAAACAAGTTTCTATGTCTTCGCTTTTGTACCAAATTCCAATCTTCGTTGTTCTTAGATGTTTTCCAATCGCCCTCCCTCTTCATAACTTGTGAAAACGACGGACGCTCTTCCATTATAACACTCGTTTGTTTACATTGATCAGCTGCTTTGCTAACCGGTAGGACTGTTGACGGCAGCGCACAATAGACACTCGATGTGTTGCGCAAACACACACCTGCATTCACTCCTGCGCCAGGCTCGCTCGCCGGGGTCGGATGCGGATGAACGTCAGGATTGAGGAGCCACCCCTAGTTTTTAAAGAAAAATCATACATCTTGCATCTCATTCCCCCCCCTCGCAGCAGTTGCCACCCGTGCAGTCGACGTCGACCCGAGTAAGCGGGCCTAGCGCAGGAGTGAGTGAGACAACAGTTGCGTGCGTACGCACTGCTACTAAGTCGTCGCCGCCGCCGCCGCATCCGGCGGCGGCAACTGCTGCGAGGGGGGGAATGAGATGCAAGACTCCCGGCGATATCGTGCAGGTGCTCAACACAGTGTGATTCGTCAGTATCAATATCAACCGATCATGTAGGTAGTGCAATCGTTCCGCTATTAAACAATTTAAATGCACCTCTTTTTGCATGTTTACATTTCTTTCTTGGCTTAAAATAGACACAGTTTCTTGTAACTCATTAATTCGATCGATATAATATATATGTAAGTATTTCGTCATCATTAGTCCCGCAGACTTTCTCTCCGAACCACAGCTGGGGTTGGCTGGAAGAGATCTCTTCTAGAGATAAGCTCATCTTTGTATATGTCTTTTTTAATGTGTTTTCTATGTACTATAAAGGATTAACTAATGTATGCGTATTAACCGTGTCGCGAAGAAGAAGTAGTGTAAGTAGTATATTACCACCCCCTCTCTTCGTGTGGCGGTGTCGTAAAAGGCGAATAACGGACTAAAAACTGTACATACATCCAACAGCTTAGAGCGGCGATGGGCTCACCACCTGTCACGCTGAGCACATGTGCAGTCGCTATTTGGTGATATTTCCCATATCGCTATAGGATAGAGGATTTTGCGGTCCTCGTGCCTAGTCTCTGACTAACCCTTCGGGGATAATAGTTGTGATTATATGTATGTATTAATGCATGTGTTGTAAATAGTGGAATGAGACAGGCTATTACTGTCCCAAATCTGGTAAAAGTCTTCATCATTAAAATAAGGTCATCTCTACAATTATAATGATTTGTATAGGCTGAATTGAACCTAAGACCTACAGATTTAAACCGAGAACATCACCAATCCGCCACTTTTTTTTAATAATTATCATTGATGGTTTTCAGGTTAAGTAGAGCCTGTATTCTATCCCACTGCAGGGCAAAGACCTGCACATTAAAATCAAGTCGTCGCTACAACTAATGGCGTTCAGGTTTACAGCCTAACGTTTGATAAATCCCATCGGTGTGATCGACAGCCAGGTGAGCGCTAAGCAAGCCAGCTTATCGCGCCGCCTGACAGCCCTGGATTTATGTACAAACTTTATCTTTTCCGCCTTACACGCCCGGATCGGACCGACATTGACTTAACTGCAGTTTGACTTTCCTTTACGTCGACTGTTCAAGTAACCGAAGGTTGTGGAAAAAGGGAGTTTCGATTCATCGGGTGGAGCTTGTAATATTGACTCGATATAAGCTTTGTGTGAATTGTTGTTGTTTTTTATCTGTTACTGAGCCAGCATACGAGAACTGCTTGACTGGTGGAAACGGCGACCGCAGCACTTGGACTGTTGCTTGTAATAAATCAAATCAACACAAAATAATAATTAGAATTCACATAGAAATTAACAAAAGTACAGAATTATTTAAATTAAGAACAAAACACCACTCCTGTTGACGACGAGACGAGTTTGCGTTCATATACCTACAATGTAATTCTTACTTATAAGTTCTAGGTATTCTTGGGGCAAAACAATGTAAAAATAGGGACTTCTTAAGAGTAGAGTGAAGCGTAACGTCTGCAGTTTTTGATTTATTTTCTCAATTTTGTGTTTTATCGAATATTAATAAAATCAATGAAGGATTATAAACCGTTAAATGTTCTAACATGAGTGTTCAAATGTAATGAATGATGATAATGAATGGAATGAAACAAAAGAGTTTCAACATTAATTTTCAAATTCTCTCCCACAGAGTGTCCCACATCTTTGACTCAAGGCTCCACTTCACGGAAACTCAAGGGCTTGGTAGGAACATCATTTACCATTAAATATTCTTATTACCGCTCATTACCTGGCTATGCCATGGTTTAAAAAAATTAAAACAACGAAGCTTTCCGCCAGAAAATGTTATAATGTCACCATCCATTTGAATTCTGGGCATAATTTATTCTACCATTAGGAACTTTGTTAGCTTAGCGAAAGAGTTTGAAAAGTGATGCTGTAAATTAATGATGATTGATGCCAAAATTAAAAAGATTGTGAATTCCAGAAATTATTACCCAAAGATACTCCATGTCAGCCAGTTAGTTTCGGTCATAAATCAATCATTACAATTAAAATACATTTGTGTTGTGTCATGGCATTGACTAATATTTTATCAATGTAAAAGTGAGTTCGTTTGTTTGTTTGTTTTAGGCTTCCATTATACCGCCGAACCGATTTCTCAATCCTTACTAGGTTTAAGGTATTATTAAAAATCTTGGGGATATAGTATTAATATTATTGCCGATTCAGTAAACTTTAAATCGATGATATAATCCCAAGCTTCTGCCTGCCTTTCATTTCTGTTGGAAAGTGCACAATTTTATCCCGAATGGTCCCTGCCTGCTCTTCTAGAAAATGGGTGTGATGTATGTAATAATGTAGTAATATCTAATACATAATGTATGTATTTATATAAAGTACAAAATATATGTTTTTTTGTCCCTATATTATGAGAAGTTTCGGCCTTCGCTCGCAGAGTGTCTAATGTAGGTTAGAGGCGTAAACTGTAAATAATTTTAGTTTTAAAAGTTTATAAAATTTAGATGCTCAATCAAAGCTCTCAAAATGTCCGCACAAAAAGAGTTCCTAGCAATTTTTGGTGAATTATGATAATGTTTTGTTGATTATCTCGGTAACGAGCCTGTAGTTTTGGACCAAATTTGGTAAGCATGCTCAGTGTGATGGATGTTGCTCCCCTTAAACGTTCGCTTCTTGATATTGTTAGACCCTATATACTAATGTTATAAGGTGTAAAGATTAGATTGTTTGTTTGTTTGCATTGAACAGGCTCCAAAACTACTAGACCGATTTGAAAAATTCTTTCACCGTTGGGAAGGTACACTTTCTCCGGGTGACATAGGCTGTATAATATTTTCAAAAATTCGTCACGGGGTACGGGGTCCACGCGGACGAAGTCGCGAGCCTTCCGATAGTATGTAATTAGCTAGCTACCTAGTGCGTAATTTATGTCTAAACTGCCACTATTCCGGTACGATTTAATATGTGATTGTATTTCTAGTTCTAATAATTGATTTAAGAATAAGACACAAATATGTGGATGGCCAAAGAATGAAAAAGGCTAGTTTTGCACAAAGTGGCAGACGGCGGAATCTAGATCGAAATATTTTGTTGTTGAAATTTAAAGTCTGCGCGCAATGTCGTTGCAAACTTTTGAATAAAATTGAATGCGCTGCTGTTACTCGTACATGTTTGCGATCGCACTTCGACGGGCTTTGTGCGAGTTTGCTTTTGTCGGTAGATATGGCCTTTTACTGACTAATGTCGAAAAGTTATATGTATAAGTTGGACGATTCGGATCTCAAAATACTTTAAGCGAAGATAGTTACCGATAACTCTCTTGTCAATGTAGATTTCTTTGATTTTTTCCGCTACATGGTAATTTTGTTTAAATTTCTTTACCGTATCCCGTATATAGCGGTGAAAGAATACTACCACCCCCTCTCTTCCCTTGGGTGTCGTAAATGGCGACTAACGGACTAAAGACTGCACATACTTCCAACAGCATAGAGCTGCGACGGGTTCACCACCTGTCACGCTGAACACAACTGCAGTCGCTATTTGGTGAAAAGTGGACTATGTTAGAGGACTGCTTTTGCTGTCCTCATTGCCTAGTCTCTGACTAACCCTTCAGGGATAGTAGTCGTGATTATATCTATGTATGTCTTAACCGTTTCCGTTGATTATGTTTCATGGTTAGACCACTGGTCTTTGATCTCTAAGTCAGAAGTCCTCGGTTCAATTCCCCTGCATTTTTATTCTCTAACGCTCGATCATAAAGCTCGCGCTCATTTCTTCCGATCAAAATTGACCTTAGTGACGTAAGTGTAGAGTCGAATTGTCGTCATCGAATCCGCATTCTCCAAATTCGACTCTAAGCTAACGTCACAATGGCCACGAAGTGAGCACGAGTTAACATTCAAGCATTAGAGAATCGCACCTCTGTTAGTTAACACCACTTCCTATAATCTGCTATTTGTATATAAATTTTAAACCAATTTCAAAACTTTACAGACAAAACGGGTTAGGGGGTTCTTATTTAAGAAAAGATAAGATGAATATAAGTATTTTATTGTACACCATAAAACGCATTGAGATTTGACAAAAACCAAAAAGTAGACGTTTAAAAAGCGATCTTACAGCCTTTTAGATGGAAAAGATAGATTTAAGAATTAGAAGTGGGCTTGCATATAAATAATCGCTATCATTATTTAATATTGTGCCTCCAAAATAACGTAAACAAAATAGAAAGTTGCAATATGCTCTAGATATTATGTCCAAGTTCGGCTAAATTCAGCTCAGATTTAATGTTAGTGGCTTAGGAAGCGGAGCGGGCTAGATCGTAATTCAACACGATAAAGTCTAGACATAAATTCAGGTGCAACTTACGGACCTGGCCTCTCGATATAAACTTAGCTACAATGTTAGGGTGTACATACCTTTAAAGAAAATCTTTAACATGCTATGTAGGTAAATAATAGTAGAAAAATATAAAAATATTTTCGGTTGCAAATATTTCGCAAATAGATAAATAACATTATTTAAAATTAAGATCTATTTTTATGGCGCTTTTGTTTATAAAATAAAAGATAGCACCGCAACGTAGGACAAGTAACGTAGGACCTTAAGTTAAAACTTTAGTCTACATTATTATATTAGTAACCATTTTACAATTAAAGGATTACAACTACAGTGCCTCCTCTTTGCTCTGGACTGCCTCCGCCTACCGGTGAGTAAGGTACACTTGTACAAGCAGGTAAAGATCACCAGCCAAACGAACACGACGAAAACCATACTAGGGATCACTTGCAGCTGATTCTCTTCTAGGTACCTTAAGAGCTTGCGGTTTGTTATGGACTCCGTTCTTACTCCGTGAGAGCAAAGAGGTGATGGCTATTGGCCTGTAGTTGGACGGATCTGAGGGATCGCCTTTTTTGGGAATTGGGTGGACAAGGGCTGTCTTCCAAGAACTCGATACAACAACGCCAGTAGTGTAAGAGAGCCGGAAAATGCGCGTTAGAACCAGCGCCAACTCAGGAGCACACGTTCGAAGCACAATGGGAGGAACTACATGAGGCCTACTCGACTTATGGATATCAAGGGAAAAAAGAGCCTTACGAACTGACCTTTGTAGGTACCGAACCTTTGGCATTGAACTAGCGCAATGCGGTATGGTTGTTGGAGAGTTTTCCATATCGTCCAAGGTCAAGTTTAATGCGAAAAGAGTGCCAAAGAGATAGGCTTTCTTCTTTGCAGTATGGACTAGGCAGTCATCGGTCTTATGCAATTGTGGTAGTGACGACTCACAAAAATTCTCTAAGATAACTTTGGCGAGAGACCAGAACGCACGCGTTGCGAAGACGCACTAGCCTCTCGCCAATTCTACCTATGAATGATGACTTCGCCTTGGCAATGTCCCTCATAAAGGTCCTGGCGGCAAAGTTGTACCTCTTACTGAGCACGTTGGATCTTTTTATGACACTTCATTAGCCCAGGCTAGGTAAAGCTGTCGCATTTGGCGATACGCCATTTTGCAGCAGTGACCAGCTAGACCATTTTTTTGACCTGCCACCAATGGGAACCACAGAGTTTGGAATAACAGAGGTTCCATTCCCTACAGTCATCAACGACAAAGTCGGCGACGACATTAGGATCATCCAGCGAGCAGCAAACTCGCCACCACGGGTAGGACACAAAGAAACTTCGCAAATAGGCTACTTGACAGTTCTCGGAAAAGTATTATAATAATTAAAAACGCTTATTTTATACCTATTACAATGTTTTTTTCTTGAAAAAGCTTTATTTAATATAAAAAAAATATGTTTATCTTCATTAATTTAAAATTCCGTGCGAAAACGGCTGGTCACGTGACATTTTGCCCTGTGACGTCACACTTCAATAAACAAACAAATTTATCTTGAAACCTGACAGATAGTTTTTGTTTTTTTTGTGGGATGTGACGACACGAAGCTGAATCATGGCCCGTGTTTCGGGTCTTGTAATCCACCGATAAAAAATCGCAAATTTATTTTGTAAAAATAAAATATTTACAATTTTGATAAAAAAGCTACTAAGATAATTATGGTTAAATTATAAATTACCATATCGCACATATTTCATATTTTATTGTTACAACTGTCAAATAGCCAATTATGTCCAGTCCATTAACAAGACTTAAACAAAGTTCTAATCAAACAGGACCTTTGGTAAAGAAGATTCTGTGACCTTCTCTAATATTTCAGTCACAAACTTAATTAACGACCTTCAACTAATAAACCTGGGTGATTTGGGCTTAACCACAAAACCTAATAGATGGCTTCATTGTAATACCGTCACGATCCTAGTTAATTAGGGACAGACACGGACCAATAATATCAACAGTAGATCTATGGAAACAGAAAAATCATTTATTGCTTTGTATTTATTGAATTAATTAAAAACTCCGTTTATTATTAAGTGTTTAGTGATTATTTAGGTGTTGTATTTGCAGAAGCTAGGTACTGTAATTTTACTGTCTCCCGTAACGAGTTACAATATTAATACGTTATTATGTGTTCATGAGGTGCTGGATGGCGCAGCGGCTAGCGCGTTCGGCTTGCGATCTTGCCCGCCAAGCAACTTTTGCAATGCCTGGTCGCTGGATGGGTGACCAAACTAAAAACATCTCGAACTCCTCCGTGCTTCGGAATGTACGTTAAGCCGTTGGTCCCGGTTGTTGTCCTAAGATGACAGTCGTTAAAACCCACCAACCCGCATTGGGCCAGCGTGGTGGGTTATGGCCCAATGTCCCCACTTGCTATTGTCGACGTGGGAGGCCTATGCCCAGCAGTAGGACTATAGGCTGATGATGATTATGTGTTCATAGTACGTTAAACAAGTGTGTCAGGGCCACCAGATCTCATCTGTTCTGTGGTCAGGATTGTAGAAAATATAGAAATTAAAGCTCAGCTTCGTATTTCAAACTAATATACTACGCTAGGCATCGCGAGGATGATCACCAGGACCGCTCTTTGCTGCTCGCATCCAGCTTCTACCCGTGACCTTCACCAGATCGTCGGTCCACATTGTTGGAGGCCTGCGTACACTGCGTCTTCCGGTGCGCGGTCGCCACTCGAGAACCGTTCTGCTGCAACGGCCGTCGTCGGTTCTACGAGCGAGGGTCGTTCTATCTTTGTTTGAGGCTTTTGTCCAACAGTGGACGTCCTTCGGCTGATGATGATAATGTTTTTTTTTATAATTAGCATGGGAGATGCCTTCACTCCTCCTGATGTTGAGTCGAAATGGCGTCCAAGCGCGAAGACAACTGGTGCATCATCAAATGGATGCAGCATCAATCACCCTCGCTCTGCCAGCCTACAAGGTGCCTCATCGTCATTACGCCTCGTTTGATATGCTAGGCTTAACATACTATGCTTTTATTTTATCTACCGTATCCATATCACTATTTCGTACAAGCCAATGAACAGGTTAGACTTACCCGAATATCCACTTAGTATGTTGGACTGAGTTGGTCTAAGTTAAACTAAGTTACAAACTTGTGGCTATGCAAACATTAATGTCACTTGAAGAGGAGCTCGCTGGTGCAGCGGTTAGCGCGTCCGAGTTGGTAACAATTATTATTAACCGTGTTGGGTAGCGGTGAAGGAATACTACCACCACTTCTCTTCCCTTGGGTGTCGTAAAAGGCAACGAATCAGTCTGCCGCGAGCTTAGAGCATTTGAATGCTCCAAGGCCGCGAGCCTCTATGGATTTTATTAACATTTAGGTACTTGTTATTTATATTTATACTAGCTACCCGCCCGCGCCTTCGTCCACGCTAACTTTGAAAGGCCGTCATAGTTCAGCCTTTTAAAGAAACATATCTACAAAATATAAAAAAAAACTATTCTCAGTTAACGCTCTATCTTTTAGTGAAAACCGCATAAAAATTAATTGCATGGTTTTTTTAAAGAAGGAGGCAAACTAGCAAGCGGGTCACCTCATGGAGAGCAATCACCACCGCCCATGGAAACCAGCAAAACCAGAGGAATCGCAGATGCGTTGCCGACCTTTCAGAAAGAAATAGGATTAAGGAAGGAATAGGAATTGTGAGGGGTGGGGAAGGGGGGAAGGGGCCTCCGGAACCTCACTGGCCGGACAAAACACAACAGCACCAAGTGCCATTATTTCACGCCGGATATTCGTGAGAGGGTGGTATTACTCCGGGCGAGCCGGCTTAATGCGTGCTGCAACGCAGCGTGGTTCTACCACTCAGTCACTGTCACTCATTTAGCACCACCCAGGGGTCACGTGTAGGGTCTCAAGGGTAAACCTACGGACGCGAGTAACTTTAACCCCCTAAGATCTAGGAGAATAGTGCGGTGCCACAGACAGAGGAAATCGGCGACTTTACTTTATAATATGTAATGATTATTGATTTCGAGTATCATTATTTACTTTTAATATTGTCTCCTAATTGTATTTTCCAAACATAATAATAAAAAAAATGTTTTTAATTTGAAAATTTAGCCGAAGACTGAGACCAAGCTCCTCAGGCCTTGGAAAAGGCTTTGTTCAGCAGTGGACTGCGGGTAAAACAAAAAAAATCAGCCAAATAAGTGCAGCCGTTTTCAAGTGATGCGCCCATACACTAGTGCTAATTGATATTTTTTTATATGTATTCGTAGATGCGTCAGTGAGTTTGTTGGTTTGATAC
Organism: Scoparia ambigualis; assembly: GCA_963921215.1. Lineage (NCBI taxonomy): Eukaryota > Metazoa > Arthropoda > Insecta > Lepidoptera > Crambidae > Scoparia > Scoparia ambigualis. Next base: position 3,386,373 of record OY992524.1, on the reverse strand, counting down.
GCTTTTATGATTGTTTAAACTACTAAACCGATTTTGATGAAATATGATACATAGGTCACACTAAAAGTTTCCGGAACTGGCCACTTACATAAACAATATTTAAAAAGTAATTACAACATTTTAAAATGGAACTCTTTGGCTGTAGAATGCAGTTAGTTTCATCTGACTGTTAATTGCTTTTACACTGTGCGCCATTTTAAAAATTGCGTGTCAAATCATTGTTGCGTGTCTACATTAACATGGATTTAATTAGGAAAAATTTTCGTAGTATGATTTTCTACGATTTTAAGTGTAGTTAGTTTGACAGCTCAACAAAGCATCGCTCGGCTTCAATCTGCTTTCGGCGATGAAGCACCATGTAAGACGACTATTTATAGCTGGTTTGCAGAATTAAAGCGCGGTCGTGTCAATCTCAGTGACGAATCTCGCGATGGTCGTCCGTCCACCGCTGTGAACAACAAAAACATCGATGCTGTGCGCCGTATGATTGAAACAGACAGACATGTGACCTACCATGAGATTCGCGTATCCTGAGTCAAAAACAATCAATCCTACACAAACATTTGGGTGTGAGAAAGCTGTGCTCGCGGTGGATCCCACACAATTTGACCGAGGCTCAAAAAACGGACCGCTTCACTTGGTGCAGTGCCATGTTTACCAGATTCAACGAAGGTGCGTCACATTTGGTGTGGGATATAGTAACAGGTGACGAAACATGGATTTATTGCTACGATCCCAAAACAAAGCAGCAATCGAGCGTATGGGTCTTTCACTGCATTGACAGACAACAAATTCAAAACGCACATTAAACGTGTGTTAATTGCGAAAGCTTATTATAAGATCAATGACTATGTTGCAGACAAAAATGCATGGAAATAAGTCTACTCTGTACTAGTGTTTATTATTAGTATTTTTAGTCTATTATTAACTATTCTTTCATTCAATTATTATGAATTGTTGAAATTATTTAGTTTAGTTATTATTAATTTTATTGATGCGTACAAATTGTACTTAATTATGTTTAATAATTTGTACCTACTTAATTAGATCTATGACACTGTAAAGTAACATTGTTACTTAGAGGGAGAAAAAAGTAAGGCCTCCTGAGTTTCTTGCCAGCTCTTCTCGGTCGAAGGCTCTCCCAAAATCCGAACTGGTGGTAGATTGGTTAGGTAGGTAGATTAGGTAGGTAGAGTAGGTTATGGTCTGTGCCAGCTAGATGTGCATGAAGGGTCATTTACCCCATTTGTACCAGTGGGGTGCTGCAGTTTAGGTACGTTCGGCCGGCGTGCCTCCCAGGAAGGCCGCCTAGGCGTATGATAGTAAAGGTTGCCGCTCGGCTCTCACGCTCCACGTCGCGCGTCGTCGCTTAAGGCCAGGTATTTCTCTCTCGCGGCTTCTCTCTCGCTCTCTCGATGGTACGACGGTACGGGACGGGTATAACAGCGAAGCGGCGCGTTTTATAGGTTATATTGCCTATATTTATAGACTTTATATATAGGATTCTCTGCGAATTTATCTGCGAATTATTTGTCTTTCGTTGAGTACAAAAATTAAATGTAAAGTATCAGTATCGTATTTATATATGTGTATAGTGTGTATGAATGTATTGTATGTGTGTATATATATGTATGCATGTATATATATTATATTTTAAAATAATTTTATATCTTATTTGGTGGATTTGGATCAGTCGTATTCGGTTGCATTCGCATCACTGTCGATCGAGTTGGACTTGTGCCGATGCTGCGTCCCTAGCCTGGCTTCTGCTACCCTCGTCATTTTTTGTCCTCGGTCCTGTGGGGGTGGACCGGTGTCGCGTCGTGTCGCGTAGGCAGGCTGGATCGGAAGTGAATATGGCCGACGCGACGCGACGCGATGTTGGTTTGCCCCCGTAGGATCGGGGGTGGGGAGTGGTGGGGGTGGTGGGGGTTAGGTTGGGGACGTGGCGTCGGTGCGGGTCTGGTTCGATTGATGGTGATGTGAATGTGGTTGAGTGTGATTGATCTAAATCTACCACTTATTTATTATTATTATTATTATTATTTTTTTTTTATCGAGTGATGTTATTGGATTTTGTAACTGAATGAGACTTTGAATGGATTGGATCCTTAACTAATACATAGTTTTTTTTTTTTTTTTTTTTTTTTTCCAGAATTTAAACCATTATTTTCTATGTCTCAGATGGTTTGAAAAAACTTAAAGCGCGATCTATCTAGCCTTGAGAGGAAACACTGCGTCGGCGTGGCGTTCGGGATTCTCATGCGGGGCGCGGGGGAGCGGCGTTTCGTGGTCCCCTGTTTCCTCCTTCAGAGGTGGACCAATTTTTATTTAAGCGTCGGTTGGGGGAGGAGGTTTTCTGTGTCTGTGTGTTTGATTTTTTTTTTTTAAACGAGTTACCTAATGTTTCTGAAGACGCCTTAAAACGAAGTGATTTCGCTTAATTTTGAAGGCTCCTGGTTATTAAATAAATGACTTAATGCAAAGGAATCAAGCATACGGACGTGAAGGGTCTCTTTCTTTAACCGTTGCTGAAGGGGTGGTGGGGGTTGGTCCGGTTTTGGAAGGGGGCTGCAGGCCGTCGTTTTTCTGTGTTTGGTGTGGGAGTTTTGTGTGCCGCGTCGGCGTGGTGTTTCCTCTTAACTCGTAATCCCTACGCGCGCGCGTAAACCCTGCGCTCCTGACGGACGTCAAATCGATATCGAGTCGGCTGTGCTTATCGGAATATGAACGCTCGGGTCACGAGATAGGTTTCAGTTTCGCGTGGGGGTCGTTGGAGGGTGAACCTTCTGTACGGTAGTAGTATTAGTTATTCTGTGCTTGTACCAAGACGAATAACGAAACAATTTTAAAACACACAAGTTTATGCTTATTAATTTTTGACGTTTTTTTATGCTTAAGTTTTTATAAAAAAAGATATTTGAATGATTAAAAATGTCAACCTTATTGGTTAGGTACTAATGTTTTCCAAAACTCATTTCAGCCGCTACTTTATTTTACTTCAATAACTCCAATTAAATTACTTACCACAGTATCAATACGATAATTGGAAATCATATTACACAATTCTATGACCACGGCTTATATTTCGGTTCGACGCGATTCTGTTTCGGCGTGCAGTGGTACTGGGGGTAGCAATGCGCATTTGTCTGGCACAGACTATAATAGCTCGTTAGATTAGTTATTAAGTCTTAACTATAAGTTAGTTAACTGTTTTTTTATTATTATTAGTATTGACGTCAATAAGTGCCTGTAAAGGTTTACATTGAATAAATAATTTGACTTGATAATTTGACTTGACTTGACTTGACTTGACAAGATGAGCTGAAAGTGCTGAAACCAACTAAAGCGGCGCGCGCGAAAAGTGCATCTAAGCGGATGATTGCTTCTTTTTTTAATAAAACTGGACACGTGGCTACTGTTGCTTTAAAGAATTGTCGTACCGTGAATAGTGAATGGTACACGACCATTTGTTTGCCGGAAATTATTGTCGAACTCCGTAAAAATAACCGTAAACGCCGTGTCATCTTGCACCACGACAATGCTAGTTCCCACACGGCCAGACAGACAAACGAACTTTTGAAGGTGAAAAACGTAGAACTTATGAGCCATCCTGCATACAGTCCCGACCTGGCACCTTGTGACTTTTTTTGTTCCCAAAAATTAAGAACCAATTACGCGGTCAACGATTTTCATCACCAGAAGAGGCTGTCGAAGAGTATGAAAAACACGTTTCTGAGGTCACCACAGAGGAGTGGCACAAAAGTTATCAAAATTGGTTTAATCGAATGAAAACGTGCATTTACGCAAAGGGAAAATATTTCGAGAAACAATAAATTCATTTTTGACCTTTAATAGTATTTTTTTCTTATTCATTCCGGAAACTTTTAGTGCGCCATAAAGATAAATGGGACCCTGGAAACAAATAGACTATCTTTTTCTGCGAAAAATTCACGAGAGCGAAGTTAAAGACAAGAGCTGGAAGTCTTCAAACAAAGCGTATAAGTCCCAATTCTAATATATTAACCATATATACACATTAACACAAAAATACATACATGCATTTAATCACGACTATTATCCCCGAAGGGTTAGTGAGAGACTAGGCAACGAGGACCGCAAAAGTAGTCCTCTGCCATAATCCACTGTTCACGAAATAGCGACTTCACATGTGCTCAGCGTGACAGTTGGTGAGCCCATCGCCGCTCTATGCTATTAGATGTATTTGCAGTCTTCAGTCCTTTAGTCGCCTTTCACAACACCCAAGGGAAGAGAGGGGGTGGTAGTATTCTTTCACCTTTACGCGACAAGGTTACAACACAAAAATAATCTCAAACAACTAAAAAAATATACATCCAACCCTTTTACCGAATGATACGGGCACAGAATACCGTGTAGATTTAACTTTGAGCAACCCTTCATTGCCCCAGTTCGGTTTTAGTCACGATCGCGGTCTGAATGTCCCGGGCGGTAGCGTTTCAAATATTTCCCATTTAAAGCACTATCTGAAAATGTGTCCAATTAACGATGAATCGTATTGTTAGGTTTATCCTAATTGATAGTCTTTGATCTGGATATAATTAATAGAAGCAATGAAGGCGTTGCGGCTTTGCGTTCGGTCGTTTGTGATTTGACCGACGACATTAATGAAGCGACGACCTCGTGGTCGTGGGGTTAACACGGCGGATCTGGCGTCGCGCCATCTCTGAGGTTCACTACTCGATCGGGTCAATTTAAAAATATATATATTTTTCTAAATTGATTTCGGGTCTGGTGTTTTTTTATGTTGATGTATATGTGGCGGCGCCATCTACCGCATAACGCTGCACATTGACACAAAGCAAACACCTTCTCAGCCGTGTCAACAGATGACGCCACAAACGAATATCAAAGACGTCTTCATGCTGCGACGGTAAAATAGTATGGGAAGCCTGCATCGCGGTAGCGAACAATTCACCATATCCTTCGCTGTATATAGCACCCCAACTAACATCCATAGGGCTCGGAGGAAGATCTTCCCTTTGGCCTTCCTCTATATATATTTATTCCTTATCTAGTTTAACGAGTTTCAAAAGAAGCTTATCTTGCGTTAGATAATGGGAGTGCTCGTAAAAAATATTTATTTATTTAATCGCCACCTTACAACCGGGACCAACGGTTTTACATGCCTTTTGAAGCAGGGAGGAGCTAGAGATACAACATCACCGATCCAGTGACACGGCATTGCTTATGTTGCTTAATCCACTTTTTTTATATGTTTATAAGTTCATGTGGAAACGTTTAAAAACTATCCATTCCGGAAATGGTGGAAAATAGTGATTATTATTACGATCGATACGACCTCGTGAAGAAAAAAGTTTCAGTTATTGATAGAGACGAGCTTGTTATTTTAGTAGGAGGTATTTTATGTTTTTACTTAATTGAAGCCTAAAAATATGTTTTCACTCCTCTTGCTCAAAAAGACCGTCATTGTAGCGTTCTAGAGCGGGGCTAAAATAGCTTTTCTCGCCCTAGGGGAAAAAGTATTTTTTTTTTAAATTTTTGTCTGTCACATGACAATGAGCCTACAAAAACGAAAAAGTATTTAGTTTTATGTAGAATAATCATGAATAAAGCCTCGACTTATTACTGTTTACATATCAACAATTTTTTTGAGATAACACAGACCACGCTTCAGCAAGAAAAAACTGCACAGTCTGCACATGTGCTTAGGTGGTGAGCCTTTAGCCCGTTAGTCGCTTTTACGATACCCAAGGGAAGAGAGGTGTTGGTAGTATTATTTTGATGAGCCCATCGCCGCTCTATGCTGTTGGATGTATGTGCAGTCTTTAGTCCGTTAGTCCCCTTTTACCAAATCGAAGAAAAGTGAAGGGTTGGTAATATTATTTTGATGAGCCCATCGCCGCTCTATGCTGTTGGATGTATGAGCAGTCTTTAGTCCATTAGTCGCCTTTTACGACACCGAAGAGAAGAAATAGGTTGATAGTATTAATTTGATGAGCCCATCGTCGCTCTATGCTGTTGGATGTATGTGCAGTCTTTGGTCCGTTAGTCCCCTTTTACCAAATCGAAGAAAAGTGAAGGGTTGGTAATATTATTTTGATGAGCCCATCGCCGCTCTATGCTGTTGGATGTATGTGCAGTCTTTAGTCCGTTAGTCCCCTTTTACCAAATCGAAGAAAAGTGAAGGGTTGGTAATATTATTTTGATGAGCCCATCGCCGCTCTATGCTGTTGGATGTATGTGCAGTCTTTAATCAGTTAGTCCCCTTTTACCAAATCGAAGAAAAGTGAAGGGTTGGTAATATTAATTTGATGAGCCCATCGCCGCTCTTTGTTGTTGGATGTATGTGCAGTCTTTAGTCCGTTAGTCGCCTTTGACGACACCCAAGGGAACAGATGGAGAGACTGCACATATCTACTATCCAACAGCATAGAGCGGCGATGGGCTCATCAAAATAATACTACCAACCATTCTCTTCCCTTGGGTGTCGTTAAAGCAACTAATGGGTTAATTTTAAATTAAATAAACCAATTCATATTGTATTGGATTGTTTTATTTTCTCGCATTCGTAGTAAAAAGCAGAGTGTAACACTCGGCGCTAAAAGCCCATTAAAACTCGGTTTCTATTTACTCCCTCGCTAAAGCTCGGGAGTAAAACTACCTCATATATAATGGGTCATTTTAGCCCCTTGTATAACAATCTACTATTTTTAACACATTTCAAACATGTTCAATACTGTAATTTATCCTTATTATTAAATAATAGCGGAGATTGGCTGATATTTTTAGTCGTAGGACAAGATGAAAGGTTCTCAATATTCTTGTGGGTTTCCATGAAGCTCATTTCAACTACCTTATGAGGTTATCACAGTTCACGCCATTGTACATGTGTAGTTTTTTTACGTAATGTATAAAAGTTATTATTTCAGAATAAACATTCATGCATTCAAGAGTGCGGATTCGAATCCTGTTCGTGGATTTTTTTTTTACACATTTCAATTGTAAAATTCATGCTATTGAATAGCCACAGCTCAGCTCAACTTTTTAATTAATGCAAAACTTCTTAGATATAAAAGCTGGATTAAATTGAAACTAAATGGCACGACATAATCTCCCCATTCGAGCTCTTGTTGCTCGCAAGCACTTTTCGATACGGTTTTGTGAAATTAAAGGACAGTGCAGCTGTTGGAAACTCGCTGAGCTCACTTAATAGGTTTCATTATGGCAGCACAATTTGTATCGTGGATTGCATGAGCAAGCGCTTCTTTAATTTGGCTGTATGAAATGGGTAGGTACTAGTAAACTGTTATGCATACATACAAACATACATACATATAATCACGAATTATCCCCGAAGGGTAATTCATAGACTAGGCAATGACGTCAGCAAAAATAGTCCTTTACCATTGCCCACTTTTCACAAAATAGCGACTGCACATGCGTTCAGCGTAACAGGTGCTGAGCCCATAGCTGCTCTATGCTGTTAGAAGTATGCGCTGTCTTTAGTCCGTTAGTCGCCTTTTACGGCACCCAAGGAAAGAAAGGTGGTAGTATTCTTTCACCGCTACGCGACATAGCTACACAAGGGTTTATAATAAAGCTGTCTGTTTCATGGGAAGAGTAGGTGTATTTAAACACAGGTACTACAACTATTTCGATCCAGAGGTTCGATTCCTAGCGAGGGGTATATCTTTGTGTACTTAGTATAGTTGGAAGAAGGGTTTGTTAAGTCCGCCTGGCTAGCTACCACTTTCTCATCTAAAGTCTGCCGTCATAATAACAATATTAATAACATTGTTGTGTTCCAACAATTTATAGATAAGATAGCCAGTTCCTCAGTGGTTTAGGATTCACCTACAGCTTTGTCGTCACCTCCCATCAGGTGAGATGATGGTAAAGTGCTTAACAGTAATAGACAAAAAAATATCGACCACCGTATTTTAATAAGACCGATTTTAGTAGGATGTAGTAAGAAGTAAACAATTCTGGTAATATTGAAGCATTGTGCGAGTAGAAGTTTACAATTTCCTCTTAGATATTATGATATCACTGCTTTGACATTTTTACGACAACTCCACGAGCTACCACGCATAATATTAATCATACATTTCACATTATCTATCTAAAGGAAAAATTAATAGCTATATCAACGCAGCAGCTGCTTATAAAAAGGCGTCCATGCAAGTCTGTCGCGATAGGTCGTAAATTACATAGGATGATATATTAACGTGTCTCACTCAGCCTCCTTTTAATTTCCAGTATGATATTGTAATATCGGCGAGAATTATTACTACGAGTAAGACGTTATGCAATGTGGCGTGTGTGATGATTTTGTGACAGTGAATTATTCATTTGTGATACCTTTGTTTAACAGAGGTACGTTTTTTTTATCTAATCACCGGTTCGTAATATTTGTTTTTTTTTTGCGTTAATAACGTCATTATAAATAAACCGGCCGCCGTTGGTCCCGGTTGTTGACGTAAGTTGGTAACCTTTAAAAACCACAAACCTGCATTGAACCAGCGTGGTTGGTTATGGCCCAATCCTGTATGTACTTTTGGCAAGTGAGAGAGTGCCAGGAGCAGTAGGACGTATAATATATATGCTGATAATGGTAATAAGTATTTACACTCGAATAGAAGCATCAGAAACTGAACAAAATATTTTTTAAATGCCATAAAAACTTTCAGATTCTACATACGAAGGGTCTACTTTCAAGACCCCTTAAAGGTACTTTTTCACAAACGAAGATAATTCATATTTAAATTTAAATACCGCATAAAGCATCGTTCGCGACGACAACAATAACGCCCAAAAGCGACATACTGTTAATTTGATAGTAACAGACTGGTGTTGTAGTGGGTTTTGATACAAATTTCAATTTTCCTAATGGCTTTTAACCCAATGACTGGTACAGCATTCAATATTTTTTATTGGTTTTCTATCCTATTATAATAGTAAAGGATCCGAGTATACAACGACCTTCACCGAGCGGTTAATGGATGAAAAGTATTTTATATCAAATTTAATATGTTAAAAAATATATTGCGAGTGGGTTGGCTAAAAAATTTCAGTCCAGTACATGATTAATTAAATATTTAAAAATATTTAAATATTTAATTAATCATTTAAATATTGCACTTGTTTCGATAATAGATAAATTAAATAGGTACCAATCGAGATGCCTATAGAATATGCAAACGTTAGGTTGACTATTTTTTTCCTGTCATAACATTGGGTAGGCAGGTGTAAATGCAGGGGCAAGTCAATATTAGTAATTTGCAACCGTCAGGTTAATTAAATAAAATTTATGTTTATATAAAGATAAGCTCATTACAAACACACACACACCAAACCAGTGCAATGTAAAAAAAAATATTTTTTTTTAATATTAAATTAATCATTAATGGTACTGGACTGAAATTTTTCAGCCAACCCACTCGCGATATATTATTTAACATATTAAATTTGATATAAAATACTTTTCATCCATTAACCTTCTTGGTGAAGGTCGTTCTATACTCGGATCTTAGACTATAATTTGCTACGGAATCATTAGTGGATCATGGAAGGAATTCATTGCATTTTGTTTTTCTGCTAATAGTTAAATTTTTACCAATATTTGTTTTAGGGGGTTTTGAAAGTAGACCCGTATTTTTTTACCACGACTATTGTCGCTGAAGGTTTAGTCAGAGACTAGGCAATGAGGACCGCAAAAGGCCTTTACCATAGTCCACTTTTCACCAAATAGCGACTGCACATGTCTCAGCATGACAGATGGTAAGCCCATCGCCGCTCAATGCTTATGGATGTATGTGCAGTCTTTAGTCCGTTAGTCGCCTTTTACGAAACGGGGGTGGTAGTATTCTTTCACCGCTACCCGACACGATTATTCAGATTCTAGTTCGGGCTAAATGTGTTTTGGATTTTCGATGCAACCCGGGTTGTAGTCGATCATCAACCCGAGTAGGGCAAGCGTGGTGATTATGCCAATACCCAGCAATGGAACGAAATCTTGATTTAAATGATTTGCCTTTGCCCAGCAATGGAACAGTACCTTAACAGTGTCGCGTAGCGGCGAAAGAATACTATCCACCCCTTCTCTTCCCTTGGGTGACGTAAAAGGTGACTAACGGACTATATACTGCACATATATCTAAGTGTGCAGTCGATATTTGGTGAAAAGTGGATTTTTTTATCTTCTTACAGGTAAGCGCTTGGCCTTCATCTCACCGGATGGTAAGTGACGATAAGGCCGATGCAAGCGCGCTTCACCCGGAATCCTCAACCACTGAGGAACTGGCTATCTTATCTCAAACTGTCGGAACACAACAATGCTATAAACATCGTTGTTATGGCGACAGACTTAGATAAGATGGTGGTAGCTAGCCAGGCGGACTTAACAGCCCTTCCACCAACCAAACCGAGCACACAAAGATGTACCCCCCGCTGGGAATCGAACCCGGGACCTCTGGGTCTGAGACCGGTGGCTTAGCCACTAGACCACTGATTCGGTTAAGACTATGTTAGACGACTGCCTTTGCTGTCATCATTGCCTAAACTTTGACTAAGCCTTCGGGGATAATAGTCGTGATTTTATGTATGTACCTATGTATGGAACAGTACCTACCTATAAAGGCTAAAAATTATTTATCAATAAAGCAATACTTGCCACCAGGGACCGGATTACCGGTATTTTTCATATAACGTTACTAATATAACGTTAATGTAACGTTGTACCCAAAATTTGTATCGTTATTAGTACCGTTAAAAATTAACGTTATTATAACGTTACCAATAGTTCTTTCTCTTTTCAATTTGCGATTGCTCGCGTTTACACACTCAATATTCGCAACTCTTTCATAGCGTACTTAACAGTGTAACGTACACAGTGTGTTTTGTTTAAGTTTTTTAACTTAAAATGATGATAATTTTTTGCATGTCCCATACTGACTAGATGAAGTTTAGAACATTATTGTTCATTTATTGTTAGCTCTATGCAGTCGCGAAGTTTTTTTACTTGATGCATATAATAATGAATTTTAAGAAATGGAGTGTAAATTATTGAAAATACAAGTACATTATTTTTAAAACTCATTTAATTACTCGTGTCGGATTTTGGTGCTGACATGGAATTCAATTTTGTAACCGCCTTTTTGCAAAGAAATTGTATAAAAACTACCAATGAATATCACTTTTTACGGTTTAGTAAAACTAAATCAATTCCGGCAAACATATTTTACTTGGATTGGCAAGAATCATGTTTTGTCGGTTTAGGTTTCGTTGAGAGAGGTACAAAAAGTTGGCTTTGCTTTGTAACCGTTAAAATAAAAGTTATTCAAGGAATTGCTGTTAAGGCCTATTTTGAAAGGCAAGTTTGATTATACTACAATGCATACAAATACATTTAAAACCATTGGGTTCGCACTTTACGAGATATTACAGTTTTTAGCGGCCAAAATGGAGGAGCGTTACTTCCACTTTGTTTGGTTACATATAGGATGGAACCTCTGGCTGGAATAGAAGTTACAAAGTGGAAACATAAAGTCGAATTCACATGTTGTATTTTATTTTAAAAATAAATGTTTCGCAAACCAGGTACTGTAAATATAATAACAGTTGGTGTTGTAAAAGACAATTGTTTTAATTTCGTGCATTTGGCTTTGCACACCTACTTTGTCTCGGTGATGTGTGTGGTGTCAGTGGGTATAAGTACTGATTTAGTTTCATTAATCATACTTACACTTTTAAGTGGCCTTACTTTACAATTTTACATTACTTTATTTTTAACCGACTTCAAAAAAGGAGGAGGTTCTCAATTCGGTTGTATGTTTTTTATGTCTGTTACCTTAGAACCAACTCAGCCATTTATACACCGATTTAGAATATACTTCCAGATTGGTTCCATTTTATCAAAATCCAGTTCTGATGATGGAATCCTCAGGAATTGAGGGAACTCCTCAAATATTGTAGGCATACCTATAGCGATTTTGATATTTTCAGCATTTGATGAAGTAGAACTAATGAAGAAGACCACAGAATGTCATTGGAACCCGTCAATTATAAGTATTTCACGGGTGGCGATAAGATATCTTGATTAAGATAGTTAAGCGACTATGACGAATTAAAATAAGGCAGGTACCGGAACTCAGTTCTGATTGTGGAATCGTTTAGCGATTTTGGTATTTTCAGCCATAGGTCAAATGAGATCCACTCCGGCAATAAATCCTTCCTAACTAATATTGTAAATGCGAATGCGTGTTTGTTTGTTTGTTTGTTCGTCTCTCACTTGCGCATCGACCTGATTTTGCACATAGATAGCTGAAGAACAATAGTGACATAGGCCACTTTTTATCACTCCTTCCGAAACATTTCTATTAGGATTTAAAAATACACTATTCACACTATTATTTCTGTCACTTCTTGTCTAAATTCTTCTTTACATCTTTATGCCGATGCCGACTTACTAATTTATTTTCAGGCCTCGGCTGAGAACCTCTCAGAAGCGATTGAGCAGATCAATGGTGACTTGGCTACGATCTACGACTGGAGCAAGTCAAAAACGTCCCTCTAGTTTGCATATCGGTGAACCCAAGTAACTCGCAAGTCATCATCGTAGGAGGGTCTATACAATACAGCGTTCACGAGTAAATCCGGGTAACTTGCCGTCTGTTTTGGATGTTGATTTCCTACTTTGTGATAGCCGTTTCTCGCTTTCTTCGCTTGTCGCATTTAAACGGCGCTGTCTCATACAAGTAGCGCGTTTTGTAGGTTTACCAATATTCGCTTTCGATAAATAGATTGGAACGATTCACTAAAAAGCGAGAAATAAACAAAACTAATGACTGACAATGTAGCAATACCTAATAAAATCTATTTACCAATGAACACGACAACTGTTAAAGGCTAATTAAACATATTTACAAATAAAAACGACAATGGGGTTAAACGGCAGCAAGGTCGACCCAGACGGAGGTGGAGAGATGAGCTTGATGCTTACGCGAAGGATTGGCCAACACACGCAAAGACCGCGAATACTGGAAGGGAGGGGGGGGGCCTTTGCCCAGCAATGGGACAACATGGGCTAATATAATAATAATATAGTATGTCTTTTAATGTTTATGATTACCTTGGCTGGCACCAACTCCAAAAATGACTGAATCAGCTGTTAACAATTTTATATTACTTTATTTTTAACAATTCAGCTGATTCAGAAATTTTCATCATAGTTTTTTAACAAAATATTAGCAAAATACCTATTTATGTGTTTGTATATAGTTTTGTGTTTATAAGACACCCATTTGAAACAATTGGCGATTTTCCGAGATCAAAAAAAAAAGAAATTGGTTCGTAAATGACTTCATAGATGGCGCTTAGCATAGATTAGTATGGCGCTTAGTAAAAGGCGAGTCCATGAAGAACACGTGTATGGCTACGTAATATTTATTCCATTCCAAAATAGACATAGGTCCTGGAGATCCTGAATAAAAATTTGTAAGTACTATTTTTTATTTTTTTGATATACAAGCAAAGGTGTAGAATTTATTACAGCCCTTAGGTAGGAACGGGTCGGCTTTCATAAAACGCCATCTATCGAGTATTTTTTAATTAATTTTTATTTTTTAATTTGGGCTGTCAGAAAATCGCCCATTGTATTTGCAACATTCAATAAACACATATATCATATTGTGTTGAATTGAATTTTGAATGTTGTTACACGACACTTGTAACAAATGCTTCGAATAATTATTTGCATTGTGATTGTGACTTTATAAGTATTTCCATTTTGTAGCTTCATGTTCAATTTTGTACCCTGTCCCATTTTTCAAATACCCTAAAACTAAAAATTTCCTAAAAATATTACTATGTTGTTTTAATTGTTTTATGCTAAGGCAAAAGTAGATGCTAAACATCTACTATATAATATTTATTTAGTTATATTGGACGTCCTGAGTACAATGACAAAGAAAATCAGTGTCCATTATGGACCACTAAGTGAAAAGTGGATCTTATTTCACCCATAAAATTATAACTATAGCTGTTAGCGCTTCTGTTTTTGTCTAGTTTATCAAGCTATGCGTAACTAATGTAATGCAGTAAAAATGCAAATCTCAACACTATAGTTTTCTTGTTAATAAGAAAACAGTATGGTTACAAAGTGGAAGTCAAAATGGTGTTGTACCAAATTTGAATCCGTTTTTCACACGTTTCTTATGTTTTTTCTAAGAAACTTTTATGTTCAATCGGTAGCTTGAAATATAAGGAATATTTTTACATCTAAATAACATAATTTTATAACATAAACTAAAATGACATCCACTTTGTAACCGGGACATCTTCGCGCGAAAACGCCCAACTACAGCTCATAACCAATACACAAATATGTAGGTAATAAATAGGTAGTTTAGGTAATGACAAAAGATTCGATAACAAGTAAGAAATGAAAATATTTACATTTAATGTTCTATTACATATAGAGCACTTTGAATTAAGTTTTTCTTTATTAATTTTTGTACACCTTATTTTCTTTTTTACGTCCCATTATTGTACAATGCACAAGTAATAAATAATACGTTTAATAACTTAGAGCGCTAGAGTAATATCGCAACAAAATCAAAACAAACAAGTGTAGTCTGTCGGTCGGCACTCGGCGCTACACTGTTGCCAACTTGCCGCGTGTAAGCGACTTGGCAACGTCGCGATAATAACGTTATTGGTAACGTTATAAATACCGGTAATTTGTAACAGAACAAAAACGGAACAGAATTTTTTGGTACATTACCGGTATAAAATAAATAACGGTATCCCTCCCTGCTTGCCACTGCTATTTATTTATATGGCAGCACTCACGTTTTGATGCTGTGAAAAGTCGTTTACTTTATTTCTCAATTCTGATATATTATTTCTTGGTATTACTTCTCTATGCGGATTCCAAGAAAAGTAAATGTGGAATTACATGCGTTCCACTTTGTAATATTTATATGGTTTGATGCCTCGGTGGTGGCAAAGCGCACAGTGGTTCAGGCTTCAATTTCCGAATCGAGTAGTGTGATTACAACCCGGGTTTGCACCATCACGTATTTGGCAAGTGTGATGATCAAGCCAAGGCAAGGCCCATCCATTATAGTGAGGACTTGATTTCAGTGGGCTTTTGCCCAGAAGTGAGACAGTATTTATCCATTACATTCCTTTTTTTGCTTTAATTTATTGTACCCAAAACAGTGACACGTTATTGGTAGATAGAATAGAATAAAATAGCTCTTTATTGCTGTAATAATGGATATTTCTTTTCCTCATATGTATTATGTTTGTATTAGTTCATATTCTGTGTACGTAAGGACGTTCTGTGGACATAGGACTGTTGTTTATTCCGGTGTTTGTTTTTCTGCCACGTCCAGTTTATACCTAAATAAAATAATAAAACTAGGTGCGGTATGAATATTATATTCTTTCCATACACCGGTTGGTAGCAACTAAACCGAAATCAATTCATAATTATCTAAATGTGACTGATAAGACCAAACATTTAAAGCTGTTTACCAAAACTTAAACGTGGACCTTATCGTTAAAGTCCGATAATAATTTTAAAATCGGCCGTTACATTTCTAGACCTTATCGTATCGTATAGGCTTTTTTAAACCTTCGGGGATACAATACATTAATTTATGAATGTAATTCTTATATTTCATTAGGTAACAAAAAATGTTCTTCAATTATATTAACAAGTGGCTGTAGTACCAGTAGGTAGTCCATTTATTAGTAGGTACAATGACAATAAAGCGGGTTCCTTTCAAAACAAAATACTTAACTGGAAGGGACCAATCTCTCAACAAGTTGTAACATACTTTTGTACTAAAAATATTTTTGTTACTTTATTTTTTGCATAAAGACGAGCTATAGCCTTGACCGTTCACTCAGCATGTCGATCACGACAAAACTCGGACTATTGTCAGCCAACAAAACCAGAAAAGGTCATAATCAACAAAATGATATTACCGGGATCCCTTCCCAAACGACTGTGGGGCTCAAATATTAATTTGCAGCGTTTTACTTAACTCTCGTGTCTAATGTGGTGGAACAGCCGATTTCTTTTTCGCCTTTTCAGAGTTGCTCTGGTATAAATAATTGTTCTTCACAGGCCCATTACAGGATTATAATGTATATTTTTAAATACGATATATTTTAAATACATTAATCAGTAGTGGAAACATTACTTGCATTGAGTAGTAAAAAATGTGACATTGCAATGCTATTTGTCCACCGTATGATGCCGGGAATAAAAATGTCAGCACCTCACCTCACCCTGTAAAAGTCCACTGAGGGATCACTCAAGAGAGGATAAGCAGCAGCATCCTCGTTGCAACAATATTTACCATACTACGATCGCCAACCCGCCTGCCAAGCGTGGCAGTCTTACCCACCTTGCCCCTAAAATGATCCTTAAGCGAGGCCTTTTTCCAACATTGGAAATCCACAAGATGAAATAATATTATTTTTTATTTCGTAATATTTGATTATTTGCGTTTACAACGCTCAAATAAACTTGAAGACAACAAAACGTTGACAAATTTTAGGATTCCGACATTTTTTTCAACGTTTCGTTAACATAGAGTATTTTTTTATTATTCATATTCTTTTTTATCTACGTTTTATTGTTGAATAGTGTAATCGCTTCCGCTCGTCGATTGGCCCACACTTCTGGCTCTTGCGACATCATTATCTGTCCAACACAAGCGTGAGATTAGAGCGGGCGATTTCATTATATTTTTCCGAGGGATTTCTCCTCAGAACTAGGGTTTTCATCATAGTGCAAGCGAAATAAGTATATCGTAACGTTTTTAACCGTATCGCGTAGCGGTAAATGAATACTACCACTACCACCCCCTCTCTTCTCTTGGGTTTTGTAAAAGGCGACTAACGAACTAAAGACTGCACATACTTCCAACAGCATAGAGCGGTGATGGGCTCACCAAATGTCACGCTAAGCACATGTGCAGTCGCTATTTGGTGAAAAGTGGACTTGTCGTCATTGCCAAAGTCTGTGACCAACCCTTCGGGGATAATAGTCGTGATTATGTGTATGTGTAACATTATTAAAAGGTCTGCAATGCGTGACTTTCTTGTGCCAAACATACATAAGCTACAGTAACCCTTAGGCGTGCAGTACGCCTGATTGCCTGATTATGGCAAAAATTTATAAAAAAGGCACGAAAGTTTTTACTTGCATTCGATTCACGACTATTATCCCCAAGAGTTAGTCAGAGACTACTAGGCAATGAGGCACGCAGAAACAGTCTACTGCCATAGTTCACGTTTCACCAAATAATAATTGCACATGTGCTCAGCGTGATATGTGTGTGTGTGGTGTTAGTCCGTTAGTCGCATTTTACGATAGGTACCCAAAGGAAGAGAGGGTTGGTATAATTATTTTAATGAGTCGCTATACCACACGGCTCGCCTTGAGAGATATACTCACTGAAAACTCCTGAGACATACTCACTGAAAATTCCTGAGATGTACTCACTGAAAACATATTCTCACTGAAAACTCCAGAGAGATATAATAACTCACTGCAAACTCCTGAGTTATACACACTGAAAACTCCAGAGATATACTCACTGAAAACTCCTGAGATATACTCATTGAAAACTCCTGAGATATATATATAACTCACTTAAAACTCCTGAGATATACTCACTGAAAACTCCTGAGATATACTCACTGAAAACTCCTGAGTTATACTCACTGAAAATTCCTAAGATATAATATATAACTCACTGAAAACTCCTGAGATATAATATATAACTCACTGCAAACTCCTGAGTTATACTCACTGAAAACTCCTGAGATATAGGTCACTGACAACTCCTGAGATATACTTACTCACTGAAAACTCTTTCCCCTCTGGAGGGAATATGACATACTGTTCTGGCACTAACTATGGTCCGCCTGGTGTAAGTAATGCGCTCCACTGTACCGTAAGTGATCTCGTGGACTGTGGTACAAGTGGGCATTTCGCTGTTATAAACTCTGGCCTCGTTTGCGAAACACTGAATTTTGTTTGGATGGGTACACGAAATGTTTATTTGTACACAACTGAAAAAGGAACCGTGTCGTGTAGCGGTGAAAGAATACTACCACCTCCTCTCTTCCCTTGGGTGTCGTAAACGGCGACTAACGGACTAAAGACGACCTCCGTGGTCGAGTGGTTAGCACGCCTGGTCTGGCGTCGCGCCATCCCTGAGTTTTCGGGTTCAATTCCCGATCGGGTCAATTAAGAGAAAAACTGTTTTTCTAAATTGATTTTGGGTCTGGGTGTTTTTTCTATGTTTATGTATTTATCCGTTATCTTACCATATTAACGAGTTTCATAAGAATACTCATCTTGGTCTAGATAATTGGTATGAGCGTAAACAAATTTAATATTTAAAAAAAAATACTGCACATACATCCAACAGCGTGGAGCGGTGATAAGCTCACTCACCATCTGTCACGGTGAGTACATGTGCAGTCGATATTTGGTGAAAAGTGGACTATGGTAGAGGACTGCTTTTGCAGTCCTCATTGCCTGTCTCTGACTAACCCTTCGGGGATAATAGTCATGATTATATGTATGTTTGTATGTAAAAAACTATAGTACAGTCTGTATACTGTCCCACGGCAAGGCAAAGTTACATCATTGAAATGACGTCATCGCTACAATTGATAGGTACCTATAGGCTTAATCACCACGCTTGTAAATTACGGTTTGGTGATCACAAACTCCGGCTATACATCGATAAATCCGAAAACACACTTTGCTCTACCTGGGAATTGAAACTGGGACCGTCAAATATCGACCCAAGCGCTTGACCACTAACCACCTAGACGTAAAGCTTAAACTGGTTTCTTAATCTGATGCGGTCTCGTTTCTGTTAATAAAGGTAGAAAGAGACAGCATCAGTATTAAGACCGAGTTTCAATTTAGTTCACGTTTCGTAACTGGGTTTATGTTTGGCTTCCTAACTAAAAGCAGATAGTGTTGCACGGGTCCGATTGCTTAATTACTTACTCAAACTGTATATAGATTTTCTCTAGTTCCAATTAAAGTACCTTGTTTAATTAGAATGTATCATCACTACAGGTAATAAATAGGTAATACGATCCCGAAAATGGGCTTAGTTCAAAAAACTTAATATCTGTATGAGTCCAATTCTGAAATTTTATTACAGAAAAAAATTACAGGTGTTTCATACCGAAAACACTTTTTGTCCTAAATGAACAGCTGTTGTTTCAACAATCATCGAAGTTTTAAACAATTGACAATCAATTGACATGAATCACATATGATACATGAGACAGGGTCAAAGTTACCTAAAAGCACTACCTCAAGATATATAACAACATCGTCTATGCCCCCATATGCCGGCATGTATCAAACGCACAATGCAAACTATCCCAGTTGTTTATAGACAAACAATCCGGCCTATTTGACAATTAGGCACCTAATTGTTAGTTAATTTGCTAATTAGCGAAGGCTGGCAAACACATCCCAGCGACCTATTTGCTAAGCTTTCCGGTTGGGGTTGCCCCACTAAAACTAACTGTCCCGATTTAAACAAAAAGTAAATTGTTTAAGTAATTTGTTTTATTATATCTTATATGTGTAGCTATGTGTATTTATTTATATAAATGTATTTAACTTATGTATGTACGAGTACATATATAAGATTAGCTCAAAAAGTTCCGCATATTTAATTTTTATCACCACAGCTAGGGTTGGCTGGAAAAGATCTCTTCTAGAGATAAGCTCACCCTTATATATGTCCTGTATAACGTGTGTCTTTATGTAATTTATTTGTGCAATAAAGTATTATTAAAAAGATTTTAAGAGCAAAACAAACTTATCACATCTTCGGTTTTCAAAAGTTATTTCATTTACAAGCTTCTAGCGCAACTAGTGCAAACTAGTGCATGCGATGGACGGACCAAATTAAGTTAGCCGTGGCTGGTCCATTACACGACTTCAGCAGGATGACCTCCAACAGAGAAAAGTGCTGTCGTGAGGCGAATAACATCTGCCCAAATCGCTACTACATGACGACCACGACCGCTCTGTCAAGAGTGTAGCGGATAAGAAGAAGTAGTGCAAATTAACTATATCTGTAGAAAAGTGTTGGAAAGCTTTTGCTAGAGCGGGATTTGACCCGCACCTTTTGACAAAACGTGGGCAGGCTAGCGCCCAGCAGTGGGACAAAGAAAATACGTAAATAGATATCACAATCTTCTCCCGGAAGGCTAGGAAAGACCACAGCAACTTTTGCTTTATTTTCTCTCATAGCATTATTTATACATGCGCGTCGGTTTAGAGTTATTGTTTTTTCCTAATTTTAAAAATGACACGTCAATGAATCAATAAAAATATAACATAATAAAAATATGTTTTTTTTCCCATCACAAAATAGGCTTGTTAGAGTTAACTTATTAAGTGTGAGGGACTGGTGCCTGAAAAAAAATTCGGGAAAAAGAAACCTATGATCTACAGATCGCCAGCCCATACATTGTAATTAAGTTCTTAACGAATTATAATCAAAAAGAAAACAAAATGAAAAAGAAAAACAGACCGAATCAAACGAGAAACAGATAACCTATGTGATTATATCTGTGTGCGATGCCTTGGGTGTAAAATTACGTGTAAATAACATTATTGTTACAAAACAAAATAAAATAAAAGGGAAAAGACGCGTCGGCAGACGGAAGAAATCTTGGCTTAGAAACATTCGGGAATGGACCGGAATCACCAGCGTGGAGAAACTGTTCCGAATGGCGAGGAACAAGGATGAATTCAGCAAGCTGACGGCTGACCTCCAGTAATGGAGTGCCACCATAAGAAGAAGAGAAGAACATTATTGTTATATTAATTAAGTTTTTTGACAGATTTTATGAGGCTTACCCACCAACCCGCAGAACCCACCAATCCGCATTACACCAGCGTGGTGTGTTACGGCCCGATTTATACACGTGCTGTAGTCCATGCGACGTAGTTGATGACGAAGCTAAAAAAAATAAAGCTTGGCATAAATATTGATGTAATAGAACGTGTAAGTAAGAAAATAGCCGTCTTAGAGGTAAGTAAATAAAACACAACCGTTTCAATGTATAGAAAGGCAGGAATGCAAGCAGCTAGCTTTTCCACAAAGAAACTACGGAAGGGAATCTTAAAGGATTAAATCTTTGTACCGGAGAGCGTCCACGGTAACTATTTTCTTTCAGCTCTCAAGAAACATTCCTCTTAACATTCTTTATCTTTCCAGTACTCCGGTAACCACCTTTGACATAGTTTATAATGATTGCAGAGAATGTAAAGAGTATGGCTGAAAAGAGGCTTTAAAAAAGTGCATCAGGAAAGTCAATGGTACAGTTGAAGAATGGTCTATTTGTAATGATGACCTGACTTTAATCATGGAGGCCTTTGAGTGTGACAGTAGTTTAGGCACAGAAATAGATCTAAATAGAAGCCGCATGCTAGCTCCATTGAAAGAAAACCAAACGTGTCACTTTTTTCTGTGTCAATCTAATAACAAAATTACCTACCGAAAGGTTACTTGTAGGTTATCTCGGTTAACCTTTCTTGTACAGTTTTAACAGTTCGATACGAAGCAAAGAGTATTTTTTAAACCCCACATATGACCGTTGCTGGCTACGGCTAAATGAAACGTGGTTGAAAGATGGAGTTTTACCGTCCTTTTGGCACTTTTGACACGCAAAGCAACACACCCAAACCAATGCGAATTCTATTTACATCTAGTTCTGTGAGTGTTGGCTATACTTTACTTGGCTCTTTGTGATTGAGATCTCTTAATTGGTAAAATAACTTAGTAGTTCATAAATCTTGTCTCTCACCGAACTTGTAAACTTTTCTGAAATCAAATTAAGCGCTAAATTAAACTTTTCTTAATTATTGGACAAGTCTCTTGATGTGATTAGCCTGCCAACTATGTTAATTTATTTTTTTATCTTTATTAACATTTAATTTTGACGAACTTTTATTTAATAAAGGCATTTAATTATCAATTTAGTGTATTCAAGCTAAGATACTTAAGAATTTTTTACTTAATGGCAAAGAAACTTTATTTTTAGATCAGAAACCTTTTTACAGAACTGAATTCAAAAAGGAGTCTTTTCACATCTAAATAATTGTGTAAATACTTGATTACACTGTCACTAAGACGTTTCATTTTTAATAAAATTTACTAGGACGCATATTAAAATTTTGTGCTCCTATATAAGTCACATACGCTATAGCTTCGCTTCGTAATTCTAAGAAGGGAGACTTTGTACTGGGAAAAACCGGAAATAAACTCAGTTACCGCATTAACTATATCCGTTTCTTTTACAGCATTACATTTATTTGAAAACAGGAAGAGGACACTTTCCATCATAAAGCTTCTTATCACAAAAGCTAATTTAGCAACTTTTTAAACCATACGTATAAAAACGTAGACGTACACACGGCGTCAGATCAACCTACCCAAAACTGTCAAATTTCTATAATCAATTTTAAACTTTATCGTTTAGTTTTAAGGCTAGGTGTTAGTGAAAAATTAAAATAACACGTTCTTAGAATTACTTTTTGAAGTAGTAAACAGTAAAATTAAAATCTGCGAAAATTATGAAAATTTGTTGGGGCTGTAATCTGTAAAATACACCCGATGGTAACACGATTTGATAAAGTTGGCTCGATAGAATAAATTCACAAAGTTACTTATTTTTGTGCCATTTTATCTTCTTTTCCAGGTTTTATTCTTAATATAAGTGATTTGATATTATGAGTCAATTACCAAAATGAAGTTCATAGATAACTTGAGGAATTATAACCGATCGTTTTTTATTTATTACATCTATCAATTTTTTATAATATTAAACGCTATTATTCGCGCCGCTTCGCTGTTATACCCGTCCCTTACCGTCGTACCGTCGAGAGAGCGAGAGAGAAGCGCCCGAAATACCTCCCCTTAAGGATCAATATTCATCAGAGAAATTTGACAGTTTTGGGTAGGTTGATCTGACGCCGTGTGTACAACGTAGACATGACACTTAAAATTGTAACATACATACATATAATCACGACTATTATCCCCGAAGGGTTAGTCAGAGACTAGGTAATGAGGACAGCAAAATCAGTCCGCTGCCTTAGACCACTTTTCACCAAATAGCGACTGCACATGTGCTCAAAATTGTATCTTAATCATAAATCTCATGCGAATTCGAAGAATTACAAAAACTTTTTTTAAGGAACATAATATACTAAGGGTGGATTCGACCAAACTGGAATAAGACTTACTACGAGATTAGTCTATACAAATTCGGCGTTTAATCTAGACCTTATTCCAGTGTGGTCGAATCCACCCTAAATCGTTGGGTAGTAAACGAGTTATTAGACCAAACGTACGTGGTAGTCATAGAGGCTGCTCCTAAAAATGAGAACGTGCAATGAGAGAGCTTACAAAATAACGCTGAGGTTATAAAGATGTCTGGAGCGCGCAGCAAAGTGTAGGCCTCTGAGAGAGCTATAAAACCATGTGGGCTTTAGTAGGGACACACAGTTGTTGAGAACGGCACCCTTTTGGGTGGCCCATAAAATACATACATAGATTGACGACTATTATCCCCGAAGGGTTAGTCAGAGACTAGGCAATGAGGACCGCAAAATCGGTCCTCTACTATAGTCCACTTTTCACCAAACAGCGACTGCACATGTGCTCAGCATGACAGGTGGTGAGCCCATCGCCGCTCTTTGCTGTTGGATGTATGTGCAGTCATTATTCCGTTAGTCGCCTTTTACGACACCCAAGGGAAGATAAAGCGCGCAAAGTGGAGGTCCATCGTCTCTCCCTGTAGGGACTAAAGCGTGAGCAATATATATGTATCTAAGGGAAGAGAGAGAGTGCTAGTATTCTTTCACCGCTACGCGACACAGTTAATAAAATCAAATCAAAATCTTTTTATTAAAAGAGACTTAGTTGATAAGCACTTTTGAATCTTCCAAAAACATATATTTTTTTCTAGCACTTAATTGGAAAGTAACATAGAAAGTATCAAAGAAATACGATTTCAATTACAAAAAAAAGAACTATAATCTATACCAACAATATGCAAAATTTCATACTCCATTATGTTTGAAAACTTAAAAATGTTAGATATCTAAGTAAAATAGTATAAACATGTTATCAATAAAATAAATAAGAGCCATGTGTGTAGTCACTCATTAATACAATACTACCAACTCCTTCAATTGAGTGTCGTAAAAGGCGACTAACAGCCTAAGTACTGCACATACACCCAACAGCATAGTGCGGCGATGGGCTTATCACCTACGATGAGCACATTATGCTGTTGTAATTTGGTGACCAGTTCTTCTTCTTCTGCGGTCCCCATTGCCTAGTCTCTGACTAACCCCTTTGGGGATAATAGCCGGGAATCTATTTGTCTATGTAAAATAATTAATAAGGAGCTCGATGGCGCAGCGGCTAGCGCGATCGGCTTGCGATCTTGCTTGCTAAGCAACTTTCGCAATGCCGGATCACTGGATGGGTGACCAAATTTATAACATCTCGAGCTCCTCCGTGCTTCGGAAGGCACGTTAAGCCGTTGGTCCCGGTTGCTGTCGTAAGATGGCAGTCTTTAAAACCTACCAACTCGCATTGGGCCAGCGTGGTGGGTTATGGCCCAATATCCCCACGTGCTATTGTTCACGTGGGAGGCCTGTGCCCAGCAGTGGGACGTTTATATGCTGATGATGATGATGAAAATAATTAATAATTAATAATTAAGCTGGCAGAGCTACTTAGCAGTGTGTATCGCACCCTAGAGGATGGAGCGAGAAAATTTTATT
This sequence comes from Scoparia ambigualis, assembly GCA_963921215.1. Taxonomy (NCBI): domain Eukaryota; kingdom Metazoa; phylum Arthropoda; class Insecta; order Lepidoptera; family Crambidae; genus Scoparia; species Scoparia ambigualis. Next base: position 3,361,496 of record OY992524.1, on the reverse strand, counting down.
TATTTACTGTAGTGGGTTTATTGGTTTGCCCGATGGATGCTAACCCGTTTAGGGCAAACCCCGCATTTCATATTAACAAACGGGCTCTTAGGCAGAAATCTTGGGATTACAGTCTTTTGTTTGCTATGGAAAAACTGCTTCGCAATTACAACGACATTTATTTATTTTATTTATTTATTTATAAGCATGCGAGTCTGCTGGCTTACAGCTTGGGCCAAGACGCTTGCAGACTAATTATTACATTTTAGTTACTAATTAGATTCAAACATATTAAATATAGATAGGTATTACAATTATGTCAACTTAAAATTACATAATATGTGCAAAATGTCAAAACATGAAGAATTTATTACAATTAGATAAACAGAATTAAATTCAAACAATAGTTAAAAGAATGTCACGACTTTAAAATAAAAAATAAAAAGAGAGAATTAATAATAATAACATTGCGGATAAAATTACAAAAATGTCAACTTATTATTAAAATGTCAAAACAAGAACAAACGAATTAGATTAGAACAAACGAATTAGACTACAGCAACATATCATGCGCATACTTACTGACATAATATTCTCTTGTTTTTCGCCCTCAACGCAAAAGAGGGGTATTATAAGTTTGGGTTAGTGGCGTTTTACCCCAGTTTCATTTTCATCCGAAAATATTACAAATTTTAATTACTATGAATCAGTTTCGCTTTCACCCGATTGGAAAAAATTGTATACTGGAACTTAGTGGAATAGGTGAATTAAGTCTACTAAAAGTTAACGTTTTCCTTCAGTAGACTTAATTCACCCATTTGCAGGTGAATTAAGTATACTTTTTGGTAGACTTAATGCACCCAGGTGATATCAGCCAGGTGAATTAAGTTTACTAAACCGAATATTTACGTGTGCCATTCTCATAGATCTGCCTTACTAAACTCATACAAAAAAAGACAGGTAAATAATATAATAATATAATATAATTTATTTAATGAATACAGCAGATACAACAACATAATCTTAACTACCTACACGAGGAAAACCTGTAACATAGGCAATTAAACCTTCCTTAGTTTAATTCACACTGCATACATTATATGATCAAAGAAAACATTGCATTACCTTAAATAAGAATTAACAACCTACTTAGTTAATTTTGTGTTAGCAAAAGTGACTCTGTCATACCATAATCCAACGTAAGCAAATAATCAGTAATGTCGGCTTTACACTATTTTATATTAAGAGGATATATGTTGAGAATTTTATTAATCTTGTTAAATAAAAAACAGATATAAACTCCTGTTGACGTTTGGAAATGCTGAGTTACATTTAACGTTTGGACAGACTTTACCTTTTCTTCGTTTGCAGTTATAGATTTTTTTGTCAAACGGTGTGGTTAAATGCTTTCCCATAACCAATTTTAATACAAACAGTTGTCTTACTGTCAGAAGCTGAAGTTCAGAGCACAATAAAGCAGTTGAAAACCTGAAATGCTTAAATAACATAACTTTTAATAGCGACCTCTGAGCTCTCTCCAAGCGAATCATTAAGAATTTACAAGATTCACCCCATATTCTTATACAATATGTTAGGAGAGATTGAGCTGAGGCAATGTACACTGTGCGTAAGAGCTCCTTGTTTGCAACATGCCTGATTTTTTTAAACACATAAATAAGTTTTCTGATGCGACCAGTTAATAACTCTATATGAAATCGCCAGCTAAGTTGGCTATCCACAATCACCCCTAGATATTTAATAAATTGAGATTTACCCAATTCGTAACATGAACATGAGACTTGATTGAGGTCCGCAGGGCAATAAGAGCACGTGTGGACTTTCAAGGCATAGTTGGTACAATTAATTTTCCTTTTCTACTAAATTCTATATAAGTTGTTTTCGAGAGACTAAGAGTTAATAAGTTGGAATTAAGCCAACACGTTACTATATGTAGACCTCTTTCGGCCACAAGGAATGCTTCCTCCCAAGTATCTCCGTGAAAAATCAAAGCTGACGTGACGTGTCTGTATGTCTGTCTGTGGCATCGTAGCTCCTTAACGAATGGACCGATTATGATACGGTTTTTTTTGTTTCAAAGCTGACGTGATCGATATGGTTCTTAGCTACAAATTAGGTAGTTCAAGCGTTGTTAGTGTAAGGCGTTTTTTTATTGAATAATTTATACACCGAAATAAAAAATATATAAATTATACTGCAGAATGCTTTTGTTAATGTTACATTACACCTGTTGAAGATGAATTGACAAATAGTTCCAGACTATATATATCCTTAAATCTCTCTCTGAGAGAGTAACCAGCCTTTAGGTTATGCTCAAATAGCCCTCTTCTGCAGCACAAAGGTAGTTTGAATGTCGGCAGCATTTCCCTACAGTAAAATGCCGTAGGACATTACACTATGAAAGTAACTGAAATAAACTAATCTAGCTGTATCAACGTCAGTTAACAGACGGATATTCATTTATTTATTTATTCATTTAAGCACACAAACAGGTTACAGTCATACAATAAAAACAACATAAGTAGGGACTATGTATCGGGAACAAGACCAAACCCTTAAAAGTGTATACAGCATACATAGAAAGTAATACATCACAACTTACCTACCTACACAATAATGAGTAGTTTATTGTGTGGTAAGCAACACATAATTTTTTTAAATTACATAAAATTGAGTTATAAAAATTAATATTGAATTACATTAGAAACTATTTAAAAAATCAAACAAGCATACACTAGAATATTAATTAAGGCATGAGTTCACGGTCGCCTATACATAATACTCGCACGACTAATTATTCACAAAGGGTTAGTTTTAGACTAGGCAATGAGGACCGCAAAAGCAGTTTAGTCCCATAGTCCACTTTTCACCGAATAACAACAGCACTTGTGCTCAACATGGAAGGTAGTGAGCCTCTGCTGTTGGATTTCTGTGTAGTCTTTAATCCGTTAGTCGCCTTTTACGACACCCAAGATAACATATTGGTTGGTAGTTGTTAATACACACATATAAAGACGGGATTTAACGCAAAACTACTTAGTAAAGGCATTCTACGCATACCTTTTTATACCCGACGTTTCGACCGAGTTGCACCGGCCGTGGTCACGGGTGGACTGCTGTCGCTGTGTATCGCCTCCGTTTGCGTCGCTGAGTCTTCATCCACCATCACATTATTTATCTAACTACCGTCACACACAACACTAACGGTGTCCCTATTCCGTATACAAGCCTTATTCTGATAGTTAGCAGATTGCGGACTAAAACGAAGTGGCATTTTTGCAAACACTGGATTCAACTCTGGTGCAACTCGGTCGAAACGTCGGGTATAAAAGGTATGCGTAGAATGCCTTTACTAAGTAGTTGTTAATATTCTTTTAATCAATGAATCACTGCACAGGATTCGCTTATCAATGACTATTAACCGATGTGCTCTTGTAGTAAAACCACTAGTCCCATACTTACAGGTCCGAAATAGAGGCTGCAATTCTAACCCGCGGAGGTCAGTAGATATAATTCTAAGTTCATTGGGTAGCTACTACTATCTAAGCCTGGCACTATAACACCATGTTAACACCATTTTTATATTTCTTTTGGTAGAGATAAGCCACCTTCTCAGTAGTTGAGGTTTCAGGGAGAAGTTCACTTGCATCTGCGACCTTATCGTCACTTACCGTCAAGATAATTAATTGTCAAGAGCTTCTTTAAAATAAAAAGCAAAGATAACGAGTTAGAGACGTCACCGACCATTTACGGTTGTATCCCGCTGAAATTCAAGGAGCAATATTTCATCTATTTTAAGCAAACAGCACAGAGAGGGCCACGTCAATACTTGGCGAGGACAATAAGCATTCCTACGGTCACAATGCGAACGATGTCCGCCCCATATCCATTGTCCAGCGCAGCGGGCTGAAGACACTCTTCAAATTGAACTAAGATATGAAATGAATACGTCCACGTTATAGTCGACCGGCGATGCCGTCTATTTCAATAAGTTCCTTTACAATTCCTTTTGTGTTTTGTTTTATAGGAACTTGTGACAGCAAAATACCTAAAGTACCTTGCCTAGGGTTGGTTCAGCTATAACATTAACTGCTTAAACTCTAATAAGACTTAATACATACATATAATCACGACTATTATCTACGAATGAGGACAGCAAAGCAGTCCTCTACCATAGTTCACTTTTCACTAAATGCGACTGCACATGTCCTCAGCGTGACAGTGTGGTGAGCCTGGTGAGCCCATCACTATGCTGTTCGATCTTTGTGCAGTCTTTAGTCCGTTAGTCGCCTTTTACGACACCCAAGGGAAGAGAGGGGGTGGTAGTATTCTATTACTTTTTAATACATAAACTTTAATAAGCCTTACTAGATACTATTGTTCATATATTATTTTATTGTAAATAATGAAGTGAGTGCTACGAACTTCCCTTTCAAAAATGTATTTCTTATCGTCATTAAACACAACGAGGACCGCTGAAACTAGTTAAGTTTCATCCCGGCAAACTTTGATTAAGCACCCTCCACTTTTAACTTTAAGAAAAAACAGTCTCTCAGTTCCTCCCCCTTTAATTACCCTCTATTAATGTTTATCTTCCCTTTTTAGTTGATGGCTATGGAGTTGTTATTACGACCTCAGTATTTTCTGCCTCCGAAGAGTTTTTAATTCTGAATACAGATTTCTCAGAATTATTATCTTTACAAGCGCTTTATGAATTTCTGTTGCATGAATTGCAAACTCTTTTTAAAGTTATTATTTTTGCAATGGCAATACTTTCAAAAAACTGTAGCTTAATTACATAAAGGAACATTATTATGTTTTTATATTATTATCTTTGAATATCTCATACTTTGATAAAGGACCATGGGAAGAAACGTCCTCCACCATCCAACAGATTTGAAATTAGTGTCATTTGATGGGTCTAGTAGGATAGATATTTTTTAGTATGGCGACATTCTTCAAATACGTGGGATTTAGGTTATAAAAAATATAATGTTTTTGATTTTTTTTTCTAACAAAATAAGATTGCAGCAAGATAAGACCAGCCTCCACAGGCGGCAGCCGTTCACGAGTATGACATGTGAATCAGCCATCGCTTCCTTCAACCATGTTTTAGGGAACGTAACGACCCGACGCACATGCCACCACCGCAGAGACACTTCGAGAGAGCATGACACACTCGAGCAACTCTAAGTAAAGTAAGAAAACAATAAATAAAAAAATTATAAATAAACCCAATACTTTTTGCAACTAACACAGGTACTTTAGGCTTCTTTGGGTCCCAATGAACAAATTGACACGTATCCCATGACTGTTGTAGGGTGGGGACAGGGTTCATACAAAATCCCACATGGTCCTTTGCATGTGCTATTGTTAAAACCAAGTAACAAACAATATGACATCAATAATCCTGTTAATAATTAAAATTTTAGGTACTTGTATCCTTGTTATTGGTTTGGTGATAATAACTTCTAATTCGTTATGTGATCGTTATCATTAGCAGCTGCTGGTGATGGTAACTCATCTACTAATCTCAGCCCTTTACACAAGAAGAAACGCACATGAAGACATCAGACTATAACCTACTACGGCCACTACGGATCATTACGATTTGAATTATTGCTAACATACCTCATCTATTAACCAACAGATCAACATCCCTTCCAAAGCATAAAGAAACCAAAACTATTTTGTAATTTGGTCACCCAAATAACAGTGTCGCGTAGCGGTGAAAGAATACCACCACCCTGTCGTAAAAGGCGACTAACGGACTAAATACTCCACATAATCCAACAGTGATGGGCTCACCACCTGTCACGCTGAGCACATGTGCAGTCGCTATTTGGTGAAAAGTGGACTGCTTTTACGGTCCTCATTGCCTATAGTCCAGCCAAATTCAATGAAGAATGTTTATAAATAAAATAAATAAACAAACTTACCTACACTTACACCAATTATCTATCTAGCCCAAGAGAAGCTTCGAAGAAACTCGTTAAATAGTTACTAGATAACGGATAAACCTACTTAAAACACTTATTATACATAGGAAATACCCAGACCCGAGACAATTTAGAAAAACAAATAATTTCTAAATTTACTCCACCGTTGATCGAACCCGGGACCTCAGAGATGGCGACACTAATAAAACCGGTGTACAAAACACTCGACCAAGGAGGTCGTCAAATAAACAGATTACTGTCATTTCTTTGTGCAAATGTCTAGTTTCACTCGAACTTACACTTTTTCTTGAGAGAGATTCACAAGAAAACAGTTAATTATAAGGTGTCTTTCTGCCAAAAAACAGTAAAAATCTGAGTGAAACTAGATATTTGCGCAAAAAATTATACAGAAATCAGTTTACAAACATTCGTCATCGAATTTGGTTGGAGTAGAGTCTCTGACTAACCCTTCGAGGATAATACTCGTAGTCGTGATTATATGTATGGTCGGTCACCCATTCAACCCAGCAATGCGAAAGTTACTTTTATGTACAATTTCAAGTTCTAATCATCATCATCACCAGCATATAAACGTCACACTTTTGACGACCTCCTTGGTCGAGTGGTTTGTACACCGATTTTCATGGTGTCGCTATCTCTGAGGTCCCGGGTTCGATCCCCGGTCGGGTCAATATAGAAATTATTGTTTTTCTAAATTGTCTCGGGTCTGGGTGTTTTCTATGTATAATAAGTATGTATTTAAGTATTTTAAGTATGTTTATCCGTTGTCTAGTAACCATTTAACGAGTTCCTTCGAAGCTTCTCTTGGGCTAGATAATTGGTGTGATTGTAGGATATATTTATTATTTTATTATTATTCACGTATTTATTTATTTTCTTAAGTGTAGGTTTTTTATAATATCCCATATAAAAATAATAAACAAAACTACTATAAAAAATAAAACATTTAACATTATAAAAAACCTAAACCTAGGGTGCCGCCGGCAGCGGTGCAGGGCCCAAGCTACCGGTGGTTAGGGCTGCAGAGAGAGGAACCTCCTGACGATGCGTGCCGTGTCAAAAAGTACCGCCTTCTGTATCTGGCCCTTGATCCAGCCGTCTAGCGAGAGTCTCTTGAGATGTTGGTCGAGACTCTTCGCTATTAAGCCGTTTATGCAGATACGACTATCGGGACAATGATAGTCGAGTCAACATCCCACATGGCGGTAACCTCGTAAGCCAAGTCAAGGTACTTGCACAGCTTGTCCTTCACAGCCTTCACGAGGTTCTCATCATGTGGGACGGTGACGTCGACTAGCACTGCCCGCCGCTGGGACCGGTCGACTATCACGATGTCAGGCTTATTGGCAACAATAGTCCTGTCAGTGATAACCGATCGGTCCCAATAGAGCAAAGCACGACCATTTTCAAGAACTGGCTCAGGTGCGTACTTATAGTACGGCACCTCGGACTCAACAAGACCGTATTGAAGAGCAAGTTGCTGGTAAATGATCCTGGCTACAAGATTGTGTCTGTGCAAGTACGCGCCGTTAGCAAGATGAGAACAACCGGAAATAATATGCCTGAGTGACTCTCCGGGACGGCGGCATGCTCGACATATGTCGACCGTACCGTCCTTCATGATATACTTCCGGTAGTTGTTCGTCTTGATAACTTCGTCCGCAATTGCACAGACAAAACCTTCGGTTTCCCCAAAGAGGTCCCCGAATCGTAGCCAGTTCACCGACGTGAGCAGGTCCACATCGGGCCCTGTTAAGGCCCGATAGAACCGGCCATGCAGCTCCTTGCTCTTCCATACATCCTTGCGGTCCTCGGTGCTCAGTACCTGAGGCTTGCACCAGTTCTCTTTGCCTAAGCAGAGAGGCGTAAAGGTCCTGTCAACTGACACCACATCGCGATGCATCCCACACTCGTTGTTGAGGAAATATTCTCGGAGACTGCACACCTCACGGTTGTGGAGAGTCTTGGCATTTAAAAAGCCTCGACCACCCCATTTCCGCGGGATGTACAGTCTCATAACAGACGAGCGTAGGTGGAGCATGCGATGTGATGTCAGTTGCTGTCGAACCTTTCTGTCCAGGGCGTCTAACTCGGTCTGAGTCCACCTTAGTATGCCAGTAAGGGCATAACCCAGCCGTTGAAAGCGCGCACCCTGTTGCCTCCTGACAAAAGACTGTTAAGTACCTTTGTCAGGCGACCAAAGAAGCGTTCCTTCATCGACTGTTTTATACCCTCACTATCTATACCCAATGACTGTGACATACCAAGGTATTTGTAGGTGTCAGCTTCGGAGAGAGATCTGAAAGTCATCGTTTCAGAAAGTTGCAATTTCGTAAAATTTACAACTTTCCCCCGTTGAACGTGCATGACCGCACACTTGTCTACACCGAACCCCATGTTGATGGCGCTGCTAAAAGTCTCAGTGACTTTTAGCAACGCCACCAATTCATGACGTTTCGGTGCAAACAGTTTAAGGTCATCCATGTACAGCAAGTGCGAAATAACTTCACCCTGCCTCCTAAGCCGATAGCCCAGCCCTGAATCCTCTAGCAATGTGCTAAGAGGATTCAGGGCTAGACAGAACCACAACGGACTCAGACTATCACCCTGGAAGATGCCTCGCTCAATCCTTACGAAGTTCTGCGGACCAGAGAGGCTGTCTCCATCACCCGGTTGACGAAGGACTGTGGCCTACTGCTTCATACAAGAACCTAGAAAAGATCTCAGAGTTGTATTAATTTTATACAGCTCTAAGATCCTCTCCAACCAGGTATGAGGCACCGAATCATAAGCCTTCTTATAGTCAATCCAGGCGGTGGAGAGAGCCCCTTTGTTCCGCCGGACTTGTTGGCAAATGGTCGTGTCGATGAGAAGGAGCTCCTTAGTACCACGAGACCCAACCTTACATCCATTCTGAGTGGGAGCCAAAATATTGTGCGCAACAATGTGCGAATTAATTTTAATTCTCAGAATGGATGTAAGGAGCTTGTAAAGCGTCGGCAAGCATGTGATGGGTCTATAGTTCTTCGGTTCCGTGGTACTACCGGACTTGTGGAGCAGGAAGGTGACACCGGTTGTCATAAATGTTGGCAAGGAACCGACCTCGAGGGCTTCTTGGAATTGCGTCGCTAAGCAGTCGTGTGAGCATCTAATCCACTTTATCCAAAAGTTATGCAACCCGTCCGGTCCAGGACTTTTCCAGTTCTGAGCCGTACGGATCGCACAACTAACGTCTTCGGGGCTAATGGTCACAGGCCCCATGGATTCGATAGATTCACACACACGCTCAACGACGCTAATCCAATCACCCTCAGTGTGTTCGACTGGTACCGACCAGATACTACGCCAAAAGTTATTTATGGTAGTAGCATCCGGACACTGCTCGTCGCTCACACATTGGTCGGTTACTTCCCAACTCCGGTACACCTTCCTTTGGTCATTTTGAAAGAGGCGATTTTGACAATATCGATCAACACGCGCTCTATAGCGACGAATACGGCTTGCCAGCGAATAAACTTTCTGCTTCGGAAAGTCAATGCGCTCCGTGACACAAGCTATGTAGTCCCGGGGTCTAATCCCGGTCCCAGCAAAGGCCTGGTTCACGAAACGCATGACTCGTGGACGATGGTTGCCCCCTCTGAAGCATATTAATTTTGCAATAAGAGTCCTAAACGAGTTGATACGACACTCGATTCTTTTTTGCCACGCGGGGACAGCGGGGTGTCGGTCAGTGTCCGGAAACTTAACACGAGCGATGCGACACGCCGCTATGGCAGCGCAGTACAAAATCGAGTGTGTATCAACTAATGTTTCGCTAGTCCGTATATAGGGGACTAGCAAAACGTTTAGGGCTCCCATTAATGCCAGATTGCGTTTATTCGTTGGCAAGCGTGGTAGTCTCGGCCTAGAGTCGGTGGAACGATATTGCAAAATTGCGTCTTCCAAAGCCCTCCTCAATTGCTCATTAGCCTGGGTACTTACGTTCGTATTCATACAATCATCTACGTCCAGTGCGGGATCCGTCAGGGCAGTCGTCGAAACCGAGCCTGTCGGCCCCTGCGTCAACAACGTAACATGCGAGTCCTGCGCTAAAGTAAAGGTAGTATGAATAGGTAACGCCTCCAGACGCAGTCGATCAAGCGTAGAGTCATCCAACAACTTGAGCCGCTGGATGGCCCGCACCTGATCCGACAGTCGTTGTGCAGAGACGACGGCGGCTGGTTCAAGGGACTGAAACAGAGGCAGTATCCTATCACGGTACGCGGTCAAGTTAGTTCCTCCCTCTGTAACCCCGTAGTAGGCGCGCATGCAGTTCTCAATCATAGACTGTGTCCATCGCATGCGACGCGCTACACCACCGGTAACGAGGGCCGGGCGCGGAGCAGGTTGCCCCAAAGGCCCCAAGCGTGCCGGCAGCGGTGGCCGTCCTTGTCGTCGCGCAGGTGGTGGTGGCGGCGGCGGCGGCGTAGGCCCGTCGTCATCACTCGACGAGCTGCCCTCCGTGGGAGTGACGAAGTCGTCCTCCGACGATGAGCTCGGAGATGACGCGACGGGCGGAGGTGGTGGGTGCGCGCTAGTAGATTCCACTAAACGTTTTTGGGATCTTGTTATCATTTTTATCACATTTGCTTGTGGTTTGTTGACAAAGATGACATTAATGTCAAATGCATAAAAATAGGTGTAGATAAAATATTATAAATTGTTGCTGGTTTTAGCACTATTTCTTTTTTGATTTGTTTGTGGCATTGTTTACTTAGTTATATTAGACTGTTTTTGCTGTCGTAAAGGGTGGAAAAAGCAAAATTGCAATATAAAAAGAAAATTTTTCAAAAAGACGTCTTGTTTGAGCGGTTTAAATTTTTTTTTTATACCTATATGTATGTGATAATAAAGATTAGTGTTTCCCAGTTTTGAGTTTGAAATACACTGCTGGACACGGGCCTTTCCACATGAACACAGCATACGGTGAGATTGGGACCTTATCCATCCTATTGGCCCAGTGCAATAGTGGTTAAAATTCTGAATAAGCCATCTAAAAGTTACAAGTAAGTAATAAACCCAAACCAAAAAGTAGCAAACGTTCGGAATCGACATGATAATAACGTTGAAATCGTTTTGAAAATAAATAAACCCATAAAGCAGAGTAGCAATACGGATACAACGAGCAAATCGGTTTGTGCAATAAAAATTGTTTTATTGGCCCAGTATTCATAATCGAATGGGTTTATTTGATTGAACGTTTAATCTTTCCCATGAATATGGTAACAGGCAAAGGATGCCTCAATACATAATACACGCACAAAACATTGAAAACCGATACGCTTTCAATGATTTCTATAATAATGAACGTTTGAATCCTTTCAGCATATTTTGTTTTCATCCACAATTGATTGGACTTGTTTAAGTATACCCACAGACCAGGTTATGTGGCCAGTGAGTTTACTTTATTCTTGTTTGTTTTTCAATTTGTTAAAATATCTTCGACATCTTTTACAGATTATTCAAGCAGCGGCCGATCGAGAGGTTTGTTATTTCTTGAAATGGCTAGTAAGGCCTACTGGCCTTGGCGGGAGCAAAAGCAATGACTGTATAGGTGGTATTGGCAGACGAATATTGAGTACCTAGGTGATGTTGAAGGTAGTGCAGTTGGTGGCCAAGGTCTTGCATTGATAGATAGATAGATAGATAGATAGATAGATAGATAAAAAGGTTTATAGCACCCACAAAAATACAGAAAACATAAAATAAGCATATTAAAACTAACGTGGGCAAAGGCGGTCTTATCGCTTAAAGCGATCTCTTACATTGTTGGCAGATCTTCAAACCAAATATTAACATACAAACGTACATATATAATCACGACTATTATCCCCGAAGGGTTAGTCAGAGACTAGGCAATGAGGACAGCAAAAGAAGTCCTATGCCATAGTCCACTTTTCACCAAAATAGCGACTGCACGTATGCTAGTGTGACAGGTGGTGAACCTATCGTCGTTCTATGCTGTTGGAAGTATGTGCTGTCTTAGTCCGTTAGTCGTCTTTTACGATACCCAAGGGAAAAGATGGAGTGGTAGATTATTTCACCGCTTCGCGACACGGTTATGGTAAGTTACCACCAAATGTTAAGCAAAACCTTATCGACGAAATTTCGTTTTTTTATTTATTTCCTTCACTTGAACACTCAGCTAACGCGGCGGGGGCCCCGGGTCAATTCCTAGGTACGGCAAAGTGTGTATTTGGATTTTTCGATTCATAGCCCGAGGTTGTGATCGCTTCTCGCATTTTTTTTTATTGGCAACGGGTAAGCGCTTGGCCTTCATCTCACCTGATGGTAAGGACGATAAGGCCGAAGGTGGAAGCGCGCTTCACCCGGAATCCTCAAGCACCGAGGAACTGGCTATCATATCTCAAACTGCCGGAACACAACAATGCTATAAACATCGTTGTTATGGCGCCAAACTTAGATAAGATGGTGGTAGCTAGCCAGGCGGACTTAACAGCCCTACCACCAACCAAACCGAGCACACAAAGATGTACCCCCTCTAGGAATCGAACCCGGGACCTCTGGGTCTGAAACCGGTGGCTTAGCCACTAGACCACAGAGGCGGTTAAAAATTAGGTTGTCAAAAAGTGGATCTTGACATTGCATTCGTGGCAAGAGCATGGGACTTTCATTGCTAACGTGGCGGTCCGAGGTGGCGGTAGTTAAATAATGTCAATGTCAAATATGACAGGTGACATCTGGCTGCGTTCAGCGTGAAGTCCGTCTCGCCAATTTTTATTTATCTATGGGTTTTTCTTTTATAAAAGGTAGGTACAATTTATTATGTTTATTATTGTTTACGCTTTGTTTTTATTATGTATAAATAGCTAGTGTTTTATTATATGCATCTTTAATATATATACTTATAAGTATCTAGGTTTATTTATTACATTTGGACATATTTTCTTATTTATTGATTGAGAACGTCACCTCGTACAGGCCCTGCCAGAATACCAGCGCCGTTGCGATGTGATTTTGACACACCGTAGCGACATAAGCTGAGGTAGGGTCCTAAGATAGGGTCCGGGTAGCTGAGATTGGCTCGTCACACTGTAGTGGTTTTTTTTAAAATTCTATTTTAAGTTAAGAATTTTTTTTGTAATTATCTGTATTCATATTTTTATTTTCTATTTTTATTTTTTTTGTGACAGTTAATAAATGTTTTCTTTCTTTCATTAGGCAAGCGTTGTGATTAAGCAAATAGCTATTAATTGTATCGATGACATGATTCCAATAATGGAGAGACCTTCGCCCTCCAGTGTTACAGAACACAGTCTGAACTTCTCTTTTTCCTATATGGTATTGGGGCTTCGTTTCCGATTAAGGGAAAAAAAATCCAATTTTCTACTGAGTGAAGTTATAGCGACTTTTTTATTTAATAACCAAGATCTCAACGTAACGATGTCATGGGATAAGGATCGTTACAAGCTTAGTATTCCCGAGGGAACTTGGGCACTTACGCGTAAAGGATGCGGGACGGATAGCATTGTAAGAGCTTTCGAGATTTGGGGTTTTAGTGGAACACACTAGGAATTATTGCAAATGGACGGCGGTGGTTGCCTTGCCAATATATATACATACTTATATATAATCACGACTATTATCCCCGAAGGGTTAGTCAGAGACTAGGCAATGAGAACAGCAAAACCAGTCCTTTTTCATAGTCCACTTTTCACCAAAATAGCGACAGCACATGTGCTGAGTTTGACAGGTGTGAGCCCATCCCCGCTCTATACTGTTGGATGTGTAGTCTTTAGTCCGTTAGTCGCCTTTAACGACACCGAAGGGAAGAAAGGGGGTGATAGTATTCTTTCACAGCTATGCGATACGGTCAACATTTTAACTTTTAAATATATATTTTTAATTTCCATTTTTTACCGCTGCTTCGCTTGTAAAGTCTCAAAGTGCCTCAAAATAATGTCTAAAGGCGGAATAATGTATAACAGCCGCTGTTATTATCAACGTTAAGCGTTACGTGACGCGAATGCTTAAGGATAATATACTTACATAAGTAGGTCCGGAAAGGCAAGGTTTGCTCTCAAATTGTTTTACGAAGTTAGAATAAGATGTCGTTCATCTGTTTTTATGAAAGCCATTTTGATAATATTTGATTTGTTGCATTAATAACATACATACATATAATCACGACTATTATCCCCGAAGGGTTAGTCAGAGACTAGGCAATGAGGACAGCAAAAGTAGTCCTCTACCATAGTCCACTTTTTACCAAATAGCGACTGCAGCACATGCGCTCCGCGTGACAGGTAGTAAACTTATCACCGCTCTATGCTGTTGAAAAGATGTGCAGTCTTTAGTCCGCTAGTCGCCTTTTACGACACCCAAGGGACGAGAGGGTGGTAACTAGTATTCTTTCACAGCTGCTACTTCTATAAGTTTGAAGATAACGAAACGTTGAAGAAATTGTGAGAAATAGTGAGAAATGGTGAGAAATGGTGGGTGGTTTTTGCAATGCCTGGTTGGTGAATATATAATCGTAAAGTGAAAAAAAATATAATAAAAGATATCTAGTGTTCCTCAGTGCTTCGGAAATAACGTAGTGCCGCGGTTGTTGTTGTTCGAATCAGAAGGCAGTTGTTAAATCCAACCAACTCGCGTTTTGTTAGAGTGGTGGGTTAGTCTCAAAAATATATCAAGATAGAAGAAAAGAGTTTAGCAATTTGTAGGGAGACCGAGCGTAACCTTTTGCATAGGTACATACTTTGACGTTGGCCTTGAACGTGACTCGACAGTTTGAATAGCATATTTTTGTATCGCTGGTCTTGAACGCACGCCAAGTCTGGCTCGTCAAATTAAAGCCGCAATGGAAAAATTGCGTTGGACAAAATCGCTCGCTACTGCTTTGATGAAAATATTAAAATAAATAGTTTTTTAATTAATATCAGATATTTTAGGAAAAATAGTAGTACATACCGATGAAAGGAAATACCTCGATTAACAGCTCCAACTTTATTGGTAGTGATTGAACAATTAATTATTGAACAACCAGTCCATTTTGTTTTTTAAAACCTGACGTCGCACGCAGATTACGTTCGGGAGCAGACTGAAGCTTGCGACGAGCAATGGAGCCGTCGAGGCGTCTTTTCGTCACGCGAGGTACCTACATACACTGTTTCCTTCTATCTTGATATATTTCTGTGGTTATAGTTAACCGTGTTGCATAGCGGTTAGTGATGGGTTTATACCCGGACGTTTTGGGCGCATTGAATAAATGCCCGATAAATGTCCGTATATGCCAAATAAATGTCCATTGACTGGGCAAAAACTATAAGGGTGTTACCAGACCAATCGATCGATCGTCGATCGACGGCATCGATCAACATCGATCGATGTCGATCGACTGGTCTGGTAGCTTTAATCGATCGACGGATACCGTTTGACTAACCAATCGATCGACGACGGTCGGTCGACCGACGTTGATCGATAGGTGTGGTAGCCTTAATCGATCGACGGATACTGTTCGTCTAACCCATCGATCGACGTTGATCGATTTACCCCGGCTATATTCCATCAGTTTCTTCCGAAACGCATGCAGAAGAGGACTCGTTGTTCTTGGCCAGTACGATGTTGCTCGTACTATTATAACGGAGACGCAAATGCAGAAGAATCTGATTGCGGCCGTTTTTTAAAGCCAAAGATCGCATAATTTATCCAAATGACATTTTAAGCAGCGGTTTTTTTTTGCGTAGCGATTGTCATGAATTTCGAGTTTGTTTTTTTATTAGACGACAGAAAACTAGCTCCATTCAAAAATATCTTGGGGGAGGAAGGGACGGGGATGGAGGGGGTACGGTAATGGTAACTTAGTAGAATATTTGTTTCTTTCCTAAAAATAACCTAACATAACCTCAAAATAAAAATATCTTAAAACTATGCATTTCCGCACTTTGGATCCCCCCTTCCCCTCCCCTCCCCTCTCGCCCCTCCCCCTCACTCTCCGCCTCCCCTCCCCTCCAGCCCCTCCCCCTCACTCTCCCCCTCCCCTCCCGCCTTTCCCCCTCACTCTCCCCATCCCCCTCTCCCCCTCCTTTCCCCTTCCCCCCTTTTTCGGTGTTGCTTAATCTTAAATTTATAAAAAAGTGAAGCGGCCGGCGCGTCTAATCAAACAGCTCGATCTGACACCCAATCCATTCTACCGGTCGATTGTCGATCGACATCGATCGATTGGTCTGGTAGAAACTATCGATCGACGTCGACTAATCCATTTTACCATCGATCGATGTCGTCGATCGACGATCGATCGATAGGTCTGGTAGACACTATCGATCGACGTCGACTAATCCATTCTACCATCGATCGATGCCGTCGATCGACGTTCGATCGATTGGTGTGGTAACACCCTAAGAGAACATTTATAATTTTTTTTCATTAAATAAGTGACATTTTATCATGCAGCATGAGTAAATACCTACATAAAATTAGATCATGACTATATTATTGACATATAAATTACTCAACTTCTCAAAATGAAAAATTTAATTAAGTTTAGTAATTCAGAACACATTTAACTACTTCTTCCTAGCGAATACGTTAGAATTTCGGGGGCAGGAGGGGGCGGGGTATACACGCGCCGTGCCGCCACGCCACGCGGTTCTTTTAGCACTCATGGATATACAAACACAGTGCAAAATTTCGTTTTTGGCATACAATTGGAGTTTGAAAAGTAGTCAAGGTGGCAGTATACCACTGTCAAACGTTACCAATGTAGATTCCGATATCGAAGATACTTTTAGTGATGATGATGATGATACACAATATAACTTTGATTCGGTTGATTTTGATTTGATTCGGACTACGTCCGATGATCCCCAACCATCAATATCTTCTTCGACCAATCGAGAATTAGAATTCGTTGATGTTGCTATTAACAACCTCAGTGATGATGATGATTGATGACTGAAGTTTCCTATATGGATATATGCTGGTATTATTATATTTTTTAAAGTTAAATTTATGCATACTAATTTGTAATATTAGCCTTGATTTCATTCATGTAAATGTGAAAATCCAAAAGTTGTAAGTACCTTTGTTGTTTAGTAAAAACCAAATATCTTAAAATAGTTAGAAAAAGGCGGTATATTGAGAAGTATTTATGATAGATAGAATTAGTTCTAATATTATATTTAAATATGTAGTTAAAATGTTGAACTGTAATTTAATGTGACTGTGATTAGAATTAGAATTCGTTGATGTTGCAAACAACAACCTCCGTAATGATAATAACTGATGTTTCCTATTATACTGATTTTTATTTATTTATTATTATTATAGCTTCTTAAGTTTAACTTCTTCTCTATCGATTTGCTTTTGGCAGAACGGTCTTGGTCACTTTAAGTCGTCAAGTTTGGTGGTTAAGGCGGACATAGCTCTCCTCACGATCTCCCGCCATCTCTCCCTGTTGGTAGACTGTCTGGCACAGTCTGATACACTGTCCCCTATTGCGGATTTGACTTGGTCAGTCCAGCGCATGGGTGACCTGCCACGTTATCTGGTTCCTTCCACTCTTCCTTGTACGACCAGCCGCTCCATGATATCGCCATCCCGCCGAGAGACATGGCAAAAGTACTGCGCCCGTTCTTTGCCACAGTTAAAAAATGATGTCCTGAATGGGTGGTAGGTTAAAAAATATTTGGACGTTTCAAAGTACTTATTAATTGAGTTTATTGAATAAATATATTTTGACTATTGACTATTGACTATTACTGCAGTATGTAATAATAATAATAATAAAAATTTATTTTCCAAAACACATAGTTACATACATTAAAAGTTTTATCAGGCCCCCACACTAGGCTGAGCCTGACCTGGGGGGGACAGGAAACGATTTCCAATATTATACTTTATTTGCGGCACACATACATTACAAAATTTTAAACTTTATTAAATTACATAAAGAAAACTAAAAATAAACTTAGTGACAGTTAGTGAACTAAAAATAAAAATCAAATAATGCTAGTAACTTGGCAGAGTTGGGCAATGAAACTGAGTTTAGGTCGGTATAATGTATTAGGTGTGTGATGTGTGTTGTTCATGTTAAAATTTATACTGTAATTTGCAAGAGGTTTTCTGCGTCTTGGTAAGACAGCTTTAAAAGCAGTTGGTATACTAAAGATTTTGTATCCCGGACAGAAGAAGATCTACAATCTAAGAGGTTTGATATTTTGTTGTATATATGAGGAAAAATAAAGACGCTAAATCGATGCGCAAAAGAGGTTTTTGTAGGTTGGATTGGCATTTTAAATACTCTTTTTTTGAGCATTTCCGCGTATTTAGTGGATGAGATTACTGATTTATGCACTGAAACCACAACTTTCAGTATAAACAACTTTCTCACGGTAAGTACGTCGGCCTCGTCATACAGAGCGGCAGTGGGGTAGCGGAAACTTTTAAAGAGAGCTACTTTTAAGACTGCTATTTGAGCTCTTTCTAGGACAATAAGTGAGCTCTGCGAGGCGCCTCCCCAGGCTAGGATGCAATAATTTATAATTGATTGGCATAAAGCCAAATATACCATTTTTAACGTTTTACCATCCGCTACCTCCCCAAGATTCTTCATGACGTGGATTAATTTTCTGACACGACCAGACATTACCGCAATGTGCTCTTTAAAATTAAGTTTCTCGTCGAGTACGACTCCCAAGTATTTCAGAGAGTCTATTCTTGTTATGTTATCGCAGTTACATGGGAGATTAGGGGTGTGATGGGTAGTGTCATGAAGTTGGATAGATTTTAGAAATTTTGGGGCTGAAGAGGCCGTCTTGTGGAAACAGAGAAATTTAGTTTTTGCAGTGTTGAGGGTGAGGAGGTTCCTATTTAACCACCGCAGAACTAATCCCATAGCGACGGCGACTCTTTGGTGAAGAAGATCCCAAGAAAAATCGTATAAAATTAGAGCTGTATCATCAGCGTTACACAAAATATCAACATTCTGTAGAGGTAGTGTTGCGATGTCGTTTATGTATAGTATAAATAAAGTAGGTCCTAATATGCTACCCTGTGGTATGCCACTGTACTACGGCCGACAGACGCTGTGTGATGCCGAGCTCCTGGAGTATGGCGTATACGTTGGCGCGGAACTCCGTCCACGATATCCCAAGCATTCTACGTCACCCAGATGGTGAATGTGACGACGCGGGTACCTGATGCTGATGACTATACGCCAAACTATCTCGATCTTTTACTGACGACGAACCCTAATATACACTCAGTATCGGTCTCAGCTCCCCTGGGAACGTCTGATTACCTGGAACTTCTTCCTTATCTGGAACGTCTCTCAGGTAAAACTATTTTAGTCTGTGGAGATTTTAATATTAATATTCTTACTAATACAACTGCATCATGTAAAATTTTAAGTCTTTTCAAGTCTCATAATTTGGTTAACTTATTTATGGAACCTACTAGAATAACTGCCACCACGGCTACCTGCTTAGATAATATATATACAGATTTTAGTCCAACTCAAAAAAGTATTATTAATAAACTAGATTCTGACCATTCTGGGCAAATGATAAGTATTAAAATAAATAATAAAAATGTAGTCAAGAAAAAAATTACTTTTGTGCCAGTAACAGTTAGTCGCTTGGAACATATGAGAGTAAACCTAACTAGTAACTTACCTTTTTTAGATAATGACTTAGAACCTAATTTGATGTATAACTCATTTTTTAATGCATTTCTTCGCGAATTTAATTCAATATTTACTTCCAAGGAGATTACTGTTACCAATAGCCCTGTCTTTGGCGACTGGGCAACCGTAGGTATTCATAAGAGTAGGCAAACTTTGTACATGTTATACTATGAAAGACAATTTAATAGCAGTGAACAGTTTAAAAAACATGTCAAATTATACTCGAAAATTTTCAAACGCGTTTGTCAAAGTAGCAAAATCTATATTTATTAAATCTAAAATTAGAAATAGTAGTAATAAAATCAAAGCCACCTGGACGGTTATCAATGAAGAGACTGGGAAGGGTAGAACAAAGGATTCAGAGTTTAAATTAAGTTTCAATGGTCATGTTACCAAGTCAGATTTTGAGGTGGCTGATGCTTTTGAAAAATTTTTTTCTGCTTTCCCTGTCACTTTAACTAGTGCTCTAGGCTCTTCCACCTCCGTTGCAGAATCATTACTTAAAGATAATGTGCCTGAATTTTATGACGGTTTTCATTTCCGTCATGTTAATGGGTCTGATCTAAAAGTCGCGTTTAAATCAATTAATATTAAGAAAACGGCTGATCTATGGGGTATTTCTGTGCACATTATAAAATCTTTATTTGACATTGTTGCTCTCGCTTTAATTGTGATATTTAATAGATGTATTGATTGTGGTGTGTTTCCTGACTTGATGAAATTGAGCAAAATTATTCCTTTGTATAAATCAGGTAGTACATTAGACCCCACAAACTTCAGACCAATATCGATACTACCTACATTAAGTAAAATTTTTGAAAAAATAATTCTCACTCAGTTACTTAAATACTTTAACGAAAATAATCTACTGCACACTAAACAATTCGGATTCACTCGCGGACGGTCAACATGTGATGCTGGGGTAAAATTACTAGAATGTATATTTGAGGCTTGGGAGGAGTCACGGGACGCCTATGGGGTGTTCTGTGACTTATCTAAAGCTTTTGATTGTGTGCAGCATGAAACTCTATTCAGAAAATTACACCACTATGGTATAAGAGGCACCGCTTTGGAACTTCTTACTTCTTATCTGGGTGATAGGGTTCAGAGAGTAGATGTTAATGGAAAGCGATCTCATGGATCAGCTGTGGCGATGGGGGTGCCTCAAGGCTCTATTTTGGGCCCTTTCCTGTTTCTCTTGTACGTTAATGATCTACCTCATCTTGTAAAAAATAATCATGAAATAGTATTGTTTGCAGATGACACTTCTTTAGTTTTTAAGGTAAATAGACAACAATCAGTATTTGACGATGTAAACAATGCTCTTTCAAAAATAGTAAACTGGTTTAGTGCTAATAACCTGCTTTTAAATAGTAGTAAAACCAAATATGTTAGATTTTTTACAAAAAATGTCAAACAGTTAAAAACCAGTGTGGTGATGGACAATGAGAGATTGGAATTGGTCAATAGGGTTGTCTTCCTTGGTTTAACATTAGACTCTAATTTACAATGGGGCCCACATGTAGAAACGTTATCAGGTAGACTCAGCTCAGCAGCTTACGCTGTGAGGAAAATACGTCAACTGACCGATGTTGACACTGCGCGGTTAGTTTATTTTAGCTATTTTCACAGCATTATGTCATATGGTTTATTGCTTTGGGGTAGTGCCGCGGATATAGATTCAATTTTTGTGCTCCAGAAACGAGCTATTCGTGCTATCTATATGATGAGTCCCAGGGAGACATTGAGAAATAAATTCAAGGTGATAAATATTATGACATTACAATCTCAATATATTTATGAAAATCTTATTTACGTTCATAAAAATCAAACTAAATTTAAGAAAAACAGTGATCTCCATCAATTAAATTTAATAAATCAAAACAAACTCGCTGTGCCCACTAGTAGGCTCCATAAAATCTCTAACTCGTTCCCAGGGCAATGTATACGCTTCTACAATAAACTTCCAAACGACGCGGTAAAATTATCCATGGGTAAATTTAAGAAATATATTAGAACTAGACTATGTCAAAGGGCTTATTATCTTATCTCAGATTACATAAATGATAAAAGTATTTGGAATTGAATTGCTCTTCTTATGTTATGTTGATGATTGTATTTAGATTAATAATAACAATATTATTAAACTAATTGGCAATTAAAAAGAGTCGGCCTTGAGTTTCTTGCCAGTTCTTCTCAAGAAGCCCTGTCGCCGGAACTGGAACTTAAATTCACTTTCACATTCAAGATATTGTGATGAAAGTGAATCTAAGCTCCGCAGATTTAGCATTTAATAATTTTCATTTGAGTAACTATGTACTTATATTTTATTTATATGACTATTCTAAGTGCTTTATGAAGTCTAAGGAATAAAGATATTTTGATTTGATTTGATTTGATTTGATCATTGTATGGTGAAATCCGTATGTGTCTGCTCTTCTCCCGATGTCAATTCTAGGGGCTCGAGGCGTGTCCGGCGTTAAGAGCCAGCTGATTAGGACGAGAAGGGGTACTTCTTTGCATCATACCCTTGGCGCCAAGTGTGTTTTTCTTCGAACGAACCTGGCTCCTACTTTCCGGGGTGTAGATGTACCAATTACCGACAACCTCGATCTCCTCGATGAAGTTGACTTCCAATCTTAACTTCGGCGACAACATCGAAATCAAGGCTCAAACAGCTGCCAAAAAGCTGAGTGTTCTAAATAGGTCAAGCGGTATTTCACGCCGGGACAGCTTCTAACTCTATATAAGACACAAGTCCGGTCGTGCATGGAGTATTGCTGCCACATTTGGGACGGCTCAAAAAATTATCAACGCGCTCGATTCGGTGGAACGCAGAGCCAGGGAACTTATAGGTGACGATAATCTTGTGAAAACTAAGCTTCACAGTCTCGCTCACGCGTGTGTGACGCTCAGTTGCTTGCTTGTCGGTATTTTACAGGTTGTACTTTGGAGAGTGTGCTGTTGAGCTACACGAGCTCATTCCACCGTCCCCTTTCTACTATCGGGAGTCCAGACGTACGGCGGGTTACCACTCTTACTTGGTTGATATTCCACTCACACGCACCAAGCGTATTCGTCTTCATTGATAATGCGTACATCCAAGGTATGGAGTTCCCTGCCGGCGCCTGTATTCCCGAGTGCATATAGCCCCAACATCTTAAAAGCCCGAGTAAATAGGCTGCTTCAGGGTAAGCACGTTTCATCGTCGGCCTCTTCTTTATTCTACGGATAAGAATATAGCCAAGAGCAACCCATCTATCATAAAAAAAACGTTGTACTTATGTTATGTAAAAACCAAAATATCTTGAAATACTTGAAATTTTCAGAAATATTAACGATAGTTAGATTTAGTTAATCATTATCCCCTAACGTGATGACGTCAGCGCGCGCGCAAGTCCTTCTTTGATTTGGGTATGACGCGGCGTAATTTGATACAGGTACTTGAGTAGTGTTAAGTGGTTTTTGTGGCCTTCCTTTTTTAAACACCACACATATTGTATATCGTTGGATTCCTAGAAAAATTATCTTCAATATTATGGCGGTTTCATTAAAAAATATTAAACAAATATTTAATTATATATATATTTTTTTATTTATATATTTTTTTTATATTTTTTATTATATTTAAAAATTAAACGCGATAAGGGTATCTTTTTCCTCTTTATATGTAACCTCTTACTACATAGTAATAATAATATATAAAAATGTTTACAACTTTTCATAGAAAAATGTAAAGAAAAACAACAATTTCCGCATCGAGTTATTTTTTATTTTTTTATTTTTATTTTTTAAAAATAGTTCTTTTCGAAGTAAGTCTGTTTTTATTGACGTTTATTCACACTAGACAGCTCGTGCAGCCAACCGATACAAGCCGCAGACACTAAAAACTGAAACCGAAGTATAAAACAGACTTGAAATACGGAGGCACTACGTGCCTATCATCAAATAAGCGATCAACATTTGTAGGCACGTCGTGGCTATCATCACGTTAGGGGTTATATATTTAAATTATTAAAAACTGTGATTTAATATGACTGAGATTATTTTATGACTTCGTTATTTGATTAAACTTACATATTGTTACAAAATATCAATATTTAGTTTTATTTTAAAGATATCCTTATTATAATATAATAAAATCGAAACTTAGGAGCTTTTTTTACAGAATAAAGTTGTTGTTTTGTTTTTGCCCAGTGATCGGGCATTTATTTGGGCGTAAACTAGTTTTTGCCCAATATGCCCGTTTCTGCCCTATACTGTTTTTGCCCTCGACCCATCACTAGTAGTGGTAAAAGAATACTAGGTACCACCCGGCATCCCTTTTCTTCCCTTGGGGGCAATGACCTTTTATAAATAGACTAGTCATACGTGAACGAATTGCATTTAAAAAATGGCGAAATTGTTTCTATGACGTAATACACGTCGAAAGGGAAAGAAAATAAATACAATCATGTCAAGCCTATTGTTAAAAAGAGATAAAACTATTTATGGTAGTCGACCAATTGGCAACAACGCATTCCCCTTTGCACTGCTATCTCGGCCGCCATTGTTTTCTCTCTTTCATTCTTACAGAAAACATAGTACACGCTTCTCGCTCACGCATGTCGAATTGGCAACAGCACAAATGTCATAGCTAAATGAAAATTTTCTATTTTACATTAATATTTACAATTCTTACAAATGAAATTAAACACTTTTCTTGTCTCTTACTGTTGGAGTATAGTTTTTGCAATTTCTGTATACACAGGAAGGCATTTTATCTAACAAACAACTTAGAAAACTTTAAAAAGGTACAAACGTAATGACGTGACACTGACTGACGTGTGACTGAGTGAAGTCCAGGCAATTACCTTGATTTGTCCTTGCCACTACGGAGGCCAGGCAACATATCTAAACATAAAATATCATTGCTTGGGGGTCGTAAAAGGCGACTAACGGACTAAATACTGCATTATTGTTACATCCACTGAGCACTGTCTGCGGTCGCTATTTAGTGAAAAGTGGACTATGGTAGAGTACCGCTTTTGCTGTCCTCATTGCCTAGTCTCTGACTAACCATTCAAGGATAATCGTGGTTATATATTTGTATGTTATATGCAAGCCTCCCCATGTGTTGTTGACGAGAGAAGTTCTGTCGAGCAGTGGGACATGGTGTGACGATGAAGAAGTCGTCTAAACCTCTGGACTCAACTCCGCAGAAGACGATGATGATGTCATAATGTTTAGTTTTAATCAGTCTAGATTTATTAGTGAAGTGGCACCCAAGAGGCTCCTAATAATAACTAATCGAGTGACTAAAATTTTAAATAAGACAGGCCCCGAGCAAAATTGTATTTTAGAAAAGGATCTACAATATGCTTTTCCAAGAGTCTCATCATCCCCGTAAGAGTTTAACCCCTTGAGCACCCTAAAACTAGACACAATTGAAAATCAATTATTTCGCGACCGCTGGCGGTCTTATGATCCTTGACCTATTACTAAATAAATTAATAAAAATAATAATAATAATATTAGATTTTTAGTGGGTATCCACGTAAGATCAGCTTCATGGGTTTATCCCATGACATTTTGCTGAGTGGAGGCCCTTTGGTATACCTCTATGTTTCATATTAAGTTTTATAAATTGTTAATTGTTCTGTGTTTTGTTATGTCTCATTTTTGTGCTAAATTGTATATTCTTTTTAAATTATACCAATAAACGTTTTTCTATTCTATTCTATTCTAATAAAAAAGTATCTTCTGTCACCGTATGTTTATTATATCTAAGTAAGTTCAAGTAGTTTATCTTATATTTATTGTGTAATGTTAATTTATTGTATAATTATTTACACCTATGTAAGTTGATTTGTGTAGTTTATTTGTTAGTTCAAAATTATGATTTTGTATTGCACTGCCTACAACTCTTTCTGCCTAGTCCTAAGTTTGACTGTTAGAGAATGCCATTGGGCATTAACAAAATGTACATTATTTTGTACATTTTGTTTTTCTTTGTGCAATAAAGATTAAAATAAATAAATAAAATTGGCCTGTGCCCAACAGTGGGATGTTTATAGGCTGATTAATGATGATAAAGCCGTTTAAAGTGTTTTATTTTAATATGTCATTGCTCTATACGTAATTCATCAAGTTCATTCATTTTTATGTGTACCAGAAACTCCCGTTTTCCCACTGGCTTTGTTAATTATGGAGGCACCGTAGCCAAGCCAGACACGTCTCGCCTTAATGTGGCGACTCCGTTTTATGTGGAACGAACTCCAGCCCGTTTTAGAAACGGATCCACAGACAATCAGCGGGAGTAGAAAGGCTTGTTCGTTTACGTTTTAATGTTCGCTACAGGAAAAAGGGCAGACGTAACGAGACCGTGCTTAGTGGGTCAGAAAGGTGGTGTTACAGTTTAGAGCTTTGACTTTAAAGTTGTGTCTTATGTATGTATTTTGTGGTAGGATGACCTGGCTGGCGTCTGTACATACATCCATACACACAAGAATAGTATCCACAAAAGGTTAGTCAGAGGCTAGGCAATGAAGACAGAAAAATCAGTCCACTGCCACAATCACATCGTGTTCAATATCTGTCTTGATGATTATTTAATTATTTATACTATGGCATAAAACCTCCTTGCCAAAGCTGGCTGTATTTGGAGCGCATCTTTTTTTTCTGACGTGTCAGTTGGCGTCTTTCTTTTATTCTTCTGTCTAATTTCGTCTGCTGTTAAATCGTGTGTGACGTTCATCGCAAACTGTATAAAAACTGCTTCTAAAATTGTCGCGTGTGACGTTCACAGCAAAAATATATGACTTAAATCCTTTTCAACACTAAACCGAACCAAGAACTGCAGAACGAGCCTCAGATAGCGTCTCCTCAGAAAGCTGGGCGAGGTAAGTGTTTTTTGCCATATTTGGGTAGTTGCCAAGGCAGATTACAATACCGAAAGCGTTGTGTAATTTATGTAATAGTTTGATTCCAATACCTAAGTACCTTTGACTATATACGGTCTAGACGGAGCATCGCGGTACAAGCGCTTCTCCAAATCCACTCGGTTTTTGTATTGAATTTTTAAAGCGTGCGTGACAGCGGCGTATGACTGACACTAGCGCTAATGACCGCATTTTATAGCCGGGAGGAGCGCGTCAAGCCAATACTGGCCCGTAAATTTTTTGGACGTTTTTTTACGGCCGGGCTCTATCTAGACATGTATATAATCAAAGCTAAGTACATACAGTCCACTCTCTAATATTATTCCCGTGGTACTTTGCTGCCACACCACGTTTCACCAAATAAATTGCACATGACTGTACTAACTAGGTCGTGAGCCCATGGCCGCTCCATGCTGTTGGATGTATGTGCAGCTTTTACTCTGTTAGTCGCCTTTTACGACACATAAAGCAGGGGGGTGTCACTCCGTAGTTTAGATACGATACTCCCAGGCAGGCGTGGCAGGCGTATGGCACTAAAGGTTGCCGCTCGGCTCGTACGTTTCACGTCGCGCGTCGTCGCTTAAATCGTAATCGTACCTAAATATATCAACCCTACGCTCCTGACGTCAAATCGATATCGAGTCAGCATTGCTTAACGGAATATGCACGCTCCGGTCACACAATATGTTTCAATTTCGCGTGAAAGTCGTTAGAGAGTGAACCTTCTGTACGGTAGTACTATTAGTTATTCTGTGACCAAAGTAAGAGAGGGGCTGGTAGTAAGTACAGTCAAGGAATTTAATTTCCAACCCACCTAAGGTTCAAATTCGTATAGCAAATTGTCACCTTATGAGCTACCTAGAGCACGTTACTTTGACATATCGCATGCATTGTTTTATGTTAGTAACTAGCAATGTTATTTTATGTTTCATTGGTAACTAGGGTGAACTGAGTCGAGGATGGCGAACTGTGTCTCTACTCACATTTATCCGACGTGTTATCTCATGAATCCCTATTCCTTTTTGGTGTAACTGCACTATTTGAACTCTTAATAGTTCACGGTTAGCGGCAAGCATTTTATTTTCAAATTAATGTAAAAATTATTTTTGAATTTCCTTGATTGACACTGACACAGTCATTTTCGTAATTTGAAAAGCAAATGATAACTTTTCGCAAAGAGGTTATCTGTAATGTGAAGTGACAAATAAGACGTATTGACTTTTCAATACTATCACTGAAATAGAATTTTCGACCTAAATGCATTGCGAATGTCTAACGACATTTCAACGAAATGGGTAGGGAATTAAATTCCTTAACTGTACCTATTCTTTGTGAGCCACTACCGTACGGCACTGTGTTTAGTTTTTATAGCCAAATTGGTACAGCAGACTGCATTGGCACCCAAAAGGTTCCTAATAATAATCGGTCCTTCTGCATGTGTACTTTCAAGGTACAAAGATCTCTATTTATGGAGTTTAAAACTAGTGGATTTGTGGGAGGGGCGTCGGAAGTATTACGGATGGTTGCCCCCCTCGGAATGTTGGTCGCTAAGGCAAGGCTTTTGAGCTATTTGGTCATACTTACGGTAGATTTAAATGATGGAACAAAGTAACATGCTTTGCCTGAGACTTGTTTAAGCAACAACAGGCTCAACGGCTGGACCAATTTAGAAGTAGGGCGGAAAAAGACTGCCATTGAAATAGTAAAGCCAAATTGTTGGTATTTGATATTGACGACAGTTCAGTTTCAGGTTGAGTCAATTTCCAAAAAAAACTTTATAACTGTTACGTGTTATAAAGTGCTTCGAATTTTTAAGGCAAATTATTTCATTCATTTGGGGCATTCTCCCTTCCTCTGACAAAAATGTAATCAGCGCACGGTATTCCAATTTATTCGTACATATTGAAATTTTATTTTTTTATTTTGACGGTTTAAAATTTTGGCTTCCATATTGATTTCTTGAGAAACGATATCGGTTTTTGCGTTGGTTGAATGCTCTAAGGTTTTCGCAAGTTTAATAGCGTCCACTAACCTCCTTAGTCCGTGGCCATAGAGAGACTGAGGTGTTGATCGTCTGAAATTAATTTTACTTGCTACCGTTAACTATTTTATTGAGGAAGTAGAGTGTAAGGAAAAGGTTGCTTAGAAGGTCCGGGTCGTATTTAAATTATCTTAATAAGTAAATAAATGTGCAAACCTCACAAAGGCATAAACAGAAAAAAACCTTTAATAGGATCTCTAATTGTTTGCCACGCACCCATACATTATCCCCTGACGAATTTCCGAAAATATTTTTTTCTTACAAACTTTACAAAACCTAAAATATTTAACCAAATTGGTGGTATAATTCTGAAGTCATGCGCGAACACACATTCGGGCAATCCATTTTTACTATAATATATAGATTTGTTACAACAAACGTGTTGTTATTTAAAACGCAGACTTATCCAGCCAGTTTGCATACATTATAAACCTTCCTGGTACAGAGATCGCAAATAATTTGCTAAAGGGAGAGCATGGATGGAGCTTTGTGTGTAATGAAGTCCCCTAATGTTTACCATTGTACAGTACACTTTGTCGGGGGCTTGTATAATTACACAGGATTTCGCACACTTAATCATTTAAAGAGACAGAATGCCTCTAAACAAGCTGTATGTATAAATGACAATATAATATAGTGTATAGACAAGACTCATGTATAAACGGCAATAATAATGTGTAGGAGGAGAAAGAGCTGTGTACTATGTGGGGTCATTATAAGAATACTACTGACCCGTCTCTTCCCTTGGTCGTCGTAAAAGGCGACAAACGGACTGAAGACTACTCATACATCCAGCAGCATAGAGCTGCGATGGGCTTACAACCTGTCACGCTGAGCACATGTGCAGTCGCTATTTGGTGAAAAGTGCACTATGGCAGAAGACTGCTTTTGCGGTCCTCATTGGCTAGTCTCTGACTAACCCTTTGGTGATGCTATGTAAACTCAGCGTTGATAGTCAGCCGCCTGCCGCGTCGCTACCACATCCCCAATATTTGTCAATACAAAACAAATATTGGCCGGCGAACGGCGGCCGGTGCGTTGGTGAGCTAGCCACGCTGTGTATCAGCATGGAGACATGGTGTCGGCGCGGCACCAGCTCCGTCTACATGAGAGCTAGGGTACATGGCAGGTGTATGTTTAAACTTATTATAAATAGGTACAGTGTTTATTAGACCAAAATTATAGAATTGTCTTTGGCGTCGACGGGGGGGGCCTGTGTAGTATTTCCCCCCCCTAGAAACTAAAAAAATTCGTAATGAACTGTTAAAGATCACAAAAAAATAATGTTGCCCTACTCTGAAACCTTACGCACGCCTCTATGTACAGTGAAGGAGTTTATACTATGGAACTTTGCACCGTTCTCATTACAATCGAAAGTTCCGTTCCGTTTTTTTAATGTTAACGAACGCAGGGTTATTAAGTAGGTAAGTCTATGAGGTCTATGGTAATGTAGAAAATCTGTTTCGCACTTAAAGTAGGTATTTAGCAACGATACACACAGCTAACACAATGAAAGAGCGGCCGGGAATCGTCTGCTGGCTGACATCTGTCTACGATGCTTAACTCTTTTCTTCACAGTGGTTACTATAGTTAGCCACCACTTTCATTGCTGATATTTACTTATAGCGCCATCTTTCGAATGCGCTTTGTAACTATAATGACAAGACTGCGCTTTGTAACAATAATTGAAATTTTGGATTGCTGGGAGGTGAATTATGTAGCATAATAAGTAAATTCATGAACTAAGTGAAATATTTCATGAAAATCGTTTTAGTTTGGCAAAATTACACACCTAATCAAAGTGGTTAGTGGTGGTAACCATCGTTCAACAAGGGTGTAATTTTTTGTACTTTTTGGAGTTTATTTTTTACAGGAATGTTTTCTTTTTTATTAGGTAAAATGGCTTCAAAAAGACTATCCGAACGCGAAATTAAAAACACCTTACCTGAATATGTCGACATACACTCCGATGAAGACAGCTTTGTGGGTGGTGATGGCTCGGACATGGAAGATCAGCCCGCCAACGTCGAGGAGCTGGAAGCGGCTACTGAAATTCGTATAGGTGACGATTTCCAAGCATTTGACAGTGACGATGACGTCCCCTTATCCAACTTGGCACAATCACAACCACCATTGATAGCACCAGCGGAAATTCAGTACCTAAATGGAAAAAATCCTATTCTATTTTGTCTCCTCAAGATTACATTGTCTCTAAAAGTATACCTATTGAAATTGAAATTTTTTCCGCTCGTATAGAACTGACGCCACTGAACATTTTTCAGTTATTCTGGACCAAAGAATTAGTTGAATACATAACGTTTCATACTAACTTATATGCTGAACAGAAAGAAAGTTCATACAAACCAGTTACAATATAGGAAATGTCAATCTTTATTGCTCTAAATTTGGTTATGGGAATAAAGAAAAGTCCCAGTTACAGAGATTACTGGTTTCATCATCCAAATAATAATACAAAAATAACTAGAAGGGAAAGAAATGGAGATGCAGTTGAAATAACTTGTCCAATAGCTGTAAAAGATTATAACCAAGACAAATTTGACCAGTTGAAAGGCAGTTATGCCATTGATCGAATATCTAAGAAATGGTGGTACCGCTTATTCTTTCATTTTTTGGACTGTTCTATGGTAAATGCTGACCTCCTTTACAAGTCTGCAAGAGGACCCCAACAACTGTTTGGACAAATTGTGCCTAAAGGAGTTTAGGCGTCTCGTTTATCAAGATATGCTTTCTGCATATGTAAGCCGTAAGAAGGCTTTGATGCGGACTTCTAATAATAGTTCACCAGAATCGCCAAGATTTTCTTCTATCAAGAAACATAAACCGGAAGTTCCACCATCTGTACGATTAGCAATCGCCAACCATTTACCTATCAGGGGTAGGTACTTCAAGGCGCTGCAGTAGATGTAGCACGAAAATTCATCCTGTACGCACTATGTGGAGCTGCAAAATATGCAAAGTCCCTTTATGTTATCGAGAGAGAAAATCTTTTTTTCGAAGAACATCACACTCATAAATAAATAGTTGTTTTTGAATTACTTCGTCATTAAATATTTTATACTAAATTGTGACCTTTTGTTCACAGTGACCACCTATAGTAACCACCTCATAACTGACCCCCTATAAACTAGAATTTAAAAAATACAACAAAAATGTTTTTATATGACCCCAAATATTAAAAAAAAAAATTTCGAAGTATTTTTATGCATAATAAAATTCTGTGCCGCAAAGAGTTAACACACTAATATTATAAATGCGAAAGTTTGTGAGTGTGTATGTTTGTTACTTCTTCACGTAAAAACTACTGAATGGATTTGGATGAAATTCGGCAAACAGATAGTTTATAACCTGGATTAACACATAGAATACTTTTTATCCCGATGTTCCCACGGGAACTGGAACCACGCGGGTGGATGGATGTTCGTTACTCTTTCACGTAAAAACTACTGAATGGATTTGGATGAAATTCGGCATACAGATAGTTTATAACCTGGATTAACACATAGGATACTTTTTATCCCGATATTCCCACGGAAACGGGAACCACGCGGGTGAAACCGCGAGCGGCCGCTGGTTGACATATAAAACGTCAGACAAGCGTCACTTTTTCATTTTGCCATTTTCGAGTAGAAATCAATGTTGGTTTTTAATTTATATAAATACGGAGGTCTTTAAATTAATAATACGGTCATAAATATGTTGATAATAATGTATTCTTCAAGTATTTATACATTGGCGTCAAGTTAAAAGACTTAGAATTTAGTACTAAGCCCCATAGTTAAAAACATTATGTCTTTTAATTTAATAATAATGTACACCTATAGTACACATAGTATAGTATTATGGTACTTGATGCCTACAATAACTGAAAACGGTTTGCAATCCAAATGTCACAATCATAATAAATAATGTCCAAAAACTAACTTTGTCCAAAAACAAAATTGTACCAAAATTTGAATGTCCAAAAATAAAAACACCGTTGTAGTAGGCCGGCCGGGAATTGAAACCGGGACCTCGGAGATGGCGACGCCAAAACCGGCCGGCGGCGTGCTAAACCGCTCGGCAATGGAGGAGAGGTTACCTGTTTTATATTAGGGACAAAGCCAGACCACATTTGCGTCCCCGTTCCACGTTAAAATATTCGCGAAAGACCCTAAGTGCGTAAACGGCCCTATTAATTAAAAGCTGTAAGGTCATTGTGGCTAAGTAACGTAAGCAACGATGAATAAGGAAACAAGGGATGGTGTTAGGGTTAAGAGGAAACACTACGTCGAAGTCGCATGCAAATTTATCATACAAAACACAGAATAACGACGTTTCGTAGTCCCCTGTTTTCTCCTTCAGAACTGGACCATTTTTTATTACTTTTTCAGCATCGGTTAAAAAAATAGATTTTCTATGTTTTATTTTTTTGCAACCAGCCACTTAATGTTTCTGAAGACGCCTTAAAACGGAGTGATTTTGCTAAATTTTGAAAGCTTCTGGTTAATGACTTAATGCTAAAAATCAAACATACAGACATAGAAAATCTCTTTCTTTAACTGATGCTGAAAAAGTAATAAAAATTGGTCCAGTTCTTAAGGAGGAAACAGGAGACTACAAAACGTCGTTTTTCTGTGTTTTGTATGAGAATTTTGCATGCCACGTCGACGTAGTGTTTTCTCTTAAGTGAAGCAAAGGATGTGTGCCAGGATCAAAGCAAATGAAAGTCTGTGGTCTCTGCCTACACCTAATGGAAAGCGGACGTGATGTATGTATGTATTTATAATAATTATAGTGTATCAGGGATTATTTCCTTAACAGTGAGTGCGGGATGCATTTGGATGTCGTGGCAGTTGATAGACACTTTACGCCGCTCTCCTTGGCAACAGAAAACTGGCGCAAACCAGTGGTGCTAAGCACTCTCGATCGCAAGGACATATGGAAGAGCAAGATGCTACACGGGCGCTACTATCGGGCTCTAACTGGGCCTGATGTAGATTTGCCTGCCTCGGTGTACTGGCTACGTTTCGGTGACCTCTTTGGGGAAACCGAAGGTTTTGTCTGTGCCATTGAAGATGAAGTTATCAAGACGAATAACTACCGGAAATATATTATGAAGGACGGTACGGTCGACATCTGTCGGGCATGCCGCCGTCCAGGAGAATCACTCCGACATATTATTTCCGGTTGTTCTCACCTACCGATGGCTTTTGTCTATCCCCGCTGCCGGTGGCAACCTTGGTTAATTTTTTATAATATTTTATAATGTAAATATGTTTTTATATAAAATATTCAAAAAAAATTTCTTAAGATATATGTTTGAATAAAGACGATAATAATAACAATAATTCTTTATTAAATAAACACTTTACTCAAACAATGCATGAATTTATCCCTTAAAAGGTTTTACCCCGTGCTAACAGATACAGGCTCCTCCTGAAAATACTTTTAGATCTAGTGTAATTTAATGTTATCACAATGGACATGAAAAAAAAAAGAAAAAGGTAAGGTAATATTATTTAAATTAAACTAAACAATACAATACAAAACAAAATATTACCTATAATTGACGTAATTATTTCTACTAATCCGCAAAACACCACAAAACCTCGAGTTGGTGTTTCACGAATATGGTTTTATGTGTCTAAAGGTACTAAACATGGTATTTTTTTTGTATGTGCTTATTACATATTAAGAGAATACTACCAACCCGTCCTTCTCTTACATACATCCCTAATAATCACAACCTTTAGCCCCGAAAGGTTAGTCAGACATCAGGCAATGAAGACCGCAGTCTTCTGCCATAGTCCACTTTTCACCAAATATCGACTGCACATGTGACTAGTGGCGAGCCCATCGCTGCTCTATTTTGTTCGATGTATGTGCAGTCTTTAGTCCGTTAGTCGCCTTTTACGACACCTAAGGGCAGAGAGGGGGTAGTAGTATTCTTTCACCGCTACGCGAAACGGTTTCCTCTCTTGGGTGTCGTAAAGGGCGACTAACACACTGAAGACCGAGCAAACATCCAACAGCATAAGGCGTTGATGCAGCACACCACCTCGGCGGAAGTGCGGTACCCCACCCCTCTTTTTTCTTGGGAAGTTTAGAAAAAATGTATACCTAAACTAACCTGAAAACGCTATTAAAATAAAATAATGAATTAAATAAAATTATGATTTTATAATTTTTAATATAATAATAATTTAAAAACCACTCACACCCGAAATCAATTTAGAAAAACAGTATTTCTCGGAATTGGCCCGACCAGGAATTGAACCCAGAAATTGGGACCTCAGAGATGGAGCGACGCCAGACCTGACGTGCTTACCACTCGACCAAGGAGGTCGTCAAATTTTATTTCGTATTTTTAGGGTATCATAATAACCTCTTGAATGTTTAAATAACAGTTAAAAGAATTAGTCCCCGTTAAATAAATGTTTTAAGGTGGAGTAGGCCGCCCACAGGAGTAGTATAATAAAATACTTACCAACTACCATTTTTTTTATAAAATAAGGAGGCAAACGAGCAGGCGGGTCACCTGATGGAGAGCAATCACCGCCGCCCATAGACACCCACAAAACCAGAGGCGTCGCAGATGCGTTGCCGACCTTTAACAAAGGAATAGGAATTGTGAGGGAGGGGGGGGGGAGGGGGGAAAGGGGCCTCCGGAACTCTCACTGACCGGACAACAACAGCATTAAGTGCCATTATTTCACGCCGGATATTACCTACTTGAACGAATGCAATCGTTCCGCGCCAGTTGGTGTTACATTGTTATGCTATTTCGAAGACCGAATGTACATATATGAATTATTTTAATTTCACGTAATTTGTAAACAGTTATTTAAACTTACTAAAATCTAAAATAAAAATATTTTTGTTTAATGAGACTTTATTAATAAGCACATTTGAATCGTCCAAAATTATATTTAGTCTACCAAAACGTACTTTATGGTACCTTAATGTTCAATTCAATTAACCTCTCATTATTCTAAACCAAAAATAGTCAACTTGATCCTCAAACGGCTTATAATTAGTGACGTGTTACGGACATTGAAATGTTTACAAATCAATCAAATAAATAATTACCGACTTCCAAATAGTAAGTAAGACACATTTAATTACCTGAAATGGTGAAAATAAAATCAATACCAAATCACATACATATATATTATAACCACGAATATTATCCCCGAAGGGTTAGTCAGAGACTAGGCAATGAGGACCGCGAAAGTAGTCCTCTGCCATAGTCCACTTTTCACCAAATAGCGACTGCACATGTGCTCAGCGTGGCAGGTGATAAGCCCATCACCACTCTATGCTGTTGGATGTATGTGCAGCATTTAGTCCGTTAGTCGCCTTTTACGACACCCAAGGGAAGAGAGGGTGGTAGTATTCTTTCACCGCTACGCGACATGGTTTATCATCATCATATGTATTACATCATAATTAAAGGCCTTTAATGTTTTTAAAACAGTACGTACTTAGGAACGGGGTTTTTTCAATAAAGTATACTACAGACGCCAGCGCAGTTCAAACTACCACAGAAGTTAAATTACGTCAATAAATTTGAACATTATGGTTGGGTTATAAAGATCAAGAGCGAACATAGCAGAGCTAATATCCGAGCCGAAATTATGAGAGGAAATAAATTCGTCCCGACTTCGTTGGGTAAGACATGTGAATAAAATGATAGAGGTTCGAGCGGCCAAAAGAGCTATTATTATCTGTGACAAGCGACTGGGCGTCGTCCAGTAGGCCCATCACACTGAGCACATGTGCAGTTGTAATATGGTGAAACGTGGACTGAGAGGACTGATTCTGCGGTCCTCATTGCCTAGCCCCTGACTTACCCTTTTTGGGATAAGGTTTATTTAGTTAGTTTTGTAGTATTGAATTCGGTTCGACGCGATTCTGTTTCGGCGTGCAGTGGTACTGGGGGTAGCGATGCGCGTTTATCTGGCACTGACCATGCTCGTTAGATTAGTTGTTAAGTCTTAACTACAAGTTAGTTAACTGTTTTTTTATTATTATTAGTATTGACGTCAATAAGTGCCTGTAAAGGTTTACATTGATTAGATAATTTGACTTTGACTTTGAATCTATATCTAAATGCAAATTAATTAATTCATCGGCTTACTGACGGCAAGTACATTTCCACGTGTTAAACAAAGATGGTGTTGTTGACAATTAAAGTTAATCGTGTCCCAATACGGGTCGGAACTCCATTAAAACACTTAAGGATTACAAGACGCCGGGCAAACAATGTAATATGCAACTAGTTTGGTACTATTCGGAATATCTACAGGGTGTTAGGCAAAAGATAACTATACATTCTGTCAAAAAAGTTTCGGGAACGGATGATTTGTAGATTCCAAATTCAATTTTTTGTTTTTTTTTGTATTTAGATTAATAATAATAATAATAAATAATAATAAATCTTTATTGAAATACTAATTTTACAATATTTTTCACACCTCCTGCTCAAAAAGACCGTCATTGTAGCGTTCTAGAGCGGGGCTAAAATAGCTTTTCTTGCCCTAGGGGAAAAAGTAATTTTTTTTAAAAATTTTGTCATGACAATGAGCCTACAAAAACGAAAAAGTATTTAGTCTTATGTAGAATAATCATGAATAAAGACTCAACTTATTACTGTTTACTTAGATCAACAACATTTTGAGATAGTTATTATTAAAGTTTATGGTAAAATTAGTAATCATTTGAATCCATGGACAACACAGACCACGCTTCAGCAAGAAAAAACTGCACAGTCTGCACATGTGCTTAGGTGGTGAGCCTTTAGCCCGTTAGTCGCTCTTACGACACCCAAGGGAAGAGAGGGGTTGGTAGTATTATTTTGATGAGCCCATCGCCGCTCTATGCTGTTGTATGTATGTGCAGTATTTAGTTCATTAGTCGCCTTTTACGACACCAAAGGGAAGAGAGGGGTTGGTAGTATTATTTTGATGAGCCCATTGCCGCTCTATGCTGTTGGATGTATGAGCAGTCTTTAGTCCATTAGTCGCCTTTTACAACAACCGAAGCGAAAAGAGATGTTGGTAGTATTATTTTGATGAGCCAATCGTCGCCCTATGCTGTTGGATGTATGTGCAGTCTTTAGTCCGTTAGTACCCTTTTACGACATCGAAGAAAAGTGAAGGGTTGGTATTATTATTTTCATGAGCCCATCGCCGCTCTAGGCTGTTGGATGTATGAGCAGTCTTTAGTCCATTAGTCGCCTTTTACAACAACCGAAGAGAAGAGAGATGTTGGTAGTATTATTTTGATGAGCCAATCGTCGCCCTATGCTGTTGGATGTATGTGCAGTATTTAGTCCGTTAGTCCCCTTTTACGACATCGAAGAAAAGTGAAGGGTTGGTATTATTATTTTGATGAGCCCATCGCCGCTCTATGCTGTTGGATGTATGTGCAGTCTTTAGTCCGTTAGTCTCCTTTTACGACATCCAAGGGAAGAAAGGGGTTGGTAGTATTATTTTGATGAGCCCATCGCCGCTCTATGCTGTAGGATGTATGTGCAGTCTTTAGTCCGTTAGTCGCCTTTGACGACACCCAAGGGAAGAGATGGAACGACTGCACATACCTACTAGCCAACAGCATGGAGCGGCGATGGGCTCATCAAAATATTACTACCAACCATTCTCTTCCCTTGCTGGGTGTCGTTAAAACAACTAACGGGTTAATTTTTAATAAAATAAACCAATTCATATTGTATTGGAT
Organism: Scoparia ambigualis; assembly: GCA_963921215.1. Classification (NCBI taxonomy): domain Eukaryota; kingdom Metazoa; phylum Arthropoda; class Insecta; order Lepidoptera; family Crambidae; genus Scoparia; species Scoparia ambigualis. The sequence goes on along the minus strand of OY992524.1, from coordinate 3,323,153 downwards.
TGTTTTATTTTCTCGCATTCGTAGTGAAAATCAGAGTCTAACACACGGCGCTAAAAACCCTTTAAAACTCGGTTTCTATTTACTCCCTCGCTGAAGCTCGGGAGTAAAACTACCTTGTATCTAATAGGTCATTTTAGCCCCTTGTATAACAATCTACTATTATCATAATGCTAAACATATATGTACTACTAGAGACAAAATATACATGTGTCTGGACTAGGATTTCCTGTTTTTCAGGCAAAGAGAAAGATTAACATAATTCTATGCAAAATACAAATAGATTCTTAGTTGCTTAATAAATTACGAAACAAAATCCATTAGACATAATACTTTGTTTTCATTAATTAATAATTTTACTGTGGTAAATCGACTTAATCACAAACACGTGCTTATGAGTGGTACAAAGCGTTCAAAAGCGGTCGAAATGGGATGGAAGATTTGCTTCGCTCTGGTAGGCCATTAACGTCTTCAACTGAAGTTAACATCGCAAAAGTGAAGGAAATGGTGATTGAAAATCCTCATTCAAGTTTAAGAGAGATAGCCGCTGAACATTCTATGTCTCACGAGGCGATCCATACCATTTTAAATAATCACTTGGGTATAAAACATGTTGCCGCTCGGCTAGTCCCAAAAGACCTGAATTTTCTCCAAAAACTCAATCGCAATAAGAGTCGCTAAGGACATGCTGGAACGAGTCAATTCCGACCCAACATTCATGCAAAGCATTGTTACTGGTAACGAGTCGTGGGTTTACAAGTTTGACATGCAAACTAGTCAACAAGCTTCGGAGTGGCGCCTTCCGACTGAACCGAAACCGAAAAAACCACGCCAAAGTCGATCAAAAGCCAAAGTCATGTTGTCTGTTTTCTTTGACTATCGCGGTGTTGTGCACTCGGAATTCTTGCCGGAAGGTCAAATGGTAAATAAAGAGTATTATTTGAGCGTTATGTGGCGTTGAACAGATCAAATTCGACAAAAAAGGCCTAATTTTTGGATAGATAATAACTACGATAATACGCCTTCGCACAAGGCCATCATTGTGAACGAATTTTTGACCTAAATCTCAACAAATACCATCGAGCACCGACCTTATTCACCAGATAAGGCTCCAGCCGACTTTTTTCTTCTTCCTAAACTCAAGTTACCAGACTGCAAAAGCAGTCCTTGACCATGCTCAACTTTTCAAAAAATAGTGACTGCACATGTACTCAGCGTGACAGGTGGTGAGCGTGAGCCCATCGCCAGTCTATGCTATTGGATAGACCGGCGATGGGCTCTGGAAGACTGCACATACGTGCAGTCTTTAGTCCGTTAGTCGCCTTTTACGACACCCAAGGGAAGAGAGGGGGTGCTAATATTTTTTTAAAGTGCCGCTACGCGCTATTAGATGCAAAAAACAACTATATTGTAAGAAAGCAACTCTAAAATTGCGTATTAAATAATCTGCTGTTCCATACAACCCCGCAAGTTCTATTAAACACAATGTACATAAGATCAATAATTAGCAATTTTAATTAATTTAATTAGAGCCTAGACTGCACATACATCCAACAGCATAGAGCGGTGATGTGCTCACCACCTGTCACGCTGATCACATGTGCAGTCGCTATTTGGTGAAAGTGGACTATGGTAGAGCACTGCTTTTGCGGTCCTCATTGCCTGGTCTCTGACTAAATTTTCGGGGATAATACCTAGTCGTGATTATATGAATGTATGTATGTATGTTATAACTAAAACACCCTGTAAACCAAGGTACGTACATAATGGAATCTCCAGCAGGATATTATTGTATTAGCAAACGTCCCCCGAGAAATCCGAACTATCTCGATATCGGCGAAATTTAATCAACGATGAAAATCATACAAAATTCATTGGTTCTGCTCGTCTGTTAGTCAATAACGGATTCCTCGTTGGATTGAAACTTTCTGTTGTCTGTTACAATTACTGTATTAATATCGATATTAAGTAGCTTAATATACCTACAACGTGTTATTTTAATGGCTCGAAACATCAGACAACCAATAACATATATTTTTATTACAAAGAATTATATTTTATAGGTATATTACCCGTGTCGTGTAGCAGTGAAAGAATACTAACTACCACCGTCTCTCTTGTGTGTTTTTTCTATGTTTATGTATACATATTTATCCGTTATTAAAATTTTAATTTAATTTAATTTATTTATTTTATTTTATTTTTTGCAGGTTAGTTTAGGCATACATTTTTTAAAATTTCCCAAGATAAAAGGGGGGGGTGGGGTTCCGCACTCTCACCCCTTTCCATTATTTTTAGTGAGGTGGTGCGCCGCATCATCGCCTTTATGCTGTTGGATGTTTGCTCAGTCTTCAGTGTGTTAGTCGCCTTTTACGACACCCAAAAGAAGAAACCGTATCGCGTTACGGTGAAAGAATACTACCACCCCCTCTCTTCCCTTGGGTGTCGTAACAGGCGACTGACAGCCTAAAGACTGCGCATACGTTCAACAGCATAGAGCGGCGATGGGCTCACCACCTGTCACGCTGAGCACATGTGCTGTCGTTTTTGGGGAAAAGTGGTAGAAGACTGCTTTTGCTGTCCTCATTGCCTAGCCTCTGACTAACCCTTCCGGGATAATAGTCTTGATTATATATATTTTCTACATTCGATTCATATTTTGATCAATTTCATTATCATAGTATGCGTACTAAAACTAAATATTTGAGTTAGAAGATACTTTTATAGACTCTTAGGGATTCCATATCTTTAGCCTTTGTTTTAGTTTATTCAGTTTAGTTCCATTGTTACATAACGAAATCTCCAGCTACTGCGCACACCCCGTATTAACTTGAACCAGCCTACATTTACTCGGCATTAGCTTACAAATTAGGCATGTTGGCGTGATAAAATTATGTGCAACGCACATTAACCTTAACGAACACGGACTAACACCACGTCTGTTTATTAACAAACGAATCACAATGCTCCGACGATAACGCCGCTGTGTTACGTAATGCATCTGACACGGGAACTAACGTCTTGCGACGCGAAAAGCGGATTTTAAGTTCATTGCGCGCTATACTACGACGGCAGACTTAGTCAACGGTAAAATACAGAAAGCATGGTACAGCAAATCGCACGATGCGTCGCATACCGCTAAGATCTAGTGGTAAAAGCGAAGGGAGCTGTGAAATTGTCAAATGTAGCGCTTAAGACGAAGGAGTTGAGTGCCCTTTTTGTTTGAGGTCGTATCCCTTGGCTCGGATGAAAGGGGAAGCAATTCAAATATAGCACTTTTGGCACAGGAATAAAGTGGTTGCGATTGAAGTTAGCAAGGAGGTTTTAGTTCGCTGCTACTTGTACAAACAGTTGAGGGCGACAATGTTTACCGTTTTGACACTTTGACGGCAATATCGTCTTTGTTGTTAGAGCAACTAACTTCATTCTGGTCTCCTCACATCATGATGGCAGAACACGAGTGGCTCGAATCACCAATTTATTTTTTTATTTAAATATTAAGGAGGTATCGAAACAAGTATGAATATTTTGTATTACAAGACATTTTAAGTAGCGTACTAAAAATTCTGAGCCCAAAATAATTTGTATAAAATAAATAAATTTTAGGAATTTTCTACTACTAGTTTGTTACTGAAATTTAAAAAACGTCGTAGAATAGAAATAATGAAATATTATTTTGAGTATGCATCAAAATTTTAAATTTTGAGGTAGGTTTATGCTAGCAGCTGTCGTCTGTATAATTTACGAATGCCTCAAGTACATGAGCCAGGGCGTTTCTTGCGAAGCGATAGAAATGAGCATGAACACAATCGCGCTCGTCATTTGAAACTAGAAGCAGAGATTGAGAGTGGAATTATCAGGGGCCCAAGTCTGCTAATTTACGAATGGCATAATTGAATCGCAATTGGATCGCATTGTAATTGTTTGACACATGTATTCATAAATGAGTAAGAGAATACCAAATGTGTCAAACAATTACGATGCGATCCAATTGCGATTCAATTATGCCATTCGTAAATTAGCAGACTTGGGCCCCTGGTTGTAGTTTAGCAATAAAAAATAAAAAATCATAAATCAAAAATTTTTAAACGGGTCTAATTACGTAAAATATTACTCGTAAGTATGTCAAATTCTAAAAAAATTGAGAACAAAAGAATCTTAAGTCAACCGGACTTAGTTAGAACCAGAGGTCCCGGGTTAGAGTCCCAGCGGGGGGTATTTATTTGTGTTGTTGGTTCAGTTGGTGGTAGGGCTTCTTTGAGTCCGCCTTGGTGACGACATTGCAACTTGTGTTACTTAGGGAGAAAAAAAGTAAGGCCTCCTGAGTTTCTTGCCAGCTTCTTCTCAGTCGTAGGCTCTCCCAAAATCCGAGCTGGTGGTAGATCAGGTAGGTAGGTAGTTGAGGTTGTTGATAAGATTTAACTAGTGGGTAACTTTTTTTCACGTCAAATATTTTTTGACGTCAATAAGTACCAGTAGTAGTTTGTCTAAGTAATAGTAAAGGTTTATTTTAAAATAAAGCATTACACTTTGACTTTTGACCGCGTAGCCAGCTCCCACCATCTTATTTAAAGTTTTCAGAATGTTTAGAGATAAGATATCCAGTTTCTTAGTGGGATTCCGGGTGAAGCACGCTTCCACCTTCGGCCTTATCGTCACTTACCATCAGAAGAGATGAAGAACGAGTACTTACCCGTACTTGACGGTTCGTGCTCCGACATGAAGCCCGTGAATGCTGGAGTCCCGCAGGGGTGTGTGTTGTCCCCTACTTTGTTTCTTCTGCATATCAATGACATGCTGCATAACAACAGCATTCATTGCTATGCGGATGACAGTACTGGGGATACGCTCTACACCGGGCGAGCTAATATTTCTCTGGAAAGCGTCATCGAGAGCCGGAATAAACTTGTGACTGACACCGAGAACATGTTAAGTCATGTCTCGGATTGGGGCCGACATAACCTAGTCCGCTTTAACCCCTCCAAAACACAAGTTTGCGCATTTACCGCGAAAAAACATCCCTTCGTCGTACCTCTGAACTTTGAGGGAGCTCCCCTTGATACCAATCCGATTATTGGAATCCTTGGCGTCGATATTTCGAGTGACGTTCAGTTTCGTGGTCATTTGGAAGGTAAAGCTAAATTAGCTTCGAAAAAGCTGGGTGTGCTTAATAGAGCGGGTCAGTATTTCACGCCGGCTCACCGTTTACAACTGTATAAAGCACAGGTCAGGCCGCATATGGAATACTGCTCCCATCTCTGGGCTGGACCCCAATACCAACTCCTTCCATTTGACCGCATTCAACGCAGAGCTGCTCGAATTGTCGGCGACGTGGTTATTTCAGGTCGGCTCGATCCACTGGCTCTTCGGAGAGACGTTGCGTCTCTCTGTATATTGTACCGTATATATCATGGGGAGTGTTCTGAGGAATTGTTCGGCTTGATCCCTGCCGCTAATTTCCTTCACCGCACTACACGCAATCGACTGTCATTCCATCCACATCACCTTGATGGATGGCGGTCTACTACTGTGCGTTTTTCAAGAAATTTCTTGCCTCGAACTACAGTGTTGTGGAACCAGCTCTCGGCGGCGGTATTTCCGTACCGTTACGACTTAGGGATCTTCAAGAAACGAGCCTATTCCTTCCTTAAAGGCCGGCAACGCGCCTGCGATTCCTCTGGTTTTGCGGGTGTCCATGGGCGGCGGTGATTACTTTCCATCAGGTGACCCGCATGCTCGTTTGCCTCCTGCTATAAAAAAAAAAACTTGATAAAAAAGTTACTATTCAAGCAGCTCGAAGGCTAAGGCGTTTGGTTTGCGATCTTGCCGTAACTTTTGCAATACCCGGTCCTAGATGGCTCACCAAATTAGAAACAACTTGAGCTCGCGCGTAAGTCAAAGTCAAAGTCAAATGCTTTATTCAATTTAGAACTTTACAGGTACTTATTGACGTCAAAAAATGTATATTAACAAAAGTTAACTAACAGTAGTCAAATCATAACTTAACTACCTACCTACCTAATCTACCTACTTAACTAATCTACCAACAGTTCGGATTTCAGGAGAGCCTTCAACTGAGAAGAAGCTTGCAAGAAACTCAGGAGGCCTTACTTTTTCTCCCTCTAAGTAACAAAAGTTATAACGTCGTCGTCGTAACCATGTCGCGTACCGGTGTAAGAATACTACCACCCCCTCTCTTCCCTTGGGTGTCGTAAAAGGCGACTAACGGACTAAACACTGCACATACATCAAAAGCATAGAGCAGCGATGGGCTCACCTGTCACGCTGAGCACATTGTGCAGTCGCTATTTGGTGAAATGTGGACTTTCGACAGATGACTGCTTTTGCTACCCTTATTGGCTTATATCTGACTAACTTTCGGGGATAATAGTCGTGTTTATATGTATGTATGTCAGTGCCGCTTTGTCGTTAGAAAAAAGTAGTTAAGACCTACCAACCCGTATTGGGCCAGCGTGGTGGGTTGTGGCCCAAGCCCTGTTCCCCATTGCAATATGCACAAATCAAATGTCAGAATAGGATTGGATGGTATACCTTTTCAGAGTATGCCAGCAAATATCCGTTACGTTACTATTCTATATCGAATATCTAACGCGCGCGATACCACGGATTATCGCGTTGCTTTTATTAACATTTTATTTCTCTATGCAATAAAGGATCATTAAAACACACTAGCTCAAAGGCTTCTGTATAAGCCTATGCAGTTTCATGTCCATATTCTTCTTCATGGCTAAAACATTACGTCCTGAGTGGGTAGGTTAGAACAAATGTTTAGGACAGTTCAAAGTGCTTATTTAAGTTTATTAAATAAATAAATTTAGACTTTTCATTTTTTGAACTCAAAAAATCAAATATTACCAATCTAAAGACCGTGTCGCGTGGCGGTGAAAGAATACTACCACCCCCTCTCTTCCCTTGGGTGACGTAAAAGGCGACTAACGGACTAAAGACTGCACATACATCCAACAGCATAGAGCGGCGATGGGCTCACTTCCTGTCACGCTGAGCACATGCGCAGTCGCTATTTGGTGAAACGCGTTCGATGGCAGAGGACTGCTTTGGCGGTCCTCATTACCTAGTCTCTGAGTTCTCTGACTAACCCTTAGGGGATAATAGTCGTGATTATAAGTAATAAATTATAAATGTATAAAGTAATCTTAACATAACTGAATACTGTAAAATATTTTCATTCAAATATCTAAAGAATTAAATTCTAAGATATTTGATAAGACATTGTTGCTATACCAAAAGTCAAAAGCGTTGAAACTTTCGTCATGTCTAACCAATACCTCGGTAACGGAGTGGCCAACGCAGCCGCCCGGATTGCGGAGGACGCGGGTTCGATTCCCGCCTGAGGTAGACATTTTATTAACGTTTATTTATCTTTGGGTTTCTCTTTTGTTGTGTATGTAAAAACTCGCACTTGTCTCTGTTCTGTGATAACAACGGATCGAGTTCACGTAGTAGGGCTGCCGTGAACTATTCAACACCGCGATCAAACAATTTGTACATTGCCGGCTCGGCGCTCGCGCGCTCGTTATTTACAATGGATATTCGATATTCTAGGCTCAATCATTAGATTTGCGAGGCTACATACATAAACTATGTGTAAGACTATTATCCCCGAAGGGTTAGTCAGAGACCCGGCAATAAGGACTGCAAAATGCAGTCCACTGCCACGTCCACGTTTCACCAAATGATAACTGCACATGTGCTCAGCATGTCAGGCGTTGAGTCATCGCCGCTCTATGCTGTTGGATGTGTAGACGTTGGTCCATTTGTCGCTTTTTACTATACTCAAGGGAAGAGATGGGCTGGTATTATTATATTGATGAGCCGCTGCAATAAACACTGCACATACATCCAACAGCAAAGAGCGGCGATGGGCTCACCACCTGTCACGCTGAGCACATGTGCAGTCGCTATTTGGTGAAAAGTGGACTATGGTAGAGGACTGCTTTTGCTGTCTTCATTGCTTAGTCTCTGTCTGACCCTTCGGGAATAACAGTTGTGATGTTTGCGAGTATGTAGGTATGTAACTATGACAATAAAAAATCAAAGGTGTATTAGAGAGAGAAAGCCTGACGTGTGCGATCATCTATTTAATTATTTATTTATTTATTGTTTAAGGACAATCAGTAACAGTTACAATAATACATGCAGATTTAAAAGGACACAAAACAAATAATCTAAAAGCACTGTTTTTAGATGCCACAGCGTGCGACTAAAAATAATAATTAAAATTAAAGTGACGGTACATCTGACAACACAAAAGCAAAACTAAACTAAAAATACCAAATCAAAGTAAAACTACAAAAACAAAAAGAATTCAGCTATGATATCCTAGCCACATAATGCTCGGACTACCTCAGACTTATAAGATCTGAGGCTGTCACTGAAGATATCGATGGAGTGACTCAACCTATTATAATTTTTCGAAAGACGAGCAACTGCTGAATTACATTTCAAATTCGTTCTAGAGACAGGCGGACAGAGTAAGCCAACTGGGCGCTGGGGGGGACAACGTGGAACTCTTAAGTTAAACAGCCCCAGAAAAGGTGGACAATCAATTACACCTCTGAGCACCTTGTACAAAAATGTTAAATCTAAGACCAGCCTCCGGTTCTCGAGACTGATCATATTGAAATGTCTGAGTTTGTCCTCATATGATGGCAACTTCCTTAGCATATTGGCAGAGTATGAAAGGTGCCTAAGAAACCGTTTTTGAAGGCGTTCAATGCGCAATTGGTGGACGGCGTATGAAGGTGACCATACTACCGCGCAATATTCAAGAGCGCTTCTAACATAAGCGTTGTAAATAGTTATTTTTGTAGCAGGATTTTTAAAGAACTTGCCATTCCGTATAACGAATCTAAGCATCCGTGATGCCTTAGACACAACATTATCAATATGTGGAATGAACGTAAGTTTACAATCAAATGTTATGCCTAGATCTCGCACCGTATCACATCTCTGTAGGGCCGTGCTGTTAATATGATAGTGAGTATTAACTTTGTTAATTTTACGCGTAAACTTGATGTGATGACACTTTTCACTATTGAGAGTCATACCATTGTTACTGCACCAGATTGATAGACTGTTAATATCTTTTTGCAATTTTGTGCTGTCTTCTATGTTATTAATTACTCTGCAAAATTTTAGGTCGTCGGCAAAAAGATAAATTTCACTATTTTTAAATACCGTGTTGATGTCATTAACAAAGAGATTAAAAAGCCAGGGTCCTAATATAGAGCCCTGTGGAACACATGCCCTGTGGATCTATGATCAAGGCTGATGAGGAATGATGATGATTGATCTCTCTCTCTCTCTTCGGTCGTTCCCTCATGTCTGAGGATCGTGATCATCACGGCAGCACTTTGGATTGGACGAACTGTCTCCATCGGGTCCGGTCTGCGACCATCCTCACCGCGGCTGGAAACGGGACGTTGGTGTTTCCTTCAGTTGGTCAGACCACGTGGTCGAGGACCGGCCTCGTGAACGTTTTCCTTTTACGTTTCCCACCACAATGAGCTTTTCCAAGCTACTGTCGCCACATCTGGCGATGTGGCCAAAATAGCCCAGTATGCGACGATGACATAAAGGTAGACAATCGGTCCTTAACGTTCAATGAGCGATATTCTGACAGCCCAAATTAAAAAATAAAAATTAGTTCAATAATACTCGATAGATGGCGTTTTATAAAAGCCGACCCGTTCCTACCTAAGGGCTGTAATAAATTCTACACTTTTGCATGTCTATCAAAAACATAAAAAAATAGTACTTACAAATTTTTTTCAGGATCTCCAGGACCTATTTCTATTTTGGAATGGAATAAATATTACGTAACCATACACGTGTTCTTCATGGACTCGCCTTTTACTAAGCGCCATACTAATCTATGCTAAGCGCCATCTATAAAGTCATTTACGAACCAATTTCTTTTTTTTTTGGAACTCGGAAAATCGCCCTTTGCGACAGAATTGAGATGTTAGTGCGTATGGCTGTCCACGGTATTCGCAGCATTATGATGATTGTTAGGGATGGTATAATGGATAATTGGTATGAGAGTAGAAAGTTTGGATAGATATTTGTTGTTATAGTGGATAGTTGATATGCATCATCGGACATGTTACAACAAAATAAGGTCGAATAAATGCTTGTAGAATAGAATGGAACGTAGTTAATTAACATAAGACAAAGATACGTTTTTAATATCTTTAAATAAGTATTTTTAACACCCAAAAGAGCAAATTTAAGTTTTTTGCGACGTATTGTAGATACTATACAGAATGTGTCGCGAATATAACACACTACTGAATAGAGTGGATGGTGGTGTGCCTGACATCCATGGTTCATCTCTAGACGCTTGAAAGTCTAGTCTTCGCAAAATTATGGAATGATTAATTTATTACTTGAATTTATTGTCATTATTGTATATTGAATGTTATGTTTTTGTATATCCCTATTTATTTCTGTTCCCTTTTAAATTAGCAATTATTAATGTTTAATTAGCAATTTTTATGTTTTAGTTTTAATTTTGAATTTTGAATTGGCAATTATTAATGTGAATGTTTTGTAATTACTTTAGAAATAATGTTTTATACTCAATTATTTTTGATCTTGATGTGCATGCTGTCTGCACATACTTTGGAAGTGCCGTCTACCTATGTTTGTACAAGCCGAACCTTACTATGTAAACGCTGTAATTCCGTTTTGTGTAGCTAATAAAATAAATAAATAAAATAACTGTGGCGGCGACGGAATTACAATACAGTAGCATTCGTTAAGTATCGGTACCCTTGTCTACCAAATTTACTATCGACAGCGACAAGGCGATAGCGTTTTAATAGAAAAGATTCAACGTAGAGCGATTGCCACCTGTCTACGAGGCCGATTACTTAGTTGTACAGCCAATCTCTAATCCGATACAATCAGTGAGCCACGGTTAACCTTTAATATAAGGGCAGGCCATTAAAGGCCGAACGTAAATGGTCACCGGGGGCCAATCGTGTAATCTGTATAAGTAATACTTTAGCCAGCCCTCAGAAATAACATGGTATTCCCATTGAGTTATTTGTAACTAGACGGTACCGATTGATGTATATACATTAGTAATTGTAACTAGAGACGTTACCAATAAGTTGTAACAGAGACGGTACCGATAAGTTGTAACTAGAGACGGTACCGATAAGTTGTAACAGAGACGGTACCAATAAGTTGTAACCAGAGACGGTACCGATAAGTTGTAACTAGAGACGTTACCAATAAGTTGTAACAGAGACGGTACCGATAAGTTGTAACTAGAGACGGTACCGATAAGTTGTAACAGAGACGGTACCAATAAGTTATAAGTTGTAACTAGAGACGTTACCAATAAGTTGTAACAGAGACGGTACCAATAAGTTATAAGTTGTAACTAGAGACAGTACCGATAAGTTGTAACTAGAGACGTTACCAATAAGTTGTAACAGAGACGGTACCAAAAAGTTATAACTAGACACGGTACCGATTGAGCCGTGTGGTATAGCGACATCTCTCTTCCCATGGGTGTCAAATACAACTAACGGACTAAAACTACACATACCTACATCCAACAGCATAGAGCAGCGATGAGCTCACCACCTATCACGCTGAGCACATGTGCAGTTGTAATTTGGTAAAACTTGGAGTATGGCAGGGGACTGCTTTTGCTGTCCTCATTGCCTAGTCTCTGACTAACCCTTCGGGAATAATAGAGACGGTACCACATAACAAGTTTTTGCGCTCTGAGTTGCGGCCCATGGGCTAGTCCCATGCGTCTCCAAATCTATTGTTCTCCAAAATTCAACTTCTATACATTCATTCTCCAAGAGCTCCAATGATTTTCATATTAAAGTAATAAATAAAACCACATTTAACAATTTCATTCCCTACAACTCCAAAACATTAAAAAAAATACAAAACAAACATTCTCTCCTGGGAATCAATGTATACAGATCAGAGGTTTCGAAGAAATATATTTGCATACGCTTTTAGAGCCCTTGGGAATGATTTTACAAAATAACATTAATGTATAATTTTACTCTTGGAGCGCTTGGGACCAAAATTTTGGAGCGGGCTGGAATAAGCCCTGCAAACGTTTCAGTGATTGTGGGTGAACCAAGCTATTGGACCTTGCAGCCTTGCAGTAAAAGAAGTTGCTTCGCGATGTCGTCTCTAGTTTTAATACCTCAACGGCTATTTTTGATGAAGTTCGATCAAATCAGTCAGAGTGTACCAAACCTTTTTGGACTTTGAATATTACAACTCCTTAACGCTTCGATAGATTTCTTCGTTTTCTGTATTAAAAAACCCTCCGATTTTATTAATAAAATACTCTGGTGGAGACGTTCTGGTGTAAGGTCAGATCAATAGTACCTACACTAAGCCGAAGAGCATATGCTAAAGTATGTTATGGGAGTAAATGAAGCAAAAAAATTAAATTCAAGTCAAACTCAACTCAAAATTTCTTTATTCTATCTTTTAGTGTGTCGCATTGAGGGGTTAAAGTCACTAGCGTCCATAGGTTTACCCTTGAAACCTCACACGTGATCCCTGGGTGGTGCTAAATGGGTGACACTGCCTGAGTGGTAAAGCCACGCTGCGTTGCAGCACGAATTGAGCTGGCTCCGCCCGGCGTAATACCACTCTCTCACGGAAAATCGGCGTGAAACAATATGACACTTTGCTGTTGTGTTTCATCCGGTAAGTAGTAAAAAAAGTACTTACAAGATGCCTAACTCTCTTGTTTTGGTCCTATTGTCACTCCATGGGCAGCGGTGGTTACTTTCCATCAGGTGACACGCCTGCCCGTTTGCCTACTTTTCACATTAAAAAAAGATACATATTACATAACATTATATTATAATCACAACTATTATTCCCGAAGGGTTAGTTAGAGACTAATAGGCATTGAAGACCACAAAAGCAGTTCTCTAAGAGTCCACTTTTCTCAGCGTGACATTTGGTAAGCCCATCGCCGCTCTATGCTGTTTGCTGGTTGTTTGTGCCGTCTTTGGTCCGTTAGTCGCCTTTTACGACACCCAAAGGAAGAGAGGGGGTGGTAGTATTGTTACACCGCTGCGCGACACGGTCATTAAAAAAGAAGTAGTTACCCAATCCGAATAGAAAGGAAGGTCCTACTAGTAGGGAGATGTTTTCCACTTACATTCTGTTTTACAATTTCTTAGTAAGAAAATAAAATTGAAACTAAAAATAGAGTTAATAAAATCCGTATAAATAAACGTCTAAAAATAATAAGAATCGTTTACGAACCTTCCGTTTATCACGTAAACACAACACCCGGAAATCAAAGCAATTTGGAGTAGCTGGCAGGGTCAGACGTGACATACTCGTATCTACAGTGAACACGATACGCCAGCAGGTCAACAAATCCAAAACTGAAAATTTCTTAATAGTCGATTTTAACCGCGTCGCGTAGCGGTGAAAGAATACTACCATCCCCTCTCTTCCCTTGACTAACAGACTAAAGATAGATAGATAGATAGATAAATTCTTTATTGCACATACATGTAGAACAATTTTACAATATAAAACTTAAATCTAGTATGAGCAAAGGCGGTCTTATCGCTGATAATATGATGATGATAAAGACTGCAAATACATCCAACAGCATAAAGCGGCGATGAGCTCACTACCTGTCATACTGAGCACATGTGCAGTCGCTATTTGGTGAAAATCGGACTATGGTGGAGGACTGCTTTTGCTGTCCTCATTGCCTAGTCTCTGACTAACCCTTCGGGGATAATAGTCGTGATTATTATGCCCGAAGTCGTCGTGTATGTATGTATGATATAATAATTTTGTTTATGTTTAAAGGAGGTAAACGAGCGCGCGGGTCACCTGATGGAAAGTAATCACCGCCGTCCATGGACACCCGCAAAACCAGAGGAGTTTTAGATGCGTTGCCGGACCTGAGAAGTAGTATCTACGAGTATAAGGAAGGAGTAGAAGTTGTGAGGAAGCGAGGGGGACAGATGGGGCTCCGGTACTCTCACTCACCGGATGAAACACAACAGCAACGAGTGCCATTGTTTCACTCCGACATTCCGTGAGAAGGTGGTATTACGCCATGCGAGCCGGCCCTATTCGTACTACAACACATCTTGTCTCTACCACTCACACAGTGTCACTCATTTAGCACCGCCTAGGGGTTACATGTAGGGTCTCAAGGGTAAACATACGGACGCGAGTGACTTTAACATCCACACACATTGATTCTTATACCCACACGATAAAGTTCAACATTTTTTAACAAAGGATAATGGACTAAAAACCCAGACCCCGGCGGAAGTATAATGTAATCTTAGATTTTTACTCAAAATGTGGCTAGGTGTTAGTGAAAAATTAAAATAACACGTTCTTAGAATTACTTTTTGAAGTAGTAAACAGTAAAATTATAATCTGCGAAAATTATGAAATATTGTTGAGGCTTTATTCTGTAAAATACACCCGATGGAAACACGATTTGATAAAGTTGGCTTGATAGAATAAATTCACAAAGTTACATATTTTTGTGTCATTTTATCTTCTTTTCCAGGTTTTATTCTTAAAATAAGTGATTTGATATTATGAGTCATTTACCAAAATGAAGCTCGTAAATAACTTGAGTTTTTATAACCGATGGTTTTTTGTTTATTACATCTATCAATTTTTTAAAATATAAAACGCGCTTATTCTCGCCGCTTCGCTGTTATACCCGTCCCTTACCGTTGTACCGTCGAGAGAACGAGAGAAAAGCGCTCGAAATACCTCCCCTTAAATAGGTACTGCATAGGAGTCGTCGAAATATTTTTTACAAAGTGTGTAATTTCTTTATGATCGGGTATATCGGACTAGCTTTCGCCTTCGTTTCAGTCAGCGGTGTAAATAAGGAGCGGGCCTTATCTTTCTACCTACCTACCTACCTAGTTTCATTCAAATCAGTTCTCAGTCATTGAGGCGTAAAAGCAGAAAAAACATCCCAACATTAAAATATCAAACCATCGTTATTTTCACATTTAGAATATTACTTAGGTGTGATGTTAGGTACCTATGTTACAAAAAAAAACAACTTTTTGTACTAATTATTGTGTCTTCTTTATTAGTGCTACTACTTTAATAATATTAGTGGTTGGTAATATTTATACTGTAGAAAAATATTTGGATTATATCCCCTAATTCTCACTGCTAAACACCCATTTTAGCAATTAATTGATCCTTTTACTGAAACATTAATAAAGCCCCTGTAAAATTTAGCAATTTTATACATTTTATGCAGTAATTAATTTTGCTCAACCAGTATTTTAAAGTAAATTTCTTTTGCACCGGGCCTGGGTTTAAATTTCTTACTACGTGTCCATTGTCCATTGACTTTTCGTGTCAATTTGACCTGCTGGTGAAGTACATCGTCCGGGCCAGCACACTGGAATCATCTCTATTTGTTGAACCGAGCCTACCCGACTTAGAGATATTTGACGATTTGGAAAAGCTGATCAAACAAATGCCGGACAGCCGAACTTCTATACAAAGTGGTGATGACACTACGACAGTAAATTAAAATAGTGGCTAAACTAGTTCATAGAAATAATTTCAAACTATCAAATTAATATTTTTTTTGAAAACACCCAGACCCGAGACAATTTAGAAAAACAATATTTTCTAAACTGACCCGACCGGGGATCGAACCCGGGACCTCAGAGATGGCGACACCATGAAAACCGGTGTACAAACCACTCGACCAAGGAGGTCGTTATATTATTATTCCAATAAGAAGATTTGATTAAACAAAATATTGTATTTTTTTTTTCAAACTGTCCCTGAAGGTACGATACGATATCAATTAAATCTAAAAATACTCCAGCTTATGTTAAAAAAAAATCAACAAAACTGTTGAGCGTTCAGTAAAAGCAAAATCCAATTGTGTCCACAGTAACGGGCGGCCATTTAAATCTGTTAAAAGTGATTGGCGACCAGTTGTGCGTGTAAATGCTTTTTCAGGCTGCGATTGAAATGCCTACAGACTTTTTGGTAATAGGTAATAATCATAAGCCCAACGACCCACTGCTGGGCACAGAACTTCCTACATGTATTACAGCACATTGGGAAATTCGTTTCGATCCCATATTAAACCTATATACTTCAGGTGGTATCTTGTATATTGTTTGAGGAAAATAATAAGAAAATGTGTAATCAACTGTGCATTTAACGACGACTTGAAAAACTGACGACTTAAAAATCTAACGACTTGAAAATTTATCGAGTTGCAAATCTGACGACTTAAAAATCTATCGAGTTGGAAATGAGCCACACAATCGTATACGATCTTGCCGGCTAAGTAACTTTCGCAATTACAGAAATCCACAACATACATAATAGGCTTTCTAGCATTGAAACTATGTCGCGCAGTCACAACTTGGAGCTACAGGCTGTTCCTGAGAGCCGATCTGAAACTGTTCTGATACTGTTCAAAAATCTTTGTAGCACTATTGGAATGACAATTGATGATAACCAAATAACTGCCTGCCGAAGGGTCGCAAAAATGGACATGAAATCTGACCGGCCTAGAAACATATTAGTGACTCTTGCTTCGCCGCGCCTGCGTGATTCTATACTATCTTTGTCTAGACGCTACAACAAGACTAAAGTTAAAAATCCGGCAGAGTTGCTAAATAGTGCTCACCTTGGTATCACAAACAAAAAAACAAGGATATTTGTAACAGAGCACATCTCTCCCCAAAATAAATTCCTTTATGCAGAAACAAAAAAGGTAGCCAAAGAGAAAAACTACACATTTGTATGGTTGAAATTTGACCGAATATTTGTGCGTAAGAATGAAGAATCAGGCTCTATTCATATTAAGAACATGGACTGCCTTAATAAATTGTAAACCTATTATTATCTTTTTAACGTGTTTATCTTTATCTTAAGTAATAAACTTTGGCCATTTTATTTTGCAATGTTACTAATTACAATAATGATTGTGTATTATCAGAATGTAAACAGAATTAGAAGTAAGTTAAATGATGTTTCACTAAATATTCTCAACTGCGATTATGACATAATATGTTTCACAGAGACTAACCTAACTTCAGGCGTGTACGATGCGGAATGTCTCGACTCTAGATATTTAGTTTACAGATGGGACCGTAATAGCACTAGTATTAAAAAAACGGAGGGAGGTGGAGTTGCAATTGCTATAAAAAAGAACATAACTTCACACCGCTTGTTTTACTGGGAGAGCAAAGTTGAGGATATTTGGCTTAGTATAAAACTGTATCGCAATAAGTCTTTCATTTTCTGTCTTTGCTATTTGCCACCCGATATAGAAATCCAAAAACTAAAATATTTTTATGCTAACTGTCAAAGAAGAATGTCTTGCATGAATGGTGATACAGAATTCTTAATTTTGGGTGACTTCAATACACCTAATATTCAATGGAAAAGTTCTCCTGACTATAGTCACATGTTACCTACTCCAGCGCATGACCGTAAATCTGAACTCCTATTAGAAACTATGTCTTTTGGTAATTTAAATCAAATTTACAATATTCCTAATAAAAATAATCGTTTCCTTGATCTTATTTTGAGTTATAAATCTCTAATAACTGTTTATGGAGCTACTACATTGAGTCGCGTTGACGGTCACCATCCACCACTGCTCATAGATATTGTGACTTCAGTTCCTTTGCCTAAGACTACAACCCAGAATTATACTAAAAGACCTAACTTTTATAAATGCAGTGTGGTTGGTGTCCGTCGTGATTTAAGTTCAGTTAATTGGGCAGAGTTTTTGTCGGATGCTGATATAAATGTTTCCACAAATAGATTTTATGAGAAATTAAACGAAATCATTCTAAAACATACACCAATGACAAGAACTATAACTAATCGATACCCTTGTTGGTTTAGTCCTGCTCTAATACGCTGCTTAAAAGAAAAACAAAAGTTCCATAGGCGATACACATACCTGCTTCGCGCTAGGTGTAGATCTCTTATGAATAAATGTTACAAATCCTATCTTGACTCTATAGAATCCTCTATAAATCATAACCCTTTTTTAGATATGTAAAGGGAAAGAAAGGATCTACATCCATGCCTCAAACAATGAAGTACGCTGGTGGCAGCTCGTCGAGTATAAACGAAATTTGCGAAATATTTTCTAATTACTTTGGCACAGTGTTTGAAAAGAAGGTAATTCATAATATATCAATTAAGGATAGCTTTTTGCAGACATGTTGCTTGTCAGACATTCAAATTAAATTGGAAACTATCAAGAATAAAATTAATTGCCTTGACAATGATAAAGGAGCCGGTCCCGATGGAATCCCGCCGCACTTTATAAAGAGTTGTTGTAATGAATTGAGTCTGCCTTTGCACTTGCTCTTTAATAAATCGCTTACAAGTGGCGTATTCCCCGCTTGCTGGAAGAAAGCCTTTATTATTCCAATTCACAAGTCTGGAGCAAAAGATGAATGTTCCAACTACAGGGCAATTAGCATATTGTCATGTTTTGCGAAACTTTTTGAATCTATTGTTTACACTTTCGTTTATTCTCATGTTAAACCTGTTATATCCCCCTCCCAACATGGATTTGTAGCAAATAGATCGACTATCAGTAATTGTTTGTGATTGAATGTCTAATGCCTAATCAATTAACTTCCGCCACTATGGATCGATCATTCGCCAACCTTATCTCTGCTGCATCACGTGAGCATCGAACCGACGCTGCTATTGGTAACACGCAACATTGTTCCCTACCCCTCTCTCCACGAACTCTGTAACATTAACGCAGAATATACGCCTTACGCTTTTCAACGGACACGCATCTTATTTATTTTTCCCAAAACCTAACGCTAAATCAGTAACATAAGCCACGATTAAAATTAAACCAAGTACCGTTGGTCGCAATACGGCACATGTGGCCCTTCTTCGCCGAATATCAAGATTCAGCATCCTGTGGAGCACGTGGTCGTGGCTGCTGCTACTGAAGTCAAGCATATTTTGGACTTAGATGACTACTTGGACTACTTGGAGGCTAAGCGCATATCGGAATCGAAGCTGGAAGAGCAATCCATCAATCATCATACGCAATCTGGTGGGGCCAATCATCCTTTCTTTTCCCAATCACCTCCTGGTTCTCTTTGTGACACCTGTGTCTAAACTGATTTCAGTGAGTAATACGCGAAGGAGTGTGTCGCGTAGCTCGAGATAGACGAATTGCCCAGCTTGTGACGCTGCTATCACTGCTGACGTGTTTTCGAGCATTCAAATTGTAAGTACTCCTTTTCTCACTGACCACCAAAATGTCTACCGAAAGTGAAAGTGTAAAATCTCGTGATAAATCTCCCGTTCTACTTAATGTTGATAGTGCAAATTCGAAATCTCGCGATAGATCTCCGGTTATTCAATGTTCAGATCCTATTTTAGTTCGCGACCTTGTCAAAAAACGTGGCATCGTTAAAGGCAGACTTACAAAATTTTCAAACTATCTACTTTCTTTAGAAGAAAATGAAAGCCTTATTTATTCCTCTCAGAATCGGATTGATTTGAAATTGCGCATTAAAGGGGCTGCTGGTTTATTTACCGAATTCAACGACATTCAAAGTAAAATTGATGAGTGTGTCATAGATTCCGATAGTGACATATCTGAACAGTTAAATAATAGAGAATCGTTTGAAAACTCCTACTATAGTACCTTAGCACGCGCGGAGCACATTCTAAGCAGTTTTGAGGTTAATGATAGTTCTGATGGTAAGCACTGCTGCAGCGAACAAGCGCAATCGGTTAAGCTTCCTATTATTTCCCTGCCAACCTTTGACGGTTCCTATGAGCACTGGCTTGAGTTCAGAGACACGTTTATATCTTTAGTACACAACTCTAAACGCATTAGTAATATACAAAAGTATCACTATTTAAAATCTTCACTAAAAGGCAACGCTGAGCTTGTTGTGAACTCTGTGGAATTCAGTTCCGATAATTACAATGTCGCCTGGGAATTATTGCTCAATAGGTACAACAATAATAGACTTTTAGTGCACAATCACGTTAAGGCCCTATTTTCGATTAATTCATTGTCTAGGGAGTCACCCGCACATATTAGAAAGCTTATAGACACTATATTAAAAAAAATTACGGGCTTTAAAAATCCTAGGTGAGCCCACTGACTCCTGGGACACTATTATTAATTATATCATAGTGTCTAAACTAGACAAGACAACTGAACGCGAATGGGAGACCTACAAGTGTACGTTGGTTCCGAGCGATAACAATTCCAAGCGCATAATTAAAGTAGATGAATTAATTGGTTTTTTAAAAAACAGGGCCGATATGCTAGAGACATTGCAGCTTTCTCACAATAAAGGGTTCACTCCGCAATCTGAGACGAAAAAACAGAACTCACATTCACATTACCCGTCTCACTGCAATGTGTCTACTCATAAGCCGCCCGCGCCCGACCGTCAGTCTCGCTTTAAAAATTCCTGCGTTAAATGCAACGGTAATCACCCACTATATTCATGTCAAAAGTTTATCGATGCTGATTTAGAAACAAAGTTAAAGTTAGTACGCGATAAAAAATTATGCGAGAATTGTCTACGCTCGGGTCACGCACTTGATAACTGTAAGTTTGGGCCTTGTAGGAAGTGTAACCGCAAACATAACTCATTGATTCATAATGATAACGCGGATAGTATGGTTGCACTTCATTCTAGTATCGCGACGGGGAGCACCGAGGTGAATGCAGACGCAGCGCCGCCACCGCTACAAGCTGGCGACCCCTCCTCCTTCGCTGTCGCGGACTCGCACCCGATTCAAGTAAACAAGGCACACATGCAAATTCGATGCGCTCGATCTATAGATACACACACCGTTCTGTTGTCAACAGCTATTATTGAAGTAGCCGATATTCACGGTGTTTATCACCAGGCGCGCGCGCTGCTTGACAATGGAAGTCAGCGGTGTTTTATTACGAAATCCTTTTGTAATTTAATTCAAATACCAATAGTACAGTCCACTTACGAAATTAGGGGTGTAGGTGATTCGGTGTTACAATGTTCGGAAACTTGTGACATTGAAATTAAATCACGCGTCGATCACTACACTACGCGCATTTCATGTTTTGTTTTGTCGCAAATTACGTCTACGTTGCCAGCATTGTGTCAATCAAGCGCGCAGTTCTGTATTCCAGACAACATAACGTTGGCAGATCCGCAATTTTTTGTTTCTGAAAATGTAGACATTTTAATAGGTGCTGATAAGTTCTGGGATCTGTTAGGTGAAGGAAAAATGCGTCTTCCTAACGGCCCTTACTTACAGAATACACGATTAGGGTGGATTATTTCCGGCCTCGTTAATAATACACGAAATATAAAGCGCATTCAGTGTAATTATAGCAGTTCTTTAGACTCTCAACTTCGCTTGTTCTGGGAGCTCGAAGAACTTCCTAAAGTCAGGGATACGCGGACTGAGGAAGAGCGTTCATGTGAGGATCACTTCCTTCGCACTACAAAGCGCAATAGTGAAGGAAGGTTTTGTGTTCGCATTCCGTTTAAACAGTCACCTGATAGTTTGGGCGAATCATATACGCAAGCCGAGCGCCGATTTTACGCATTAGAGAAACGTTTACAGCGCTCGCCTGATTATAAATTATTGTATTCGAATTTTATGCGCGAATACCTTGATTTAGGTCATATGAGTCCAGTGACCACTTACGAGCAACCCTGTTATTTCATGCCGCATCACGGCGTATTTAGGGAACATAGCTCCACAACCAAGCTTCGTGTGGTTTTTGATGCCAGCGCACCATCGACCTCAGGCAAGTCACTCAACGACTTACAATTAGTCGGTCCGCCTATACAGGGTGATTTAATTTCTATTCTTCTCCGCTTTAGACAGCATAAATTCGTTGCATGCGCGGACGTTTCTAAAATGTTTCGAAACTGTATAATAGCTGAAGACCAACGTAAGCTGCAAATGATTTTGTGGCGCGATGATCCGTCGCAACCGATAGGTCTATTTAAATTAAAAACCGTTACGTACGGAACCGCCTCTGCGCCATTTCTTAGTGTGAGATGTTTGAAGCAGTTAGGGATTGAGTCGACAGATCCCGAGGTTCAAAGGGCAATCAAAGAGGATTTCTATGTTGATGATCTTTTGACATCCGGTAATGATATATCTAAGTTATTAAAATTATGTGAAAACATTAAAAACACGCTTCAGTCGGGCGGTTTTCCACTTCGAAAATGGATATTCAACTTTCCATGTAATTTTGATGATTGTTTGTCGAACCATTCTAAAGAAATTAAATCTAACGAAAATATTAATGCCAAGACATTGGGCTTAGGTTGGAACAATTTAAATGATAATTTTTATTTTAATACGCAGTTTAAAAAAGACGATAAGCCAGTCACTAAACGGTCTATTCTATCAAATATTTCACAAATTTTTGATCCCCTTGGTCTGTTAAGCCCTACAATAATAATCGCAAAAATATTATTACAACAATTGTGGCTTCTTAAAATCGATTGGGATGAAGTGGTCCCGCTTAACGTCTTGCGAACGTGGAACCGGTTTGTTATTTCTTTGCAAGAGCTCACTACGCTTCGTGTTCCTCGCTATGCTATAGGTAGCCAACCTATATATATTGAACTGCATGTTTTTAGCGATGCGTCACAGAGCGCGTACGGCGCTTGCATTTATATTCGCACTATCAATCAAGACCAAACTATAACAGTAAGATTACTCTTTTCTAAAGCCAAGGTCGCGCCCATAAAACCTGTTAGCATACCAAGGCTCGAGCTGTGTGGTGCTTTGCTCGGTGCTAAGCTTTTAGATAAGGTTCGCAGATCATTAAATTGTACGTTCAATAATATTGTTTTATGGACTGACTCGACAATAGTATTGGGGTGGCTGCGCATGGCACCGAATAAATTAAAAGCGTTTGTTCAAAATAGGACGTCTGAAATTCATGAACTAACAAACGATGTTCTGTGGCGCCACGTTCGTAGCAAAGATAACCCAGCTGACCTGGCTTCACGCGGCTGTAGTTTGGACGAACTTTCCTCTTCTACTTTATGGTGGGAGGGTCCAGACTTTTTACGAAGTCCTGATTTCTCTCTAGACAATTATACTGGCCCGGATACTGACGAGGACCTTCCTGAGATCAGGCCGTCAATTTCTTCTTTCGTGGCTCATGATTCAGCGCTGTTTACGTTTAAACGTTTTTCGAAGTTTAGGCGTATGATACGTGCTGTAGCATTTGTACTACGTTTCGTACATAATGTTCGCAATAAAAATGACAGACGGATTGGCGTCATTAGTGTAGATGAGTTAGTTGCATCAGAAAAAACTTTGATTCGGTGGTCTCAGATCGAAAGTTTTCCTACCGAATATTATTTATTAATAAATGGTTCGCAAATTAAAGGTAAAAATAATTTAACTAAATTAAATGTATTTATGGACAATAAGAAAATATTACGTGTGGGTGGACGCTTAGAAAATTCAAACGAATTTAGTTATAATAAAATGCACCCTATTCTAATAAGTAGTAAACATTATTTTACGCTGTTGTTGTTTCGAGGAGAACACCTGCGACTTCTCCACGCTGGACCTCAGGCATTACTTTATAACTTACGTGAGACCTGGTGGCCACTTGGTGGCAGAAGTTTAGCTAGGAGTGTTGTTATCAGTTGTGTAACGTGTAAACGTATAAAGGGAAAGACATTGACACCCCCTATGGGTAACTTGCCTCAGGAAAGGATATCTCCTAGTTTTCCATTTATTCGATGCGGAGTAGATTACTGTGGACCAGTGCTCATACTAAACCGTAAAGGTAGGGGGGCTAGAACGTATAAAGCCTATATTTGCTTGTTTGTGTGTTTTGTGACGCGCGCAGTTCATTTAGAATTAGTCACTGACCTCACAACTGAGTCATATTTACTAGCACTCAACAGATTCATTTCGCGGCGCGGTAAACCATTAGAAATATTTTCTGATAATGGCCGCAACTTCGTAGGCTTAATGAATCATTTTTCCGATTTTTTAAATAGGTGTGATTCGGATATAATACAATATGCCGCGAGTCAACAAATAAAATTTTCATTTATTCCTCCCTATTCGCCTCACTTTGGTGGTCTGTGGGAAGCAGGAGTGAAATCTTGCAAATATCATCTGCGTCGGGTTGTAGGCAATGCACACCTCACTTTTGAGGAGTTTAGCACAGTACTGTCGCAAATTGAAGCAGTCCTAAACTCCAGACCGCTTTCTCCACTGTCCCCAGATCCTAAAGACCTTTCCCCGTTGACTCCAGCTCACTTTCTGGTTGGTCGACTGCTTACTGCGCCAGCTTGTGACGACCTCAGTGATGTTCCAGCTCATCGTTTGAGACGACATCAGATGGTGGAGCAAATACGCCAGCATTTTTGGACCCGCTGGTCTAAGGAATATATATCCGAGTTGCAAGTGCGGACTAAATGGACAGATAACAAAGCGGAGTTGAAGGTCGACACTCTCGTCTTGCTGAAGGACAACAACCTACCTCCTTTAAGGTGGAGCTTGGGACGAGTACTAAGGACTATCCCAGGCAAGGACGGCGTTTCAAGAGTGGCAGATATTCAGACATCTTCAGGCGTTGTTCGACGTGCCTACGCCAAGATCTGCCCCCTTTTATACGACGAGGTGTCTCCTAGTCCTCAGGGGTGTTGAAAGCGACTGCTTCCAAGGCCGGGGGCATGTTTGTGATTGAATGTCTAATGCCTAATCAATTAACTTCCGCCACTATGGATCGATCATTCGCCAACCTTATCTCTGCTGCATCACGTGAGCATCGAACCGACGCTGCTATTGGTAACACGCAACATTGTTCCCTACCCCTCTCTCCACGAACTCTGTAACATTAACGCAGAATATACGCCTTACGCTTTTCAACGGACACGCATCTTATTTATTTTTCCCAAAACCTAACGCTAAATCAGTAACATAAGCCACGATTAAAATTAAACCAAGTACCGTTGGTCGCAATACGGCACAGTAATCTTCTAGAATATAAAAATTACCTTTGCGCTTATTTCGCTAATAGATGCCAAGTAGACGCCATATATACAGATTTTGCAAAGGCATTCGATAAGGTAAATCATTCCATACTTTTGCAAAAGTTGGAGGGTTATGGGATACACGGAAATTTGTTAAGATGGTTCATGTCTTATTTAGACAAAAGAAATCAGTTAGTGAGTATTCAGGGACATCTCTCTTTACCAGTAATAGTTACCTCTGGCGTTCCGCAAGGCTCACATTTGGGGCCTTTGCTGTTTATTATATTTATAAATGATATAGCACAGCGCCTGACATGTTCCTGCTTACTTTACGCCGACGATCTCAAAATCTACATGACAATTAAAAATTCTCATGACTGCTTCATACTGCAGAGTAATTTGGCTTCTCTTGCTTCTTGGTGCACTGATAATCTAATGCTTTTGAACACAAACAAGTGCTTTACTATCTCTTTCGGATCAGCTAAACATAAAATAAATTAGGATTACGTTCTTAATGGTCTGACTCTCGAACGGAAAACAGTTGTAAAAGATCTCGGGGTTTATTTCGATGCTAGCCTGACTTTCCGTCCCCATTACGATAACATCATTTCTCATGGTAATCAACTTCTGGGGTTTATTTCTCGTTCCACCAAAGATTTCAAAAATCAGAATACCTTTTTATACCTTTATTATTCCCTTGTCAGAAGCATTTTGGAGTATGGATCTATCATTTGGTCCCCATATTATGATGTTCACTCTAATAGCATTGAAAGAGTGCAGAAAAAATTCCTTAAAATTCTTAGTTACAGGCTCCATTTAGGACGTGAATATAAATCATATAGTGAAAAACTTGATAAATTCCAGATTTTCTCGCTAGCTTCCCGTCGCAAATGTCAAGAATTAATTTATCTTTACAAAATTGTAAACTCATATCTCGACTCGCCATATATTCTATCGCAGCTTAATTTCAATATAAGATATAAATCCCGGAGTTCCTCTTCTAAATTATTCTATCTCCAAGTATACAAAAACAATACCTCATTTTATAACCCGTTAACCAGAATGTGCCGTCTATATAATGAAACTGTTACTGGACATTTTTCTTTGGACATTTTTGATAAGAACCTATACAAGTTCATAAAAGAAGTTCAAGCTGCTCTAGTTTGAATATAGTTTAGATGTCTTTAACATTTTTATACATTTTTATTTAATTTCAACGTTATTTAATATTTTTGTTAAGAAACTAGTGCAAACCTAGAAGACTATTAATAATGTATTAACCCTCATTCTTAGTACCTGTATATCTACTTTGATCTAATTGTGCCTACATCGTAAGAGTTACGGTCTGGTTTAATGTAAAAGTGTATCATAAATTAAGTGCATGCTTTAGACTGTTACTTGTTTTGTAAACCTTAATGAATAAATAAATAAATATCTAAAAATCCTGATGCGTCTACGAACTATACGACTATACAATAAGGTGACTGCTAGAAACCGCAAGAAACTTCAAGGGTTGATCAGGTCGTTTTAAACTTGACAAAAATGACAAAAAGGGAATACGTGTTTTTTAATTTTTAATAAATAATTTATTTTGTGAATTTTAATTGGATAGTCTTTGAGTATCTAATTTATTTTAAAGCATACGGCCGTCTATTGACCCGTCCGCGTCAGCTGGGCGTTAAGTACCTACGAAAAACACGAATTCCTTTTTGTCATTATTGTCATGTATAAAACACTTGACCTGACCAGCCCTTGAAGTTTCTTGCGGTTTCTAGCAGTCATCTTATATGTATAGGAGATAACATTCTAATATTTTTAATTTCATTTGTTTAGAATACTAGTTCAATCTAGGAGCTCAAAAAAGTGCCTTCGCGCATTTCATGAAAATCATTTTCTGCAATTTTAGGTTTAATTAAAAAGTTAAGCAAAATTTACAAAAGGCGATTCCGCTACGAACTATCCCAATAGCTATTCTACACTATTCAATAAGTCAAAAAAAAATAATGTATTTTTGTTTCTGAGATCAAGAACGCCAAAAGTGGCCATTTTGCTCGGGAATCGCGGTCGAGATATAACAGGGCCCTTAACTACAAGTTAGTTAACTGTTTTTTTTATTAGTATTGACGTCAATAAGTGCCTGTAAAGGTTTTAAATTTAATAAATCATTTGACTTTGACGTTGATGTGATCGGAGGAGATTTGGCCTTAATCGTACGTACTGTCCGTCTCCAATATACCTTGTCTGACGTATCGGAAAGGACGAAGGTTAATGACAGATGAAGAAGGTTTCCGAAAAATAGTAATAACTTATATTACCTGTCTAAGGGAGGTTTCCCTTTATTACCCATATTAATATTATAATCTACAACCCTGTCCACGATAAATAAAGCTAATGCCAATAAAATTTAATGACTGCCGCCATTTTGGGAAGTTGAGTATTAAGTAGCCCTTATCCCACGGGTTAAGCCGATTACGGCGGGCGGCCATTTTATGCGGTAAGTAATAGAGGAAAATTCTATAAGAAACGGTTCAATGTAAACTGTTGTTTTAATTGTTTTCTCCTTATAGGAATACAATACAAAAATCATTATTTCTTCTCTCACATAGATATTATGCACAGTTAAGTTAGTTGCAGACAACAATTATTTACTTATCTATGTAAGAGACTGGGGGCGATTTCTCGCGCAATAGACATGATGTTGAATTAGAGAAAAGTCGAAATAAAATGGCGGATGTCGATTGAAACAGAATTTTTGAAATCTCGAAATGTTACATTAGAGAAATGTCCATGCCCAGCGCTCGACTTACAACAAGTGGTCGGTAAGAGATCGAATGTCGCACGGTAGAGACAATGATAACGTGTTAACTAATAACAAATTAGACTGACAAAAAATAAGTCTTTCAAAAGCGGGATTACAACTTATATTTTGAACATGACTGTCCTTCTTCTACCCTAACACGAATCTGCCTTAAAAATAATCTGCCATAATTAGAATCTGCCATAACCAGAATCTGTCCTTAACCGAACGAAGGCAGTGTGTGTCCACTTGTCATCTTATCTTTGTTTTGCATTCATTTTAAAGGAATTATTACGATTTATATTATTTGAAAATGTAGGAAGAAGAACTTTTCATGAATTTATTCATGGAGAACATGGTGGAGTTGGCGGAAAACGCTTCGGAGATTTCTCGTCGCCGAGCTGTATGGAGAGAGGAGCCATTCGAAATGAATGACAATTTGTTTAGAACAACTTTAGACTATAAATTGATCTCGTCATAAATTTGAATAACATTTTAGAACCCCATATTAGACCAAAGACGCAACATGATGTTAAGACGAAGGTAAATTATACACAGATATACTTTATTAATAAATAATCACGACAATTATCCCCGAAGGGTTAGTCAGAGACTAGGCAATGAGGACAGCAAAAACAGTCCTCTACCATAGTCCACTTTTCACCAAATAGCGACTGCACATGTGCTCTGCGTGACAGGTGGTGAGCCCGTCACCGCTCTTTGCTGTTGAATGTATGTGCAATCTTTAGTCCCTTATAGACGGGGGATTTTAAACAAAATAATTATATGGAATGAAAAGTGAGATTCAGTTTTTTAAATTAATACATAATAATATTTGGTTTTTGTACACAACCTTTTATGATCTGGGTCAAATATGCCCAATGACCTATAAATTTCATTAAAAAAAGTTGTTGTTAAATAAAGTATTTTACACTCTGGATGAATAGTATTTATTTAAGAAATGATGTACTTATGTTCTTTGGAAAACTGTATGCTAGTTGTACTTAGTTATTTTATTATTTTTACTAACTATTTAAAAATGCATGCCCTTTTGGGTTCACTGTTGTAACCAAAATGTACTGCAACTTCAACCGCAAATTTTTCACAGTAATCTCTATAAAAGTTTATTATATTCTATTATATTAATCGGTCTATGAACGTCCCACTGCTGGGCTATTCCCTAGGGCCTCCATCATTGAAATCAAGGCTTAAATCACGACTCTTTCTAAATGCGGCATGGCTGTCAACAGTATTAAACCGGGCTATATAAGGTCACTTTTTATCAAACCTAAATTTTTTGAAGATAAATTCAACAACATAAATAAACAATTTTATGAAAAAACCTTAAATTTTTAAACGCTACTTTTCAAGAAAAACACCAAAAGACATTTCGTTTAAATGTAAAATAAAACACCCCTTTCGCACTTTCGGTAGTTAAAATTAAAATAAAAGCCGAAACAGAGGCCGCAATGCCTACACCGCTTACACGTGCCCGTAGTTTCATTCAAATGAGCCTTTTTTTGATTTGATCATAGGATTTTTTGTTAGAAAAAGTAAAAAGAAAAACTAGTATAATATTTTTTTAAATGCTAGAGCCTTATTTTTCTTATATAATTAGATTTTTTGTCAAAATATTTGCAGTCGATAAAATTTGACCTTATTATCGAAGAATATGAAACACATTTTGACCGGCCTGGGAATGGAACTCAGGACCTGCTGATGTTGGGCCAAGCCGTTGGCAGATTTTACTTGTACATACATACATATATATACTCACGTATGTTTCCCATAGGGGTAGACAGATACTATGGATCGCAAAGAACTTGAGCTGACTACTCTTGAGGCAAGGAGACAGATGAGTATAGAATGTAAATATTCAGTCCTCGTTTGGCACTCAAATTTTAAGTAGGCCTTACTAGGGCTATAGAATAATCTTAAGCTTTAGGAACAACTTTTTAATAAAAAAATCCCCTTCAGTCCAAAGGCCTCTTTTTTCTTTGGTTGTGGCTGTGGATCCATGATCTAATAAAAGAAAAACAAATATTAGTTAGTACTAAAATTCTCATTAATAATAAGTATACAAAGAATGAAATGCGAGTTAAAATAAATCACCTACAGGATATTGTGTCTATTTTAAAATACCTTCACTAGTTTGGTATGAAAAAAAAATAAACTAAGCAAACCAATTTCGTATTATTTATACTGAATTACTTAAGTATTTACAATCCAATTTTGCCATTTTAATAGATTTAGTAAAGCCCATAGGTATGTAGGCCCGGGCCATACCCATACTACGGATTTTTCATAGTGGTGGAAAAATTAACATAAAATCACAAATAACTAAATAATCGGTAAACTTACCATTTTATTATATTCTCCAATGATTATTCAACATTATGATAATAGAATCACTTGAAAACTGACGCTATTTGTGAAAAATTGGCTAAAACAATCACAGCAAGATAATAAACACGCGACATCGACGGCGTCCAGAGAGAAATGAACGAGTTGTAACAAAATGGCGGCGCGGAAGTGGTTTGGCGCTATTGCACATTTAATATTGGGTCAAGGTGAATGTTGGCGCGAAATTTCGAATGTTTTAGGCAGTGGCAAGTGCGCGTTTTTAAAGAGGGCTTTCGTAGAGACCGGGCCTTCGTATGTGCCAGTACCTTATACATACATACATACATTTACGACTATGATCCTACCTGCATGCTTTAGGGAGCTCAATCAAGTAACCGTGCTCTGCTTAACGGACAGAAAATATATTAGAATGAGAAAATATTGTAATGAAACAAAAAGAAGAAGAATTTAAAGATAAAAAAATAGAAAAAAAAGAGAAAAAAAAATGAGCTCATGAAGCTCCAGTATATTAAAAAGCCCTTGCAAAGAAAGAAAGACAAAAACCGAACCTAAAATCCTGCAAAAAAGCGGGGAGCAGATGATTATTTAATAATAAAAAAACCTTAAGATGTGTGGTCCAGACCAGACACCTGCTGCTGTGGTGGGTGGAAGGGCCCTAATACCCGTCGTCTACCCCGTCAGCGCTGACAAACCCAAGAGAAATACACACCACCGATGCACAATATCACTCCATGTGTCACACTCCAACCAAACAACTGTTTTTAACTAGCCTTTAGCTAGACCGCCCTGGTTTTAACTTAACTAATGTTTTTCACTGTTCTTAATTATAACGGACCCCCGAATCAAACAATGTGTGCCACTCACATCAAATTATCAATTTAATTTTACACGACCTCGCGAATGATGTCTGTTCTAACGTGAGAACCCCAAATCTCTCGCGCGCTGACAGCCGTCTGTCCAATATTTTTAAAACTACAGCGGGGAAGCGACGAATTGGCCGTTTTGTTCAATACACTACCCAAAGGGTTAGCCAGAGTCTAGGCAATAAGGACCGCAAAAGCAGTCCACTGCCATAGTCCACGTTTCACCAAATTACAACTGCACATGTGCTCAGCGTGATAAGTGGTGAGCCTATTGCCGCTCTATGCTGTTGGATAAACCTAAGTAACTACTATTGTTTTAGTGAGTAGTTACACACAGATTTAAAAAATATAATACGCTACTTACATACATACATCTTACAATAACGACTATTATCCCGAAGGGTTAGTCAGAGACTAGGCAATGAGGACCGCAAAAGTAGTCCTCTGCCATAGTACACTTTTCACCATATAGCGACTGTACATGTGCTCAGCGTAACAGGTGGTGAGCCCATCGCCGCTCTAAGCTGTTGGATGTATGTGCAGTCTGTAGTCCGTTAGTTGCCCTTTACGATACCCAAGGAAGGAGAGGGGGTGGTAGTATTATATAGGTACATTCAGCGGCACGGAAAATGGCCCAAACGTAAAAAATGCTATATGAAGTAAATAAGTCGTCGTATCTTATAACTTTGTGTGACCATTTATCAGTACGATCGTTTTTGTAATTTTATGAGGGTAGGTTCAAAAACATGTTCGTTAATTTGCTTTGTGACTGTAACGGAACCAAATAGACAAACCTTTTTTTAAAGAAAAGCAAATAAACCTTTATGATAATGTAGAAAAAAGTTTAATATTGATTTTGTCAAATTGACAGAGAAAAGGAAAATAGATGATTAAAAGCTATTGAAGGAATTTGATCAAAAATTATTTAGGATACATTCACGGACCTGATTTTTCAGGTCCGTAGATACATTGTGGTCATATCGAAGCCGGATTTTTGATAATAAACGTGAACTAGGGATGGACAAGGGAAATTACTACGTAGTGGAAAGATTATTTCCGGAACAGAGGTAGGAAACAATTCTCTTCATTCCGCTCGATCAAGAGCATCCGCCATGGGTACCGCACGCAGCACAGCCTCACAAAGACGACTACTAGAGGCCCGCGCGGCACGGGAAAAGGCAGAGCTTGAGCTATCACGACTAGCGACTAAGGAAAGATTAATTGAAGCGCGTTTGAATGAAGATTTGGCACTGCTCACTGAGGAGGAGGACGAGCATTGTACCCGTGAAACGCGTTCTAGAGTCCAAAACTGGGTTGAAGGTGTACAAACACAAGGTGCTCTACAAGAGATGGATGACGGAGAGATAAAGGCACAAGAGCAACTTGAGCCTAACAACGATTTTGCCTGCTTGGCCAACGCGATCACAAACGCTCTAAATCAGGTCAGGCCCGACCTGTAACTACATAAGTTGCTTGGCGATATGAAACGACTGCCTAAGCTTACTGGCGCGCGCTCTGAGCTACTCATAGTAGAAACCAAAGTAGCAAACTGCGTGGCTGCGATAGAAGTAAAGAAGCAGATGGAGTACATGCACAGCCCTAGATTGGTATCTGAAGTGGTGAGCAAACTAACAGATTCTTTGGTATACCGATGGATTGACTTCTGGGCAATCCATCGGTATACCAAATGCTACCTGCACATGAGCCGAGACTACCTGCGCTTGCTAAGTACCTCAGTCTAGAAGCTGCAAGAATATGCGCTGCTGGTTGCATCGAACCACCTCAACGGCCTGCGAGACACAACTTTCCTATGACAACTAAACGCTCCGTGTTGATGATAACGGAGGAAGAGCAGGAGCAGACTTCGGTCAACACCGTCGTTGAGGTAAAATCACCGACTGAATGTCTATACTACGGAAAACGTTACCACCAACTTGATCAATGCTCCGCTTTCAAAGATCAGGAAGTAAACAAACGATGGGACTGGGTCTGCGGGAAGAAACTTTGTTTCCTATGCATAAAGTCGACACACCGCCGCGACCGATGCCGCTCCAAGAGAAAATGTGCTATGTGCAAGCGCGGCCATCACTCTCTACTACACAACCGATTGGCCAAACCCTGAAGATAAACTGGAAGAACGAGAAAAACCTGAGCATCCCCATACGACTGCCAAAGTTTGGGACCAGACAAGTAAGAAGGTATTTCTAAAGGTTTTGCCAGTCACTGAGGAGGGACCGGCTGGAAGCCTGCAGACATTTGCTCTATTAGATGAAGGCTCTACGGTCACGTTAATCGAGTGCGACGTTGCGGATATAATTGGAGTTGAGGGCAAAGAAATAGAGCTCAATCTTTGTGGAGCTTTAGGAGACAGCCTACGTTCACCAAGTTGTCGTGTGACGATAAACCTGAGAACGACCGAAGTAACACGTAGACTGGATCATGTCCGCTCAGTCGAAAGATTAACTCTTCCTCTCAAAAGCATAAACTACTCTGAAGTTGCGTTGTTGCCTCACCTTAAGAATATTCGTCTTCAAACGTTCAAAGTGAAACCCACCATGATTATCGGCCAAGACTACTGGTTTTTGATTGTTAGCAGAGAGATTCGAGAGGGCGGACACACCGAGCCCGTTGCTTCACTGACCCGATTAGGATGGGTGCTGCATGGGTATAGTTCCGGAAGACCTAGTAACACCGATTACTGCTGCTATTTACGAGAAGACCGCGACGAAAAGCTTCATGAGCTAATGAAGTCATACTTCAGTATTGAAAGCATCGGAGTTGAACGCGACAACAGCCCCAGACATTCTGCGGAAGAGCAACGCGCCCTTTATATTAATGCAGATGATTTTGCGTCCACCCATCCGCGTGCTGTAGAAGCTATAAAGAGAAGACATTACGTCGATGATCAAGATCATTAAAAAGACCGACAAAATTAATCAATTTATGTATGTATTTATTTCAATGTCAGTTATGTCCTTACGGCAATGTCAGCTTTTAATTTTTCTGAACAAAATTTCACATCAAATGTTAATTTTCATGGTCTTCCTTTTATTTGTAACACTATGTTATTTAACAAAAAATAATCCTTATGGTGAAGCCTTTCGACCGGTATGATAAAGCTACAGGTGATTATTTTTCTCATGTAACGGGTTCGATTCCCGGTCTAACCATGTAATTATTTAAATATCTATGAATGCAGTTTAAATTGTTTTTTTAAATTCAAATAATGACTTCTTTCACTAAAATGTTCCATCTACAATATTCAAGGTACTTTCCCTCCATGTGGCATGTCCATGGGACGCCCTGTATACTAGTGATAGAGCCACTAAAATAATTAATTCTTTTTTGTTATGATTGTAATTGTTAATCCAAACTAATATTATACATGCAAAATTGAGTTTGTTAGTAACGCTTTCACGCTTAAACCGCTACACCGATTTTAATGTATTTTGGTCTAGGTATAGATGTAGCCCTAAAGACGGTTATAAACTTAACGAAAGCGAAGCCGCGGCAAAAGCTAGTTACTCATAATAGCCTATTACATGTGTAAACAGCAAGCATTTGGTCACAAGGAGTATTCATATTAAAATGTGCCTATCATTTATCCAGCCTTTGCAAGAGTTGCTTAACTCTTAATAAGTCCTAATTAATGAGCTCGTTATTTCACCAGCAATCACTAATCTCATTAATGTATAAATGAGTTACTTCGGCATCGTCTAACACAGCACTCTGCCCTAAGAAGATTATTTCAGCCGACATTGTTCCGTGTAGGTCATAATAACATTATCTAAAACATGAAAGAAACATGTTAGCTAATTAGATGAGCTCTTTATTAATTAAGTCAAGATGGATTGATTGTGTTAGAAATTGTGTAAGATAAGGAAGTTTCTAATTAAGTAATTATATCTTAAAACATCTTGGTGCATGGCTGAGTGGCTAAGCACTCGAAACGATAACCGGAGGTCCGAGGTTTAATACCCTAAGAAAAACGTGTATCGGATTTTTCGATGTATAGCCCGCACCCATCCCAGGTTATTTAATAATATAATAATAATAGTATTTATTGACTAATCAAAAACATACTGACTTAGATTAATGTTAACGTTTAAATATAAGAATTTTATACAAGATCACTAGCATCAAAACTAGGCCGAGTCTGTGTCCTAGATGCTAGTTTCCTCATATGACACTTGTCTAATTTTAGCACACGCATTACAACACAAATACAAAAATATTTTTTCAATTAACAACTAATTAGGGGTACCTTTGTATTAGACGATAAAATAATTCGTGCACGCATCGGTCATTCAAGAAGGTGCTAACATCAATAACTAAGGACAGAGTGAGTAAAGTAAAACAATGTCGGTAGGAATGAGTGCGACTACATATCAGTGTTTAAGAATTACATATTTTAACATAAAGATTATCAACAACGGTATAAAATTATAATTATTCTTGTTTCGTATTAAGTACGTGCATTCATATTCTTTATCAGGTGTAAACAAGTTTATCACATGTATTTTTTTAAGTAAATATAAAATTATACTAATACATATAAATACTATACATACCATATATTATACTACTTAAACACATAAATACCATATATTATAATGGAGGCCTTTGCCCTGTAGTGGCACAGTATACAGGGTGTAATTATTTATTTTATATTTTTAGTATCCGTGTCGCGTAGCAGTGAAAGAATACTACCACCCCATATCTTCCCATGGGTGTCGTAAAAGACGACTAACGGACTAAAGACTGCACATACATCCATCAGCTTAGAGCGGCGATGGGCTCACCACCTGTCACGCAAAGCACATGTGCAGTCGTTATTTGGTGAAAAGTGGACTATGGCAGAGGACAGCTTTTGCGGTCTTCATTACTACATATTAGTCTCACGACTATTATCCCCTAAAGGTTAGTCTCTGACTAACCCTTCGGGATATTAGTCGTGGATCGAATGATTGTATACGGCTCATTTAAGGATTTGAAAGATATAATATTATTGCCCTATTAAATACATACATACAATAACGACTATTATCCCGAAGGGTTAGTCAGAGACTAGGCAATGAGGACCGCAGAAGTAGTCCTCTGCCATAGTCCACTTTTCTGTATTAAGACTCAAAAAGAAAGGTGTGTTTTAATTAAATAAAAAAATGTGTATGCAGTTAATATTGTTTCTTTTGATTTTAAATTAATCTGTAGTTATGCTTCTTTGCAGAATCATACCACAATGCCAAGCACTCCAGCTCTTGAGCAGCGACTTGTCGCAATTAGACGAAGAATGAAGGAACGAAATCTACGTACCCGAAGACCAGCTCGGGGTCCAGAACTCCCCCAGAAGCATCGTGTAGCTCGACTTCGTTTTGATAGAGTACACGCAAATTGGACGTATGAGCAGTGGAGTCGTGGATCTAATGATTGTATGTATGTATTATAGATAAATGCGAAAGTTAGTGTGTATAATATGACTAGGTATGTAATTGACGTTTTCTGAGTATGGAACTAAGTGTTTAACTTATACGAATTTACACGACGAAACTCTTAATTTTAATTAGACCGCTCCGCCGAACGACTCTATCCTAATTAGTTGAATATCCCAACTATGTTTAATCTAATCTCGTCCATACCGTCTGATTGGCTAGCTGACACTTGGCCGCGTACCTAACTGAATTATAACTAATCGGGCGTTACCGAACTCAATCATTTGTAATTAAATTACATTTAAGACAGCGCTTTTACTAATTACAGTAAGAGTTTGATGGCGCAGCGGCTAGGACGTTTTGCTATCTTACCAGTTAAGAAACTGTGGCAATGCTGGTTTATTGGATGGGTGACCAAGTTAAAAAACAAAACACCTCAAGCTCCTCTATGCTGCGTGTTGATCCCGGTTGTTCAAAATCAAAAATCAAAATCAATATTATCTTTATTCAGTAAGCTTAAAATAAGCATTTTGAATCGTCTAAATTTATTTTTTATGGATGGATGGATAGGCATGGGAACCTACCCACCCATCCATTCCACCCATTCAGGAAGTCTTTTAGCTGTGGAGAAG
The DNA here is from genome assembly GCA_963921215.1 of Scoparia ambigualis. Lineage (NCBI taxonomy): Eukaryota > Metazoa > Arthropoda > Insecta > Lepidoptera > Crambidae > Scoparia > Scoparia ambigualis. Next base: position 3,286,007 of record OY992524.1, on the reverse strand, counting down.
AACGGGCACAAGAAACTCCACAGCTTTAAAATAATATAGAAGTAACGACATTTACAAAACAACATGTCGTTACCAAATTATACAATCAGTTATAAAGATAATGAATTAAGAAAAAAATAATGTAAATATATTTTTATAACCAGTGTCTTCTAAATATTCCTTGACTGTGTAATAACCTTTCCTAAGTAAACAAGATTTTACATGATTATTAAACTTATCTAAAGGTAAATCTTGTATACTACTTGGTATTTTATTATAATAGTGTATACCTTGCCCCAAGAAAGAGCCGAGAACCTTCTGTAACCTAAACAGTGGCATTACTAGTTTTGACTTATTTCTAGTATTGAAATTGTGTACATCACCGTGTTTAGAAAAAGTGTTAATATTGCAACGCACAAAAACTATACAATTATAAATATACTACGATGCAACAGTAAGAACACCAACTTCCTTAAAAAATAGTTCTCAAAGAAGTTCGCGATCCCAGTCTATAAATAGTTGTTATTGCTCGTTTCTGTAAAATAAATATAGTTTTAACATCAGCCGCTGTTCACCACAAAAGGACGCCATACGACATGACACTATGAAAATAACTAAAGTAAACAGTCCTAGCAGTTTCAACATCTGTTAGTTGTCTAATTTTTCTAATCGCATATGCTGCTGAACTGAGTTTGCCGGCCAAATTCTATATATGAGGATTCCATTGGAGTTTTGAGTCAAGGGTTATCCCTAGGAAAACTGTCGAGTCTACCAAATCTAATTTAACACCATTCATTCTAACATCGGTTTGTTCGGTCTTGATATTTAGTAGTATAAATTTAATACATTTCGTTTTTTTAGCGTTTAGCTGTAAATTATTCGCACTAAACCAACTGAGTACCTCTGAGAGAGCATTGTTAACATCGTCATAATTATTCTTACATCTAGTCACATTAAAAATGAGTTAAGTGTCATCTGCAAACAATACAATATCACAGAAGTTTTCTACAAAGAATGGCAAGTCATTGATATACATTCTGTGTACTAAGTATCGGGAATTGTTCAATAAAACAAAAAATACAAATTATTCATCTAAATTTAATTTATCGCCTTCAAAGTAAGCACCATTGCTTGCAATACAACATCTCCACCGCTTCACCCAGTCCTCCATACATTTTTCGTAAGCTACTTGCGGTATGGCCTTCAGCTCATTCAGCGAATTTTCTTTTATGGCTTCTATCGACTCAAAACGTTTTCCTCGAAGTTGTAATTTTAACTTGGGAAATAGAAAAAAGTCAGACGGAGCCATATCAGGTGAATACGGTGCTTGGTCGAGAACTTTTGTTGAATTTTTTGCTAAAAACTCTTTCACAATAATGGCTGTGTGTGATGGTGCATTATCATGGTGCAGCATCCATGAGTTGTGTTGCCACAAATCTGGACGTTTTCGGCGGATACTCTCACGCAAACGCTTCATGACGCCTAAATAATATTCTTTATTCACTGTTTCTCCCTCTGGAAGGAATTCGGAGTGAACCACACCACGGTAGTCAAAAAAAACTGACAGCATCACCTTGATTTTGGAGCGACTTTGCCGCGGTTTTTTGGGTTTCGGCTCGTTTTCGAGACGAAATTCTGAAGACTGATGGCTTGTTTGCATGTCGTACTCATAAACCCATGTCTCGTCGCCAGTTATTATACGTTTCATAAAGGTAGGATCCGAAGAAGCTCGGGAAACCATGTCTTCAGCAACATGTATTCGCTGCGCTTTTTGAACAAAATTGAGCTCCTTTGGAACTAATCGAGCGGCGACGCGTTTCATGCCTAAAATGTCAATGAGAATGTTGTGGACGGACTTAAAAGATATGTTCACCTCACTAGCCAACTCTCTCAAACTCATACGTCGATTTTCGAGCACTAGCTTCTTGTTTCTGTCGATGTTTTCTTTACTACCTTACTAAACTTCATAAGATCAGGAAAGATTCCCTTATCAACACACTTATTAAATATGTCAGCAAGATAGGGTGCAATAGAATATATAATATTTTTAATTAGCTTTATAGACATGCCCCACAAATCACCTGTGTTTTTAATTTTTAGTAATTTGAAAGTTTTAATAATATTTTTAGAGTCAATATATTGAATATTAAAAGAAACATTACATTTAGGTACATGTTGTTTGTGCATCTGAATTGATAAGGTCATCTTTAACTTTTAGAGTAAAAGTGTTGTCCCGTGATTTTAATTTACCAGTTTCACGGTTGATGATATCCCAAGTGGCTTTTATTTTATTATTAGATTTTTTAATTTTATCTTTAATGAAGTTAGATTTTGCTAGTGTGTACACTTTCTTAAACAATTTAGATAAACTTTTTACATACTCTGTAAAATTTAAATTTAGATTAGGTATATTGTCTTAAATTATATAACTCATACAGTTTATTTCTACTTTTAGAAATTTCAGTCGTGGCCCAGTCACAGAACTTAAGTTTTTGTGAAAACTTTATTGTTTTAGATTGTATTCTGTCTTTATTAAATCCTGGTTTACATGTTACAGTTTTAGGCGCATCCTTAACATCAAAATCATAGGTCACCTTCAAACCGCAATGGTCAGACGTAAGACTACTAATAACTGACTTAGAGACAGGGTCATAGTCTGTAAAAATATTATTGAGACAGGTGGCCGAATGTGAAGTTATTCTAGTGGGTTGAAGAAATAGATTGTCTTTAGATAGCAGTGATTAACAGTGTCGCGTGGCGGTGAAAGAATACTACCACCCCCTCTCTTCCCTTAGTTGTCGTAAAAGGCGAATATCAGACTAAAGACTGCACATACTTCTAACAGCATAGAGTGGCGATGGACTCACCACCTGTCACGCTAAACACATATGTGCAGTCGCTATTTGGTGTGCCGTGGACTATGGTAGAGGACTGCTTTTGCTGTCCCCATTGCCTAGTCTCGGACTAAACCTTCGGGGATAATAGTCGTGATTATACACCGAGATATTTTAGTGGTTGTTTCTGGGCGGCAGAACGATTTACCTTTAGTAGTACTATTTGATCATGCGATTTATTTTTTGAAAATAATAATATTTTTGTAATCAAAAAAATAACCATCAACTCGAAAACGTGAGAAACGATAGTTTCTCTTACGAGATGTAACTAACGTATTTGGGTACTACTTGCCGCGAGAAATGAATGTTTAAAGTAAAAGAAGCTCCCGCACTAAGTAATATTCTCACGCTTTCGAGTTGATGATTATTTTTTTGATTAGTTCAGAAAAAAATATTTTTATTTTCAAAAAATAACTCGCATGATTCGGTAGTACTACTAAAGGTAAATCGTTCTTTCACGAGAAAACAACCACTATAATGTCTCGGTGTATACTTACATACAACTACCCTTCGCCTCGCTGTCCTAACCGCGAACGGACGTATCCATATTTTTAAATTTTATTAAATAAATTGTGAAGTGTCCCAGGGCTTTGCCCCCGTCATGAATTGTGACTACGGTGACTTACTCCGAATCCCCATCTGTGAAAAGTTGGAAAAGGACATTTGTTTAATTTTGCGCCGCTGCGTGATTCGAACTCGTTCTCGTTGGGTGAGTGCCGGCGCCTTATCCGCTAGACCACGCACGGTGGGCGCTTTGCGGTCGAAATTAGCGATCAGTAGCTACGCGCGGCGGACATATCGCGCTGCAAGTTTGAACGTTGTTCGTGAGCGCGGGAGGCGGCGTGCGTGACTCATCAGTCGTGCGTCGTGTCGTGCTTCGTACTCTGCGTTGCTGTGTGCCCGCTACCACTGTATCCGGCGACAAACAACGCGACGCATCGGGTGATATCCAAAATCTGGGGTTGCATGGTACAGGTCAGCGTATTCATATTATTAATTGTATCACAAAATGGCTTCTAAGTTGAAGAGCTGTGCGGGGTGTACGAATGATATTGTAGGCAAACAATATTTGAGATGCTGTGTTTGCAAAGAAGTTTACGACCTTTTGTGTACAGGTGTTACCGAAAATCGCTTTCTTAATGCCATGACCAGAGATCACAAAACGTCATGGAAATGTCAGACATGTAATTGCAAACTTCCGAAAGGCGCAAACACAAACACACCCGCACGGTCAGCCAACGTTGAGTGTCCTGCGGAAGTACCTAGCAGGCTTGAGAAAAGTGTTTCACCACAAGTTGTGTCGCCCGGGGATGACGTAGACAACGTTACCATTCGACGTCCTCAACAGTCATTTAATGTGTCAATCCCTGCAGATGTGGATTATAGTCCGCCTCATCTTGACCACATACGAGTAATCATCCGAAAGGAGCTGCATTGTATTATGTCGGAACATATGAGCAATTGGATTGCCAGTGCTGTCTCTCAAAAAGTTACTGCCTCATTTGCAGATGCCATATCACAGATTTCAGATAGGATTGCCGCATTAGAAGATAAACTGGTGCGACGTGATCTTGCTGGGGACAAAAATATTGATAAAATTCATACTGAACCAAAACAGATCTCCCGAACCGGCAACGGTAAAAAACACGACCACGGGCCGATTCCAAAAGACAGTTTAGAGAGAACTCTGCATACGGGTACAGTGTCGAATCAGAAGCCAAAATTAAACTGCACTAATCAGTTGGAAATTAGGACTGCTGCAGAATACATACCAAGTACAGGTACCTCCATACCGAGTGCTAAGAGAGAAGAGGGTTGGAACGATGTCGTAAAGCGGCCTCGACAAACGAAGAGTCCACCTCAGGGTCTGCTGCGAGGCACTGCTGCTCCTGGCTTAATAGAATTTCAAGCTTCGGAGAGACAGCGTTATTTCCATCTTTATTATGTCAAAATAGGTACCTCTGAAGATCAAATAATCAAACATCTGAAAAGCATTACAGGATTCGAGACTTGTTCAGTTCAAACTCTTAAAGCACGCGGTCCATACGCTTCTTTTAAATTAAGTGTTCCATCAGCTGCCGCAGAAAGTATTCTTGCTCCTGATAGTTGGCTTGAGGATGTTTGTGTAAAGCCGTGGAGACGTTCCTTTCGTACCAGTAGAGGAGCAGACGAAGCAAACTAGCGACGCTGCGAGCTATGTACGCTATGGTGGAGCAGTTGACGGTGTCGAAGGCAGGTCTAGCGATACCAAACGATGTACCCTAAATATAATATATCAGAATGTACGTGGAATAAAAACTAAGCTCCAAAGCTGGAATACAAATATGTTACTATTGCATCACGATGTCATTGCCGCGACAGAAACCTTTTTAGACGACTCTGTGCTGGAGGCTGAAGTTGTTAGTGGTGGTTGGAGCGTTCTTCGAAGGGACCGTGGAACGTGGGGTGGAGGCGTACTACTAGCAGTTAGGCCCTGTCTTTCTCTGTGTCGCTGTGCTGCTTTGAGACTGCCGCGGGGGAGGACCTATGGGCCTCATTCACGCTGAATTGTCGTCCAATATTTATTGGTATTGTGTATATTCCTCCCAGTGCCGCAGATAGTGTATACCTCGAATGGTTTACGAAGGTAGAAAGTTTTATAAACAATTTAAGGGGAACTGTTATTATTGTTGGGGACCTTAACATGAATAGTGCATCACTCAATGTATCAAACTATTATTGCTATTTTAAGTCTTATTGTAACTTGAGTGACAGAAATGTTATTTGTAACTCTCTTGGTGGCATGCTTGATGTGGTCCTAGCCCGAGATAATGTTGATATTGTTCAAGTGACTGATTCGGAGAGTGGGGGCTTAGTGCGTATTGACCGTCTTCACCCGCCGCTCGATGTTGAAGTGTGCATAAGCTCTGGTCCTCGAAATACATAGTAATATAGACAGTTTTAGGGATTGGAACTTTGCTAAGGTTGACTATAATGTTTGTCTCGGGTTATTGAAGACGTGGACTGGGAACCCATCCTTGAATCCAATGACCTGGATTCGGCAACTCATAAGTTTTACCAGGTCTTATACGAAATTTTTGATAAATATGTCCCTAAAAAGCACAGACCAAAGACTTCATCGAGACGCTATCCCACGTGGTTTACTTCGGAAACGATCAAGAATATTAAACTAAAATCTAAATTACACAAAAAATGGAAGTCTTCGAAATGTTCCTCAGCGTACGCTCAGTTCTCAATGGTTCGTGCTAGTCTTAAAATACAAATTGGATTAGCCTATAAGTCTTACATTGGGCAGCTGGAACATGATTTACACATAAATCCTCGTGGCTTTTGGCGACACATCAATAATTTGCGCTCCAACGGTGGTTTTGAGCCATGTATTGCATATGATGGGATTCAGCGAACGGGGGTTGATGCGGCTGAGGCTTTTGCTGACTACTTCTCCAGTGTATACGCCGGATCATTTTCTCCTCCTGATCCGCTCTCCTTTAATACAAACAAAGTATCAACAAATGGTCACATACATTTATCAAACGTCTGTAACAGGGAAGTTAAGTGTGCACTTGGTCGGTTGAAGCCTGGCCGAGCCGCTGGTCCTGATGGGTTACCAGCCGATCTCATGAAGGCTTGCGGATCCTCTTTTTCTGTCCCACTTTGCCACATATTTAATTTAATAATTAAGTCAGGTATTTATCCTTTTATTTGGAAATTATCTCGAGTGACACCAATACCCAAGGGCACTAATAAATTGAATGTAGAGAAACACCGACCCATAGCTATTCTTCCGGCGCCGGCTAAAGTATTTGAGATAGCAGTACATGGCGCTCTTCTAAAAGGAATCGAGCCGTATATCTGTAACGAGCAGCATGGATTTAGGCCCGGGAGGTCCGTTAATACATTTGTATTAACATTTGTATAAATTTTTATTGACTTTGGTTGAGTGTATCTCTAGCGGCTTAAACCGTGGCAAGCAGTTCGATGTCATTTATTTTGATTTTCGCAAAGCATTCGATAGAGTTCATTGTGACATCCTTCTGTTGAAACTTGATGCGATGGGTTTCTCTCCTCAGCTTACCAAAATGTTCGCAAACTATCTCAGTGATCGGCGCCAATTTGTGCGGTATGGTTGCTATGTCTCGGATCCTTACCCGACTCCCTGTGGTGTGACTCAGGGTTCGATTCTTGGCCCACTGCTATTTTTGATAATGATCAATGATATAGTCAAGGTTCTTAGGTATGCAAAATGTTTGCTTTATACAGACGATCTGAAGATCTACGCAGAAGTAACTTGTGAACAGGATTGTACACTTATACAGCAAGATATCGATGCTTTGCATGGGTGGAGTGTTGTCAATGAACTGCAGTTTAACTTTGAAAAATGCTTTGTTATGACATTCGGTCGTCACCGTTCTCCAGTCATTCACGACTACATGTTAGGGAGTAAAGTTATCAGCCGTACAGACTCCGTGAAGGACCTGGGGGTGACTTTTGACGGTACTCTGACCTTCAATCAGCATATATCGGTACTTTCGAAGAGCTGCTTTAGTCGATTAGGTTTCGTGTTGCGTAATCTGCGTGATTTTCATGACTCCAAGGTAATAAAACTCCTATTTACTAGCCTTGTTAGGAGCAGATTGGAGTCAAGCGCATGTGTGTGGAACCCACATGAGGCTAAGTACAAGCTAATGTTAGAAAAAGTTCAGAAGGCATTTCTTAGGTATTTTTATAAACGTCTTTACGGCTACTATCCCTTCCTGTATCCGACAAAATTTCTGCTCGGTAGCCTAGGAATGAACTCGTTGGAGGTCAGGAGAACATGTGATGAGTTATCTATTGCCGTTAAAATATTGCGTGGACTTGTCGATTCTCCTGAATCTGTTGAAGTGCTGTCGAGGCTGTATGTTCCCAATAATTATTTGCGTGTACGAGCAAGTCGTCGGCACCGTCTATTCTCACGGCTTCCGTGTCGCACGGAGACGCGCGCTCAGTCCCCACTCTGCCGTATGCATACCGCCCTTAACGCTCTCTTGGTTGCTTTCCCTGATTTGGATGTTTTTGCTGATAATATAAAATCATTTATGTCTACATGTTTGGAGTTCAGTGAAAATATGTAATTTATATAAGTACTATTTTTAAAAATCATGTTATTTTGTTTATATTTGTTGTATTTTAAGTAATGCCTCATTATAATAATTACTGAATGATTTTATTATTGTAACTATTTTGTGAATTTTAATTTAATAATTTAGATGTTTTGTCATAATTATGTAATTGGGAATAATCCTGTATAATTATTAAAATAAATAAATAATAAATAAATAACATGGCAAAAACACTTACCTTGACCAACTTTCTGAGGTGACGCGTTCTGTGGTTCGTTCTGCAGTTCCTGGTTAGGTCTTTGCAAAAGTTTTACATAGTTTGCGGTGAACGGCACACGCGATATTTTAGAAGAAGATTATTAAGTTTTACGGTGAACATCACACGCACGATTTTTAGTCGTTTTTTTTCTTTTATATAATGGTTTCGTGCGATCAGCACATTTAGCCAGTGTCATGTAAGATTTAATAGTAATTATTATTTTCTTTACCATAATTATGTGAATGATAATGAGTGATAATGAATATTTAATATTAAATGATTTTCCCCCAAAGTGGGTGTGTTACTTTATTGAGGTCTCACACGGACTTCTTGAGAGAATTAATGTTTTATATTTTAGCGTTTTATAAACGCTTAAATATACCTTAGTAAAATTTTAAACACTGAAAAAAGACGACAACCTCAGGTGGGAATCGAATCACGCACCTTCCGCATTCCGGGCGGCTGCCTTAACCACTTGGCTACCGAGGTCTGGCTTTCAACCGTCGAAATTTGTCAGCAATGTTGACTAAAAACATAAGCATCATGCACTGACAAACTGACGCCAAGAAGCCTTTTTTGCTGTTTTCAGCAGAAAATGAAGAAGAATGAAAAAAGAATGGCGCCAACTGACACGTCATAAGAAAAAAAAATGCGCTCCAAATCCAGCCAGCTTTGGCAAGGAGTTTTTATGCCATGATATAAATAATCATCAAGACAGATATTGCACAGTAGGTAATCGTTCTTGTGGGAACTTAGACTGCCGTACTCAGAGATGTCAAATAAGTTTAGATGACAATTAAGTCTCTTGCTGTCACTTTCTTATGTACATATTATTAGAGACCAGAAGTGGAGATAGTTAAAAAAAAACGATTATACCGACAAAACTTTATTCTTAATTTTAAGAGTTAAGGACAGGTTTGTTGACTACTCAAACGGGCAGAGCTTCCGCACAGGTAACGAGTTCGATGGCAAAGAGAGCGAAACTGAGCGTGCTCCCGCTTATAAAGGCTGCTTCCCCCACCACTGGCCTAGCAACTGTCTTCTGCTAACAATATAAATACATAATATAATCACGACTTTTATCCCCGATGGATTAGCCAGAGACTAGGCAATGAGGACCGCAAAAGCAGTTCTCTGTCATAGTTCACGTTTCACCAAATAGCGACTGCACATGTGCTCAGCGTGACAGGTGGTGAGCCTACCGCCGCTTTATGCTGTTGAAAGTATGTGCAGTCTTTAGTCCGCTAGTCGCCTTTAACGACACCCAAGGGAAGAGATGTTCCCTTTTATTTTTCACACTAAACCATCCCTGTATTAAAAAGGAACAAGAGCCGTTTTTGAGTATACCCTAGATTCTAGATTAACCAACACCATTTGATTTTTATACCTAAGAGAAGAAGATTACTCGTATTCTCCGAATCCTATACATACTCGTATAACATACAGCTATACCATAAAAGGCAGCTACCGGCTTTTGTTATAGATCTATTTACACAGGAACTACATTACCTTTACGCCGTGCGAAGAAAGACGTAAAAGAAACAGAATAAATTCACGCAGCAGTGAAATTGAACTCAAGACACTTCGAGTGTGCTTGTAGCAAATCACACTAGGTAATACTGCCGGCGATAACTTGCCCTTAACGTAGGGCTGCCCGAGTCCCTTTTTTCTTATATGCAATAATAATATACAAACATGCACCAACTTTTTTTAGATACATATTTTTTGACGTCAATTATTACCTCTAAATGTTTATATTGAATAAAGCATTTGATTTTTGACTTTGACTTTGGTTATTATCCCCAAAAGGTCAGTCAGAGACTAGGCAATGGGGTACGTAGAAGCAGTCCACTGCCATAGTCCACTTTTCACCAAATAGCGACTGAACATGTGCTCAGCGTTGCGTTAGTTACCTTTTTAGGATACCTAAGGGAAGAAAGGAGTTGGTAGTATTCTTTTACATCACACGGCTCAAAAATATGTACTTATAGTTAATTCCGCTGTTTTTTATTCGGTAGAGTGGACAAAAACTACAAAACATAAATTTTTAAATTATAATTTCCGGATCTTCTTGTTTTAAAACACAGAACAGCTGGTGTTTCAACCAATTTTTCTTCTATACTTGTACGTACAAAATTTTAAAGTAATTTAGAAATACCTGTATATTAAAAAAAAGAACAACAATGGCGGTAAGGCTACCTGGCTAGCTACCACTATCATATCGAAGTATACTTGAAAGCAAAAATATCGTACCCCCTGATATTTTTTAATAAAATCTCATTTTCTAAGTTAGTTAATTTCCTAATCGGCAGCGAATACCGCTCAGGTTTGAATAGGCCTTTATAGCGATACTATGTCAGTAAAGGGCATGAAGCATAATAGCTTCAATCTCTACGAAGTTTCAGATATGAAACTTCGTTGACCCGTAATTCATCGTATAATGTGCACGCGCTGTTTTTACAAGCTTTAATATAGCTTGCAAATTAAATTTGATCCATTTCTCGATTACCGATTGAGCTTTGATTGAGATTGATAATGGAGCGGGAAGGTGAGCATAGGAACTCAGTAATTAAGCAACACAACCGCGTCGAGTTTGATTCGTCTTGAATATGCGACCCCATCTTTGGAAAAATAAGTTCGTTAGTTCGTTTGTTCCGATTGTTATAAATGTGGATTCTCTTTTTGATTACATGGATTAGATGGTTGACCCAATGTCAAGGTGAGCACGTGCCGAGGGCTGAATGGTATAAGGGTGTATAAAACATATCATATCGCTAACGTTGTGCCTTGTGAGCGTACTACGGGCTACGTAACGCAAAAACACTGCTACGTGCTACGAACTACGCCGTAGTTAATCTCGCATCATAAATACTAAAAACTTAAAAATAAAATTATAATAAAAAACAAGCTTTTATTAATTGTTAATAAAAAGAACTAAAAAGTTAAAAATAATTAAACCTGATAAGAAAAATACAATTATAGGTAGATAATTAATCTTCTTTGTCTACGTCACATATAATGATGAAACATAAAAGAACATTTAGCATATTACACCTTCATTACTTTTCTTTTGCAATCACAATGTAACACGCTTTTTTTTATAAAAAAAAATAGGTCTGTGATTAAAACGCAAAGATTAAATACAAGGCGTGTAAAGTTTAAATAAATATATAATTAGGTATGTACGTTATGTGATTATTGTGACGTAGACGAAGAAGGTAAATATGTGGTGTATATATATAATGGTATTTTTCATACCAGGTTTAACTTTTAACTTTGTAGTTCCTTTTAAAAACAAGTAAGTACTTACTTTTTAAACTTTCATGGTCTCTACAATTATTTTTAATGAAGAAACGGGATTTTTACCATGTTTGAGTTTTGTTTTGTTTTGAGGTTTTACAAATCAAAATTTTGGTTGGCTTTTTAACAACTCAAACATGGTAAAAATCCCGTTTTTTCATAAAAATAAGTACTTACTTAATAAAATCTTATTTTGAATAAGTTTTTATATTCTTTTAATTTTTTTTACTAGTAATGCGCACACTGTATTTAATATATAAACACGACTATTATCCCCGAAAGGTTAGTCAAAGACTATACAATGAGGATCGCAAAAGGTTCTCTGCCATAGTTCAGGTTTATTTATTTTTATTTATTTTATTTATTTATTGGGGTAACCAACAAAACAATTACACAAAAACATGCTTAAACATACATTGCATCTTACAAAAAATGAGTAATGCTTTAATTATAGGTACCACTACATGCAAGTAACATAATCTGAAATGTTTAATCTCAAGTAACAAACATCCCTTAGAGACAAAATAATTTAAAATTTACCACAATAAAAAGTAAGTTAATGTTAAATTAATTAAAATAAAGGTGTAGTATAAATTTGTTCTTAAAACTTTTACGTGTATCCGAAAAATTATCTATATCAGTGGTTTTAAACAGTGTGTTGTACTTGTTTACAATTCTGTTGAGCGGCGAGTGATGGCTAAGATTTGTTTTTAAAATACTGCTGACAAAAGGAATATACTTTGAAAGACGAGAAAGTTTCAACGGCGGAGCATTAATGTTAATTTTGGATATGAGAAGAGGACTGTCAAAAATATCATTGACTATTTTAAATAGAAACGTGATCCTGCAAGCCTCTTCTGTTACAGAGGGAATCCATTTTAAAGTACTCCAAACGATCACTATAGTGCGGAAGCTTACGTGCTATATTACAACTATAGGCAAGATGCCACAAAAATATTTTTTGGATTCTCTCGATGCGTCTAGCGTGGACTTCGTAATGAAGGTTCCATATGATTCACGTGGTGAGCCCATCGCCGCTATATGCTGTTGGATCTATGTGCAGTATTAACAACATTAGTCGCTTTTTACGACATCCAAGTGAATAGGGAAGAGAAGAGGGGGTGGTAGTATTCTTTTAGTGAGTTTCTAGGCGACACGGCTCAGTATACGAGTATTATATCGCAGGGAAATGATGTAAGCAGGGATTCGATCAAAGAAATTTAAGAGGAAACACTATGACGACGTGACATGCAACATTCTTATACAAAACACAGGAAAACGACGTTTCGTAGTCCCCTGTTTTCTCCCTCAGAACTGGACCAATTTTCATTATTTCTTCAGCATCGGTTAAAGAAAGAGATTTTCTATGTTGGTATGTTTGACTTTTTTGCATTAGGTCATTTATTTAACAACCAGGAGCCTTCAAAATTTAGCAAAATCACTCCGTTTAAAGGCGTCTTCAGAAACGTTAAGTGGCTGGTTAAAAAAAAATCAAACATACAGACATAGAAAATTTCTTTCTTTAATCGATGCTGAAAAAGTAATAAAATTGGTCGAGTTCTGAAGGAGGAAACAGGGTACTACGAAACGTCGTTTTTCTGTGTTTTGTATGAGAATTTTGCATGACACTTCGATGTAGTGTTTCCTCTTAAGGGCTACAGCACACAGTTGGTTGGTTATTTTTTTAATCTCAAACTGACAACCCTGCCGTCAAGAGGCCTACTTTACGAGCGCCCCCAATAAATCTATTTAATACCAACATCGATAGCTAGCGCCTCCTAGCGGCGCGCGGCATAATGAAACGTTTTACTACCAGGCGCTCTCTCGTTAGCGTAGCGTGAATTTTTTTTGTTACGCCTCCGTGAACGCTTTACGATTATCTCTTTCACACCTGTCTGTGCTTTGCGATGTTATTGAAAAGTTTAAGCACTGTGTTCAACTCCTTATTGCGTATGAAAATATTTAGATCAACAATACACTACCTTGTGTGTATTGTTGATCTAAATATTTTTTGGTTCACTAAACAGGTTCACTTAGGTTCACTAAACAAAGGTTGCCTGGAAGATATCGCTTTCAGCGATAAGACCGCCTTTGTACAATGGCCGACTCCGTCGCTTTACCAGTCTAAAGGTCAAAATCCCTTGCACACCGTGTCGTCTATTTGGTACGTGCACGTACCCGGGCGGGCGGTGCGCTTCATACGAAAATCGCTGCAAAGTGGTAAAGCGGCGGTGACCCCAACCGTACATACCAGTTTTAAGTTTAGGTTATTAGTAACTACATTCAGAAAAGGACTAACAAAACTTCCGGGCGAAACATTTGTACTACTTTTAGGTATTTAATGTACAAAAGTGACCCACCAGCGGGCCAGCGATTTTAATAAAACATTAATTAGACGCTGTAAAAGAAAGGGAGAAAAGAAATGCCATTGCTGAGTTTTCTTGCCGGTTATTCTTAGTACAAGGTCTCCAGGTCTATCGGCTGATAATGATGATGCTTCATCAGCCTACAGACGTCCCACTGCCGGGCACAAGCATTACCACATGGAAAGATTTGCTCATAACCCATCATCCCCCAAAGCGGGTTGGTGTGATTTTAACATTGCCATCTTACGTCAACAATCTGGACCAACGGCTTTACAAGCCTTCCAAAGCACGGACTAAGCCTAAGACGTTTTAAATTTAGCCACCCATCCATTGCCTCGACATTGCTAAAATTGTTTAACAGCCACTCTCGCAAACGCCTTGGCTGCGGTGCTATCGAGCAAGCTCCTCAATATGACGACCTCCTTGGTCAAGTGGTTTGTACACCGGTTTTAATGGTGTCGCCATCTCTGAGGCCCCGGGTTCGATCCCCGGTCGGATCACATTTAGAAAATATTGTTTTTCTAAATTGTCTCGGGTCTGGGTGTTTTCTATGTATAATAAGTATGTATTTAAGTATTTTAAGTATGTTTATCCGTTGTCTAGTAACCATTTAACGAGTTTCTTCGTAGCTTCTCTTGGGCTAGATACCTAATTGGTGTGATTGTAGGAAAGTTTTATTTATTTATTCATTTATTTATTTTATATAATGTATACGTTTATAATTGAAGCAGTTGAAAAACAACCGTCTCTTAAACGTATTCATGAAACTGTAAACCCATCACGAGACCAGAGACTCAACGTGACCCGAAAGGACTTTACAAAATAACTTTGGAACATTTCCATCGCAATATCTTTAGCGAAGCTCCACCAAAGTCCTACTCAATATTTTGAACAGGTGCGCCTCAAAGTAGGTTCGAAGTTTTTAACGCACAAAGAAAGTCATTACAAGTTGGGTACTGTTTTACAGACTGTGTTTACTAGCAGGTTTCACAGAAATAGTTTAAACTCTAAACGTTTTTATTTAAATAACTTTTTATATACAAATTATTATAATTTAATGTAAATTTTCTACCCCAAGTTAATTTTCGTTAAAGAAATCATTATGATACACTGATCTTATTAAACGTAGAAAGATACGTTGTCTTTGAGGCGGTGGCATGTGAGTCGGGTCGTTACATTCCCTAAAACATGGTTGAGTGAAGCGCGCGATGGCTGGTTCACATGTCTTGATGTCATACTCGTGAACGGGTGCCGCCAGTGGAGTCTGCTCTTGCAATCCTATTATTTTTGTAATAGTTATTGTCTTACTTTTTATTTTGGTTTCATCGGTACTGTAAGATTTTATTTAAATTTATGAATAGAGCTACCTACCTCTTTTTTATTACATTTTCTCTTCTATCTTGTTGTTTGTCTTGTTATCGTACTATATGATTTGTTTTGTAATGGAAAAGGTCATTCTATGATAGGGAGGAGATTTTCCAATTTATATTTGACACTGTAAAAGCAAGGGAGAAAAGAAATGCCCTTGCCGAGTTTCTTGCCGGTTCTTCTCAGTACATGGCGCCCACCCCACAGATAGACTCACGAACCGATGGCATAGCGACATTTGTAAGTGCTCAATTATTTTAGCCAAAATTAATACCTAAATCAAATTTAGCCGCTAGACCCAACACAATTTAGAAAAACAGTATCTATATCTAAATTGATCCAACCGGGAATTGAACCTGGTACCCCAGAGTTTAAGTGATCATTTGACCACGAAAGCTGCAATTTCTACTTTAACATACACATGAATATGAATAGTGTCTCATATTTAATTGTAACTAAAACTTCTGTTTTGGATTTTACTATTTAGTACCTCAAAAATACATACCTACCTACCTCGATTGCAGCAAGACCATTCATTTATCTAAGATGCCTACATATAATCAAGACTATTTATTACCTTTATTATGAAAATTGTATGTTACTTTGTGTTTGTCCTTTTGTTGTTAATTTGGTGTACAATAAAGAATATTTTATCTTATCTTTATCTTTACCTAAATAATGGTATCCTTAAAAACTGTACCTATATGAATAAGTAATAATAAATTTATAAATCGGACAAATAAAATAAAATCGCTCCATTAAACAGTTTCGTTCACTCGTTCTTTTCCATTAGTTCGTTAATTATTCATTCGCCTTTATTAGGTTATTTTTTTTTAAACTAAATGAATCTAACTCCTGCGGATTACATATGCAGAAAAATAACGAGTCTGTAATTTTACTTTATTATTGTGACTTTTCTGCATTGCATTGTGAATTAGATGTAACATTACTTTCTTATATTGTTAGGTCGCCCCATTGACATTGGGCTCTGTGTGTTCTAATGTGAGGAACCGAAGGATCACCTCGTTTCAATCCAATTTTTTTATTTATTGTTATGACATCAACATTTTAATATATTATTCATATGTTCTTAGGTATTATGATGGTCACCCATGTGGGTCACATATTGTCAGCGTCGGTCTACGTATGTCATGATGATGAAACGGACTCAGGGCTCTCCCAAGCGGTAACTCACTCGGACCGTGAATCGGCAGCTCGTGCGCTCTCCAGATTAGGTGTAAGCTCTTTGGGTCATAATGACCATCAATTGTAATATCAATCATTGCCAGTCTATCAGTCAGTTGCAAGAACGATTTTTAAAGTTAATTCTCTATTAAACATATTGCTGTCTTTTTTGTACGCTAGACGCAGAAAAAGACAACAATACCTTTAATGAAGTATTAACTTTAAAAATCATTCCTGCAACTGAACATAATGCCCAGTGTTCCGGCGGGCGTGAGCGAGGTGGTGTTGATGGATGGCTCCATGGCGATGGTAGATAACGACTGCGTCCTTAGAGTGATGTTGTATATTTACAGTGACTACATTGTGACTAACTTATTATCTAAACCTTACAAGACTATTTATACAGTAATACTACGTAGATGTTGGAGGGAGGATGCCGTGACATATCTTTATCGGATCTGCACGCGTTTAGGAATGTGCTTACAAACTCTTTAACCGATACGTGATGATAATAAATTATGTGGCGACTCTGGCCGCCACAGTACTCCCCCTCTTGAAAAAGGGAATGAAAAAAACATCAGGTCTTCAGCTTGGAGATGCCAGTGGTGCTCTAATCCACGTTAAGTCGTGATGAGCGTGCTCAAGTCTTCATTGACAAAACGAGCGTTCTCCGGTCTACGTGACTCGAGACGAGCGTGTGCTACCATGTCTGCTGTGAGTCGAGACGTGTGGAGTGCGACGGTACTTATTTTGACCGTCGAGTGATGCCGAGGATCCAGGAAGCGTTACGTTGCTGCGATGGAACCTTATGGCTAGCTGGCTTGCTGAATGCTGCTAAGAGAGCTGTTTCCTTGTATTTGAACAAAATACTTATTATAGGTATACCTTTTAAAAACAATCGATCGTTTTACATTTACATACACGAATATTTTTTATAATTCCTCTCAACATCATAATATTGTTACTAATATTATTTTTATATCACGTTATACCAAGACTTATATTATACACACAAATTAAGTGGCATAAACCAGTACAACTTTAAATTATGCATATTCTTGCAATGAACTTCAAATTACGCATTACATGTTAATAATAAATTGAACTATTAGGCTTAATAAAATACATAATAACAAAACATAAAAATTAGAATTGACTAAGATTAAACATTAAGTACATAGAGATAAGACATGTTGCATTCAATATAGTATAAGGAAATACGTAAATAACAAAAAATTGAATTAAAATTGACTAAAATCTTATTATTACATTAGTTACCCAAACATGGTTCATTTTTGTGCTTAATTATTCTACTGTATTCTTATTGCACAATCAAAGCATTTTAAACTTGTTGAATATCTTCATTTTGAGAACAACTTCATTATAGCTTCATAATTATCCTCAGACTGGCGTATTCCTTGGCTCTTTGTCAGATAACCGGAGAAATCAATTCGCCTGGAGGTAGCTAGGAGCATTTAGGCGTCTTATGAAGTGTAATAATATCTTATAAAACCATCGACTGGTAAAATAATGCTTCTAAATATCTCTTCCCGTAATTATAAATAACATACCTCAAACCACTTTGTCAGTCGGTAAAAGTGAGGCGGTTAAACGGGTGAATACTCGTTGTATACATATTATGCTTATTTTTCTTTGGATTCTATTTATTTATTTCAATAGAAAAATCCACAACTCTGTACAAAATTGTTTCCGTATAGCAGTATAGTCATTAATGCCGTGATCTTGAATTTGCGCAAGCGTAGAGCAAACGGCGAAAAGTGCTGCGTCGGAAATTCTTGTGCGTTCGCTGCACCGCACAATTTATTTATAACGTAATGTGTACAGTTATGAAATCGTTAGTATATTCTATATCGCATTGTTTTTCTGGGTACCTTATTTCTTTGCCTTGGTCGATGAAACGTTCTTGATACGATGTGCCGGAAAGGAAGCCAAAGTTGTGAGTTGTAAGAGTGATGTTAAATGACGTAGTCGCAGCTCGGTGTGGCTCAGTGTAGTGAAAATCTTGTTGTGTCCGTAGCTGAATAGAATGTTACTGCCATGGTTGATGTGTAGATATTGCAAATGACTCACGTGTTCTTTTCGTAGTACTCCGTTGGAAGGTTGCTTGTTGCTTGAGCGGGGTCACCAATGTTCCGGCGGGCGTGAGCGAGGTGGTGTTGATGGATGGCTCCATGGCGATGGTAGATAACGACTGCGTCCTTAGAGTGATGTTGTATATTTACAGTGACTACATTGTGACTAACTTATTATCTAAACCTTACAAGACTATTTATACAGTAATACTACGTAGATGTTGGAGGGAGGATGCCGTGACATATCTTTATCGGATCTGCACGCGTTTAGGAATGTGCTTACAAACTCTTTAACCGATACGTGATGATAATAAATTATGTGGCGACTCTGGCCGCCACACCCAGCAGTATAAAGACTGATTTCTCACTACACATACTTCACATCAAAGATACACTTTCTGTACGTTGTTGTCTGTTATAAATATCTCTGAAGAATGACTTGTTAATTGGAAATACAAATTTGAAATGGAAACACACACACACACATACTTAATAATAACAGCCACACTTTTGCATATGAATACCGAAAGTTTCGTAACTTATCGTATCAAGTTATGAGATAATGTTCTGCATAAGTTGAGGCAGCTTAGAGTTGTTTATGTAGATGTGGGTACCTAACCTACTCTAAGTTGTGGGTTGAAGTCGCTTGTTAGGGGATGCGATTTAAGTTGGGGAGGTGTTATTACTTTAGCTCCATGTCACACCAACTCGCATGGAATGATCGCGCTTGTGTGCAACCATTACGTTTGAGCGCAATAGTTGGTGTGACATGGTGCTAAAGAATTAAATACATAATGCTAATTAAATTAAAGAATTAAACTACTTTAGTTTTAATTATACTGCTCAGGTTGGATAAGAGAAATTGTTTGCAAGATTAATTTGAGATTGCAACGTTGCTCGATTGTGTTTAACACATTTAATTCATCCTCGGGTAAGCGCGTCTTTTCCTTCATCATCTCATTTTATGTTAGATGATGTTAAGTACATATATACATACATATAATCACGACTATTATCCCCGAAGGGTTGGTCAGAGACTAGGTAATGAGGACCGCAAAAGCAGTCCTCTGCCATAGTCCACTTTTCAGCAAATAGCGACTGCACATGTGCTTAGCGTGTCAGGTTGTGAGCCCATTGCCGCTTTAAGCTGTGGTCCATCAGTCGCCTTTTACGACACGCAAGGGAAGAAAGAAGGTGGTAGTTTTCACCGCTAAGCGAAATGGTTAGGGATGGACAGATACGGGATGATGAGTCCGATGGTTAAAAGCCCTTCTTATCCCTCTCTCAACTGAATTGAGTAGTTACAAGCATGTTTACCCCCTACCTCCCTCCGCGTACCCGAGATCTCTGGGTCTGAGACCGGTGGTATATCCGCTAGAGTGGTCTACCTCTGTGAGAGGCGAATAAAAGGTAAGTGAGAGTCACGCTTTCTGTGCGAGAGTAAGAGTACTTGCACTAAAGGCACAAAGTAAGCACTTCTTCCCAACACAGTGAGAGTGAGTGTGAAAGTTCGCGTAATGGCACTAAAGACGCAAAGCATGCTTGCAGACTGACCCTGCAGTTGGAAAAAAGTGTTTTTCTTTCTAATTACAGTGTCATTCACTATAATGATATCTACCCTCGAAAACGGATACCGTGAACAATTATTCGCTGGAACATTAATTAATACAACTTGTTATTCCGCGCCGGTTTGTAATTTCAGTACAAGTGCGCCCATATTAATTTCACATTGCCTGCCTACATCAAGAAACGTGTTTTCGCGTTATTAAAATAAACAGCTCGTTAATCAACTAAGTGGAATAGTCACAGCTGTATGGTGACGGCTAATTAGTACAAAAATACTACCATCCCATTTCTTCCCTTAGGTGTCGTAAAAGGCGACTAACTGACCAAAACCTGCATAATAATATAAGGCGACTGCTAGAACCCGCAAGAAACTTCAAGGGCTGGTCAGGTCAAGTGTTTTAAACATGACAAAAAAGAAATTCGTGCTTTTTTCATTTTTAATTATATAATTTATTTTGCGAATTTTAATTGGATAGTCTTTGAGTATCTACTTAAAAAAAACTAATGAATTTAAAAACAACACGCTTTGGACTTAAAAAAAATAACAACTTCAAACTATTAATAAAAAATATCCAAATTAAAACTAAAAACTATAAATAAAAAATGTCCTCCAACTGCGGGCACGAAGGTACGGTCCCGAGAATGCTAGCAACATTACCTCTTTTAGTATCTACTTTATCTTAGAGCAATAACATAAGAAAAATACGCACATACAGACACACATACATAACAGACTAACGTAGGTACTTATCGTCCGGCTGACGCGGACGGGTCACCAGACGGTTGGGTCAACGACCTACCGCTGTAAATAATCGTTATTTTTAATTTGTTTTTTATTTATTTTTCTTATGTTAATGCTTTAAAATAAATTAGATACTCAAAGACTATCTAATGAAAATTCACAAAATGAATTATTTAATTAAAAATGAAAAAAAGCATGTATTTCTTTTTTGTCATTTTTGTCATGTTTATAACAATTGACCTGACCAGCTCTTGAAGTTTCTTGCGGTTTCTAGCAGTCGCCTTATATACAGGGATAATTTTGGATACCCCGTCAAATTTTTTACGTGATTCTATAGCAGTAGTGCAACCAATTAATGAAATAAAAATCTTTATTTTTTTACATCATTGTCTCAACTTAAAAAAAATGATTGTCACATAGCGCGGCGCCACCGGCCGCCTCGTTATAAAAGCGCATGCGCATGACCACTATATATTCACCCCTCAGAATAATAACTAAAGCATAGAAGGAGTTCTATGACATTTAAGTGGGCACTCCGTTTGGTCACCATTCGAATTACATTTGTTTAATTAAGTCGCTTTTGAATTCGGTATCATAAATGGTGACAGGGTATCCAATTTTTTTTCATTCGCTTTACATTTGACGTTTTTAGCAATTTATTTGGACTCTATTCTTTCAATGTTTATGGCCCATTTGAAAAAATAGGACAAATATTTGAGTCTCATTTGGACTCCTTCTATGCTTTAGTTATGATTCACCCTTTGCATCAAAAACAGCGCGACGTCGCTTCGACCGCGAGGGTGAGCGCACGCACCTAGAAATATAGGATATAAAAGGCGGACAAAAAATTGTATTTAAAAAAGAAAACATACATTATTTTTACGCCTAATTAATTTTTACTTTTTTACCCTATATTTATTTATGGCGGTTGGCCAAAAATAGCCCTGTATACATCCAGCAGCTTAGAACGACGATGCGTTACAACGTCACGCTTTTTTTTCAACCATTGATCAAAAAATTATTAGTACATACATTACATACATAATGCCTGTTTCCCGGAGGGGTAGGTAGAGAGACTATTACAGCCTTCCAATCACTACGATCACGGTTGTTATGATCTCTTCCTAATTTTGGGAATGTTTAGCCAAGCTGTGAAACACAAACTCAAACTCAAAATTTCTTTATTCAATAAACTTAAAATAAGTATTTTTTGAATCGTCTAAATTTATTTGGATGGAGGGGCAACCGCCCACCCACCCCACCCATTCAGGAAGTCTTTAAAGACTAATGATAAAAGTAGATCCAGTCAAGAGTCGATTATATCGAATAATATTTGCAGTTTTGTATGGGACAGCCGAGTTTTTCCACGCATTTTGAGAGTTGGTCCGGTAGAAATTTTGTTCTTAGATTGCGAGATTATATCAGAATTAGCCTATAGACGTCCCACTGCTGGGCACAGATAGGCTTTTCCACAGGAACAACAGCACATTTTTCTTTTATAATAAGAACAAGGCAAACTATCAGGCGACTTACCTGATGGCGGCTCACCGCCGCCCATGAAAAACCAGAGGATTCGCAGACGCGTTGCCGGCCTTTAAGGAAGGAATAGGGTTACGGAAGGAATAGTAATTGTGAGAAGGGGGAGGGGCCTCAAGAACTCTCACTGGCCGGACGAAACACAACAGCACCAAGTGCCATTATTTCACGCCGGATATTCGTGAGAGGGTGGTATAACGCCGGGCGAGCCGGCCCAATGCGTAGTGTCACTCATTTAAAAAATAATGACGATATTGGACCATTACCCACCACACTGGCCCAACGCGAGTTTGTGGATTGCGGGAATAGATATTGCTACTGCCCCGTATATTATATTGACCGTGTCGCGTGGCGGTGAAAAATACTACCACCCCCTCTCTTCCCATGGGTGACGTAAAAGGCGACTAACGGACTAAAGACTGCACATACATCCAACAGAATAAAGCTACGATGGGCTCACCGCCTGTTACGCTGAGCACATGTGCAATCGCTATTTAGTTAGAAAAGTGGACTATGGTAGAGGACTGCTTTTGCTGTCCTCATTGTCTAGTCTCTGACTAACCCTTTGGGGATAATAGTCGTGATTATAGGTATGTGTATGTATCAAGTATATTTTTTGAGTACGCACGTGAAAAAAAATACGTAAGTACATTAATAAAATTATTCTCACCGCGTTCGTGCCTGTGTCCCAATGGAAATTAAAAATTCACACCAAATTATGCAAATGTGCCTTGTGTGAACTGCTGTTTAAAATTTAACTCTATCACGGGTGAGGAAGGTTTATATTAGGGTTGCCATAATCATTTTGTGGATAGCATTTTTCATCTGGTTGATAATCTGAATGTAGCGATATTAATATTGCATTAAAAAATACTTAGAGCTGGTTTAACTATGCGGATTTTCTATGAAAAATACAAATACAAAATAATAATCTTTGTTTGCCTATATATAAGAAATAACACTTACCTTTCAGTTTAGTTGATCGCAGAAAGTCGCGAGCTTCCAACACTTCAGTAATATATTTTATCGTTCCACTACGTTTAACCACCTGTGCTCTATGCTGTCGTGGCTAAGCCGCCGGTCTTAGCCCCAGGGGCCCATTAAGTACATTTTGTACACTTTGTTTTTTTTGTGGTACCTATAGGGCTTGAAAAGTCCGCCTGGCTAGCTACCACCAACTTACCAAAAGTCTGGTTTCATAATAACAATGCTAACCGCATTGTTGTTGTTACGACAGTTTAGATAGTATAATGATAACCAGTTTTTTATGTGACTCGTCATAGTGACCACATCCAGCCTGATGGTAAGCAGCCGATGGAGTCCAAAATAATGAGAGCGCTCCTCACCGTAAAACAAGCGCACAATAATAATAATAATAAACGCACCCATTCATGACGGCCTGGGTTCCTCAGTTCCTAATTGGTTGAGAATACCGGATGAAGCGCGTTTCCACCTCCAGCCTTATCGTCCACTTACCATCAGGTGAGATAAAGGCGGAGGGCTTTCGCTGGTTGAACGAGCGCGATGATTCCGAGCTCCGAGCGAGTTGGTGTGAGTATTAAGCTACTTTTGAATATTGTACGAGCTTACTTCCGATATAAATTAAATAACAAAATAATACATTCATACATAGATACCTAATAATCACGACTATTATCCCGGAATTGTTAGTCAGAGGCTAGGCAATGAGGACTGCAAAAACAGTCCTCTGCCATAGTCCACTTTGTACCAAATAGCGACTGCACATGTGCTCAGCGTGACAGGCGGTTAGCCCATCGCCGCTTTATGCTGTTGGATGTAGGTACGTGCAGTCTTTAGTCCGTTAGTCGCCTTTTACGACACCCAAGGGAAGAGACGGGGTGGTAGTATTCTTACACCGCTACACGACATGGTTATTTGCGTAAACAAGATTTATGTTATTGGCTTTGTTTTTAAAAATTTGAACTTGAATTGAACGTTTGTATGGAAAACTAAAATGCGTAAACTCTCATAAGCTACTTCTGAGGATTGTACAAGCATACTTCCGATGTATTAGTACCGAAACTTGTAGAAATGTGAGGTCAAACACGCTGAATTAATCGTACACCGTCTACATAAACATCGTACAGCGAATATACATCGCCAGTCGGTACACAAGCGCAGAGTCCACGCGAAAGCCTTTCAAGAGTCTTCTTTTAAAGCTGCCAGCAATAAATCAATTGATATTGCGCTGGGACCTCTTGTGAGGGCAATTATCGCGGCTCAGACGTCCCTCCGAGGTCGTTATTTAAAAAGTATGGTAGCATTGGTAGCTAAATTACACTCATATTTCAAATTGCGAAATTTCATTTGATAGTATTTTTTGAACGAATCCGTTTTGTTGCATAGAAAAAGAGTTAACGAGACATAAGGGTTGTACCACAGAATAACTAATAGTACTACGTACAGAAGGTTCACTCTCTAACGACTTTCACGCGAAATTGAAACTTGTCGTGTGACCCGAGCGTTCATATTCCGTTAAGCAATGCTGACTCGATATCGATTTGACGTCATGACGTCACAGAGCGTAGGGTTTACGCGCGCGCAGGGATTACGAGTTATGCGACTCGCCGCTCGGTGTTCGGTGCTATGGCTCGCGGCAACCTTTACTGCCATACGCCTAGGCGGCCTGCCCGGGAGGCGCGCCAAACGAACCTACCTAAACTGCGGAGTGACACCCCCCTGGTTGTACAAGATGTTGTACTACATCAATACTGTTGTAAAGATCGTCTAATCTAAAACTGAACGCCGCTCCACTAAACGTAATTATATTAGGATGTAACGGATAAATTGTTTACTAGAAAAAAATCCACTGCTCTCTCTCTGGACCGGCAATCCAAAGGTCGTGGGTTCGAATCCCACTCGAGCTTCCTGAGACTGGTTGATTTTTTTCTAGTAAACATTTTATCCGTTATATACTTATATATCATTGTGAATGCAAAATTTCAATAATAAAGTTATTAGGATGTAAGAGGAAAGATTGATTGCAATACTTTACAAGCGTGCGCGAGGCGATTTTGCTGTGCACTTTGACTGATCCGCTCATAATTAAGTCAACTAATCGTGTGTCTGTACACTTTGCACTATGCATGTGAGCGTTGACAATTTCGAATTATTCTCCAGAGAAACAGTTTTCCCGTAGAGACACTTTTAATAAAAGTACGCTTTTATTCCTGTAAGATACATTTTTTTTAAAGCCTACCAATATGTCCTCTTAGATACACTTTTCGGTACTGTTGTGTATAAAATCACTTTGTTTCGTGAATACTCTAAAAAACAATAAATGAAGCCCAACTTACATATGTCTTACATTTGTTTTTATGAACAGAGACACCGCACCACAAACTCAGTAGAAGGCTGGCTGGCACAACCGTCTAAATAAGAAAGTCTCGATTATTTGTATAATTATGACTAATTAAGTTTTTTTTTTCATTTAAATAACATTTATATTTAGGTGTTTAAGCCGAAAATGTATCTCTAGGGAATAGAAGCTTTGGTTTTGTTTGATTTTGAGTTATTTAGTTTTCCTTTTCATCTAAAACACTTTTTTATTTAAGTGTTCAAGCCGTAAGTGTATCTCTGGGGAATAAAAGAGTTGTTTTATAAAAAGTGTCTCTACGGGGAAAGTGTATCTCTGGGGAATAACTCACAATTTCGACATTTACGATTGGGTTATCCTATAAAGTGCAGAATCCGTCTTAGTATGGGAGATTTAGAAAACAAACAAAAACTTCAAACGTGGGTCTTCAGTCTTCTACAAAAAAGTCAATTATAACTTCTGCTTCATCCCTTCAGTTCAACAAGTGACACCCGTCTCCAGACAGAAAACCCTGCACTCCCCAGCTACCCAACATCACAAAGAGCCAATACTTTCAAAAATAGATGACAACTGACAACAAGAGCGCTTCAGCTCATTAAAGCAATTCGAATCGCTCCTCTCAACCCTGCGTGGACTGGCTGGTTGGAAACGTCATCGCTGGGAGCTTTTACTTTTTTTTTTCACTTTCAGCCGAGTCATTAGGCGCACGGACGGACGATAACGAGGGTACCTTCGTTGGTTGAGGAGCTGGTAATGCTTTGGATATGGCTTTGGGTGGCGATAGATAATAGCAACATCACAAAAAAATGTCATTGTAATATTGTTTTCTGAGGTTTAAGCGAGCACTGCACATTGAAATAAAACACTTTTTAACGCGGATTAACTCGCGTTTAGTTTACTATTTACATAGTTTTTATATTACCCTGACGTTTCGAACACTTTACAGGATCCGTGGTCACAGGGAG
Source organism: Scoparia ambigualis (assembly GCA_963921215.1). Lineage (NCBI taxonomy): Eukaryota > Metazoa > Arthropoda > Insecta > Lepidoptera > Crambidae > Scoparia > Scoparia ambigualis. Next base: position 3,259,315 of record OY992524.1, on the reverse strand, counting down.
ACTCCCGGAGTCTCCCTGTAAAGTGTTCGAAACGTCAGGATAATATAAAAACTATGTAAATAGTAAATTAAACGCGAGTTAATCCGTAAAAAAGTGTTTTATTTCAATGTCGTTGTAATTTTAAAACAATATTACTGAGCCGTATGTTAGCTCACAAAAATAATACTACTTAACCCTCTCCTCCCTTGGATATCCTAAAAGGCGACTAACGGACTAAAGTTTGCTCACACATCCAACAGCAAAGACTTTTCACACTGAGCACATGTGCAGTTATAATTTGAAGAAACGTGGCCTATGGCAGGACTGCTTCTGCGGTCCTCATTGCATAGTCTCTGACTAACCCTTTATATAGTCGTGAAACTAAGTATATACCTATGTACTATTAATAAGCAGTTCCAATGTACCATATCCACCGTTCGCGTCTCACGGTAACACCGCAAAAGTTTTTCGACATGAAATATTAACGTTGGTATTGCCTTTTTCAGTGACCGCACTAGCAAAAACATATCGAATCAGAGGCATCATTAGAAGGCTCAAAGAATTATTCTAAGTAAGCAGTCATTAGGTAAATGTGTGGATGAACCCCATTAATCATCAGATACTCATTATTATCAACCGTATTAACCGTGTCGCGAAGCGGTGAAGGAATACTACCCTCTCTTCCGTTGGGTGTCGTAAAAGGCGACTAACGGACTAAAGACTGAGCAAACAGCATAGAGCGGCAATGGGCTCACCACCTGTCACGCTGAGCACATGTGCAGTCTCTATTTGGCGAAAAGTGGACTATGGTAGAGGGCTGTTTTTGCTGTCTTCGGTGATAATAGTTGTGATTATGTACTCATTATACATGCCCTAAGTACAGCCATTTAAGATCGCGCAGACACATAGTGCTGCCCTTATTAGGTTGCTGTGCTTGACCACTCGGCCTCTGAGGCGTGTATTGTATTTACATCCATACATACATATAATCACGACTATTATCCCCGAAGGGTTAGTCAGAGACTAGGCGATTAGGACAGCAAAAGCAGTCCTCTACTATAGTCCACTTTTCACCAAATAGCGACTGCACATGTGCTCAGCGTGACAGGTGGTGAGAACATCGCCGCTCTATGCTTATGGAAGTATGTGCAGTCTTTAGTCCGATAGTCGCCTTTTACAACCTAGGGAAGAGAGGGGGTGGTAGTATTCTTTCACCGCCACGCGACACGGTTATATATATACTGTTGTATTTATTTATTATTTATTTATTACTATTCGGCTTTGGAATTAAAGACGTGAGTGGATGAAGGTGATAAGTCACACATTTCGAATTTTGAGTAAATTGAGGTTAAAGTTTTACTTTTATTTTCTGAGATAAGTCAGTACATAACTGATTTTTGTACTAAACTATGATGCAAACTTGTTTAAATTACCTAAAATATTAAGTATATGATACCAATTAAACTCTTGTAATAATATTATTATATATTTTAAAGAAAATCTGAACATAACTCCTTCTTCCATGAACAAGAGTGAACTTTTCCGTACTTTTAGCTTTTTAAAATTAGGTTATGTACGAGTGTGGGTAAACATTGTCTCATTTTTTCTAAAACTAAACCATATCAATAAAAATGTAAATTAAAAACAGCCCTAAGTAACACATCAAAGCAGTATAAAAGCCGACTTACGACATTTCTGTATCGTTTTCGCATTTTGAGTTTGTTCTATAGTATCATTACAAACGTATATACGGCTACTGTAATGCTTATTTGGGCACAAATTATACGGCTTTAGATCTTAAATAGTTTCACAATAGTTGTTTAATTGCATTACAGAGGCATTATATTAGCATTATCGGTTTTTTTTTATGTTGCCTCGTCATAGGTGATCGCATCCTGCCTGATGGTAAGCTGCCGATGCAGTCAAAATAATGTGAGCGCTCCCCACCTTAAAATAAGCATGGTAACGAGCGCACCCATTCATGATGGCTTGCATAAATGCAATTTTACGCCGCGCTTAAAAGACCCGGGACTATAGAAGCTGGGAAACACATGCGCCGGCAAATAATTCTAAAGCCGAATGGTCCTACAGAGGAACGACTTGCCTAAATTTTTGGTACGAGTACTGATAGTCTGTACAGTATGATGGTGGTTCCTAAGACCAGCACGTGTAGTCCGGAAGAGGAGAGGAGAGGGCGGGATTATATTAAAAAGTTCTTCAGAACACTCTCCGTAGTAATTCCGGTAGAAGACACTGAGAGAAGCAATGTCACTACGCAGCTGGAGGTCCTCAAGAGAGGCTGTAACCTCAGCATCTCCAATAATGCGTACCGCTCGCCTTTGCACTCTGTCAAGTAAATCGAGGAGGTATTTAGCGGAGCCGCGTCCCATAGATGACGACCTCCTTGGTCGAGTGGTTTGTACACCGGTTTTCATGGTGTCGCCATCTCTGAGGTCCCGGGTTCGATCCCCGGTCGGGTAAATTTAGAAATTATTGTTTTCTAAATTGTCTCGGGTCTGGGTGTTTTCTATGTACGAGTATAAGAAGTATGTATTTAAGTATTTTAAGTATGTTTATCCGTTGTCTAGTAACCATTCAACGAGTTTCTTCGAAGCTTCTCTTGGGCTAGATAATTGGTGTGAGTGTAGGAAAGTTTATAGATAGGAACACTACTCCATACTCGATCGCACCTGAGTGTTGTACAGCAAACAGCGCTGCTCCGCAGCGAAAAACCGCCTCACTTTATTAAGAATACTCAACTTATGGGAGGCAGTTAAAATAACACTCTCCATGTAGCATTTTGGATTCAGTTTCTAGAAGATGTCCATGCCAAGAATGCTGAGGTTCAACTAACCTGGGTTATGCTAGCATTAAACTGGACCAGGTTTTCAGATCCCCACTTAGTGACACGATCGAGAACTAGGTTCAGTTTTGCAACAAGTTCTTGCCTTTTCACCACGATATCGGCTTACTTTGGCCGCAGGATGTCCTAAGTACCGTTCATAGTTAGCTCGTAGCTCATTCACCGTTCTGTCATCCGCATAACAATGAATATTGCCCAAAGACAACATGTCATTAATATGCAAAAGAAATAGAACAGGTGAGAGCACAGAACCCTGCGGCACTCCGGCATTAATTTTGTAGACCGCGGAGGAACTACCCTCACAAAGGACACGGATCCTTCGCTCTTCTAGAAAGTCTGCAAGTAGCGGTAGTCAAGGAAGGGAACAATTGCATTGAAGAAGCATTGTTATGGTGAAGCTAGCAATATTTTATAATGAAGATGTTAATTTGCATTACAAAAACATTAGACGAGCTATTAAGGTGTTCACAGTTAGAGCTTAATAAACCCTAAGCCAGAGGGAAGCCAAAAGTCAGATAAAAGACTTGTGATGAATCACCTGTAGTGCCATTTTCTATAAAGTAGTTCTATATGAATTCATAGGTATACCAATAGATATTATGTAGACTGTAATAGCGCCATTACTTGAAAACCATTTTGAGGATCCTTGAGTTAAAGCCATTTAAGAATTTTTGTACTACTTGAATCCGTTTGCCAAGAGTTGATAGGCTAGAGATAAGGCTTTCTGAACGTATTATCTACATAACCAATGCGCGTTGCTTATTGAAATGATTATGGTGCTGTTAACAAAAAAAGTTAAGAACCTAAACATAGTTTCTTTCGAGTATCTTCTTCAATATCACTTAATTAACCCTTGTTAATTTAGAATCACAATAAATGGCCTTCCATTTATTGTGATTCTATAGATTAGCCGTTATTAACATCACCAGTTTCAGTAACTGGTTTTAGTTATATACGTTTGTTTCCAAAATGGCTGATAAACAAATGGTTTTACTTTACGAATACAGTAAAATGAATGTATATACAGCCATACGCATTACAATAAGTCACGTGCATTTCATCAAAGAGCTGTTAGCTGTACAACAGAACTCAGTTGATCATTAAAAATGAAAGATATATTTTTTAACAGCTAATAGCTGTATAGCTGCATTTAGATTTGCTGCACTACAACTAAAGGCTTTACAAAAGTATTTTGAATGCCATTATCCAACCGTTATATGTGTAAAACATCAAAACAGTTTTGAGTTGCCAATATGAGGCGTCAAGATGCTCGGTGAACTTATATAAGTGTTTTTATGGACCTCAAGTTCTACATAAGTTTTTTTACTATTTGTTTATTAAAATACTTCCTGTGTTACTTGAGTTCGGTAGAGATCAATATATTGCAACATCGTTACTACACAAATATGACAGATTTTTGACATAATGAAAATAAAAATAACTAAATGTCGAGAATTAATGAAGGTGATATGTATGTTACATAGAACCTTCATTCATTGAAAACTGACATCGCATCGTTCGAGCATCATAAGCTGAGTGGAAGAAGGTGTTATGTCCGTACATTTCACCTTCTTCGACCTTACAAAAATATTTTTATTGTTTATTTATTTTGGAAATTGGTGATATGGGCCCATATCAATTACATCCAGAGCCATTTTTAAACTAAACTGTACATAACACCTTTTTCAACTTTCTATTTTCCAAAATGTGCCTTAAATCGATAGTTTTAAGGTCTGTAGCCATTTGTATCGAAAATAACCTTTATTTATGCAAAGAAACACCAATATCCGAAAATGCGACATATCACCTTCATCCACTCACGTCTTCATTCTTTGCCGGCGCATTTGTTTCCCACCTCCTACAGTCCAGGGTCTTTTAAGCGGGGCGTGAAACGGCATTTATGCAGGCGGTCATGAATGGGTGCGCTCGTTATTGTGCTTATTCTACGGTGGGGAGTGCGCTCTCATTATTTTGGACTGCATGGGCTGCTTACTATCAGGCAGGATGCAGTCACTATGACGAGTCATAATAGAAAAAAAATCTATGTGTAAAGAGCTTTTTTGAAACGAACCTCACATTTACCTAAAGTCTATCACAAATTTTGAATTTAAAAAATGAGTCATGATACATCTGAAAACACTTTGCCCGCACTTCATGGGTATGACCTCAAGATCAAGGCTACAAACTGGATAACAATTATATGAATTTACATAATTTATATATTATGTAGATAAAATAGATCATTTTCATTATTCTAATCTGCCCAATAACTTTTGAACCGCCCCATTAGTTTCAGAATCAAATCGTTATCTTCCAAGTCATTATCTCCATCTCACTGTTACGGTGGGTTTTCAATCTTAGTAAACGATGGCGGGAATTGAACCGACTCATTATTAAAGTTGAGTTGAGAGGAGAGAGATTGGCGCTGAGGGTGCGGAGTGAGTCACTCGAGAGTTGGATTGCATGTCAATTAGTGATGCTGAACTCTCGATAGACGTGCTATCGATAGATAACCTCAAATATCAGAGGGCCTAGACAAGTGGGCTATTGCTCACCCCCTGTTTATTTGTAATTCATTGTTGACTACTGTGTACTGGTCCAATCAGTATTTATTCTACAAAAGCGTTGCATCAGAGTGATCGCTAATCTGCCACTGTGGTGCCGGCCGTGGCCGTGGTTTGGCAGTTTTAAAATCCTTACAGTTACTTGTTTATACATCTACGAGCTTTGTTGATTAGTTGGCACCAGTCCACATTATTTCAATAGAATAACCGACCTTTCTAGACGATAGGTACGTTTCTCGCGGGGCAAATAATGTATGTCAATTAACCGCACACCTTGACCTTTTTAAAAAAGTGCCATTCTATATGGCAGTCAAGTTATATAACCACTTGCCTAACACATTAAAAGCCCTCCAGGGAAGAAAAATTGATAATGATTTAAGAAATTAACAGAACACAAAACGACATTCCTCCATCTCGCTCACACGCAGGCAATTTCTATTACTTTCTAGAGAAAGTAACTCTTTCTCTACTTGATAGATCAAGTAACTCGGTTAAAGACGGCTTACCGGAGCTACTACGCGGATTATTGACCTTTATGTGACGTCATGACGTATATTTTGTATAGAAGTTTAACTGCCAAAAAGCCGATCGCGCCTGCGGCTTATTTTATAGCAATATGTTGTTGAAAAGCAAATTTTGTTGATTTAATGTCCATAGTGTAGGCGCTTTGTAATGTTTCTATACTTTTATAATTACTGATTGCCATTTCTCAATAACGGTAGAGAGTGGTTGTGTTCTAAACTTCTGAAGGGAAGCCGGTGGAAATCGAGTTGTATGGAACCTTTGACACTGATGACTTATAATAGTATCGATGATATTTAACCTCGATAGTATCTATGCTATTCGATATTCGATAATATTGTGCTATCGATACCATTGATAGTACAATCGATATCGATAGTGACCGTTTCAGCGGCCTTACTACACTTACTTATCAACTTATCAAATGTTGTAAATGAAACGAAGCATTAACGCGCATTTAGTTAAGGTGATGGTGATACTGGTAATAAACTTTAACAATACATTATACATGAGTACATGACTAATTTAATCTATTACAGACGTACAGAACATGAATAAATAACTTGTTGAACGTAGACAATTCCAATCAAATAATATATTTAAAGCTTTTGAATTCAAGCTTAAATTTTAAGTAACAAACCAAATAGGTACCTATATAATAGAATAGAATTTAATTAGTTTTATTTAGTTATTATAGTCAAAAGGATTAAATGAGTACCTATTCTTTATTGTACACTCAGATAATAACACATGATAACATTTATAACAAGGAGTCGTACAACATGCGGCCTTATCACTAATAGCGATATCTTCCAGGCAACCTAGGGATGGAGAAGCTTGTTATAAAAACAGATGGAGGCGTTGTCATAGTGTACAGTGATTAATGTATAAATATATTCAATGATATATACCTACTTACTTATTACTCGTATATTATTAAATAATATCGTGCGTACTTAGAAGTATATTTTTAAATATGTTGTGATCATAGAATTAAGAACGGCTCATACCGAAAACAATGTATGAAATCTATTTATTTATAAATCATACATATTATTTAATCACGACTATCTTCCCCAAAGGGTTAGTCAGAGACTAGGCAATGATGACCAATCACGTTCATAAAGTACAATTATAATTGTTCTTGTTGAAGTGTCGCAACTTTTTTGTTTTGCCTTGTTTCATAATCTTTTGTAAATTTTGAATTTAGAACCATTTTAAAACGAAATGATATTGCGTTCTCAATTTTTTGTAAATACGTACATTACAAAAAGATGTCTTGTTTGTTTATTGTCTCGAAACATGATAGTTAAAAATTTATTTGATTTGTACAAAATATTCTGAGTTGAATAAGAATAAGAAATTTTTTATTGACACTCACACACTTATCACACAATACAGCACATTTAACAGTAAATATAAATTACCAAAAAAAATATATATTATAATTAAAAGATAACAAAATAACACAGGATCACAAAATAAAAATGATACAATAAAAAACAAAATTATAAAAATTTAATAAAAACAGGTACCTAGCTAGTAGTGTGTGAGGCCAACAAGGACCCTGTCTCAGCAATATGCTGCCACGTCCCTCAAAGTTGGGCAGAGTGACAAAGCAGCGCTGATATTCTGACAGGGCCTTTAAAGGGAGGTGACGTCAAATAACAGAAAAAGATTAGATACATAAATAATATATTGATAAACATACGTACAAAATTGTGTAAGGATAAACAAATAAGATAAGGTATGGATAAATGTAACTAAATATTACTGAACTACACAAATAATAATCGTGGCTGTATGCACTACATTCCTACCATTGCGGATAAAAAATTAAAAAAAAACGGAATAAAATAAAAAAACGAAATGAAAAAAAAATAAAATGTAACATACCTAACTAAAATGTGTACAAAAAATGTGCAATGCGAATTATGCGAAAGAAACTGCAAAATGAGAGTTGCAAATGCGTACCACGAGACAGTATCTAACCTGCCTACTGAGGTGGCTTGGAGGCCATGTTCAGAGCCAAACAGTTAAATACGTATGACAGGAGGAAGAAAGAAAAACTTGCCTGCTTCATCGGCGCCGGCCAGCGTAGGGACGCTATCTCCAGCCTGCGACGCGCGTGTCGTTGGAACCTTCAGTCATGATAGTACATTTTGACGTGGTTAAAACTGATTGATAATAATTCAGTGCAAAGTTATTTGATCTAGATTTCATAAAATTGAATTGAATACTACCCATTCCTAATTATATGACCACAGCTGACATACACAAATATACATATATGTAGGTACGGCATGAACATATTATGACATTCACACAATATCTTAACCGATTCATAGCGTATCCCACTTTTAAAGACTTTTGAAAAAAAAAATGGTGACGTCGTTCTAAATCCAACATGGCGGAACACCCACGATGGCCGACTTGTTATTTTTGATGCACTCCTACGATATGGGTATCAAATGATAGGTCTTGCTGAGAATAACACGAAAAATAAAGTGACGTCATTCTAAATCCAATATGGCGAAACAACAAAGATGGCCGCCTAGTTATTTATATTGCACTCCTACAATATGGGTAAATCTTCTTTTACCCATATTGTAGTATTGTGTTATTTCATATTGTAGTATTTCTACTGAGTTTCAGAGGATTTTTTTGTGACGCCATGCGTCAAACGCCATACACAAAAGAAGTCAAAGGGAACAAAAGGTTTGCAACCTCTGAAGTGTTTAAACTGGCACTATCTCCTAAAACGATTAGCCATGGTAGGTAGAATGGAGATGGATGCCACATTGAGGAAGGCAAAGGAAAGATCTTCTCCGAGCTGGGTGTTATAGCTCGGGGACCGAGGTCCAACGGATGTCAGTTGGAGGTGCTATGTATAGCGAAGGAGATGGTGAAACTTCGCTATCGCGATGCAGGCTTCATACTATTTATCGTCGTAGTATGGCGATGTCGTTGAGTTGGTTTTTGTTGGCGCCATCTGTTAACACGGTTGGGAAGGTGTTTGTTTCGTGTCGAACTAAGTGTGGCGTCATACAGGTAGGTGGCGCCGCCACACAGGCATAATCTACGTGTCAAATAATGTAAGTTCTGTTAATTAGAACTCTCTAAATAGTCATTCTACAGAATTTCAAAAGAATTATTTATGATGCCACGCCATACGTAAAATGTACGCAAAGAATCGGTTAATAAATAAAATTAATATTAATAAGAGTTGAGCATTCTACAGACCAGCAGCATGTACTGTAAAAGATTTGTCGTAGAATGTCATAGAATGCATTGGAATTTGCAAAGTTAAGTTCTCCAACGATCTCAAGAAACGGGATGGGCGTCGCGCGTCGTGCAAAAATTTGAAGTGATGCGGGAACAATAGCACGTGTGGATATTGGGCCATAACCCACCACGCTGGCCCAATGAGGGTTGGTGGGTTTTAACGACCGCCATCTTACGACAAGAACCGGGACCAACGGCTTCACGTGCCTTCCGAAGCACGGAGGAAGCTCGAGAAGTTTTTTAATTGGTCACCCATCAGGCGACCCGGCATTGCGAAAGTTGCTTAGCGGGCAAGATCGCAAGCCGAACGCGCTAGCCGCTGTGCCATCGAGCTTCTTAAAAAGGGTAGTTAGGTAATTTTATATTAATTCGTTATGGACTGCATCCCTGTGACTGACTACTGCAGATTTTGTCGCACTTTCAATAATATTATTAATTTACTTTGTTTTCGTTCCAAATTAAAAAAAAAAAAGTGTAATGAAACGCACCTACAAAACACACTTGACTTTGTACCATGTTTCCATAGTCTTACAGAGATGAACCACAGAACCTTGTTCATACTACTAAAGTAGTAGTATGAACAAGTTTGGTTATTTCGGTTCTGTGGTTCATCTTATGTATTGTTATCGCAAAATATCGCATAGTCTATGCTCGATTCTGTCAAATTTGACGTTGACGGTTAGTGTCAAAAAACTGTCAAAAAAAAACCAAGACTGCTGAGGGGTTAAAGATAACGTAGAATTTTTTTTTCAACGTTTCGTTATCTTTGAGTTTATTTGAGCGTGTTTAATACAAATAATCAAATATTACGAAAACTCCTACTTTTCCATTTAATTTTATATTGATCATCCTCCTACGCTAAGTATAACATCAAGACCTATCGGGTACCGTCTGCAAATAACTTCAGTCTGTTACGTCAAGTGAGGGTTGAAAGCATTTCGCTGTCGTCACAAAGCCTCCGAGAGGGAATATGATTCTTCCAATCAGTTCGCAGCGAGTCCCCTTTGCCCATGGGCCGTTGGTAAGCGATGTTGCCAGATAAACAAATAAGAGGAATGGCCGATAATATTCAAATTAAGAAATGGGGTCGTAACTGTGTAACCCGCTGCACGGAAACCATTTTGCTGTCAATCCGTTTTGTTGTCGTTCAGCAACTTGTAATAATGAAAAGTGGGTGTTGTGAAAACCGTGTGTCGCGTAGCGGTGAAAGAATAGGGTAAGTGCACCAGTAAATTAACAATTAAGGAATACCAGAACTTTAAACATATAAATAATATAATTCTGGGTATCTTAGATATAACAATAATATTGTATGGTATTCCGAATTTATTGAAGAAGAAAATAATTTCTCCGTTTTTAGTAAAACTCTTATTTTTAGAGATTTTGGATAATTTATGTTTAATTATTAAAAAATGATTTACCCAAAACCCAATTCGAATTCCAATTCCAATAAATGAACTATTAGCCAAATTAAGATCTTCTTAAAAAAATCTAATTTCGATAGAATAATTTTATTATATTAATCAAGGTATATAAAAAATAATTAAGTATTATGTACACTTTCAAAGTCCCGAAATTAGTATTGTTTTTAAATGATTAAGAAAAAAATACCAGTAATATTTAATATATTTTTTAATAATATATTTATTTGGAAACAAAAACGAAGTAAGTACATTAATTTAACGTAAGTGCGATAATTACTGCAGTAGTCATAGACTGAGTTGCAGTCCTTAACGCCCAAACCTCCAGTAGTTTGAGGCGACAGTGTTCCAATTGCTTAAATATGACTAGTTATATAGAACAATGATATTATAATCTTTTATATAAGAGAGTGTGTGTGTGTGTGTGTGTGTGTGTGTGTGCGTGCATGTGAGTGGGTGTGTGTGTGTGGGTGTGTGCGTGTGGGTGAGTGTGTGTGTGTGTGTGTGTGTTTGTGTGGTTGTGGAATTGTGCGCATACGTTCCTTGTTCCATCATGCAATCATAACTAGAGCCTGTTTAAAGCTGTAGATTTTCAGTCTCATTGTAATTTAATGAAAAAAGCCATTCCATTACTCTGTTCTTGGTTGCACGATACGTAAGAGGGTAAATATTTAATATTTTGTTAATCTTGCTGTAAATTTTACCACTTAAATAGAAATAGTGAGTACCTGCAGTGGAAAGTCGACATGGCTTTATGTAGCAAACTTTAAAACAGTTTCGCTTGTTTTTTTGTGAGATTCGGATCAAATGGATTTTGCATCTGTTTTCTTAAGATAACGTTAAGAATAAATATTTATATAACAGTAAGAACTTTACATAGATCGTACAACTCTGAGGTAGGAAAAGAAAAAGGTTTGTATGTCATTACTTTTAAAACTGCCCTCTGTGCCCTTTCGAGGCGCATTAATTGAGTATTACCGCAGCCACCCCAAACAGTAATGCAATAGGAAATTATAGATTGTGCTAGGGCAAAATAAACAGTTTTTAGAATAGATGCATCTGCACTAGATCGAAGGTTTTTAAAAACGAAGATCAGTTTTCTTACCCGTGAAATGAGCGTATCAATTTGCAACTTCCAAGATAAATTATTGTCTACAATGACTCCAAGGTATTTAATATCCTTAACCCATGAAATTTTTGCACATGCACATGATGTATTTTTAAATTGGCCACATGTGTGAGCCATGATAGAGAAATCGAAGGTAGGTTGTAGGTTTTTGTTAATCGAAAATGTAAGGAATATGGTTTTAGTTAAATTTAGAGTAAGTTTATGTCTGAAAAGCCATTGCATGATAGCTGAAAGGGATTTTTCGGCATTTTTTTGGGTTTCCATCCAAGTTTTGCCATGAACAATTATAGCTGTGTCATCAGCGTAAGTAACTGTCTGAGTCTTTGGGTGTGTCATATTGCATAAATCATTGATGTAAATCAAAAAGAGGGTTGGTCCAAGGACACTCCCCTGTGGAACACCGTAGTCAAGTATTTCTTCTCCACTAACAAAACCATTCAAAACAACACTCTGTGTTCTATCAGTAAGGTAACTCTTGAAGATATCAAGAGATAGCCCCCTGATACCTTCATGTTCCAGCTTTTTAAGAAGAATGGGGATCGAGACAGTGTCAAAGGCCTTGGAGAGGTCCAAGAACAAGGCTATTGTTTTGTTCTTAATGTTTAAGTTTTCAACTATCGTTGAGGTCAATTTTAGAACAGCGTCTTCAGTAGAACGCCCTGCAATGAAACCAAATTGATTCTGAGATATGATTTGTCGGGAATTTAGGTAAGCCAATAATCTCATATTAAGAATTTGTTCTATTATTTTAGATAACGCTGTTAACACTGATATTGGTCGATAGTTATTGACAATATTTCTGTCCCCACTCTTGTGGATAGGATGTACTTTAGCTTTTTTGAAGACACTTGGAAAAACACCCGTGGAAAGACAGAGATTAAATACTCGTACATAACAAATAATCGGAACAAGAACATGTTTGGCAGCTTTCAGTAACGATGCTGAAATACCATCCAGGCCAACAGCGCAGTCAGATTTTAAGTTTAGGATGATGCTTTCAATCTCATCGTTGTCGGTTGACATCATAACCATTGAGTCAAGTTTTGCATCACCATGAAAATAACCAGAACCATAACTAGTACAGTGAGGTATTTTTGCGGCTAAGTCTCTACCTTCCTTTTTCAAAAAAATTATTTATTTTATTTACTGACACTGTAGGATTACAATCCATCGATAAAAGTTCGTGTCCTGTACTCTTAGGGTTATTTAAGTGAGAAATTATCTTGAAAAGGTTCCATGTAGCTTTAGGATTTTTACTATTTTTTATAAATTCAGCGCGTTCGTATTCTAACTTTATTTTTTTGAGTAAATTATTGCAGAAGTTCCTATACCGCTTGTATGTTATTTGAAAAATTTCGTTACTAGGTTGTTTTTTTAGTTTTTTTAAAGAGTTTCGCTCTGTTTCGAACACACCGTAAAAGACCTGGAGTCATCCAGGGTTTAATAATATTTTTTCTAGATGGTATTTTTACATTGTGAGAGTTAGAATCTACAATTGAGGCTAGTAAATTTACTAATTGAGATGAAACATGCTCTGCATCTTGTGAATTTAGAATTAGTGTGAAGTCTGAGTTTTCTATGGCAGCAACACATGCGGGTATATCAACACGTTTTGAATTTTTTTCTGTGGATTTAGTTTCAATGATAGAGTCTATAGACAAAAGAATTGGGGTATGGTCAGTTAGAATGGAATCAAGTACTATGCTGACTGTGCGTTTGTTCGTTTTAAGAATTATATGATCGATACAGTTCTTATAGCGTGTAGAAAATAGATGGGCTGGCAGCATAGCATGGGATGCGGTAGTATTAAGGTATAAGTCAGAGTTAGGATCTTTATTACACCGATGTATATAGATATATATAATATATACTATATTTTTATATCACCGGTAATTGCAATTGATTTATATGTATTTAGTGACTTAAGAATGGTATCAAACATGGAGATAAAATCAGGACAGTTTTTTTGTGATGGTGATCGATATATAGCTAGTATTGTAATGAAGTTTGGGAGTTTAAGTAGAAGGCAATTTGCTTTTACAATATTAGGTTCTTCCACACTACATGCCATATCGCTTTTGACGTAGACTACCACTCCATCATTTTGATTAGTGTAATGTGTTTTAAATATTTTATAACTTGGTAAACAAGGTATAAAAGGACATTTGCTCAGCCAGCATTCTGTTAAAATGATAATATCAAATTGTATATTTGTTCTTTTTAGTAATAATAAGAGATTATTAAAATTTAATACATTGCCTATACTTCTAATATTAACATGGAATATTTTAATACAGGTACTTGTGGTAGGAAAATAAGTAATGCAGCGTTCAGGGGAAGCAATAAATGAATTTGATACCGAAGTTTGATCAATATCATTTATAATTTTAGAGCTATCATTCATTATAAAATAGTATTAATTTTAACATGTATGCTTTATTAGATTGAACCAAGAAAGATAATTGTAGACCGAAAAAATACCAACTCATGATTACACATGACAGTACTGTGCTAGTTAATGCGCGTGCATATGTTATGTATATGTTTTTGATTAGTGTAAGGAAAAATGTATAAATTGTCAATGTGTGTAAATGGATTATGTGTTTATTGTACTTTTTTATATAATAAAACTTAAAAAATAAAAACAATATGTAATTAAAATACCTATGCATCTTAAATGAAAAAACATGCGGTAAAATACTGTAATAAAAAATAAAGTTAGTCATTGTATTATCTTATTTAGTTTCATTAAATCTGTCTCATCCCTGACCCAATGCAATGGATCTCCCTGCTTCTCACGTAGAAAGATTTTCCCATTTGAAACCCAGCAGTAATTATACGAATTAGTTTTTAATATATTTAATATGCAGTCAATTAATTAATTAATACTTAAATATCTTCATTCATTTATCCTTCAGGATGTATAGTTGACCGACTAAATGCCTTTAACCGCGTGCACTCATACATCACCTTATGCAGTGATGTTCTAACGTCTAAATTGGAAAAGTCTTGTTGTGATTGGGGTCCGTCGGGACCTACTTGTGACTCATAACGCTGACTGGTGTTCTAGGGCAGAGGACCTGTGGGTCTCTGTAACAATACGTGACTCTTATAAAAAGAATTTTTGTAAATTACATTTATGTACACTTTATCTCTGTGATCAAAACAAAGGTAATTCATTTAATGTTCAGCTACATAACTTTTAACTAAATGTTAAAAAGCTTTTACATAATTATCCTTTAGATAAATTTATAATTGTAGGCGATTTCAATATGAGTAATATACACTGGTTGGACAGTGAAAACGGACTATGTCCCTCAAATGTGGCTGGTGTTCATCAGTTAAATTTTATTGAAATTTTGTACGATTGTAATTTACAACAATTTAATAATATTAAAAATGATCATGGCGGTATTTTGGACCTTGTCTTGTGTAATGACGTCGTCAATGTTGCTGCGTGTTCCGACCCTTTAGTAACGGAGGACCCTTTTCATAAGTCAATATTAATACAAACAACTTTTGTGGAGTTTCATGCTCTCGAGACGCCTGAACGAGTTGTCTTTGTGTACCAACGAGGCGATTATAAGAAAATAAGTCTTTCCGATACCAACTGGTCTTCGATTCTGAGTGGGGGTAGTGTTGATGACGCAGTTGACAAGTTTTATTCTGTCATCTCGCAGTTACAAGAGCAATATATACCTACCCGGCGAATGCGCAACTCTAACTATCCTCCTTGGTATAAACCATTTCTTATCAAGGCGATTAAAGAAAAGTTTAAATATTTTAAAAAGTTTAAAACATACGGTAATAAATCTGATGAAGCTACCTTTCACTTGCTTCGCGACAGAGTTAGGGTTTTGGAGAACCAATGCTACAAGGATTATATGAGAACAATTGAAGAATCTATCATTAAAAATCCCAAGTTGTTTTGGTCCTACATGAAAGCCAAGCGCCAAAGTGGTTCTTATCCTGCGAACATGACTTTTGGAGGTGAGTCGAGTGATAATGGGAATGGTATTAGTGAGCTCTTCTCCTCGTATTTTCGATCAACTTTTTTGGCCTCTGAAGCATCGATCGGCTATAGCAATCTTGGCAATGTCAATGAGGTTACCGTTAGTAATTTATCTTCCATTGAGATTAATGCCGAGGAAGTCTTTAATCACCTTAAGTCGCTTGATCTTAATAAATCAGCTGGTCCAGATGGGTTGCCTGCTGTATTGTTGGTTGGTTGTGCTAGTGAATTGTCTGTCCCAGTTACCATTTTATTCAAGAGGTCTTTATCGGAGGGTGTGATGCCCAATCTACGGAAAAAAGCCTTTCAAAAAGGGATCTAAGGCTCAGATTGAGAACTACAGACCAATCTCTAAATTATGTCTGCTTGCTAAAGTACTTGAGCGAATCGTGTACAATCAGCTTTACAATTCTTTTAAATCAAGTTTTATTGATGAGCAACATGGATTTTTAAGGGGCAGGTCAACAGTTTCTAACCTTATTGTGTTCAATGATTTTCTTACGCATAGCATGGACATGGGTAACCAAGTTCATGTTATTTATACAGACTACAGTAAGGCATTTGACCGAATTGACCATGATACCCTACTCGCGAAATTGCAATCCCTCGGTATTCACGGTGACTTATTTCGTTGGTTCACCTCGTACGTTAGAAATAGATCTCAGGCAGTCGTCTTGAATGGTTTCTCATCTTCTTGGGTGGATGTGCCGTCCGGCGTTCTCCAAGGATCATTGCTGGGTCCACTTCTATTCGTGTTGTTTATCAATGATATTCAGTCATGTTTTCATAATTCTAGTTTTCTACTATTTGCTGATGACATGAAGATTTTTAGAGTGGTCAACAATATCTTTGATGCGCTTCTTTTACAAAACGATTTATATCGATTAGATGACTATTGTCTCCGTAATAAACTGGATCTCAATGTTGGCAAATGTCTGTCTATGAACTTTACTCGTAAACGTAATACATTTAACTTTGATTACCAACTTAAAAATTAGGTCCTTGCTAGATGCTCTGATGTATGTGACTTAGGAGTCATTCATGATAGCAAATTGTTATTTAAGAAACATATAGAACATGTCGTAGACAAATCTTACAAGGCCCTTGGATTTGTAATAAGATCGTCTAAGCCTTTTAAAAATATGAAAACTATAAAAATAATTTATTGTGCCTATGTTCGAAGCCATCTTGAATACGCGTCTCAAATTTGGAACCCGGATTATGATATCTATATTGATGCTATTGAGAGAATACAGAAAAAATTTACTCCTTTTCTTTGCAGCAAGTTTCGTGTACCGTATGACGCTGATGAGCAACGTTGTACAGCTTTTCATCTTTTACCACTTTACTTACGCAGAAACATTGCTGACATCTGCTTTCTTTTAAAAATTGCTCAAAATAAACTGGATTGTCCGGAGCTCCTCAGCAAAATTCTGTTAAAGGTACCAAACAACAAATTACGTAATAGGCGTAAATTGCTTCACACTCCCTTCGCACATACTAACTATAGAAATAATAGTTTTATGATACGATCATGTGAGAACTTTAATAAGCTCAGCTCAGATAGCCGCATCGATCTCTTTTGTACTAGCGTTGGCCAGGTAAAAACTGTTTTAGCTACATAAGGAATGCAGAAAATTTTGTTCGTTTACCTATATAGTATTTTTATAAGTTTCATTCCACTTTTAGATGTGGTAGCTTGTTATTAGCTTGTAAGTTACTATATGTTCTGTCTCTTTGTAATGCTGTAAGCTCCCCAAATAAAATAAAATGAAATAAAATAAAAATTGATACCTTTCAAAAGATTTTAAAACATAATTAATTATAATAAAACAGATTTCAGTCTTATATTTTTAATTAAGTGGCAGCTCAATATAACATACTATTATATTATTACCTACCAGTGTCCATTCACTGGATTTACGTAACCAATAAACGAACGTAGTAATCAACGTTAGAGTTCATACAAACCAAAAAATATCAGAAAATTAATATCTAGTTCGAAAATTAGCCTACAATGCACCAACCGTTAATTAAAGCTATGTACAGAAAACGACCCAATTTGAATAGCAATAACATATAAAGTTAGATTTTGAAAAATTACAGCCTCCTATTGCCTGGATTTTGCTTGTTTTCGTAGTAATATATTCGAACTCCCTAAAATTTTTAATAAATGCATGAAATTCTACAAAATCTCATGCCTATTAGATAAAGCAACCGTTCTACTATCCTGTGACATAATTTTATTTTCACTAGCACACATATAACATCTACAAAGTTAATATCAAAACACTGTGACTTACCCGACTCCTTATTACGGACCCCATACGAACCATAAAACAAACACCATCGAGCGTCCGGTTTGGACCTTCGCCATTTTAGAACTACGGATCTCAGGATGATTTATGTGTGACTAGTTGACGTAAAAAGTGTTGCAATTTAAAAAAAATAGTGAGTTTAGTTGAAAAACGCGAATTTCTTATTATTTAGAAAAATCTACGTTTTGTTCATCCATTGGATTGGTTCATTCACTGGTGCACTTACCCTACTACCACCCCATCTCTTACCTTGGGTATCGTAAAACTCGACTAACGGACTAAAGACTGCACTGCACATACATCCAACAGCATAGAGCGGCGATGGGCTAACCACCTGTCACGCACAAATGTGCAGTCGCTATTTGGTGAAAAGTGAACTATGGTGAAGGACTGCTTTTGCTGTCCTCATTGCCTAGTCTCTGATTAACTCTTCGGGGATAATATTCTGGGTTATAAGTGTGTATACATGTATTATGTATGTGTAGTGAGCTCGGGCTATGGTTTATTATCCATCATTAAAATCGAGTCATCGCTGCATTGATGGGTACTGACTTGCTGACCATGAAGACACGTACCAAAAAGTTTGGACAATCGTTTCTTTGCCGATCTGCCCGTATGTGGAATGCGCTTCCCGCACACGTGTTTTCTTCCTCTTTCTTCTTCCGGGTTATTTAAGCGGGGCTTGAAAAAATCATTTATGAAGGCCGCCATAGTGTGAGCGTTCGGCATAGCGTGGTAGTGCTGTGATGAACACTTTCACTTCTTGGGCTTCATTGGCTGCTTTTTATCAGGCAGAGTAAGGCCATTTTGGCGTGCCACAATAAAAAAAAACTTAATCACCACGATTGCCAATTGAGAGTTAGTGATCACAAAACTGGACATGCATAAAAAATCTAAAACATTTACTTTTCCAGACCTGGGAATGGAACACTGGACCTCATGTTATCGGGCCAAGCGCGAGCGCTTAACCACTAGGCCATCGAATAAATGATTTGAATTTAGCCCTAATTTAGAACGCAGAAGTCAAAGTAATAATGTATTTATTCATAGTTGTATTGAACACAAAGACAAAATCTCTTTGATTGAACAAAACGGCCAATTCGTGCGCCCCCGCTGTAGTTTTAAAAATATCGGACAGACGGCTGTCAGCGCGCGAGAGATTTGGGGTTCTCACGGTAGAACAGACATCATCATGGCGAGGTCGCGTGAAAGTACCTAATTGTATTTGATAATTTGATGTGTAGGGCACATAAGTTGATTCGGGGGGGTCCGTAATAATTAAAAACAGTGTGGGGCACATTAGTTAATTTAAAACCAGGGCGGTCTAGCTAAAGGCTAATTAAATTCAGTGATTTGGTCAGAGTGCGACACGTGGAGTGATTTGTGCACAGTGATACGTATTTTTCTGGGGTACAGAGCTCTGGGCTAGACAAAGGGATGTTTAGGGACACCTAGGGCCATCATCAACCCGAAGACGCGCAAGGGCGCGATCCAGCATCACAGACGGCAGCCGGCGGCCGGCGAGTCCCCGGGACCTCCGCGAACCGCGCGGCGGACGAGAGGAACTAGTATGTAAGTTATCTTTTATTTAGTAATAGTTTATTGTATATGGGCCCAGCATTGATGTAGACTATCTATATCAAACAATAGTCATAGTACATACATACCACGACTGTTATCCCCAAAAGGTTAGTCAGAGACCAGGCGATGAGGACAGCAAAAGCATTCATTCCTCTACCATAGTCCACTTTTCACCAAATAGAGACTGTAAATGTGCTCAGCGTGACAGGTAGAGAACCGATCGCTGCTCTATGCTGTTGGATGTATGTGTAGTCTTTAGTCCGTTAGTCGCCATTTGCGACACCCAATGGAAGAGAGGTATTCATTCACCGCCACGCGACACGGTTATAGTTATAGTCATAAATAAGCATTTATTCCATCATGTTAGTATGAAACATAGATCTTACAAAATTATAAATAGTCACTTAACATGACCTGTAATATCGCAACAAAATAGTTACCTATGTAATTATTAGCAAGCTTGAAAAATAAAACAATATTTTTACTTAGTAAAATACTATTCAGGACGTCTATTTAGCTATTTTGTTTTCGTTTTGTACTCGCTCAACAAAGCAAAGTCTGAATTATGATGCTTTGGCCCCTGGACTGTTAAAGCTAAGAGCAAGATCGACCCTCCCTTGTTTATGAGTTACCCGTGACTCTATCCCTTTACCCGAGAATTTTGGCTTGAACAATTTTACTCAACATACTTTTTGGATTCACTTGATTTCAATTCAATTTATTAGTCTGAGTGAAGGATATAATATTTATTAAATGCGTGTTGGCGGGTTTTACCGACTGCCATCTTAGCAAAACAACCAGGACGAACGGCTTTACGTGCCTGGAGCTAAAAACTTAGCACGGAGGAGCTAGAGATCTTTGTAATTTTTAAAATTGGTTACCTATCCAGTGACTCAGCATTACGAAAGTTGCTTGACAGGACGATTGCAGATCAAACGCCTTAGATGCTGCATCACCGATACACATGAGTAAAGAAACGACCGATATCCTCAACCTGTCAGTCTTGGAATCGAAATGTCTTAAAATTATGACAGCAGGTGCGTCATAATTTTTATTGCCGGGAATTGGAAGTTGGCGGAATTGGAAAAAAATCGAACACAGAGTTTGTTAAATTTTGCGTTCACGATGCATAAAATTTATCAAAGAACCTAAATCATCGAACTTGTTCTAACTAAAGTAGTCTGTAAGTGTATCAAAACACGGTACTAAGTCAAGTGGAGAGCGCGTCCATATATGGACGCTTGGCTCAAACGTCGACGGTAGGTTTAGTCACCGAGAAAAAAAAACTGCGATACGTCGACGGTGACTTTACTTACCGAGAATTCAAACCTCCTTCTGTCCACGGTAACTACAGTCCCAAAATAAATAGGTCAAAGCACGTAGTACGTAGGTCCGTAAAAAATTTGAGGTGGTTCTGTGGTTACTAATTCATCATACAAGTAAAAGAAATCTATATATTGCCACAGAAAATTTCACAGAAAAAAATTATTAAATTGACGAAATTGACAGTTCGCCCAAACGGAATTTTGCAGCGTAAGCGTCTATAAAAATGTCGAAATACTCTTCTACTCACCGTATTGCCTAAATAAGTGCACATCAAAACAATCGCAAACTAATTATCGTTAAAGATTGGTTAAGTTTGTTTACATTCGTAGACAAACGACGTAATATCACTACATTGCAACTAAATTGGCAACGTTCTGATAAGGTTGTTGCCCACTGCACCTAGTTCGTAGTTCCGCAAGAAAATTTGAGGTGGCTGTATGGATATCAATTGATCCGTAGAGCAATTGAAACTATGGCATAGTATACGAGAACCTTTAGTAAAAAAATGAAATTGTTGACAATTTTGTCGGTTCGCCATTTTTTTTGCATAGGATTTTTTTGGTGCTAAAAATGTTGTTATTACGATGTAAGTATGCTTAAAGATGATTCTAAATGTAAACTTTCTGAGTATGACAGTTTTTTTTCAATGTGTTGCGTCGAGTTAGGACCCTTGTGCCGACTTTCCCGGTTTGTCGACTTTACTGAAATATCATACAACGATTACCCTTATGCCGAATTTTCAAGTTTTTTTGAGTTTGGTTCTTTATGCCGACTTCTCATAGTGTCTACTTGCTGCCTGATGGTAAGCAGCTGATATGCAGTTCAAAAATGAGAGCACTCTCGTCACTTTGGAACAAGCACGGTATATAACAAGCGCACCCATTCATGACGGCCTGCATAAATACCGTTTCACGCCCCACTTAAAAGACCCTGACTATAGGAGCTGGGAAACACATGTGCCGGCAGAGAATTCTAAAGCCGAATGGTTATACGCAGCAATGACTTGCCATTTTTTTAGGTACGAGTGCTGATAGCCTGCACAGTATGATGGTGGTTTCTAAGACCAGCACGTGTAGTCCGGGACAGGAAAGGGGAGGGCGGGATTAGATCAAAAAGTTCTTTAGAACACTCTCAGTAGTAATTTCGGTAGAAGACACTGAGAGAAGCAATGTCTCTACGCAGTTGGAGGTCCTCAAGAGAGGCTGTAACCTTAGCATGTAGCGTTTTGGATTCAGTTCCTGGCCGATGTTTATGCTAAGAATGCTGAGGTTCACTGAAATTGGTAAAGGAGAGTTCTGAAGAGAGGGAGCAGTAAGAAAGGGAGTTATCTTGGACGAGAATGCACAAAAGTTCAGTTCAACTGTTCTGCCTTTTGGTAACTATGGATATTAAACTTATAGCTAAAGATGCGTTTTGAGTGTATGATAAATGAGTGCATGCCAAAAGATTTTCGACGAAAAGAAGTTTTTTTTTATATAAGAAGGAGGCAAACGAGCAGGCGGGTCACCTGATGGAGAGCAATCACCGCCGCCTATGGACACCCGCAAAACCAGAGGAGTCGCAGATGCGTTGCCGACCTTTAAGAAAGGAATAGGGTTAAGGAAGGAATAGGAATTGTGAGGGAGGAGTGGGAGGGGAAGGGGCCTCCGGAACTCTCACTGGCCTGACGAAACACAACAGCACCAAGTGCCATTATTTCACGTCGGATATTCGTGAAAGGGTGGTATTACGCTAGGCGAGCCGGCCCAATACGTGCTGCAACGCAGCGTGGCTCTACCACTCAGTGTTTCAGAAGTGTCTGCCATCCGATGTATGCACTTTATTATTATGACATAAAAAGTTCGGCATTAAAAGGCAGACCCTTTCCTTGCGCATATACTTCTCATCAGCTAAAAACAATTTCTAAAGTGCTTATCAATGAAGTTTCCATGAATAAATATAATTTGACATTGGCTTTGACTATTTTTTTGGTGAAAAACGAATAAACCGACACGAGCGTAACAATAGATAGTTTAAAACAGATTTTTAATTACATGGATACATAATCAGAGTATGGAGTACAACAGACCTACCTGTCTTTATTTTAAAAATGAAAACTGACAGGATTACTTAATCCAACTGCTCATTTTATGAAGCACAACACTACACAACCCTTTGAATACATTAACACGTTCAACGACAATTTTGGAAGACGCTCTTCTAGATTTGCATACAAAATATAATCTTATTAGAGTAAGGTCGAGACGTTGTTGGGCGACGTAAATTGAGTCTCTATACGCGGTGATTGCGTGCAAAATTGCTTGCGACCGTGATACAGGAACGATATAATAATAGTTTTTGTTTTAATACTTTATTTTACCTTTTACAAAGCATTGTCGGTAGAGATGCTCGGAGATATCGTAGTATAATCCCCTATAGCTATGTTTGAAAACTGACGTAGATGGGTTTCCTGAAGAGGTTAACGGGACTATTACTAATATGTTAAGTTTAATGCATTGAGTCTCGACTATCAACCCCAAAAGGTTAGTTAGTGACTAGGCAATGAGAACCGCAGAAGCAGTCCACTGCCTATTGGCACGTGGACTATTGTCCACGTTTCACTAAATTTTAACTGCACATGTGCTCAGCGTAACAGGTGGTGAGCCATTACCGCTCTAAGCTGTTTGGATGTATTTTATTTATTTATTTATTAAGGTAACAAACGGTCATAAACAGATTAATCAAATACAAGACAGTGGTATATGACTAGACCTATAGTACCATAACTTAATAATGAAAAGGTTTTAACGGATGAGTTTATGAGAAACGAATTTTACTGTACAATAATGTAAACATGTATCCAAATTTTGTAATGTAATACACTCAAAAAGCGTATTTCGCTTGATTATAAATATTTGTATCTATAATAAAAATAAACAGTACCAAATACAATAGAGAAATCAGATAGCACAATGACACTTTACAATTACCTAAAACAATGTCTCGCGAACCAGTCTCCTATAACTTACGTAACTATTACAAAATATATCAATATTGGTCAAGTTTTTGTTATAAAAATCCAGAGTTAGTGTGACATGGGTGAATGTAAAAAGTACATAGAGAACGTGAGGACGGACGAGGAACTTTAACGTAAACTTTATCTAGAAGTGGACTACAAAGAATTTGACAATTTACAATTTTATGCAAAAACATAGCATCGAGAAAAGTACGTCTAATTTGCAATGAACGTATATTATATCGGGAGGCACTAGCCCTGTAATCGTCTGAAAGAAGTCCATCGCGGTAGTTCAATGATTTTAAAAAATTATTTTGTACTTTTTCGATGCGATCAATGTGAACAGCATACTGTGGGCTCCATACTACACTTCCAAACTCTAAAATACTACGGACGTAAGTGTTAAATAAAGTTATCAATGTTTTTGTGTTTTTAAAGGGTTTTCCTAAACGGTTAATTAATCCAAGCTGTTTAAACGCACGCGATAGAACATTATCAATATGATGATTGAAGTGAAGCTTGGAGTCCAGAGTTATACCAAGGTCACGTATTGTTGAGACTCTTTCTATAGTGTTTCCAGAGAAATGGTAGTCATACACGAGCGGGTTGTGCTTTCGGGTAAATGTGATCGCATGACATTTTTCTGTGTTCAAGAAGAGCTGATTAGCTGCACAGTAGTTTTGAAATCTGGTCAGGTCATTTTGAAGCTCATTACAATAATTAAGTGAAGTAATAATTTTAAAAATTTTGGTATCATCTGCATACAGTAGATGATGTGAGTTTGCAAAGCAGTTGTGTACTTCATTTATATAAAGAGTAAAGAGATATGGTCCCAAATGAGATCCTTGAGGAATACCTGAGGGTATTTTAAGAAATCTTGACCGATATCCCTTCAAAGCTACCGCCTGACTCCTATTTAAAATGTAAGATTTTACCCAGCGCCAGAGGTCGCCGTGTATACCGATTGTATATAATTTTGCTAGTAATAGATTATGATTTATTTTATCGAAAGCTTTTGAAAAATCGGTATACACAGCGTCCACCTGGTGTCCGGCGTCCAAAGCATTGAGAATAATATCCGTGTATAATTAAATTGGTCTCCACGCCACGCCCACTGAAAAACCCGTGTTGCTCAGGAGAAATAAGTTGTTTAGTTTGCCAAGTTAAAAATTTAGTAACAATTTTTTCAAAAACTTTTCCCATTACCCAAAGTTTAGATATAGGTCTGTACTGACACACATCATGCTTATCGCCGCCTTTAAATATCGGTGTTATTAATGCTTGTTTCCAAATGTCTGGAAATGAACCTTCAGAAAGTGACTTATTATATATAAGAGTCAACGGGACTGACAGCACCTTTGCTAATTTAGATATGAGAAAAGGATGTACATTATCAGTACCAGAGCTTTTGTTTATGTCTAACTGTTTTAGTGCTCTAAAAACTTCTTCTTGAGAGATGTGCAAACTAAATAAATTGATAGAGTTTGACGATGAATTATGTGAGTGACTTAATAATCAGTTATACTCGTATATTCAGTAATAATAGTAAATGTTTGCATTGATAGAATATCAGTCGGGTGGAATAAATGAGAATAAAGCGAATCAAAATTAATAGCACGAACAAGTATTATTACAAATAATATCAGCGAAACATTATTTAATATTTCTTTATTTTGGTAGTAACAGAAAAAAATTGGTATCGAAAAATAATGTTTTTTATTTATAATAAAGTGGCGTTTAAACAATAGACATATGAGTTTAGGCCTTGAGTTATCCTTATATAAGGTACTGTTACATTTGAGATTTTTGTCCCTTTTGGGGAAAAGGAAGAAAATCCCAAACGCAAGCGTCAGTGGGATGTAATCAAATAAAACCATAAAATGTTCAACAGCTAGGCAGTATATTGTAAAAGAACACACACTAAAATTTTGTCCAACAACAATAAAATAAAATTATAAATTTTATTTCATTCTTATTATTAAAAAGAGGGGGTTAGTCACAATTTTTTTTTATATCAGGTAAGGTACTAATCATCTACGTTACTCATTTTAATTTATTAAGCCGAAGATAACAAAAAAAAACTATCAGTCGAAATTGACCCTAGGGTCAATCTCAAATGAAAGTCCAACAAACTTTTTAATAATTTTGCCAACTATAATTTACTATTTAAAGTACTCTAAACCTTATTACCAATCTATATCACCCCCTAAAACACACTAAAATCCTAAGAGTCGATAGTGACCAAGCGGGTCGGTGATAATTTTAATTTCAAATAATTTTTATAATACTGTTCCTACTACTACTACCTAACCAGCCAGCTAATATTTCAGTGGTACGAGCTATGGTCGTGGGGTGGTAGGGATAAAACCAGTGCCGTTCGGAGTATGAAGTTGAAATTAAAATTAAATTACTCCGTCTATAAAAATATTAAATTAAATGTTTTAATCCGTTTAACCGTATCAAAACTATCACACGCTTAAAGCCAATACACTAGAGAACCGTGGGGTTACACCGATATAAAATTAATAATTATGGACGCCAGGATCGTATAGTCGATCCGAATCTGGAGACGATGTCACCATACAACTTCACCCAAGTCGCACTCACAGATCCTCAAAGGTTTCACAACTTCACAACGCTTGGTGTAGTTGGACATAAAAGGAAACAAAGCTTAAGGTGTCGAAACCTTAATTCAAAAAATGTTCCAGTTTAAAAAACAATTATCTCCTAGTAATTGGGTAAAAACAAAAAACCGTCAACGCCTGCTCATCCGCTAGGCGGCGACAGCTCGACTGGCAGCAGGTGGCCGCTGGTACCCCGACGAAGCAGGTCTCGCGTCCAGGCTTTAGGGCCCAGGATTCAAATCATTTCGACGTCATCAGACCCGGCACTCCAATTCGCCGGAAACACTCAAACCGGAATGCCATCTTATGAAATCTACTCCCATAGTCGGGTAATCTCTAACAAACTGTTCTTTTAGAATTTTCCTTCAAACTATCAAAACGTCAAATATGACGTCTGTCACAACTCGCCCTCTGCTAACAGAATTTGCCAACAATAACAACACAAGACCTAGAAAAAAAATTAACGTTTAGCAATGTGAAATGCGTTTTTAACTCACTAATTACCCTATCTTAATATTAGGTAGTATTACTTTTCTCTCTGGTAACCCCTACGGGCAGAGACAATATCCATATAAAAAATATTTCTCCCGTTCGAATGTTCTAGATTAAAGTCCTTATAGAAAAAATAGTTCTATTTCCGGATTTGCTTGAATTAAATTTAATTACTTCAAGTAATTATTATACATATTAATTTATTATGTAATTTATTATTAGAACTGTTTTGGCTTTTTTTTTAAATTGAATCTTTTATGTGAAATTAAAAGCTGACATCCACTTCGCCCCGCTACCGCTAGGCGTCGCTACGGTGGCTGTCATTTTGTCTATGGTGTTATGTCAAATACAAAACGTAAACAATCTTAATTTTTTCCACATCTAATGCAAAGTCTTGCTAAAACTTATTTAGAAGGGTGTAATAATTGATAATGCATGAAAAGTGTGTCTTGTAATGTGTCAGCCTAGGCTCCATGTCTTTAATGTGAAGAAAAAATGGATTATAGTCTAACAAGCCACAATGATTACTATTTTTGGAAACCGATCATTTAAAAACAATAATTTCAGGTAAGTAAATACTATTCAACCATTGCAAACCCCTTTTGTAGATTAGTAAAGGCAGACAGGGCCCTGAATTTACAACGTAACAGTACTAAGTTGCGAGACATTGAATAATGTAAAATCAAGACATAACAGAAAGAAACATTTATTTGTGCTACAATACCATACATACAGTCACTTAATTTTAAGCAGATCTGACTCCTTTGAAATGCGAAAAATTGGCGATTTATCGTTTTTTCGTAGTAAAATTTTACAGTCTTTGACCCACAGGTAGGCGTAATTATTTTCAACCCTTAGTTCACGGGCGCGTTTGAGTAACAGCTTATTTGTAGGAGTAAGGTGCTCGTTCACAAATATGTTGAACGCTGTAAGCCCTCTCCGCTGGCGGACAGCACTGATAAGTTGATCTTTGCGCGCGCGCTGAGTAAATCTCACGATTATTGGAGGTGCGCGGGTAAACTTGTTCTGTTTTTCGATATCCGCCGTTTGGTTGAATACACGAACACGACGTATGGTGTCGATGTCAGTATCGAGCAGTGAGATTCCAACTTTTAAGCAGATGTCTTTTAAAATCGAAAGCAGGTTTTCACCATTGGAGCGGAGGATACCTGCAATTTCTAAGTTATTCAGCCTTGAGAATTGGTCTTGCATATTGCTTTCGGCCTTTAGATAATTTATTATTTCTGATGCTTCATCTAATTCTTTACGTATAGTTGGGAGGCATGAGATTTTATTTTCAACTAAAATGAGTCGGTCTTCCATTTCTGAAAACCGCTCTTTCATCACTGACCACTTGGAGTTCAGATCTTGTATTGATTTGGTCACAGAACGGATATCAGTTTTTATATCCTCAAAGTCAGACTTCATGGAATTAAAATCAGTAAGAAAATGTTTTAGTTCCTTCAACATTTCCGTGAGCGCATCACTCGTTGTAGTTACCGGGCCGCTGGCACTCGCGCCGATATTCGAAGGTGGTTGAGCACGACATGAAGCACAACGCCAAGCTGCCTTTTTCTCCAGTTCCCAGTTTTCGATACGTGGATTCAGTAACTCTTGCGCATCCAAAATGGAATTTCCCTTGACACTGGCCACATGTAACGTAATCAGTTACGACATCATTGCACTGATTGCACGACATCATATTTTAGAGCTGCTGACACGTTTACAAATAAAAACAAACAAAAACTTTAATCGACACTGCCGCTGCTATTTTAATCGCAATCGGACTTAGTAGGTAGTTAGAAACGATGGCGCGTACGAGTACCGACAGTGCGGCCGTTTCTCATGCACTCGGCGCGCAGACTGTGATGTATGTTCAGTCCTTAATCCGTTAGTCGCCTTTTACGACACCCAATGGAAGAGAGGGGTTGGTAGTATCCTTAAGTGAGCCGCTATACACACCACCACACGCCTTCAACTTTTTTTCAAGTCTTTTAATGTATTGGAAGTTATAATTTTGTGGTATTCAATATATCAATAAAAAGTGTTCAGAGGTAAGTCTTCTACGGGACTTTTCTTATTTTTGACTACCTACGTAAAATGCTGTTTTATGCATGCATCGAAGCCTGGGACGACCTCGGGTTATTGTCTATTAAATTAAAAATAATTTATTTCGGGCAAAGCCCATATATTGTTAGTAATGTGCAATTCCATTATGTGTAATTCTCTTCCCCAACCCTCGCCCAGTTAGAAAAGACCAGTGAAATAATTACATATTTGCATTAGTTTGAGTTGAATAGAATGATGAATGTGTGGAATTTGACGTTCGTGATTTAGCAAACTACATTAGTAGTTAAGAGGCCTATTACATCTCGATCTCGAAACTAAGATACATCAACCATTTTGACTTATTGAATAGTGTAGAAGAGCTATTGGCATAGTTCGTAGCGGCCTCGCTTTTTGGAAATTTTGCTTAACTTTTTAATTAATCGCAAAATTGCAGAGAAAGATTTTTATGAAATTTCATTTTTTGAGCTCCTAGATTTGACTATTGTTTTAAACAAATGAAATAAAGAAATATAATGTTATCTCTTATTTATAGTCGTATAGTTCGTAGCGGCCTCGTAATTTTTATAAAGGAAATTCTTATAAAGAAAAAAAATCTTATTCTTAACCAAAAAACTTTGAAAATCGCTATAAGTTAATTGTGAATTTCTCCTATCTACGATAATATTATTGAGCAAAATTTATATCAGGATAATTACTACTTCATAAAGAATAAAGATTTTATAATTTATTTATTATCCTATTTCTATAAAAACGATAAATACAACTGCAAAATTACTACAAAATGCGAAGCGCCGCGCCGCGGCCGTCCGACCTCAGCTTATTCTCGCAGAGTGGAGATTTATTACATAAATAATATTATGCATAAATTTATTGTCCTATTTCGATAAGAACAATAAAAACAACTGCAAAATTACTACAAAATGCGAAAATGGGCATTTTACGCAAAAATCTCAGTCAAGATGTAATAGGGCCCTTAAAACTTTCTAGAGCTACTACTTTAGGTAACATCGGTCTATGTTTATCAATTATTTAATTTAATTGTATATCCGTTGATAGCAATCGCCTAGAGTTAGAAATCGCCAAGTATCTTTAAAATTGTTCACCAATTCACGAGTGTGTCATCATGCTCTCTCAAAGTCTCTCTGCGGTGGTGGCATGTGCGTCGGGTCGTACTTGAGCGAAGCGATGGCTGATTCACGTGTCATACTCGTGAACGGGTGCCGCCCGTTGGCTGGTCTGTTCTTGCAATCTTATTTTAACATTGGAAATGTTTTTTCGATCGTTGCTGTAGGCGCCCCGTTTTCTACAAAAGTGCGACATGCCGATTTTCCCGTTATTTCTAGGTCAATATAGTTAATTGAGGGATCAAAATATTTGTATTGACGAGATTAATAATTTACAAAAAAATAAAACTGATATAGTCATATATTTCTGTCATAAATTAAACTCTAAAATGGTAATTTTTTGTTGGGCCCAATATCTACTTTTTTATATTTATGATATTGTTTACATAATCTCAAGATTTACATGTTCAGAAAGGTATCTCAGGTATGTTACAACAAAGCTATAGTAGGTAGAATTGATGTAGTACTGAAATCTCTGTATTTTAAATAAATGTACATGTTTGATATAGATAGTCTACATCAACTCTGCTACCTTTTTACTTAAAACTAACGCCTAATTATAAGAAATATAAACTAACTTACGTACTAGTCTTCCCTTGAGACGCGCCGCTTAGACCGGTGCAGTCCGCCGCGCCCAGGCCGCTGCTGGCTGCGGTGGTGATGGTAGCTCGCCTCCCCGGTGACTGCTGTGGTGGGTGGAAAGGCCCTAGGTGTTCCTAAACATCCCGTGGCTACCCCTGAGAGCTCTCAACCCCAGACAAATACGTACCACTTGCACAAATCACTTAGCACGCCACGCGTTGGTACTCCAACCAAAACTGATTTTAGCTAGGCCGCCCTGGGTTCCAACTAAACTTATGTTCACTGTTTATTAGTTATTACGCCCCCCCCCCCCCCGAATCAAACAATATGTGCCCCACACATCAAATCACAAATACCAAAGTCAATATTCTCCACGCGACCCCTCGGTTCCGTTAACCTCACTTTCAACGTGAGTCTGTGTGTCACACTGACTTTGACAGTCGTCTGTCAAATACAAATTAAAACTAACACAAAAGGTTGCCAGCCGTTAGTGGCCATTTTGTTCCGAACATCCCCCCGCTTCGGTCTGGAGGGCCAGCCCCAGACCGCTAGCTCAATCAATCGGGCAAGGAGAGACAGTTGTTGCGGCTCATCGCGGAATCGAACCGCAGTCCCATACTCGCCAACAAACAACTTTACAATGCTGCCCTAGCTACAAGCAAGGAGAGCAAGCCATTCTCCTTCAACAACATAATAAATCTAATTAGCCAAATTACAATAATGCTAAATTATCTTATTCACCAAAGCTTATTTTCTAAAAATTTACAAACATCAGTTAAATACATACACCCATGCCCTTGCCATTTTGTGCCATTGTCGGAGCGAATAAGTGAAGGTAGACCCTTACGCGACACGAAACGATCCAACGCGACGACGAAGGCCTCCGTGGACAACGAAGAGACTCCTAAGAGGACGGCCTTAGTAGCCAGGCACAAAAAAGAACACAAAATATATACCCAAAACTCGGGCGTTGCGAAGGTTGGTTGGTTTTACCGAGAAAACCCGTTGCGTGCGATTCCCAAGAACGGACTTGACTGAGTGACTCGGTCCGAAGGCAGACCCCCCGTCTGCGGCTGCACGGGTGAAGACGTTCACTGTGACAAAATAAACACCGAAAGAGCACTACACAAATAAAGCTCTTTGGACAAACAATATTCAAAATTACAAGTTAGGTTACCTAGTAACACATCCAACAGACGTCAACCGTGACGTACTGGCCTATTGAAAGGCTTCACAATCCTCATGGACATGGGCTACCATGTAGACCATGGGAGGTTTCTCAATTTCACAAACTTGTGCATAGTTATGGAAATGGTACACAAACGCAATGACTCTAGACTATGCGGAGTCGAGTCGTCAAACTGTGTACATAATAGAAACAAGACTAAAATAGTTGGCACTGCCAGCAGTGTAGAGCGACCTAGAGCTATCTGGGTGCCTAGTAGGACCCGTCGTAGTACACCCGAGCCCAAGAGTAGGTCAATTGGGCCAGGTGACAAAGTGTGGGTCTGCCCGATCTAGACCAATGTCTGTGCCGTTATCCCTGCGGGCGAATTTCATTACCGTTACCGAAATTGACATTCTCACATAGATGCATGTACCGAAAAGAGGGTGACTTGTGTTAGCCCCGTCAAACTCCCGGTAAACATGCCACCAAACAATGTCGCACAAAATTAAAATTTCAAATCTAAGATTTCTTTAAAATCTTTCAAACAAATTTCACATTTAAGGTTTCCTTAAATCTTTCAAACCGCGGCCACCGTAGTATAAAGCAAAACCGTCCGTGGTTTTGCTCTCGCAAAGGGGCAGGCTAGCTATGGCCTGCTCGGGTCCCAAATCTGCAAAGAAGGCCCCCGCCCGTGTGATACCGCGGGTGGTACGATAACCGCTGCGGCATAGCTCGAGCGCGGCTGCACGCTGGCGCGCACAGAGCTAGTTGCAGGGAGGGGTCCCTCCTTCGTGACACCGTCGGGGCCCCCGCCCGTGGGATACCCAAATCGCACTCGGGCCGGCGGCAGGGGAACCTGCAGGCGCGGGTTTGCGCGCCTGCGTATGGTTCACCTTCCGGTGTGGGAGCGCGCCTCGCGCATGACTGGGCCTCCAGTCCGCTGGTAGGTGTGTGCTCTGCGCTGGAGCACCCCTGCCCGTGTAACGCTGCCACCGCTGTTGTGTGGTCGGTGAAGCCGCTCCCTACCTGTGAACACCCAACAATAATAAAAGCTGTGGTCCACCAAATGCACTGCGGCGTTGAGGCCTATAGCCAAAGCAAAGGCCCCTGCGCCTTGCTCTGCGCCGCCTCGTCATTACACGCAGCCCTCGTCGGTCCTGGCACCGCGTCGTAGTATGACCCGTTTGGCCACACTGTGTACAAGCCGGGTCCATGTCGGCCGCTGCAGTCAGCGCCGCCCGCCGCGACGTAGTGTGTCCTGGCTGCAGCTGTACGGTGGGATTCGCCTGGCGTCCCATTGAAGCCTGCGCCTCTGATGGCGGCAGGTCAGGCTGGGAGGTCGCTACGACTCCCGCCTCATCGCCGAGGAACTTTAAAAGTTCCTCCAATCCCGGCAGAGTAGCCCCCCCCTTTCTCTGCCGTTTCCCGCTCAAACCGGGAACGAACGTCCGTTGGCATCTTGTCCAACACAATGAGTACCAGTAGCAGCGAACACTCGGCTACTGGCAACCCTAAATTTAGCAACGCGGTACACGCAACTGTGACTGGCGTCAACAGCTGCGTCTTTAAGTCCGCCCGATTGGCTACCTTAGGTAGCGACAACAATTGGCGCGCGTGTGCGTCTACCAATGACCCCTCTTCCACAGCGCCACGCAAACTTCCTACCTGATGTGTAGGAAGCCTATCAGGCATCGCAGGCCCTCCCACTGGTGGTGGTGTGGATCGCTGGACATCCCCTATCCGTCGCCTTTTAATGTCGCAGGCTGCCTGGACGACATTATCATTTATGTCCATGATTTGGTCAAAATCATCCTCGTATGCCGACCATACCTTTTTGTGGGATGTTGGAGCTGTCTCCGACAAAACCACCATGGCAGTCTCAACCGAAGACACCCGCTGCCTTAACTGCCTGGCTCGCTCGAGGATGTCATCATCGCAGTCTCTTCGAGACAGCAGATCCTGCGTATGCACGAACCAGCGCAGCTGCGTTGCAAAGACTGCCTCCGCCATCGCGTTGTCAACAAAAAACAAATAACGAGGAATTAGATTCTATGTCCAACAATAGCACAAAAACAGGGCAATGTTCCCTACTAATGTAGCCTTTTAATTACAATGTAGCCACAACCAAAATTAATAAGTACATAAAAAACTTAAACGGGTTTGCAACAAGAAGCGCACTTACAAATAATGTGCAATTATTATTATTTTATAGTCCCTATGCATAAATCAACCAATTTAAACCAATGTAATAATCAAATTAAATTTAAAATTGGTTTTCAAAAATGAAGGCACAAACAAAACAAAATGTGCTATTATTATTGTATAAACCGTTATATAATAATCCAACCAAATTTCACATATGCCGCTGTGTAGAACAAAACAAATCTAATCGGTTCCAAAGAATTTCCAAAGAAAAATAAAAATTCAAATAAAAATGTTCCTTTTTTTTTTTTTTTTTTTTTAATGGTTCACCAAACGGGACGATACACAAGTGCGATAAAAATATTGAATACATACATATTTAGTAACAATGAGTGGATGTCCTTCTTGAGGCGAACACAACATGCAATAAATAATTTAACGCTCTACATAAGATTTTATACAAAAATAATAAATAAATTATAAAATAAAATAAAATAAAATATACACTATCAGATACTATCAATGTCGTTGATTTGAAAAGTGTGATTTTTTACAGATGATACAGATGCACTAAAAATATCTACATCATGACAGATTTTGTTATATGCTGAACACATACGATATAGTGGAGAATGCTGAGCATAAGTGGTGCGACATGAAGACAAAACGAATGTCCTTCTGTTACGGAGGCGGCTGCATGCACGTGGCACAGAGATATCAATTTTGTTCAGTAGATCAGGGCTGTCCACTTTCCCATTAATAAGTTTATGTAGAAACAAAATATCGGCTACATCACGTCTACACTCCAGTGGGGTCATTTTAAAATAAACGAGCCTAGACTCGTAAGACGTTAGATCACGGCATAAATTATGAGCAAAAGATAAATGATATAAAAATTGTTTCTGCAACCTTTCCAATCGCTGTATATGCACCTTGTAAGACGGGCTCCACACAGGACTACAATACTCTAGGAGTGAACGAACATAACAATTAAAAAGAATTATAGGCACTTCAAAGTCATTGAAAAATTTTGTTTGCCTGATCACAAAGCCAGACAAACGTGCTGCTTTTTTAGTGATAGAGTCAATGTGATCACGGAAGTCCATCTTTTTATCAACTGTGACGCCCAGATCCCGCATGTTTACGACTTCACTAATTGGTACGTTGTTTATGTAATAAACAGCAGGCATGGGAACACGCTTCCTCGTAAATTTCATAAAGAAACATTTAGAAGTATTTAGTTGCATTTTGTTACGGGAACACCAGTCGCTTATAGTATTTATGTCATTCTGTAAATTAACAATGTCTTCTTGTGTACGAATCGTCCTATAAATTTTAAGGTCGTCAGCAAACATTTGGTACCCGGATGTCACAGTTGTGTTGTCCTTAGTACTACATACGCCACTATGTAAACATTCATCCTCAATCATTTACCAAACAAATGTTACAAATAATTGGAACTCAAATTAATGAAACTAAATTATTTTCAAAGAAAGAAACAACTTATGGGAACAAAATAAATGTAACATAGCCGCCATGTAAACAAGCAATAAACTGCAATATTAATATATGTGTCTACAGCTTTGCAATCGCTAGACAACCTAACTACAAGTATTGTGAATCAAATGCCTACAATATTTAAATATGTTTTCAAAATGAAACAACAAACCAAATCAAAATTCCACAATTTTCAATGCTTTAACTTTAAATTTTAAATTAAGTTTTTAAGCAATTAAGGAACAAACAAATGTTTAATTATTTGCAAACCGCTAGAATCTTAAAATTCAGTTTGCACGACAAATACAACAAACATAATCAAAACATTTATTTGTTGTCACAAATTTGCACTACCCTAGCGAGACTAATTCTAAAAAAAAGTTTTAAAAAACAATTATACCGCCCCGGTGAGTTGATATGACTCAAATAAACTCAAAGCCTGTATAGCCTAAATACAACACAAGTACAATGTGTAATACAACCAACAGATAAATCCTAACTCAAATAAATACATTCTAAATGTGTAACCAAAATGCAATTATAGCAAGTTAGGTATGACAATTATTGCATTCTTGCAATGACTTTCCGCAATGAAATAATCAACGCATTCTAAATGCGAGACAAAACCCAAATTAATTATGATAACATTGACCGCAGTGAGACAATCTTACGCTACCTACTTGCTACAATCAACACAACAAAACCTACATATTACAACATTGCATTCTGAATACAATTTAATATGCGGTTGCAAAGAATCTTAACACTAAACTAATACTAATTACTTGAGGTCCGTAGACAAAACTACGCTCCTGCTTACCAAAAAATTGTTTGATATAGATAGTCTACATCAACTCTGCTACCTTTTTACTTAAAACTAACACCTAATTATAAGAAATATAAACTAACTTACGTACTAGTCTTCCCTTGAGACGCGCCGCTCAGCCCGGTGCAGTCCGCCGCGCCCAGGCTGCTGCTGGCTTCGGTGGTGATGGTAGCTCGCCTCCCCGGCGACTGCTGTGGTGGGTGGAAAGGCCCTAGGTGTCCCTAAACATCCCGTGGCTACCCCTGAGAGCTCTCAACCCCAGACAAATACGTACCACTTGCACAAATCACTTAGCACGCCACGCGTTGGTACTCCAACCAAAACTGATTTTAGCTAGGCCGCCCTGGGTTCCAACTAAACTTATGTTCACTGTTTATTAGTTATTACGCCCCCCCCCCCCCCCCCCCCGAATCAAACAATATGTGCCCCACACATCAAACACAAATACCAAAGTCAATATTCTCCACGCGACCCCGCGGTTCCGTTAACCTCACTTTCAACGTGAGTCTGTGTGTCACACTGACTTTGACAGTCGTCTGTCAAATACAAATTAAAACTAACACAAAAGGTTGCCAGCCGTAAGTGGCCATTTTGTTCCGAACAGTACAATATAACTATGTATTTCTTATAATGTTTAATGATAACTATTTATGTTGTGTATCTGTAGTATGTAGTGTAGAAGTAGTACTAAAACCTCTATAATTTCTTTTAGTAAATTAGTTTTTTTTAAAGTACCATAAAAATAGTACCTATACATTCTGTCAAAAAAGTTTCGGGAACGGATGATTTGTTTATGATTCCAAATTCAATTTTTTGTTTTTTTTTGTTAGATTGGCACAACTTGCATACCATTTTAGCGCGGAGTTTGAGTTGCATCTGTTATTTAGATGTAATACAGTATTACTAGTGCTTTTTAGTTAGTTTATATCTAGTGTGTATTGCGAATTTCATAATGGATAAAAACATCGAACAAAGAGTTTGTCTTAAATTTTGCGTCGCCAATGAAATTTCGTGTTCGGAGTCACTGAAAATGTTACAGAAGGCTTACGGTGAATCGACTTTATCAAAAACACGTGATTATACACACACACAGTACGAAGCGTTCAAAAGCGGTCGAGATGTGATGAAAGATTTGCTTCGCTCTGGTAGGACATCAACGTCTTCAACTGAAGTTAACGTCGCAAAAGTAAAGGAAATGGTGACTGAAAATCCTCTTTCGAGTTTAAGAGAGATAGCCGCAGAACTTTCTGTGTTTCACGAGTCGATCCGTACCATTTTAAATAATCACTTTGCGACGCCATGCCGCGCGCCGCGCAAGGAACACAGAGATGCCGGACAGCTGCGTGACGTCACAGCCGCGAGCCGTATAAAAAGCGGCCGCGCACGCAGCTCGCGGTCATCGGCGTGCCAGACAGACTCGTGCACATCATTCGAGACTACTTGTCAGATCGCACCTTTCGCTTTCGCGTCGAGGGAACGCGCTCCTCCCCCCGACCCATTCGTGCCGGAGTCCCGCAAGGCTCCGTGCTTTCACCTTTGTTGTTTTCGCTTTACGTTAACGATATACCCAGGACGCCTCGCGTTGAGTTGGCGCTCTTCGCTGATGACACCGCGCTATATACCACTGATAGGGATATGACCAAACTCTCTCAGAGACTTCAATCCGCCGCGACCACCTTAGGCGATTGGTTCCGACTTTGGAGAATCGAGGTGAACCCCGAGAAAAGTGCCGCGATCCACTTTCATCGGGGCTCATCCGGCCTCCGTCCGACCCCTATCCGACTCTTCGACCGCGTCATACCGTGAAAGTCACAGGTCAAATATCTCGGTGTCATCTTCGACAGTCGATTGACGTTTGCACCACACATCCAAGCTATCCGAAATAGGGCAGCGTTCATTCTAGGTAGGCTCTACCATCTCGTAGGCAGGCGGAGTAAAATGTCTCTTAGAAATAAGACGACAATTTACAAAGCCTGCATCCGTCCCGTCATGAAGTATGCTAGTGTAGTATTCGCTCACGCCGCGAACTCTCATCTGCACCGGTTGCAGAACGTTCAAAACCGTTTCATGCGAGGCGCCACGGCCGCCCCGTGGTACCTACGCAATGTAGATTTACATCGCGATCTCGATCTTCCGACCGTCCGTTCCTTTATGAAGGACGCCTCTCAGGCGTACTTCGACAAAGCGCTTTCGCATCCGAATCCTCTGGTGGCGGGAGCTGCCAACTACGATGTTGGCAGCTTTCGCCCCCAGAGAGGACCGCGCCGCCGGTTTCCGCGACACGTTTTAGACGACCCCGATGATGCAATAACGATTGCAAACGCGCCAAAGCCCGACACTACACACCCAGCCACACTAAACTTGCACACTAGTTTAGGACCAAGACACCGCACTCGTAGAATAAGTGTGCGTAGACCCGGTTCACACCCGCCCGGTGGCAGGTACATTCGTAATAATGTACCTGTTACTCGCGTACCCCCCACGACACGGTAAACCCGAGCCGAGGTACCGTGCCTCCTAGAGGCGCCCTCGGGTTTAGCCGCTCCCTACCGGTTCGAACCCCCAGAGGCTCTGGGGGGGGATCGGAGACTCGCTTGCGAGATGCCATCCCCCACCGGAATCCCTCTGGGGAATTTCGACCACTCACGGCTTGAGGAACGCTTCAAGTTTCTCGCCGCCCCCAAACAAGCCCGGTAACGCTGTAAAGGTCATCTGCGACCGACAGCACTCACACTCAAAAAAAAAAAAAAAAAAAAAAAAAAGGTCGCGGTCAGTCGCTGCCTCGGCGCCGTCGCCGAAGCATCGTCTGACCCGACCTAGGCTGCGCGGTACGGGCTTTCACCGTATGTGCGCGTCTGGGCCGATAGGGACCTCGGGTTGTAGCGGTACGGGCTTTCACCGTATCTCAGCTCACCTGGCCTCCGTTCTCAGGGACGTTTGAGTCTACTCGCGACCAGTCGCTGCCTCGGCAGCCGTCGCCGAAGCATCGTCTGACCCGACCTAGGCTGCGCGGTACGGGCTTTCACCGTATGTGCGCGTCTGGGCCGATAGGGATCTCGGGTTGTAGCGGTACGGGCTTTCACCGTATCTCAGCTCACCTGGCCTCCGTCCTCAGGGACGTTTGAGTCTACTCGCGAGCAGTCGTTGCCTCGACGCATCGCCTGACCCGACCTAGGCTGCGCGGTACGGGCTTTCACCGTATGTGCGCGTCTGGGCCGATAGGGATCTCGGGTTGTAGCGGTACGGGCTTTCACCGTATCTCAGCTCACCTGGCCTCTGTCCTTAGGGACGTTTGAGTCGATCCGCGGTAGTTATAGATCCCGTAGACGGGCGTGATTTAGTGGTTGTGGGTACGTAGTATCGGTGTAGACAGGTATCCTCAGGTTGGAGCAGTGCGGGCTCCACCGAGAGCTGCTCGCCTGGGTTTCCCTGTATGTAGATTAGTGGAGTGTTCTCTTACCGTAGCTGTGACCGTGCGGGCACGCCCCGCACTCGCTCGTCTGAGACCTCCGTTCCCCTGGAACTGTTCATGTAGGGCCGTATGCCGTTTCAGTAGAAACCCCACGATCACTATCATCACGCCTCCCGTAGACGTAGCTTAGTACCTTAATTTAAATAAAGGGGCGTAAGAGACCCGCCCGTCCGATAATTATATACCTGTATTTGTTTGTCGCATACCCGTGGCTAACCCTTCTAACGCTGAGCTAGCTAGGAAACCTTCTAAGCCCCTCCGGCGGAAGGAAATGTAGGATTCACTCTCGGCGCGCTCCCACCGCGAGAGTCCGGGGTTCGACTCCCCGCCCGTAATCCATTACAACTTGGGTATGAAACATGTTGCCGTTCGGCTAGTCCCAAAATACCTGAATTTTCTCCAAAAACTCAATCGCATAAGAGTCGCTGAGGACATGCTAGAACGAGTCAATTCCGACCCAACATTCATGCAACGCGTTGTTACTGGTGACGGTTTACGAGTTTGACATGAAAACTAGTCAACAAGCTTCAGTGTGGTGCCTTGCGACTGAACCGAAACTGAAAAAACCACGCCAAAGTAGATCAAAAGTCAAAGTCATGTTGACTGTTTTCTTTGACTAGCGCAGTGTTATGCACTCCGAATTCTTACCGGAAGGTCAAACGGTAAATAAAGAATATTATTTGAGCGTTATGCAGCGTTTAAGAGAGCAAATTCGACGAAAAAGGCCAAATTTGTGGAAAGAAAATTCTTGGATTTTGCACCACGATAATGCCTTCGCACAAGGCCATCATTGTATACGAATATTTGACCAAAAACTCAACAAATACCATCGAGCAACCACCTTATTCACGAGATATGGCTCCAGCCGACTTCTTTCTTTTTCCAAACTCAAATTACTACTTCGTGGAACCCGTTTTCATTCGGTAGAAGACATAAAGGAGAATTCGTGGCGAGAACTGAACTCAATTCCGGAAATAGCGTTTAAAAAATGTTTTGATGATTGGATTATTCGTTGGCGTAAGTGTATCGTTTCTGAAGGAGCATACTTTGAAGGCGATAAAATAAATTTGGATGAATATATAACATTTTGTGTATTATTGATCTTTTCCCGGTACTTTCTTGACAGAGTAAATGTTACAACAAAGCTTTATTAGATTAATTTTGTAGTACTGAAATCTCTGTATTTTCTCTAATTAAAATAATGTTTGCAAAAATAAATATTACATGTTCGTACAACAAAGCTGTAGACTACGCCTTTAAAGTATGAGTAGTATTGAAACCTTTGTATTTTTCAATATGAATTAAAATAAAACATTTTGAATAATAAAAAAGATTTCCTGTTTTTTTTTATTACCGAAGTTCATTTCCAATGCTATTTGAAGGTCATGTGGTGCATGAGATATGTGAATTTTTATTTGTAATAGAAATACTTAGTCTTTCTTTTTCTTGTTTCAAAGATACTTTATAACATTGTTCATTTTATTTTAAATTAAGCAATATATTCTTTTGTATATGTTGTGTTGTCTTGTAATCGTATTAAATGTTTTTTATGTTGTAATGGAAAATGTCCTTCTATGATAGGGAGGGCATTTGCTAATTTGTATTGACGCTGTAAAACAAAGGGAGAAAAGAAATGCCCTTGCTGAGTTTCTTGCCGGTTCTTCTCAGTACAAGGCTCCCGCCCTATAGTTAGAACTTACGAACCGATGGCATAGCGACATTCATAAGTGCTCAATTATTGTAGCCTAAATTGAATAAATAATTTGACTTTGACTTTGACCATTAACAAACACTTTCGAAGAGACAGGGAGCGTTTTCCACTTGTCTAGGGAGACTGATCGGAGTACGTTCGTCGAGACCTTTGTAGACGGTACTGTGCACAGCATATTAATATTTATGGGTATACCGTCCCATCAAAATAACAGCTACATTTTGTATTTACCACAACCAAATTCGTTAATCCGCCACCTCCAGAATACCCCCGTGGGCTGGGATTGAGCCCATTGAGACGCAAATTGGATTCGCGCGAAGAGTGCCGGCGATTTGCATGAGGAGCGGGGAACACCCACCTCTTGGTTTATACTCGGCAAGTGATGATAAGAAACGGAATTTTGACGACTTATCCGAAAGGTAGATATAGTCTAAGATCCGAGTATAGAACGACCCTCACCGGGCTGGTTAATGGATGAAAAGTATTTTATATCAAATTTAATATGTTAAAAAATATATCGCGAGTGGGTTGGCTGAGATATTTCAGTCCAGTGCCTATAATGATTAATTTAATATTAAAAAATACTTTTTTTTACATTGCACTAGTTTGGCGTGTGTGTGTATGTAATAAGATTATCATTATATAAACATAAATTTTATTTATTTAACCAGACGGTTCCAAATTACTAATATTTACTTACCTGTTTACACCTGCCTACCCAATGTTATGACAGGAAAAAAATAGTCAACCTAACGTTTGCATATTCTGTAGGCTTCATACCTTCGATTAGTACCTATGTAATTTATCTATTATTCAAACCAGAGAAATTTAATTCTTCATATACTGGACTGAAATTTTTCAGCCAACCCACTCGCAGTATATTTTTTAAGATATTAAATTTGATATAAAATACTTTTCATCCATTAACCGACCCGTTGAAGTTCGTTGCATACTCGGATCTTCTACTAATAGTAGGTTAGTATGTCGACCTATGATCTTATAATTTTGGTAATAGATTTAAATTGCCGCAACTGGTTAATCCTAATAAAGGGATAAAGCAGTTAATTATTAGTGGGTTATTAAAATTTTAAATTCCAGAATTGCAAAGTGTATTAGCTGTTCCAAGCTGTCGCAAATACTAATCAACCTATATTATGTACCTACCTATGCTTACTTTTACTTACTCTAATGTAAGTACGTCCGTTACCTCTTACAAATTCAAAACTAATAATAAGTCGTCTACGTACACCATCACTAAAGAAATAGAGCCGCAAAAGGGACTCATAATTTGCATAAGGATCTCTAAGAACCCTTCCTATATTAGGATTGACAAAATCAAGTGTTACTAGAATGGGACCGGTGAGAGCGGTCGGTTACATATTCTAAAAATCATTATTAGCCATACATGTGGCTCCGTTAATACATTTGCTTTAACTATCTAAAAAAAATGACAGGAAACACTTTATTAAGATCTGTAATTTGGTGAAACTTGGACTATGGCACGATTAACACTTTACATTTACTACAATCATGGCACATTTTCTTGATTTATTTACTCTTTTCATTTAGTTTACTAGAGTTTATAATAGTAGTTGTGAATCTAGTACGTACGTTATTCAGATCTCCTCGGGATTAATGTTTTTATTTAATCCATTTTTATACCGGATAAAAATATGCATTACAGACTGCACCCGGAGAGATGCAGATGGTTATTTGGGGTGTTTTGTTCATAAGGGCGCACAAATTCCTGTTCTTCCTCTTACATTACATTAATTTAAGTAGGTACCGTCCTTTTTTTCGTATATAGGTACCCAAGGTATTCAGGCGGTGTGACCGGACTACTTCTCTTTTCACCTGGCCCGGCACTCTTTCAGACTTTAGACGATACAAGCAAGGAAACTTCTTTGGATAATAAAACAAGGAAGCTTTCTAGGGCTTGAGTCAAATTACACCAAATGCCGTTTTACAACTATTACCAGTTTGACTTTTAAGGGGGGTTAGGCGATCAGAGAAAAATTTGGATGTTACGTGGGGCCTCGCGGGTGTTGCGCGGGGCAGAGTCCGCGGTAATTCGTAAGCGTCATTCACATTTTTATCAAAAAGTTAATAAAAATGTTTAGTTTTTTGAAAATCCAAACCAGTTAAGAAATCGTAAAGGTAACTCTTATGTGTTTATGATTTTATAGGAATTATTATTGTAAAACACGGTCGTAATGTGCATTTATATAAAATTTTAGAGGTAATTTATGGATTTTTTTCTATCGAGCCAAATGTTTCCAATAGTGATTTGGCTTCGTTTATCCCTTCACACATACGCTCTATAGTACAGTGCGAAATATCTAATATATTTTGAATAACACCTAATAGAAAACCGCCAATTTTTCCGTTTTTACCGCCTAAGGCCCCTTAACTTTTAAGTTACTTGTACTATGCGCTGAATTAGTTAAATTTACATAATTATTAAAAGAACTTACGTAAGTTAGCCTGATCATTGCAAAAGGTCGTAGCCTTGTTGAAATTTGAAACACATTCTTTAAACAATAACAAACAATACATAAATCTAATGACTTCAAAAAACATTTTATTTCGATAACTTTCTTAATTTTACTCATGTAACAATAATTCTTACATGAAAATATTTGTATTGATATACCGCAAGTCACCCACATCTTAAAAAAATAAATTTTAATTTTTAAACCAAGCGCGTAATGGTTTTGTACATTTCGCCAA
Source organism: Scoparia ambigualis (assembly GCA_963921215.1). Lineage (NCBI taxonomy): Eukaryota > Metazoa > Arthropoda > Insecta > Lepidoptera > Crambidae > Scoparia > Scoparia ambigualis. The sequence continues at coordinate 3,214,882 of OY992524.1, read as the reverse complement.
ATAAAAACATTGCTCTAATCAAATTACTAGGTCTGAAACTTCAAAGCAGAATTGTTCTAATTTTAAATATCGATTTGATTGATTTTGCTTTGAAGTTCATTAAGAGACTTAAGACAGTTTTTGCGATCGCGCGGCACCCCCTTAATTACTTACATTAGTCAGATACTAGACAATGAGGACTGCAAAACCAGTTCTCTGCCATGGTCCTCATTTCACCAAATAACAACTGCACGTGTGATCAGCATGAGAGGTGATGAGCTCATTTCTCTCATATTGTTTTCTGAGGTTTAAGCGAGCACTACACATTGAAATGAAACACTTTTTTACGGATTAACTCGCGTTTAATTTATTATTTACATAGTTTTTTTATATTTTCCTGACGTTTCGAACCCTTTACAGGGTCCGTGGTCACAGGGAGACTGAGGTGTTGGTCGTCTCATTGTTAGAAGTTATTCGCCTACCGTCATCATTTTTATATTTAACCGGGTGCGTTCAAGTTTACACAATACGAGCTAACTATATATTTAGGTCTGGCAATGTGTTGCTGTTGGGGCTGGGATTTGATGACCTGTATGATGGGGTCCCAGGCAGGTGGTAAATTCCAACCATCATCTCTATTGAAATTACGATATTTTTTAATTTCAATAGCCTCGCGTATCATCCTAGGGATGAATCGTTGTTCCTTGGCGAGTATTTGAGGTTTGTCAAATCTGATGTAATGGTTGGGTCCCTCGAGAGCATGTTCACACACTGCAGACTTATTTTCGCGCCTATGCTTGACGTCAGCTATATGTTCTTTTACGCGGGTTCCTACACTTCTCTTTGTTTGCCCGATGTACGAGAGCCCACAGTCGCAGTCCAGTTTGTACACGCCTGCATGCAGGCACCTCAGTCTCCCTGTGACCACGGACCCTGTAAAGGGTTCGAAACGAAACGAAAATATAAAAAACTATGTAAATAGTAAATTAAACGCGAGTTAATCCGTAAAAAAGTGTTTCATTTCATTTCTCTCATTCATTTATCTTTGCTATGTGCAGTCTATAGTCCGTTAGTCGTCTAGAGATGGGTCAAAAGTATTATTTTAATGAGCAGCCACTGCTCTATCAAGTTTTTCACAATTGACTTACATGATCGAATTAGCGACATCTTTTGACTACTACTACTTTACTTACCTTAGTTAGGAAAGCTTTTAACACAGAATAGAATTAATTATTAACCTTATAACGTAGAATGTTATAAAAGTTAGGTCTTAGACATAGTTCTGAAAATTAAATAATTAGAATAACAGTTTTATATTGATGTTAAAACAATAATCATATTAAATTTCATAATTAAGACATAATATGTAAAAGTTAAATAATCTCAAGAAGATTAAATGCCCATTTAGGTTGTCATAATCCTAATACAATATAATAATTAATAATAATAATAATAAAAGTAGTCAAAAGTTTCATACTGATACTATTACACGTTATCCCTCTGCAAGAATGAAGACTCTTCCAGACGCCTTGACATAAACTCGTTAAGAGAGTTAAACGGGTTATCAGTGAAGAAGTGTTTTAATTGTGATTTTAAATTCTTTCATTTCCGTTTTTGTAATTTTTAGAGGTAATTTGTTGTACTTACATTACTATTTTATTTTATGCCCTGTTTCTGTACTTTAGTCAATCTTGTCTTTGGCTTACACAATCTTTCTTTATTTCTTAAATAGTAAGCATGTTTGTCTCTGCTCTTTAATAATGAGTAACTGTCATTGTGAATTTCTATTAGACTTATATGTACAATGATACTACTACTGTCATGATATTATTAACAACAAAGTTGTTTTTTTGTTGTCGACGTACGCTTTCTTAATCCGTTAATAATCCCTCGATCTTTTCTGACATTTCAGAACGCGGTTTATGTCAGTTGCATTTCTCCAAAGCGTGATAGCATAATTTATGGGGATGTGAACTTAAGAAAAGTAAACCGTAATTAATGCTTTTTTGTCTGTTACTGGCTTAAGCTTTAATAGTGGCTAGCTAGGCTAACTTTTTGCATAACTTATTTATATGGCATGAATGACTTATAGTATGATCTATGGTGTAACCCAAAAATGTGCTATCGGTAACGGACAAGTTTGGATTCAGACCTTTTCTCGCTTGGTAAAGCATAATCGTACTTTTCTCATCATTAAGTAATATACCGTTAGCTTGGAACCAATCCGTTAAGTAATTCAAGGACTTCTTAATCTTTAGCTCGAGACTAACTAGACATTTCTCTTTAATTCCTAGATTAGTATCTTCCGCAAACAAACTAACGAATGACGAATCTGGAAGACAATTTACTAAATCATTCACATAAATGAGGAAAAGAACTGGCCCCAATATTGAACCTTGAGGCACTCCAATATAAGAAGCCCCTATATTTGAAATGTTATTATTAACAGGCACAACCTGCATTCTGTTTGATAAATATGATTTCATAATATTTAATTCGACACCGTGAGTTCCAATTTTAAAAGTAAAATATCGTGACGAAGACAGTCGAAAGCTTTGGATAAGTCACAGAAAATACTTGATATACAGAAACACATGCCGTGTTTCTGTTTAATAATATAAAAATATTGGTACTTATTCACTTTCATAAATAAGAAAACTACACTACTACTACTTTTCAAATTAAAAACAAAGTACTACAACCTAAAAAAATGGGTTAGTATGGTTATATGAAATAAAACATTAAATTCGATGTTCAATTATATTTGAATTCGTTGAGTACAAACATAATTGTACAAAATAAATAACTTTATAAAAAATATAGTTACTCGTAATACTGTCCAACATCACAATAATATTCAAGGTGTGAGAAATACATGTTACTGGGATGGTAGTTATATATATTATTGACAACTTATTAACTTATAACTTTAACCTAGCAAGTTAACTCACACCCGTCAAAAGTTGTAAAATACAGAAACAAAGTGTAACATTAAATATTAATACAAAAATAACTAAAACTATTAACTACTTTACAACTATTGTATCAATCAGAGCGGTTAATTTAATCAGTCCGATTGCTGAGTCACTATTTAGTTAGAATATTTTGTCTTAAAATAATGAGAGGGCTTCGCGATATCAAGTTTCTGTACATAATAGGCATGCACACAAATGCATACATGTACGGAAAGCGTTAAAGTGTAATGTTTAATCATTCTTCATAATAAGATAGTTTCTTACATCCAAAAGAACTAACATTGAAGAATCACATCATAATCAGCGTAAGAGAACCCTCTGCTGGGTTCAGCCTTCCCACATGAACAATAGCACATAAAAAGATTAGGCCACAACAAGTGCCTTAACTTGTAACCTACGTCGTCCACTACTGTGTCAGAACGGATTATAATTCGTAAGAATTACAGAATAACACCAAAATAAGTCGTATCAATCACATAACTTCGATTTACTTAATAACTTTAAATAATAAAAATTATACGCTTTTATAAAAATAGCACTACTTACATACTTACTCTAATAATTATTTACATTTCAAATACACTATTATCACATGGCAAATAATATCTTCACTATAATATTACAGTAGGCACATCATATAACTACAAATTCCAAAATATGAAAATTTTCATCTACCTCGTGTTAAATCAAAATCTTATTACCTTGAATAAATTTAAATTACCTTTTGTTATTACTTATTTGAAAATCTATTTTTGTGACATTATCTTTTAACATAATAATACAATGATGGACGGTTGCTTCCACAAATATTATTTTCTAAGCTCATTCATGTTTCCAATAAAACCCTATACCTAAATTCATCCAATTCCAAACATTACCTAAATGCTTGGTCCTTTCAACTACTACAACGATGCGATTAACCTACATAACTTACAATTAAAGTAGTAATATATCACAATCTCGTTCTCTCAGGAAAAGGTGATGGCGACTCTCTCGAATCATACACATCAAATAGTCTACTAGAATTAGTCGAAAATACGACTTGGCTTGACGGTTTAACTTCTTCTGCAACAACAACTGTCTCGTCTGTTCTCTCAGAAGACTCTTTCTCTTCGATAGGTTTCTCGGTCTTGTCGCTTTCATAAGTAAACTTCCTCGGTTTGCCCGGCATTCTCCTAGCGTATTTGGCCACGAGTGGATGTAGCAGTTTCTCGTCGTATATGTCGGATTCGTTGCTTGTCAGATATCCGATGATGCAGCCAAGAGTGACGCAGGTTACTGTGCCGATCACAGCGTACCACATGTAGGATACAGAGTACATTCTATGGAGGGACGAGGTCCTGAAAACCAAATGTTATTTGTTAGTACAACTTGTATATTTACATACAGATAGGCAAAGGCTTCCTTGTAAAATGAAGTCATCGTCACAATTAATGGGTATTCGCTAAATTGCCACGTATGCCAAATGGATTGGTTGACACAAACCCGAGCTCTGAACCACTTTGTCACTCGACAATCGGCAACTTAGGTGTTTTCATTGTAAATTGATAAAGAAAATGGTTTTGTTAGAAACTGACTATTTAATTTATAGTTATAGAAATCCGCTGCGCTTTCATTAACGTTTCATTATACTTAAGGGAAACTCACTTTATCGACCTGGAAATTGCTCCCAGGACGTCGTGATATCGGACCGAGCAATTTATCTCTCGGCATTTGCGATTCAAAATAATAATTATTATTATTTCATAACAAGTGAAGTTAAGACAAGCAGTTTTTGATACTTACACTACGGACTCGCTATTCTCTGTAACCGCTAGGCTCATGTTCATGGCCCTTAAGATCGGTGCCAGCTTCATCAAGGTCTCGTTCTGCCCCACTGGTAGCGGTTTTGTATGTAATAAGCTCACTGTTTCATTCACGCAGCCCTGCAGAGGAAAGTCTAAAAGTTATTATTATAAGTAACTTAAGAAAAAATAGTCTTCAATTCTTAGAAGCTTTTCATTTATTAGAAATCATCAATCGTCTATCGAGGAGGCTCTAGCAATATAATTGATTTTGGCCAAACAACTACAAAGTCACCGAGATATGAAAAAATAACATTTTCTAAATATTCACGAACCTCAGTAGATAGAGGCAGCATAGCCACGCTCTTATCCACATACAGCAGTCTCCCCGCCGCCATCCAAGTAGTTATGAAGTGCGACGCGATCATTCCCCACAAAGCTCCCTTCCCATTGGCCACGGGGCACAGGGCTGCCAACACGAACACGCCGAGCAGAGCGCCCGACGTGGCTGAGGTGACAAGAAGGGAGCCTTCCACCACCCCTCCCACCATACCCACGCACAGGGACAGGCACATAATGATGATAGCTGGAAACAAAAGAACGATTCGTTATTTTTTGTAAAGTTCAACCCTGCTTTGACTGGTTGAAAGCGTAATTTTTTCTTCCATTTATCCGTGGCACTAAGCCTTGGTTTATTCACCAAGACTTGCGATTTCGGGGAAAATTCGTACCTTCTCTTTGAATTTAAACTTATAAAGCAATATAACATAGCCACTTATGCTTGTCATTTGTTGAGGATCTGACTGGGTCTTTCCGAAAATGTTATACAAGATTCAAATCTTTTAACCTTAAAACACATTGCACATCCCCTTGTCAGCCACGAAGTCTCCTAGAGGTTGCTAACAATTGAATTTCTGTTGCGTCTGGAATTATGACAGCAGCTGAGCTCATATCATTTATCAACTTACCAATAATGATTCCAATGACTTTGATGATCATGAGCTGCTGTTTATCGTTGATCCCCACGAACGGTGGTGCTGCGGACACAAAGTCCTCCCACGTCACTGTTGCCAGGGAGTTCACGTTGGAAACCAGGAAACTGAAAACGAAATGTCCAAAATGTTATAAGCATTGACGAGACAAATGAAATAGTCGTACCTTCATGGACTTGGTGAACCAAGTTGACAAGATTTTATTTTTGTAATGTAAATATCTTTAACAAGTAACCTGATTAATAATCTCTATTATATCAGTCGGTGTGCATGTAACTGGTTGTAATTTTACTTAATTTCAAAATAGATAATGATCTGTGCAACTTACCTCAAAGCACCGTTGAAAAGACTTCCCAAGAACAGCCCCAACATGCCGGGCAAGAAGCCAAACTGGTCTTCCACGTAATAAGCCAGCACCTCATCTGGAGCGGAGATGTTGCCAGCTAATAGAGGGTCACAGTTTTTGTAGACAGCGTATATCGCCATTCCGACCACCCAAGATAAGCTGAAGAGGATTCCTACAGCAGGGATGTTGGCGAGCAATGTCCTCCTGACCCTCGATTCACTGGACATGGAACAGTATCGCTGCACGAAGGTCTGTTGGCACCCGTAGATAGATACAGACATGAAGAGCTGCCCGACGATAGCTGATAGGGTGTCGACTCGTACAGTTGGGTCCCACGTGAACCTGGAAAAGATGATGATACTCAGGTTAAGGTACAAGTAAATTGTACATGCTACCTAATAGCATGGTTAAGGGATGAAAAAGATTATACAACAATGACATAAATTCGTTTTTATTGAAGCTTAATTTTTATAACTCTAAGCTCTTTCTAGCATAATATCATGCTACCCGATGCATAATTAAAAGGGTTGTGAGGGTTGTTAATACAGTTAAATCAGAGAATTTCTGTGATTTTTTTTTGTGTAAGATCAGGCCCGCAGGAGTTTCTACCCTTAACCGTCTAGCGTGTATGAAGAGTGTTGAAAGTAAATGAGGCATTCAAAGTGTTGTCTTAACCCTGATTCCCCTACTAAAAAAAGGATTAATTCTACCCTTAATTAAACGTAGTTTTTGTGTGTTGTGATACCTTTTGATCATTTTTCACTTGGCTTACTTACCATTATACCAATGATTTGTATGGGTAAGAATTAAAATCAGTTCAAATCGCTAACAGTGTCCGGATGGCTTGACGACATTAAACCATATGTTAAGATTTCAACTCACTTGAAGAACTGCAGTCTGTCCCCGTCAATGTTGTCCTGGATGACCTGCCCGGGGCCGCCGGCTTTGACGACAGCTTGCACGATGAACGCGCCGCTCACCACCACCATCGTCAACGTCTGGATCACATCGGCCCTGAAAGTTAAAGAATCATGGTCACTTATATTTCATAAATTGGGCGTGTTAAATGAGTGACACCCTCTTATCTCTCTTCCTCCTCTCTTTACAATTCCTTATCCTTCCTCAAAGATCTTACTCCTTCTTCAAGGCCCGCCTGTTCGTTGCAACATGCACTCACTCACAACTGCCATGGTCACTTATATTATGTCAGGTATGTACCTACTTTGTAAGTTTATGTACCTATGTACATAAAGTCACAAAGTCTGTCAAAACTAGGCAATAAAACCCGCAAGTGCACTGTCACAGTCTACGTTTCTCCAATTTTCGACTGTAGATACATGTGCTCATGTGCACGTGCTCAAAAACTAGTATAATGATAATAATTCATGGCTGGTGATTAAAATAGCTATGAGTCTGAGGCCCTATTTTCAGTGTTGCAATGCAAAATTCGTATGTGAATTAGCATAGTAAGATTGAAGTTCTCTAAGAGTTGATAGTAACTTTGCTCTCCCCTGATGTTAGCTTCGTTCAGATTCAGACATGCTTCGATGTGGCTCTATCAAAACCGCTAGGAGTGAGTTATCGTGAAGGAACATGGTGCTCGTAATTTACTCTACACAAACTTAGAAATATTAATTTTAGTTTCTTTATTATTCTTTATACAATTCGAATTCGACTCGTCCAAAGTTGCTTCTTTATATCCGGTAAACTTAGAATTGGGTTTTATAATTTGCCGATAAATGTGTTTGTATTTTTTTTTTCTACAATGTGCGATTTGCGGTCCTCATTGCCTAGTCTCTGACTATTTGGGGATAACAGTCGTGACGTGAGTGTATGTACGTATGTGAGATTCTCCAATATTGCTTAGATCACATCTTCAAACGCCTATAGCAATAGACTTTAATGATTGCAATGACTCTATGCAGTCACGTGTGTGTGGGCGACATAGCAAGTGTACAACACAGATTTAGACATTAGCGAATTGTCACTAGGAAGCCACCAGTCCTTCCTTCATATTGAAGATCAAATCTAATTATTTGATTACGTAGTTTTACCTATTAAGTAATTTTAGAGCCGTGTTTGTATCGGACCACTAAAAGAATAATACTACCCACCCCTCTCTTCTCTTGGGTGTCGTAAATGGCGACTAACAAACTATTCCATTCACATCACCTTGCTGGATGGCGGTCTACTACTGTGCGTTTTTCACGAAATTTCTTGCTTCGAACTACAGTGTTGTGGAACCAGCTCTCGGCGGCGGTATTTCCGGACCGTTACGACTTAGGGATCTTCAAAAACGAGCCTATTCCTTCCTTAAGGGGAGGTATTTTGAGCGCTTCTCTCTCGCTCTATCGACGGTACGACGATAAGGGACGGGTGTAACAGCGAAGCGGACCGAAAAAGCGCGTTTTATATTTTAAAAATTTATTGATTATAAAAGAAGAAAACGATCAATTATAATACCTCAAGTTATCTATGAACTTCATTTTGGTAAATAACTCATAATATCAAATCACTTATTTTAAGAATAAAACCTAGAAAAGAAGATAAAATGAAGAAAAATGTGTATTTTTTGAGAATTTATTCTATCGAGCCAACTTTATCAAAGCGTGTTTCCATCGGGTATATTCTACAGAATATAGCCTTAACAATATTTCATAATTTTCACAAAATTAAATTTTACTGTTTACTAATTCAAAAATTAATTCTAAGAACGTGTTATTTTAATTTTCCTCTAACACCTAGCCTTAAAGGCGGGCAATGCGCCTGCGATTCCTCTGGTTTTGCGGGTGTCCATGGGCGGCGGTGATTACTCTCCATCAGGTGACCCGCGCCTGCTCGTTTGCCTCCTTCTATTATAAAAAAATAAAGAGATACAACAGTAAAGGGCGGCGATGGGTTCACCACTTATTCACCTGAGCACACGTGCAGTCGACATTTGGTGTAACGTGGACTAATGACATTGGACTGCTTCTGCTGTCTTCATTGCCTAGTCTCTGACTAACCCTTTGGGGATAATAGTCGAGAACCTATATGCTCGTATGTATGTTTAATTTACCTAATAGCAGCAGCCAATCCTCCAAGCAGGTTGAACACGATAGCCACAGCGGTGATGACAGCAGCCGATGCCCAATGCGGCAGTCCCAACACAGCGTGAAGAGCCACCGTGGGCGTATACACTGTCACTGCGAGGTTCAACAGCTGGCGGACGAGGAAGGTCCCTGCTGCCACTTTTCGCACCCAGGAGCAACCAAAACGCATCTGGAAGATAAAAAGTAAAAGTAAGTAAATGTACAAAAAAGCTGACAGAGTGGTGGCAGAGTCAATAGTCAATAGTCAATAGTCAAAATATATTTATTCAATAAACTCAATTAATAAGTACTTTGAAACATCCAAATATTTTTTAACCTACCACCCATTCAGGACATCATTTTTTAACTGTGGCAAAGAACGGGCGCAAGAAACCACAGCGCACAGAAGCAAAGACATTTACAAAAAATATATATATATTATATGTCGTTACCAGGTCACAAAATACAAAATATGAATTTGAATGTAAATAGTTTAATTAAATATGGTGCTCTATATAAATTAATTATAGGCAATTAGAAATAGCTGTTGGAGTAGGTACTTGGAGCATTTCAGACCCAAGCTGTTTTGTCTTCTGTATAATCCGACACTTTATAATAAGCTTTTTTAGAAAGCTTTTCTTTGATTTTGATTTTAAATTTATCAAGATCTAATTTCTGAATATCATTTGGTACTTTGTTGTATAATCGTACACACAGACCCTTAAAAGAAATTATTTATTTTATGGAGCCTAGTATAAGGCACTGCTAATTTGTTCTTACTTCTAGTATTTAGTTTGTGAATATCACTGTATTTTAAAACATTTCAATATTTTTATGAACATACACAAGATTTTCATAAATATATTGTGATGCAACTGTCATTATACTTATATTCTTAAATCTCTCTCTGAGAGAGTCACCAGCCTGTAGGTTATATATTGCTCGAATAGCCCTCTTCTGCAGCTCAAAGATAGTTTGAATGTCGGCAGCATTACCCCACAGTAAAATGGCGTACGACATTACACTATGAAAGTAACTGAAATAAACTAATCTAGCTGTATCAACGTCAGTTAACTGACGGATCTTCATTACTGCATAGGCCGCAGAGCTAAGTCTATTCGACAATTTAGCTATATGTGGGCCCCACTGAAGCTTGGCATCCAACGTGATGCCTAGAAACACAGTGGTGTCCACAGGATTCACATTCTTATCTTTAATTTGTACACTAGTTATTACCTGCTTAACATTAGGCAAAACAAATCTTACACATTTGGTTTTTCCCTCGTTTAATAGCGAGTTATTAACACTAGAGAGATTTTAATCTGACTACCTCCGTGATCGAGTGGTTTCACGCCGGTTCTGGCGTCGTGTCATCTCTGAGGTCTCGGGTTCAGTTCCCAGTCGGGCCAATTTAAAAAAAACCGTATTTCAAAATTGATTTCGTGTCTGAGTGTGTTTCAATGTTTATGTATATGTATCCGTTATCTATGTAGTACACTTTAAACGCCATGGCAGATACCGGTGACCGACAAACAATTATTAACTAACTATTATCTATTAACTTTCCTACACTCACACCAATTATCTAGCCCAAGAGAAGCTTCTTAAATGTTATGAAACTCGTTAAATGGTTACTATACAACGGATAAACATACTTAAAATACTTAAATACATCCTACTAATAATATAAGGCTGGTTTCACAGTCACGCGTTTGACCAGCGCCGGCCACACGCGCGCGCAATTTCATTACTACAGTTTATCTAGTCGAATATTCAAACCATCGAACTAACTTCTACGAGGGAATAAAAAGATAAACGAAACAAGTGTGTGTAAGAGAGAAAGAAAGAAGTATAAACAATCATGGCGTTTGCTCTTTTTGCATTCCCGCCAATCGCGCCATTTTATTATTCGATTGTTTCTTCGAATATCAAATAAAAGTAGACTTTATGTTACGATAGATAAAGATCAATTTTGAATGGCATAGTGAATGAGTGAACTAGCGGTTTCATTCGAATTTGCGAACTAGTGATCGATTGTTTTTGTATTCGATTGTTAATATTAGTTGTATCAAACCATTCGATTGGTCGAATCAGTAACAATCGCCCATCTTTGTCTAGTGTAATTGTAATAAGAGACCCCCCCACACTAGCGTCTTTCGACGTCGGGGTCGAGCCGGCGTACACGCGGCGTCAGTGCAGAGCTCGCGCGGCGTCGACGCGACGCCGCACGCCGCATAGACGCCGGCATGACGCTGACGCTCGAAAGACGCTAGTGTGGGGGGTCTCAAAGCGCGCGCGTGTGGCCGGCGCTGGTCAAACGCGTGACTGTGAAACCAGCCTAAACGCTAATGGTTGTAAGAATGTATGGATATTTGTTACTCTTTTACGTAAAAACTACTGAACGGATTTGGATGAAATTCGGCATACAGATAGTTTATAACCTGGATTAATACATAGGATACTTTTTATCTCGATATTCCCACGGGAACGTATGGGTGGATGTTTGTTACTCTTTCACGTAAAAACTACTAAATGGGTTTGGATGAAATTTGGCATACAGATAGTTTATAACCTGGATTAACACATCGGATACTTTTCTACGGGAACGGGAACCACGCGGGTGAAACCGCGAGCGGCCGCTTGTACGTAATATACATAGAAAACACTCCGACCCGAGACAATTTAGAAAAACAATAATTTCTTAATTGACCCGACCAGGGATCGAACCCGGGACCTCAGAGATGGCGACACCATGAAAACCGGTGTACAAACCACTCGACCAAGGAGGTCGTCTAGTTAAATTAAATTTCAATTGTGTCTGGTTTTGTTTAGCAGTCAATATATTAAACATTTTACGAGTTTCAAAAGTAACTTAACTTGTGCTAGATAATTGATGTGAGCAAAGAAAGTTATTTTTATTATTTTTAATTTAAAGAACACGGTAAGTTGCACGCGGAACTTGCTAGCACAAGAGTTCAGACAGAGGCGGATGAATAAACACACGTAGGTAAGTATAGGGAATACATATCAATCAGATAGGAATACCTATTCTTATGATGATGATTATGGAGTCATATCCTCATATCATTCTTCCATCGTTTACGTCAAATAAACATAATACCTTAGGACTCTGTGGTTTTCCTACAAGTAGATCATTTCATCCGCCACCTGTCCGTGTATATTTTATGCCATTTCCTTAACCTAACGGAATTAATAGATGGTTTAAATTCATACTAACTATTAAATCTTAGTATGCTCTGTTTCTTTACTGTTTAAGTTTATTTGTTTACCTGTTATTGCAGTTTGTACAAGTATGTTATATATTGTTTTACTTGACTCTATCTTTAGGACATCGCCAACCCGAGTCGAAGTTTTTTGTCTTAAACTAAACTAAGTCCTCAGACTTTCAGCTCTCACAATCCAACTAGAGCACTTCAGAGAATCTAGTAAAGAGTATTTTACTAGACCTTAAAAATTCCTATAAAAGTGATGACTATTGATTGGTTTTCACAATTTCAGCCTTCGAAACAAAAACAAAAAATATATACTTAAAGGCCATAATTATGCAGCCAATAAAAACTAACTTTTTCCGGTTTCTTTCGAATTGTGCTCTTACTTATTACTTTCAGGATTTGGTGTAAAACCATACCCCACGATTGTATTTCCCCTAAAATAATTACAGTTATTACAAAAAAATATAACGTTCGCATCAGAAATTACGTCGCGACGACACGGCATAACTAAAATTACAGTAATAACTCTTAACTCATAACAATGGTTACTATTGTATACATTTTGTTAGGTGTTATTTAATGTTATTTCTGTCATCACTTCATATAAGTACCTACCTACAATCATACGTTTCTTAGAATGAGTTTTTTTTACTATTTATTCAAATTTAAAGGAGAATGACCAAACCAACCTATTCGATATCTATTGCGTCTTAATCATTCACATATCAAAAGTGTTGTCTTGAGTTATAATGATTACTGTTAAAAAAGGTTTTCTAAAGAACGCCGCGTTAAGAGTCAAGTGATAAATAAATGCTGAACTGAACTGATAGTCATACGATAACAGTTGTCATAACCTCAAAATACCTAAAAAGTCTTAAGCTAAAAATAAAGATAGCTTCAAACTCCCGCGTGATATTGTAATGTAACTGTCTCTTATAATTCAGAGCATTGCTGCTATTGATTACTACATATTTCATTAAAGCGCTGTGTTACGCTAGCTAGCTAAAAAACCAAAAAAAAACTAGCCTAACTTCCATAGAAAAATGGTCATTCTCCTTTAAAGTACAGTCTATAAACTGTCCCACTGCTGGGCAAACGCCTCCATCATTGTAATCAAGCCATCGCTACGATGGAGTGGCAATCATAAACCTGGATATATTTACAAAAAACACTTTTACCGACCTGGGATGAACGCGGTTCAGTCCCCATAGCTTCCGTTAGACTACTGACGTGAACCCACTAATACACAGTCATTTAGATTAACAGGATGGGTTAACAGGACTATAATTATTAATCTGTTTAACGCACATTAATAATAATCTTTTATAAAATAATATTTTAAAAAAAATCACGCCCTGTGACAAATTTTCAAAAATTTTCTTTTGTGCAAACCGTGGCAATCTTGGCAATCTTAACCACTTACTCGTGGAAATTTTCTGACACAAAAATTGGCGCAACTGTCAACGTCAAATTTGACAGAATCGAGCATAGACTATGCGATATTTTGCGATCACGATGCATAAAATGTACCACAGAACCAAAATAATCAAACTTGTTCATACTAAAGTAGACTGTAAGTCTATGAAAACACGGTACAAAGTCAAGTGTGTTTTTGTAGGTGCGGTCTCATGCGGACGCTTGGGGGCTGAGGGGTAAAATAACCAGCTGTTCATAAAAGTGATGTGCGAAAATTACATTCGTGGCAATTAATTTTTAATATTTTTAAAAGAGCAAACAAATCTTTTCAAGGTCTTGCAGTATCTTGCTTTATCATACCTGCAAATACTCATACACGGAGTTGGTGTGCAGCCTATAGTAGACCGGCACGAACAGGAAGCAGACGAGCGGGAACGCCAGGATGATTCCGTACAGCGTCTCCCACATCGCCGACCCTCGGTACACCAGCTCCGAAGGAAACCCTGAAAGAAGACGCAGCTGCTTGAAATTGGTTCGGTTTTTTTAGTGCTGGCGGTTTACTATTATGAATGTCGCCATGCCATCGTTCGGCTCGTTCGTAGGGCGGGAGACCTTGTACTGAGAAGAACCGGCTAGAAAATAACATACATAATTATAATCACGACTATTATCAGGGGAGTGTCATTCCGCAGTTCGGCCGGCGCGTCTTCCAGGCAGGCGTGTACCATACGCCGCCATTAAAGGTTGCCGCTCGGCTCGCACGCTCCACGTCGTCGTCGCGCGTAATCGTAATCGTTCTTAAATATATCCATGAGTGGAAACCCTACGCTAGCACGCGCTCTGATGTCAAATCGATATCGAGTCAGCGTTGCATAACGGAATATGAGCGCTCGGGTTCACACGGTAAGTTTCAATTTCGCGTGAAAGTCGTATGAGAGTGAACCTTCTGTACGGTAGTTCTACAACTTATTCTGTGCTATTATCCCCGAAGGGTTAAACAGAGACTAGGCAATGAAGACAGCAAAAGCAATCCTATACCACAGTCCACTTCTCACAAAATAGCGACTGCACATGTGCTCAGCGTGACTGGTGGTGAGCCCATCACCGCTCCATGCTGTTGGATGTATGTGCAGTCTTTAGTCCTTTAGTTGCCTTTTACGACACCTAAGGGAAGAGAGAGGTAGTAGTATTCTTTCATCGCTACGAACCCCAAGCGGTCGCATGAGACCGCACCTACAAAAACACACTTGACTTTGTACCGTGTTTTCATAGACTTACAGACTACTTTAGTATGAACAAGTTTGGTTATTTCGGTTCTGTGGTTCATCTTATGTATTGTTATCGCACAATATCGCATAGTCTATGCTCCATTCTGTCTAATTTGACGTTGACAGTTACTGTCAAAAAGTGTCAAAAAAAATCCAAGAGTGAGTGGTTAAAAAGAAAATAAACTCAGCAAGGGTATTGCTACAAAGCCGGACCGCAGCAATGTATAACAATTTGCTAACTTTAAGGAACAGATAAAATACACAGCATTACTACGGGTAGGCTTGCCATGAATATAAAACCAAGACGTAACTAATGGTTCCACTGTGTAAGGCCAAGAACATTGTTACAGAAAATCGATATCACAACCTTGATTCGAAGTTTCGGTCACAAATAGTATTCGTTATGTAAAGATTATACCTACAACCCCACTGAATCCTCAACTGCTAAGGAATTAGCTATCTTATCTCTTTGATGAAGGTTTAGGGTAATGACCACAGGAGAGGTTAACCGCCTATAGTCTTATTGTGCACTGTAATAAGATAACTTATTCGTTAAGTAACGAGGTACCGATATCAGCACAATGTTTTATGAATGAAAAGATATAAAGTATAAATGAATGCCGTGGTGGGTACATGTATCTGTAATAGTTAAATTAATTTGTCAAATAAATTAAGTTAGGCCTTATTAGATTGAAGGTTTTACGAGATCATCTAATAAATTAAAATGTGGAGTTTAAAAAAGTGCGGAATGGTCACCACCTAAAAATATACCTTTATGCATTTCAGATTCAATCGACATATCATTCCTCGCTTATCGTGTCCATTGCAGCGGAGCCAGGCTGCGGTGCGGAGAAGTGGAGAAATATTAACCAATAGGATTGCATTAAATCTCCTCTCCGTTCTAGTGGACAATCCTATTGGTTAATATTTCTCCGCTTCTCCGCACCGCAGCCCCGCTTCGCTTCAATGGACAAGCAGCCTTAGTGAATATATTTGAATGTGTACGACAGTTATATACAGAATATATCACAACTCAGTATACAACTTCTTTTTCTATATAGTTCATCGCCTCGATAACCGGAGGTCCAGGGTGCAATTCCTAGATTGGGCAAAGTTTGTTTCGGATAATCTCATTATCCTTTAACAGTTCTTACCTATCTCATCTTTCACAGATTCTATCCATCTTTCTTTTGCTTTACCCGTCATGTTTTTACAGCCTACCTAACCTAGTAAGTAGTGTACTTATTTTTGTAAATTGTTGTGTCTGATTTGGGTATCTACTTACATAAATTAATTAATTATAATTATGCCCATAGTCTGTCTCTGTTTTATGTTCTAACGTTCGTGTGAGTTAAAAGAGTGCAGAACCTATTTTGTTTACATTTATTCAGCCAAAACCGACGCACTACGTCATCGTCCACATGTCCGACAAATGCGAAATGGCGTTTGCCACTCGAAGGGTTAAGGCAATTATTATCAATTATTGGCGTACGTGACTTAGATGGCACAAGCGCTCACTAATTAATATTTTACTACTAAGCTAATTGCATTTTAACAATATACTTACTCAACTACCTCAATTAATTGACGGAAACAAAATATCTGATTTTTATTGAAAAGACTGGAAATTACTAGTTTAGGTTGATTAGGTATTAAATTATTTTTGTCTTAAAATAAATTTAGGTTAAGGTTAGGTTAAAGAAGGAAGTCAATCATGCAGAGGCTTCTGCGTTCGGATTGTGATCGTGCAAGCAAACAAAGCCACTTTTACTATGTCCGTAATTGGATTAATCGTAAACACTCATCAGAGTGGGTACCTAATTAATTTATTACAATACATTTTTTGTCTTAATTTTTATTGGTATATTTTTTTATTAAGTAAGTATATAAATTATTACCAAGCTTTGATTTTATTTTATAATTTTTTGATATTGCATTATTATTTCAGACAGTAAATATTTAATTAAAAATACATAAGTATTAGTTTTAATTTGCTAAGACGGACATGTAATATGAATTTCACCAATAAAATGTATTTGAATATGGAGAGGGGACCTAACTGAGTGCCTTCAGTTTAACGCTCGCATAACTTTTTAAAAAAATATTTTTTATTCATTCAAAATTAATTTAGCCGTAAGTATCTTTTGTCATTGCTAAGTTAATACTAGTAAGTGTATTAACGCTATAAGAATTATTGTCTGGTGGTAAAACATGTACTTTGCAACTTTGCAACACTCACTAATAAACAGTAAAAGAACTAAATATTCACATTTATAAGCTCGGAGTGGTAATTTTGCTTTGTTTAAGTCTAGTTTTAAAATACTTTAAAAAAATATATTTTTATGATGTTTATGCATGCCGTGGCATCCTTTAATTGGAGCAACATCACTGTAACAGACATAAAGTTTGTAATGTAAGAACGTGTTGGTGTATGCTTTGTTGGATGTCCTTTTTTAATAAATAAACACTAACCGCCCAAACGTAGGATTAGAAGCCTTAGTATGTGTAAATCCTTACTTCCATCACGTGCGATATGTGTAAGTTTATTATAGCTTTTATTACAAAGCCATTCATTCATTCATTTTCATCATCAGCCTATAAACATCACCGCAGGGCACAGTCCCACATGGACCATAGGCACGTGGGGATGTTGGGTCATAACCCACTACGCTGGCCTAAAGCGGGTTGGTGGGTTTTAACGACTGTCATCTTACGACAACAACCGGAACCAACGGCTTAACGTGCCTTCCGAAGCACGGAGGAGCTCGAGATGTTTTTAATTTGGTCACCCATCCAGCGACAAGACATTGCAAAAGTTGCTTAACGGGCAAGATCGCAAACCAAACGCGCTAACCGCTGCAACATCAAGCTCTTAAGAATCACATCACACTTCACACTAATAATAAAAAGGCGAAAGTTTGTGAGTGTGTATGTTTGTTACTCTTTCACGTAAAAACTACTAAATGGATTTAGATGAAATTCGGCATACAGATAGTTTATAACCTGGAATAACACAGAATACTTTTTATCACGATATTCCCACGGGACCGGGAACAACCCGAGTGAAACCGCGAGCGGCCGCTAGTATTTAATAAGGGTGACTGTGTCGTGTGCGTATTTTGGTACGTCATTAACCTAGGTTCAATATTCGGGTCAGGGAAAAGTATCATTCATTTTTTTTATGCAGTGCCAGTGTTTGTGATCACCAACATGCATTTTAGACAATGCCCTTTAATTGTAACAAATAATTCAAAGTAAAATCAAACTATTTGACTGTGAATTATTCGATACAATTTAAATATTACGTAAACACGTGATATTTGATTATTTGCGTTATAAAACGCTCAAATAAACACAAAGATATCGAAACGTTGAAAAAAAAAAATGTTTTGAATATTTTCATTCAGATCTCTAATAAGAATGTAAATTCTAAAAGGTTTGATAAGACACTGTTGCTATAAAAACATAAAGTCAAAAGCGTTGAAAAATTTCGTCGGTCTAACCAATACCTAATCTACTTGAACAAATTGACAAAACTTTTCATTTCTTTTATTTAATATAGATAAGCCTCAGGTAATTAAAACATCAAAAATAAGTTTTAAAATAATAGTCTTCTGATAGCATCCGACACCAACGGCTTAAGTGGCCTATTACATCTCGACTGTGATTTTTGCGTAAAATGGCCAATATTGGCGTTACGGATCTCAGAAACAAAAATACATTACCAATTATGATTTATTGAATAGTGTACAATACCTATTGGGATAGTGCGTAGCGGCCTCGCTTTTTGTAAATTTTGCTTAACTTTTTAATTAAACCTAAAATTACAGAGAAAGATTTTCATAAAGTTCGCGAAGGCACTTTTTTGAGCCCATCGATTGAACTACTGTTCTAAACAAGTGAAAAAAAAAATTATAATATTATCTCTTATATAGTCGAATAGTGCGTAGCGGCCTTGGAATTTTTAGATATCATTGATTTTATATAGGAAAGAAATCTTATTCTAAACCAAAAAACTTCGAAAATCGCTATAAGTTAACTGTGAATATCTCCTATCTACGATATATTATTGAGCAAAATTTATACCAGAGTAATTTTACTTCATGAGGAATAAAGATTTTATAATGAATTTCTTATCCTATTTCGATAAAAACGATAAATACAACTGCAAAATTACTACAAAATGCGATGCGCCGGCCGTCCGAATTCAACTTATGCTCACAGAATAGAGCTTTGTAATATTATGCACAAATTTATTAACCTATTTCGATAAAAACGATAAATACAACTGCAAAATTACTACAAAATGCAAAATGGGCATTTATAGCAAAAATCACATTCGAGATGTAATAAATAAACGAACGAACTTTTGGAAAAAGTAAGTCGAAGCAAACCACTTGATCATCTATCCCGGTACTGATAAAGGGAAATAAAAAATCGACTTCAGTACCGAGACTGCAAATCCTAGTGGTAGTATTCTTTCACCACTTTAATATGTACGTGACACGGTTAACGTAATTAGTAGAAATACAAATATAAAATAATAATAGCATCAGCTATCAATCCGATCGCAAAATCGCCATCTCAGCGACACATATAAATGATTAGATACGATGGGCACAGGTTTGTATAGGTATTGAGAAGCAGTTAATTAAAGTAAAATTATTGTCCAATAGTCAGTGAAATGTAGGTACCTTTAGGTATAGGTAATTATAATTGTTGCCGTAAATATTAACTAAATAAACACAATCAATTATGTACTTACATCTTCAGTTCAGACAATGGCGCCGCTAAGTATGGTAATTAAACATTTGTTTACGTTCAAATACAAAGAAATGACAAAAAATTCAACATGATAACAAATCAAAGTATTGTATGAACCTATAAAAATCGTTTTTTATTTACTTACTATTTTCTTCGTATGACATAATATTACGCGGAAATACTTGTGACGTCGAAGGAACTCGATGGCGATCGGTTTGCGATCAATTAAGCAACTTTCGCAATGCCGGGTCAGTGGATGTGTGTAGGTTGGTGCCCACCGTGCCCACTCACATACATACATAGATTTAATACTGTTTTTTTTATAAAAGAAGTTGGCAAGCGAGCAGGCAGGTCACCTGATGGAGAGTATCACCGCCGCCCAAAGACACTCGCAAAACCAGAGGAATCACAGACGCATTGCCGGCCTTTAAAAAAGGAATAGGTTTAAGTAAGGAATAGGAGTTATGAGGGGGGAGGGAATGACCTCCGGAACCCTCACTGGCCGGACGAAACACAACAGCACCAAGTGCCATTATTTCACGCCGGATATTCGTGAGAGGGTGGTATTACGCCGGCCGAGCCGGCCCAACGCGTGCTGCAACGCAGCGTGGCTCTACCACTCAGTCAGTGTCACTCATTTAGCACCACCCAGGGTTCACGTGTAGGGTCTCAAGGGTAAACCTTCGGACGCAGTAACTTCAACCCTCTTATCCCCGAAGGGTTAGTCAGAGTCAGAGACTAGGCTATGAGGACCGCAGAAGCAGTCTACTGCCATAGTCCTCATGTCACCATATTATAACTGCACATGTGCTCAGCGTGACAGGTGGAGAGCCCATCGCCGCTCTATGCTGTTGGATGTATGTGCAGTCTTTAGTCCGTTAGTCGCCTTTTACGACACCCAATGGAAGAGATGGGTTGGTTGGTAGTATTATTTTAATGAAAGTTCTTCCCTTAATTTTACTTCAAAAGGGGGCCCTGCTCGAAATTGTGAAAATTTACGTATTTTTAAGTCACTTGTACTATGCGGTGAATTAGTTAAATACATTAAAAGAACGTATGTTAGGTAGCCTGATCATTGCACAAGGTCGTGGCCTTGTTGAAATTTGAAACAAATTCTTTAAACAATAACAAACAATACATAAGTCTAATGATTCCTAAAAACATATTTTTTCGACAATTACTTTCTTTTACGCATGAAACAATAATTCATAGATGAAAATATTTCTATTTGTATTCCGCAGGGCACCCCCTTTAAGAACTTTCTACTTTAAGAAAATGATATATAGAACATTATTGATATATTATTATGAATGATTAAGACGAATAGGCTGGTTTGGTCATTCTCCTTGTAATTTTTAACACAAGCGCGTGATGGTTTTGTACATTTCGCAGAATAAAAACATTGCTTAAATTACTAGGTCTGAAACTTCAAAGCAGAATTGTTCTAATTATAAATATCAATATGATTGATTTTGCTTTAAAGTTCATAGTGAGACTTATGTCAGTTTTTGCAATCGCGCGGCATCCCCTTATATAAAGTTATTTTGAGTTTAAACCTGGGACCTTTGGAACCGGTCCTCTTACTCCTAAGCAACAGGCGGCTTAGAATACAAAATTATTATGTCTAGATAATTTACACGACTCTAGGATACGCAATTGTAGCGTGGTCATCATGTCAAATGATAATACTTAAAAGTTGGTCATGATGAGACAAAAAAATAGCATAAACACCGCACAAACTGAAAGATGACTTAATCGTGAAGAAGATTACTCCGACAAAATGGTAACACTTATTTTAAATGGCAATTTAAGTTTTAATGTACACGTGCTGAGGACTTCTTGGCGGGAAAGTGAAGCGTCATGTCTGTAGTTTTGTCTTATTTTCTAAAATTTGTGTTTTGTCGAAGATTAATGTGAAATAATGGTGGATTATTAACCGTTAAGTGTTCGTGTACGTGCATGAGTGTTGGCAAATAAAACAAAACAGTGCAACATCACTTTTCAAATTCTCTCAAGAAGTCCGTGTGAGGTTCAGTAAAGTCCCACATCTTTACTGGAACTCAAGGGATTTGGGGGGAATTTCATTTAGCTTATTATCATCACTGAATATATAAATGAACTCTATTATTTCGACTGAAGGACTAGTATCCATGGTCAAGAAACAAATTAACAAAATAAAATCTGTACACGTGCTCTTTTGTGTTCCAATTTTTCAATTCTCATTCAAAACTTAACTGTTTGTGGAAGTTGTATAGATACCACTATTTTGAAAACGTATTGTCACATCCTGTCTTTTCTTTATTATCAAGATCGAGATGTTTTATATTATTTATAATAATTAATTATAATCAAGACTACTGAGTAGTTACAAAGCTTATGTACAATTTTATACAAACATATAATCACGACTATTATCCCCGAAGGATTATCCCCGAAGGGTAAGGCAATGAGGACCGCAAAAGCAGTCCTCTGCCATAGTCCACTTTTCACCAAATAGCGACGGCACGTGCTCAGCGGCCCATCGCTGCTCTAACCTGTTAGATGTATGTGCAGTCTTTAGTCCGTTAGTCGCCTTTTACGACACCCAAAGAGAGGGGGTGGTAGTATTATTTCACGGCTACGCGACACCGTTAATCACAGGTAAGACAAGTTTGTAATCATAAAAAGGAAGAAAAGTAGTACTTTCTATCCAGTCCAACACGGAAGAAATTGCTTTTTAGCTATAAGGCCGCCAATTGCATGTTACTTTGTGTTTGTCCTTTTGTTGTTAATTTGGTGTACAATAAAGAATATTTTATCTTATCTTAAAACACAGCCTATATTACTGTCCCACTTCTGGGCAAACGCCTCCACCATTGAAATCATGTCATCGTTACAGCTGATTGGTATTATCTTTGTTATCACGCTTGCCAAATGTAAGGGTATAATGAAATACTCGGAGATGTGCAACGAAAAAAGAAACACACTTCGGGAATTGAACACTTGACCCCCAGTTCTTTTGCCGAGTGCTTAGCTACTCTGCTACTGATGTGTATGTAATTTGTAATCATAATCAGGGATTAGTAATACCGGTGCGTCAAAGCCTACACAATTGTGAGGAAGTAGGCAAACTAATTCTAAAAACCGGCGTCATTCAAACAGTTGCAATCTCGGGGTAAACTCTGCAACGCTTAATCATAATTATTTATTGTGGGTTTAAGATAAGAAGAAACTGTGTCACGTAGCAGTGAATGAATACTACCACCCCTCTCTTCCCTTGGGTGTCGTAAAAAGCGACTAATGGACTAAAGTCTGCACATACATCTAACAGCTTAGAGCGGCGCGGCGATGAGCTCACCACCTGTCACGCTGAGTGCAGAGGATTACTTTGCTGTCCTCTTTGCCTAGTCTTAAGTCTTAAGTCTTAAGGGTTACTTTAGTCTCTGACTAAAGTAACCCTTCGAGGATAATAGTCGTGATTATATGGATGTATGCATACAATAATAATAGTATAATAGATATAATAATATGTAAGTTATGAAGGGTGTCAATTTACATTACTTATTAGGATGTATGATAAAAACTATGTAAAATTAAACATGACAGCGTCTATAATACCTAAAACAAGTTCATAAAGTTTATGTGTTTATGTGTTTTTTTTCTGCGCATAAAATTTCCACGAGTATGTAAATTATTACGCGCATAAGCGATTTCACTTTTGTTTTGTTGTGTAAGTAAGTATTTGCTTTTAAAACTGTGGTATTGTTTAGTAAGGACGGTCGTCTCAGATGTAACTTTAATACCAACGATGCCATATTACTAATACTAATACGCGATCGCCGCCAACAGTTTGATGTGGCACAGTACTAAGGCACATGAGTAAAGAAAAAAGAAGCGGAACAGAGACAAAGCTTCTAACAAGCATATGAAATTCTTACCTATTTTATTAGGGTTGTCAAAAGCGAATAAAATAAAATAAACAAACTTTTATGATCTTTTTATTATGTACAAGCGGACCGCTCGCGACTTCGTCCGCGTGGACCCCGTACCACATGACGATTTTATTAAATGTTATATAGCCTATGTCACCCGGATAAAGTGTAGCTTCCTAACCGTGAAAGAATTTTTCAAATCGGTCCAGTGGTTTCGGAGCCTATTCAATGCAAAAAAACAAACAATCAAATCGTTCCTCTTTATAATATTAGTATAGATATGGACAAGATAGGTATTAAGTATATTATTTACAAATTGCTTATTCTAATTTAATATATATATAAAATAAAGGTTTGTGCGGCCTTCTTAAACATATCTTATTTTAAATAGGTATAATCTAGTTCCCATTTACTTACTTAATAGATTTCTTGGGATAATTGAAATATGAAATATCTTTTTTTTCTAGTATTATTCATACAAACGGTACAGTAAAAAACCATTTTACAAGTCCACAACTAATTATTTATCTATTATTATATCTTTACTCATGTGACTAAGGTGCGAAGCTATACTTCTGAGGCCTGTAAGTGTCTACGTTGTGCATTTTAGATAATTGCGTTGTTTAGTTTGTTCAATTTACTTGCAATATTAACCTTTATTCTACTCAATCTTATAATCTTAAAAATTATTTTTGGAGCGGTGCCAGCCAAGGTAAATTTAACATTACACGACATACTATATTATTATTATATTAGCCCATATTGTCCCATTGCTAGGCAAAGGCCTCTCTCCCCCCCCTTCCAGCATTCGCGGCCTTTTGCGTGTGTTGGCCAATCCTTCGCGTAAGCATCAAGCTCATTTTTTATAAGGTTTTATAAGGTATTGCTACATTGTCGTATTGGGCTGGCACCCACTCCATAAATATTAAAAAAAGAAAAACCGACTCCAAAAGAGTCGGTTTTTCTTTTTGTTAAAATTTTTGTTTATTTCTCGCTTTTTAGTGAATCGTTCCGATCTATTTATCGAAAGCGAATATTGGTAAACCTAGAAAACGCGCTGCTCGTATGAGACAGCGCCGTTTAAATACGACAAGCGAAGAAAACGAGAAACGCCTATCATAAAGTAGGAAATCTACGTCCAAAACAGTCGGCAAGTTACCCAGATTTACTCGTGAACGATGTATAGACCCCCCTACGATGATGACTTGATGAGTTACTAGGATTCACCGTTAGGCAAACTACAGGGACGTTTTTGACTTGCTCCAGTCGTGGATCGCAGCGAAGTCACCATTGATGAAGTGACAGAATTAATAGTGTGAATAGTGTATTTTTAATCCTAATAGAAATGTTTCGGAAGGAGTGATAAAAAGTGGCCTATGTCACAATTTATTTTTATATTAGAAGGAGGCAAACGAGCAGGCGGATCACCTGATGGAGAGCAATCACCGCCGCCCATGGACACCCGCAAAACCAGAGGAGTCGTAGATGCGTTGCCGATCTTTAAGAAAGGATTAGGGTTAAGGAATGAATAGGAATTGTAAAGGGGGTGGGGGGGGAGAATCGGCCTCTGGAACTTTCACTGGCCGGACGAAACACAACAGCACCAAGTGCCATTATTTCACGCCGGATATTCGTGAGAGGGTGGTATTACGCCGGGCGAGCCGGCCCAATGCGTGCTGCAACGCAGCGTGGCTCTACCACTCACTCAGTGTCACTCATTTATCACCACCCAGGGGTCACGTGTAGGGTCTCAAGGGTAAACCTATGGACGCGAGTAACTTTAACCCCCAACATTTTATTATAAATAGATATTTGTCCTTCAGCTATCTTGGTGCAAAATCAGGTCGATGCGCAAGTAAGATACGGACAAACAAACAAACACGCTTTCGCATTTACAATATTAGTTAGGAAAGATTTATTGCCGGAGTGGATCTCATTTGACTAATGGCTGAAAATACCAAAATCGCTAAAATACATTATTTACCTACAATATTTGAGGAGTTCCCTCAATTCCTCAAGGATGCCACCATCAGAACTAAGTTCCGGTACCTGCCTTCTTTTGCTTCGTCATAGATATCTTATCGCCACCCGTAAAATACTTATCTTTGAGGAGTTCCAATGGTATTCTGTGGTCTTCTTCATCAGTTCTACTTCATCAAATGATACTTTCTGAATGCAAATGCTTGACTTATTGCTGAAAATACCAAAATCGCTATAGGTATGCCTACAAAATTTCAGGAGTTCCCTCAATTCCTCGAGGATTCCATCATCAGAACTGGATTTTGATAAAAATGGGACCAATCTGGAAGTATATCCTTTTAAATAAAAAAAGAATTTTCTAAATCGGTGTATAAATGACAGAGTTCTGAGGTAACAAACATAAAAAAAAAAAAACATACAGCCGAATTGAGAACCTCCTCCATTTAAAAAAACATTTAAAAAAAATGTTTATTTATCTGAGTTATTGCGTTTTTTAACTTTCTATAGTGGACTTTAAATCGCAATAACTCAGCTAGAAAAACGTGTTTTAAAAATGTTTTCAACAAACTATTTAGGTCTCTGTGTTTTAGTTCAGCATGCAAAGTTTCATCAAAATTGTCTCATTGGTTTTTAAAAATTTCGACTTGGAAGTTTGTATGGAAAACCGAATGGCGTAAACCCTCTTAATATGCAACTAAGTTTAGCTTTTTTGCCTTTCCCACTTTTCTTAGTCACATCAGTTTATCGAGTTGTAAAGATTAATAACTTCGCCGTCCTAATCAGTGTGACTTATGGTTTTTTAATTGCAAAACATTCGGGCGTTTATAATTGATTTTAATGCAATAAAATCCTTACGTCCGGATTACGAATAAACGTACACTAATATATGAATTCATTGACGATTGATCGGTAATCCAACTCGGATATTATTTTGTTTTCTTTATTTCACCGCTGCGCTTAGATCTTCCAACGTAGACAATAGTTAAAAACGACTCACGAACTACGAGCCGAAACACAGGATACTTAAATACGGTCACCAATCCTTAATATTACAGCTCATTTTAGATTAACTTTATTTTATTACTTTTACATTTTAGTTTTTTTTACATGCCTAAAAGTTTGGATAATTTTGTGCACGCATTCTTACGAGTTTCAATCTAGTTCAGTGTTTAGTTTTAGAATATTATTTTATTACATGATTGAAACGTTTTTTGTGTTTAAATAAATAAATCCGGCGACCCGTCTTGCGAAAGTAGCTTAACTTAAAAGATTGCAAGCCGATGCACTCTCTTGTTACAAATGCGCCTTTAAAAATATTTGAAACAGGTTTCTATACAATCAAAGAGGATAATGCGCTTATCTTAGGTCATCGGCACCGAAGGTTTTGAATAAAAAAAAAAGAAATAAGTAATACTAATATGTCGGGCCCGCATGATTAATTGCAAAAAAGATGGCATTTTTACGCGTACCTGCATCTCGCTTGACCCTTCGAGTGGTTTCGCTTGTTTTTTAATAATGTTATTCAACGTGTATTAGAATGTATTTATTTGGACCGTAACAACTTATGAACCTTTAGGAATCGAGCTTACAATTTCCTCAAAAACTGGCAACGCTTTTGCGATTGACGACCTCCTTGGTCGTGTGGTTTGTACACCGGTTTTCATGGTGTCGCCATCTCTGAGCTCCCGGGTTCGATCCCCGGTCGGATCAATTTAGAAATTATTGTTTTCTAAATTGTCTCGGGTCTGGGGGTTTTCTATGTATAATAAGTATGTATTTCAGTATTTTATGTATGATTATCCGTTGTCTAGTAACCATTTAACGAGCTTCTCTTAGGCTAGATAAATTGGTGTGAGTGTAGGAAAGTTTATTCCTCTGCTATTGCTTTATTCATACATAATTAGTTAGTTATCATATCTGTTTGCACAAAAAATTCTAATGAGGCGACGTGCTACTGCGACACACTTCAACTAAAATTAACACACACAATTACTATCGAATAAAAAAACAGATGATTCAAAATTAATAACGTATCTATGGATTGTTTACATACATACTTACATAAATCACGACTATTATCCCCGAAGGGTTAGTCAGAGACTAGGCAATGAGGACAGCCAAAGCAGTCCTCTGCCATAGTTCACTTTTTACCAAAAAGTGACTGCACATATCCTCAACGTGACAGATGGTGACCCATCGCCGCTCTATGCTGTTGGATGTATGTGCAGTCTTTAGTCCGTTAGTCGCCTTTTAAAACAGCCTAGGAAAGAGTGTGGTGGTAGCATTATTTCACCGCTACGCGACATCGTTAACATTATATAAGATGACTGCTAGAAACCGCAAGAAACTTCAAGGGCTGGTCAGGTCAAGTGTTTTATACATGGCAAAAATGACAAAAAAGGAGTTCGTGTTTTTTCGTAGGTATTTATCGCCCAGCTGACGGGGGCAACGGCCGGCCGGCCAGCCGTCTGTTGACACGTCAACGTAGGTACTTATCGCCCATCTGACGCGGACGGGTCTACAGACAGCCATATGCTTTAAAATAAATTAGATACTCAAAGACTGTCCAATTAAAATTCACTATATGAAAAAACACAAATTCCTTTTTAGTCATTTTTGTCATGTTTAAAACACTTGGCCTGACCAGCCCTTGAAGTTCCTTGTGGTTTCTAGCAGACACCTTATATATGCGATCGAAGCAAGTAGGTTAAAAACCTATAGACACGTTATTAATTTCGGGCGATAGTTAACCAAATTTGTGACTTACCTAAAAATGATCTGACGCCCAGCGTGCCCCTAGCGACTGACAGTATCATGGCCAAGATAGAGACCCCGCCCCCAGCAAATATGTACGCGTGCTTGGCGTTGCCACCTGCCTCCGAGGTGTCCTTCCTCCGCCTCCATAAAGGAGCGCATGAAGACGCGCATATGAAGACTCCGAATACTATGCACTCCCATGCCAGCCAGCCGGAGTTCATCGTGAGGCTGGAAAGAAGGAAAAGGGGTATGTTAATAAGACTGTAAAAAAACAGGTGAGGAAAAAATAACAATTATTAAGATTTAGAAAGAATACTACCACCCCCTCTCTTTCGTTGGGTGTCGTAAAAGACTACTAACGGACTACAGACTGCACATACAGCATAGAGCGGCGATGGGCTCACCACCTGTCACGCACAGCATTTATGTGCAGTCGCTAATTGATGAAAAGTGGACTATTGTAGAGGACTATTTTTGCGGTCCTCATTGCCTAGTCTCTGACTAACCCTTGGGGGATAATAGTCATGATTATATGTATGTAAGTATGAGATGAAACTCACAAGGCAACACGTTGACACACGCCTTGAATCATATTAGACCTGGCCGTGCACGGGGCGTGCCGTGTGGGTGGCCCGGACGGGGCACGGCCCGCTCTAATATAATAATAATTATAATAATAATTGTTTATTTGCCATAAATAGGGTATAATACAGTTGGTCAAAGAATACAATGTCGCTCAAACCTACTTAGCCGTAAGCTACAGCATGCAAAATATTTAGGTACAGAAATACTTAATTATCTTATTTGTCTATGATTTAACTAAATAGGAGACCCTATAAGACGCGTCTTTCTACTTATGTTTCAAAAATTCATCAGCCGAGTAAAGTGTATTTTCAAGCAACCATTGACGCAGGACCCTTTTAAATTTTCTCAGCGGCAAACATTTTATGATTTCTGGTATTCTATTGAAAATGGTAATGTACACATCGCATAACAATTTTTTAGGAAGCGCTTTGTTTTAGGCACTGTGACTAATACTAATCTGTTTGGATCTCTGTTACTCCTACATGTTAGGTCCGAACATATAAATACGAAATGTGCAACAACGTCTCAAATCAGTGCCCCGTCCGGGACGCCCCGTGCACTACCCGGTCTAAAATAATTCATCCCACAAACTCTGATAATAATTTAAAGAAGCAGCTCTAGCTATTAGCGGAAATCTTGTGTTTTCTGATTCAGTGATGTATGAGTTAGAGTCGCTTCGAAACAGTACTCCTATTTTTAATCTGTGATGTTACGCTTGACGATCAGTAAACACAATTAAAATATTTACTTTACGATTTCACACGGTCGCGCAAATTTTTGTGTGAGTAGGTACTTAAAAACGTAAAAATATAAAATTACATGTTATTGTGTGCCTACTTGTACTAGATAATATTATTGCATCATCCTCAATTGCATTAGGCTCAATTTTTATGTATATCAAATATTTAGGTCAATATTAATCATACTAATGATTGCATCATGATTTTCGCTGCGCACTATTCCCTAATTTGTAATACTTTAATCATAATAACGCAGTTATTTTCTTTCGATATAAATCTTGTTTAACACTCGCTGTACAACTATGAAACAAGCAACATTACACGCAGTCATATTTGTATCTGTTGTTTCTTTAATCAACCTCATCAAAAAAACCTCTCGCCAGACCTTTCAGCCAGACGCAGTTGTATTTGCGTATCATCGAGTCATACCATTCAACATGCAAGTATGTACAGTCGGCCTCAGAAGTACCTTACCGAGGAATAAAATTGATGCTGCGATGTTGACTATACGTATATATCACGACTATTAACCTCGAAGGGTTAGTCAGAGACTAGGCAATGAGGACAGCATAAGCAGTGCTCTGCCATAGTCCACTTTTCACCAAATAGCGACTGCACATATGCTTTGCGTGACAGGTGGTAGGCCCATCGCCGCTCTAAGCTGATGGATGTATGTGTGTCGCTAGTCGCCTTTTAGGACACCCAAGGGAAGAGAGGGGGTGGTAGTATTCTTTCACCGCTACGCAAAACGGTTTTTTTATATAAAAGACTGAGGAAAACGAGCAGGCGGGTCACCTGATGGAGAGTAATCACCGCCGACCATGGACACCCGCAACACCAGAGGAATTGCAGATGCGTTACCGGCCTTTAAGGAAGGAATAGTAATTATGAGGGGGGGAGGGGCCCCCGGAACCCTCACTGGCCGGACGAAACACAACAGCACCGAATGCTATTATTTCACGCCGAATATTCGTGAGAGGGTGGTATTACCCCGGACGAGCCGGCACAAAGCGTGCTGCAACGCAGCGTGGCTCTACCACTCAGTCAGTGTCACTCATTTAGCACCACCCAGCGGTCACGTGTAGGGTGTCAAGGGTAAACCTACGGACGCGAGTAACTTTAATTCCCAAAGTTATTTTGACTTGTTGACGAACTTATCGTAAAGTTATAATGACAAGGTTTACTGCGAGAATTTGACAGATGCGCTTCAAAAGGAATAGTAAACTTCTCCATCATGATCAGCCAATAATCTTCCCACTGTTGGCCACAAGCATTCCCACGTGGACATCAGCACATGGGAAAATAATCAAAAAGTTGAATATTTATAAGTTGTACCTTAGCATGCTGTATACAGCTGCATACAAACAGTATGATTCTGTACATAGCATTTGTCACGCACGATTCACTATGACAATAGGCAGGTTGTATGTCTGATGTAGTTTATCGCGGGATGCCACAGAGTTGCGATTCATAATTTAAACAGGGAGGAAAAAAAAAGATCGTGGTTGGGGGAAAAGTACCCTTAATATTGATGATGGCAAATTTTACTGAAAGGAAACATTGCTTTATTTTCAAAAATAATTAAAACTGCATTAAAGATTTTTGAAAAATCACTTGCTTGAGCCGGGAATCGAAACGGTGAAATGTGACAAAAAAACGTCCTGTATTTTATGATACTAACCGAAAGAGTCGTTCTTAACGATCAATTTCTTTTTTGCAACATAGTATCTTAAATTAAAGAAATACGAATAAAAATAATGTTTTTATTATAAAGCTTAATTACGTACTGTCTAGAAAATAGTTCACCTTACTTATATTGCTCAAAATGAGACTCATTATCGCGTGTGTACACACGTATTCTTGGTCTTTCTATAATTTAAGATACTATGTTGTTTAAAAGAAATTGATCTTTAAGAATGACTCTTTCGGTTAAAAATAGATAACAAATTGTTTGTTATTCATAACAATGAGCCAACAAAAACATAAGCTACTTTGTTTTATGGATTTTAACTTGTTTTAATATTAAAGTTACATGAAAATATTTTTTCTTTCTTACATGCAGTTTCTTTGTCATAGTCTTATCCACAAGCAGTGTCAATTCATCATAAAATACAGGAAGTTTTTCTGTCACATTTCACCGGTTCGATTCCCGGCTCAAGCAGGTGATTTTTCAAAAATCTTTAATGTTGTTTTAATTATTTTTCAAAATAAAGGAATGTTTCCTTTCAGTAAAATTTGCCATCATCAATATTAAGGGTAATTTTCCTCCAAGCACGGTTTTTTTTTCCCACCCTCTACAGCGTAGTAGTACTGTCCGACTGCTGGGCAAAGACCTTCATCATTGAAATATAGTCTTCACTACAATTAACGGGCATTTTCTTATTCACCACGCTTGCCAAAATGCAGGTAGGTGGTCACAAACTCGAGCTAAATCGGAAAATCCGAAACACCGTTTGAAAACATGGAACTTGAACCTGAGATCTCCGGATATTAGACGTAGCGCTTTTGCCATTTGGCTACCAAAGGAGACAAAGTTAATTTAAAAAGAATAAAAAGTTTTTAGTAGGTATTCGTCTTCTAAAAGCTGACAACTTTAATTACTGCCTGATATTCAGAGAGTGTCTTTACCTGATTCGTTTGATCGACGGTTAATGTTTAACGTAATTTTTGATCATTCGGGAATAGAACTCTCCGTATGCGGATTACATTGTGTTGGTTTTGAAAGGTATGCGTTTTCTAAAAGCTGACAACCTTAAATTACTGCCTGATACTCAGAGAGTGTCGTTACCTGATTCGTTTGATCGACGGTTGATATTTAACGTAATTTTTGATCATTTGGGAATAGAACTCTCAGTATGCGGATTACATTGTGTTCGATTCTTACCTCACGTAGTAATAATTTTCAACGTTTCATTATCGTTGACTGAGCTAAATTATTCTGTCGAAGTTGATTGCTTTCTTCGCACAAGTCACGTGGCGCCACACACTTTCAGATCACGACTGCGCTGTACGGAAAATGTTTCCGTAAAACCATAATTGACTCACAACACTGAATGATCGGTACATAAACTAAACATCACGAGTACAGACAAAAGCATCAGAGTAAGGAATATTGTTGTGGTGGTTTCCGCACTGTTCCCATAAACAACCACCAAATAACACTTTGTTCTATTTATGCTAATTTATTTTGTTGATAACCGACACACTATGATTGAAATGGCAGCGATGCGATTTTTCGATTAAAGCGTAGCACACAGCACTGCCCTCTGAGTTACTGAAACATTGGTTTTCATGACAGTTTTTTACAAATTTACTGTGCGTATCCTTCTGGGAAAGAGAGAAGAGTTATCAAATCCGCTTTCTCTAAATTCGACTCTACACAAACGTCACATAGGTAATTCTTGATCGAAACACGAGAGTCCCGTGTAGGAAAGAGTTATATTTGTTTAGAATAAATATTTTTTGTTCTCAAATCTTTATGGTGATGACAACATGTTTAAGAAGAAAATGAGTTCAAGTGCCTACGTTGTTTAGGAAAAGTCTTTATCCGTGATGAAATGGGTGATTATTGATTAATACTGATGAATATACGATTTCAAGCATATTTTACTTTGTTCTACGATTCCACAACTATTTTGGGGGTCGATGTAAGAGGCTAGTTTACGATCGAGCTTTTGAGACCACATGCTGGCTACTACTATACATATAGCTGTATTGCATTACATTATGTATTAGTTGCAGCTACTATGGATGCGAGAGCGCTCACAGACTTGGCAATCTCGTATGACATTTTGTTATAAATAAACAATGACTTCCTACCACATACACGCTCTAATTATATTACATCTTATATGTATAATTAAATAGAATTGTGTTTAGTTAAAGATAATTTTAGGAGCCCTTTCTATTTAGAAGAAGTTCTGAAAATAATACCACAAGCGGAACGTGTACCCACACCAATTGAGTTTGATGATAATTGTGTTTTTAAGTGGTCTCCTTTTTTATTAACGTATTTTAATTAAATTTTAATTTCACCCTTTCTTTTGACATTCTTTTTTTTAATGTTATGTGCATGTATGTTTGTGTGATCAATAAATGTTTCTCTTTCAATCTTTCTTTTACAGCGTCAAATAAAAATTGAAAAATATCCTTCTAATTATAGAAGGATATTTCTAGAATAGAAAGCTAGAATATAAAACATTAATCTATAAACGCAGCTTCATCTTAACTGAATGTTCAAATATTTGTAAAAATATTTCTTTCGGATCTCAGAGGTGAAAACTTCTAAGATTTGATAAAGCAATGTTGACTAAAAACATAAGCATCAAGCACTGACAAATTTCGACGGTTGAAAGCCAGACCTCGGTAGCCAAGTGGTTAAGGCAGCCGCCCGGAATGCGGAAGGTGCGTGGTTCGATTCCCGCCTGAGGTTGTCGTCTTTTATCAGTGTTTAAAATTTTACTTATATTACAAAATATTTATAATCTTGAAAATTAACAGAATTCAAGCAATTAAAAAGGCTCTACACACAGAGAGAATGTGTTTGTTATTTGAGCAGAGTTATCTTTTAGTGTTATTACAAAAACTGTAACTGGGTCGTAGCTTCGTTACATGTGTTTGATTTAAGTTGTATCAAATAGTAAATATATAGTAAATAGTTAAAGAGGCCATAAATTATGGTTTAATACGCTACTTTTCTTAACAATCTTCTATCTGAAATCCTCCATTTCTAGTCTCTTTCTAACTTTATCACAAGGCATGTTTTAGTTTAGTGATCTGCCAGGAGATGTTTTACTATGTTCTTTAACTTTAAGGATATTTAAACAGAGGAATTTATAGAAGGCGAAGTCGCTTACAGAAGTTAGTTCAAAATATTTAATAATAAAAGACGGTTGACAGGAATTTTTTGCTGTCAATGACCATGGAATAGTCTTTGTTTTCTGAGGTTTAAGCGAGCACTACACATTGAAATGAAACACTTTTTGCGGATTAACTCGCGTTTAATTTACTATTTACATAGTTTTTATATTATCCTGACGTTTCGAACCCTTTACAGGGTCCGTGGTCACAGGGAGACTGAGGTGTTGGTCGTCTCATTGTCAGAAGTTATTTGCCTACCGTCAATAATTTTTATATTTTACCGGGTGCGTTCAAGTTTACACAATATAACATGCTCTCGAGGGACCCAACCATTACATCAGATTTGACAAACCTCAAATACTCGCCAAGGAACAACGATTCATCCCTAGGATGATACGCGAGGCTATTGAAATTAAAAAACATCGTAATTTCAATAGAGAGGATGGTTGGAATTTACCACCTGCCTGGGACCCCATCATACAGGTCATCAAATCCCAGCCCCAACAGCAACACATTGCCAGACCTAAAAATATTGTTAGCTCGTATTGTGTAAACTTGAACGCACCCGGTAAAATATAAAAATTATTGACGGTAGGCAAATAACTTCTGACAATGAGACGACCAACACCTCAGTCTCCCTGTGACCACGGACCCTGTAAAGGGTTCGAAACGTCAGGATAATATAAAAACTATGTAAATAGTAAATTAAACGCGAGTTAATCCGTAAAAAGTGTTTCATTTCCATGGAATAGTCATTCCAGTTTTTCTATAAGTATTAAATTGTCCCATAATGTTTATGCATGTTGGTACCTACGTGAGATAATACAAATTAGGTTGTTTGTATGCTCTACAGAGATCTGGCAAGTGAGTAAAAGGCCCTTATTCGTTTAGCATAAGGTTTATTTTTGCATTACACTAAGCTAAGCAAGGCATCACCGTCGAAAATTCCATAACAAGAAAATAAAACAGAATCTTTTGTTAAGCAAGACAAACTTTTGACTTTTAACCGACCCCAAAAATATAGAATACTGTGAATTATAATCAATATAGTTTCATAAAAAATGAAAAGGTTTTCACTGGGTTAGCAACGCGTGGTTGAAACCTCTGTTTTTACAATGCCTATATAATATGGTAACCGCTTATCAGGTCAGGCAGGACATAATAATAAATGACTGATTCTCAAAGCAGTAATAAAAAAACGATTGAACTGTAATCTGGAAGCCCACCAGCATTTTTCCGATTACGCTAATTAACACATCATAGTACAACTAAATTTAACATTACAAATTACAACCAATTTAATTAAATAGGTAAGTACCTATACAAAGTCAAAATCAAATGATTTATTCAATACCGTTACAGGTAGGTACTTATTGACGTCAAAAATAAGTATATAAAAAACAGTTAAGTAACTAATATGTAGTTAAATCTTAACCACTAATCTAACTAACTAACTTAACTACCTAGGTACCCAATCTAGCTACCTAACTAATCTACCGCCAGTTCAGATTTTGGGAGAGCCTTCGACTGTGAAGAAGCTGGCAAGAAACTCGGGAGGCCTCACTTTTTACTCCCTCTAAGTAACAAAAGTTACAATATCGTAACCAAGTCATACAAAATACATTAAAAAGAAATATATTAATACAATTATTAATAAGTTATGCTCGTACCATGCACAATGTGCATACATATTTGTCATGAACATAATCTTCCACTTTATAATAACCTTTACTTGTGAGGATTTTTTAACATGTAATGTTTGGTGGAAGTTTGTTTTTTTTAAGACGTTAACAATGAGATATTCAAATTAAGCAAAATTAAATTTACTGGTATTAATTTTAAATTCAATAATAATTAAACATTAGAGATTGCAATCATCCTAACTAATTATGCAATAACTTAAAAAAATATAATGATTTTGTTTCTCGTAAATAAATGAAAGAGTTTAAAATGGACAAGGCTAAGTAACACAATTAAAACTGTTCACACAAACATTTAAGCTTGAATATTGGTCACCCATCCCAGATAAGGTAACTGCAGAAGCAGCTTAACATTCACGATTTATCTACTTAATTGCGCTACCAAGAGCCTACATTATCAGTCAGTTACATCTAAATCGGGGTAAAGTAGACCGGTGTTTATAAACGACAACCGGTCCAGGCGCATCTTGACTGTAAACGGTTTTTAGCGGTCATGCAGTTAGGGTTGTCACTAAGATATAATTTATAATAGTTATTATGTGGAACATGTACAGTCACAAGCACCCATACGTATGCACTTTGACTCTTATTCCGTTGTATCAACCCCTTAGTCTTAGATTTTTTTGACAGTTTTTTGACACTAACTGTCAACGTCAAATTTGACAGAGTCGAGCATAGACTATGCTATATTTTGCAATAACAATACATAAGATGAACTACAGAACCGAAATAACCAAACTTGTTCATACTAAAGTAGCCTGTAAGTCTACGACAACACGGTACAAAGTCAAGTGTGTTTTTGTAGGTGCGGTCGCATGAGACCGCTTGGGGTTTGAGGGGTGTTACAATTGTTTACATATTTCTGCTCGTGACTGTACATACTATGGCAGTGGACAGCTTCTGCGGTCCTGTCTGCTTAGTCTCTAACTAACCCTTTCCGGATAATAGTCATGAATCCATGTTGTTTGTATTTTTATTTAAATATCGTAATTTCACAGATTAATACGAAAAATATTAAGTTCGCCTGTCTAACTAACCATATATATTAATGAAGGCTGTAACCATCTTACTTTGTCGCACCGTTGTTTATGTTCCAAACGTTAAAAAGATAAAATATTTTTTATTGTTTACCAAATTAACAACAAAAGGACAAACACAAAGTAACATACAATTGGCGGCCTTATAGCTAAAAAGCAATTTCTTCCAAGCAACCGTGTTGGACTGGATAGAAACTGAAATTCTAAAGGGCAGTTATGGTGTTTCAATTTAAATAAATTAGAATTAAATAAACAAATATGTAAACATAAATAAATAAATAAACATGCTTAAGTTTGAAATGAAACACTTTTTACGGATTAACTCGCGTTTAATTTACTATTTACATAGTTTTTATATTATCCTGACGTTTCGAACCCTTTACTCAGTCTCCCTGTGACCACGGACCCTGTAAAGGGTTCGAAACGTCAGGATAATATAAAAACTATGTAAATAGTAAATTAAACGCGAGTTAATCCGTAAAAAGTGTTTCATTTCAATGTGTAGTGCTCGCTTAAACCTCAGAAAACAATATGCTTAAGTTTATCAATATCAAATAGTTACATAAATAAATACTTGTAAAGTTGTATACAACGGTTCCTCAGAAATTGAGGTAAGGGGTTCGGATATATCACAAACATAATACGTTAAAAAAAATGAGTTAACAAGATTTGGATTTTTTTTCGCCGACCGTGTTTGCGTAGCGGTGAAAGGATACTATCACGCCCTCTCTTCCCTAGGGTTTTGTAAATGGCGAAACACAGACAAAAGACTGCAACAGTCGTTATTTGGGTGAAAAGTGGGAGGTAGAGGACAGTCCTCATTGCCTGTGTCTGACTAACCCTTCGGGGATAATAGTCGTGATTTTAAGCATGTATGTGTATGTATGATTTTACAATCCGTCATTATTTATCAAGTCATCTACATTGTGATACGGTCTCGAGTAACACTAACCCCAAACCCTACAACCATAAAAAAGTTATTTTATGCCCTAGGTCGTCCAGACCGGATAAATATAACCTGGAATTCCTTATCGCCTGTTATGGTAGCTGAATATAAGAAGACCCAACTCGTTAGGAGCATACCCCACACATCGTCTATCTCCCTCTTTCAGTGAGAAATGAAAGAGACATGAACGTTACGTGCCTTTGTTAAACTACGGCCAAATTCGGTAAAGATTGTTCGTAAACAAACTATTGACATTTCTTTACGCCAATATCTTGTGTTACTCGTATTGACTTCCTTACCTTTTTCTTGAGATTTAAGAAAAAGTAAAAATCCGAATAAATCCGTTTTCTGAAATTGATTGTACTTACTTATCTCTTTTTTTGGAAATTCGTCAAGGGATACAAAATGTTCATGCAGACAAAGTCGCAAGCGGGCCGCTAGTAATTAATAATAAAGTATTCTCTAGAACTACTAAAATAATTCCAAAAACTCTTTCATTTATAACAACTACTCTATCCATGAGACAAATATACTATAATTAAATATATAAACTCCTTACAATTTGACGTAGTCACATCTAAATTAAAAAGTAACCTATAACTATCTGTAACAATTAATAAAACAGATAGAGCACGCATCAATTTTTGTAACAAGAAATTATCAAACAAACAAGGTCATTTGACCGCATGACGTCTACAGCTGATCTGTGACCATCCTACTTTGTCATTGTGACGTTTCAGGATAGTAAACATGGTCACTTTAGCTCCTTGCCCGTCACGAAGACTCCTAGAGGTAACAATTGAATTTCTATTGTGTATGTTAATACGACAGCTGAGCTTTAGGTGAGAAAACAATCTAAAGAGCAGTCATGTACTTTTCGCAACAACACGTGTGTTGAGACTCAATCAAATCTACCGTACAATCCAGTGTAATATTTATAAATACTTACAATAAAAATTGGCTTTTTTTTGTAAATGTCGTTGCTTCCGTGCGCTGTGGTTTCTTGCGCCCGTTCTTTGCCACAGTTAAAAAATGGCGTCCTGAATTGGTGGTAGGTTAAAAAATATTTGGACGATTCAAAGTTTATTGAATAAGTATATTTTGACTTTGGATTTGGCATAATGCTTAACCGCGAACCCATTAATCAAGTAAAGTACAGCCTGTATACTAAACCTTGATACTCTAAGACTAAACCTGTATACTGTCCCAGTTCAGGGCAAAAGTCATCATCAATAAAATCCATTCATCTCTACAATTGATAGGTATCGGTTTAATGACCACGCATGCACAATAATCCGTGTCGCGTAGCGGTGAAAGAATACTACCCCCCCCTCTCTTCCCTCGGGTGTCGTTAAAGGCGACTAACGGACTACAGACTGCATATACATCCAACAGCATAGAGCGGCGATGGGCTCACCATCTGTCACGCTGATCATGTGCAGTCACAATTTGGTGAAAAGTAGTAGGCTAGAGGAGGCCTTTGCCAGAAAAGGGCAAACAGATGTTTATTAATTAAAAATGTACTTACAAACTTTTTATGAATAAAGGCTTATTATTAAACTAAAAGCTTATTTTAATAACAATTATTAAAATAATAATAATCTTACAAATTTCTTATATTTAAAGTGACATTAGTGTAAGAATTAAGTTTTACAAAATTGGGCCTACAGCTTTCTGTATCTTTAATATTAACTAGCATCCTAATACACTTTTTCTGTAGTACAAAACGTTGGGTCACGTCTGTGCAGTTTCCCCATAATATTATCCCATAATTTAACAAGGAATTACTATGAATTAGGTACTATGTTTCGTATCTTATTACCATTTATGCGATGATGTTATGTGCTTATAAACTTTAGAAAATTATCTTCTATTGTTTTTTTTAATAATGATAATCTAAACAAGGAGCTCGATGGCGCAGCGGCTAGCGCGTTCGGCTTGCGGTCTTGCTCGCTAAGCAACTTTCGCAATGCCGGGTCGCTGGATGGGTGACCAAATTAAAAACATCTCGAGCTCCTCCGTGCTTCGGAAGGCACGTTAAGCCGTTGGTCCCGGTTGCTGTCGTAAGATGGCAGTCGTTAAAACCCACCAACCCGCATTGGGCCAGCGTGGTGGGTTGAGGCCCAATATCCCCACGTGCTATTGTCCATGAGGGAGGCCTGTGCCCAGCAGTGGGACGTTTATAAGCTGATGATGATAATCTAAACACACCAACTAGCAATTGGTCAGCGTGTCGGGTTATAGCACAGCAATATTTTTATGTGGAAATGCTGTGATCAGCAGAAAGACGTTTATAGGCTGTTAATATGTAGATAAAAAGGGCATTTTAAAAAACAATAGAAAATCATTTTTTAAAGTTTATAGCACATAACATCATTGCATGAATGGTAATAAGATAAGAAACATAATTGGTTTAAAACAAACAAATTACATTACACATATACTGAAGACTATTATCCCCTAAGGGTTAGTCAGAGACTAGACAATGTAAAAGTCATATGCTAGGCTAGTTTGCTTTATCAACCTCCTGAATCCTTGCATGTTGTATATGACACATCTAATAAAAAAATTCTAAAAAGGTGTAATTCCAAAATATTAAGAATATTTTTGACTAGCGTGGTTCCCGTTCCCGTGCGAATATCTGGATAAAAAGTATCCTATGTGTTAATCCAGGTTATAAACTATCTATATGCCGAATTTGATCCAAATCCATTTAGTAGTTTTTACGTGAAGAAGTAACAAACATAAACACTCACAAACTTTCGCCTTTATAATATTAGTGTGATGTGATTAGGATAAAACGGACCTTTCTACATCCGGCATTTTGAAAAAATATGTTGAAGTTGTGGTTTGCCGTCTGTCATATCCGTGAAAGGGACGAAAGATCAAGAAATTCAGAACATTAGTTGATTAATAAAAAAACTTAGGTCACAATGTCTCGTACTCAGGAGGTTAAAACTAATTATTAAATAATCTAACTAGCGAAGCAATGTACTTCTACTAAGGCATTGCGATACGTGTTCGTGTCAGCGTGGCGGTGAGTTCATTGCCGCTCTTTGCTATAAATTATGTGTTTAGTCCATTTGTCGCCTTTTACGACACCCAAAGGAAGAAATGAGATGGTATTCATGTGTCAAATATAAGTGATTCGTATCCTGATAATTTAGTTAACTATTCAGAAGCTAAGTCAAGACAATTGTCTCTCTAAGTTATTTATGGTGCACTCGTCCTTATCAAAGCGTAGAGCCTCATTTGTCAGACGGGCTCACGGGCAAAGCGAATGATGCACTTCGTGCACCTGCCTTCAGTATTAGAGTTAAAGCCAGAATTTTCATTACATTATGTCACTCAATATTGTTATATTGAATGACACATAATGAAGTTCTTGCTCAGCTGTCATAATATTCGTCGTAATTTTCTATTTCTTCGTGCGATCAGCTCATTTAGCCAGTGTCAAGTAAGATATAATAGCCATTATTTTCTTTGCATTAAGTAGATTATAATGAGTGATAATTAACGTATAATGGTAAATTATATTCTCCCAAACCCCTCGAGACTCAATAAAGCTGTGGGACTTTATTGAGATCTCACGCGGACTTGTTGAGAGAATTTGAAAAGTGATGTTGCACTGTTTTGTTTTATTTGTTACACTCATGCACGTTCACGAACACTTAACAGTAAATAAGCGACCATTATTTCACATTAATATTCGACAAAACACAAATTTTAAAAAACTGCAGACATGACGCTTTGCTTTCCCGCCAAGAATAATATATACAGAATACAAAATTCAATATTTAGCAACCTCGAGGAGTCTTAGTGACAGGCAAGGAAGTAAATAATACTGATATTCAACTATTAACCACTACTAATAATCGTCATATTAACATTATTAATGTTAGTTCTTTCGAAATTCTTCTAAACGAATTTTAATTGTTCCTAAAAGTTAGGGCAAAGATTTAAATTAAAGTTTTTTTTATATAAATGTCATGGTATGAATGGTAGATTTCAGTTTCAGTTCTACGTGTGGGGAACCCCCAAAAATTTTTTTTTTTTCTATTTTTGTGTGAAAATCTTAATGCGGTTCACAGAATACATCTGCTTACCAAGTTTCAACAGTATATATAGTTCTTATAGTTTCGGAAAAAAGTGACTGTGACATACGGACGGACAGACAGACATGACGAATCTATAACGGTCCCGTTGTTTGCCATTTGGCTACGGAACACTAAAATGGTTATATTTCATGTAATATAAATAATATGATAGTAACTTCCTCCTTATTATCCAGAACCATTATCATCCAATATTGATGAGGGAGATATTTTATGCCAAGAACGGGTTTCAAGCATTTCCTTCCACAAGGCAGCCTCTAGATTTATCTAATGCTGACAAATTGCCCACTATTTCTAACGCTGTTAACTAACACGACCCCTTGTCTCTTGAGAAATGATCCTAGACTTAAGCGATAGTTAGTTTCAAGTAAGAGTTTAAATAAATAAAATATAACGGGCCTTCTTCTGACGAAAGATCAACCTAGGCTAACATTTTGCTGAGCTGGACCTTTTTAGGGTCCTTCTTTTTATCTATTTATTTGTACTTGTACTATTTGTACCAAGTATTAAAAAAAACTATAATTATGTTTTTTTTATTAAACTGTGACCTCTCCACTTTTTTATTGCATATAGTTGCAAATGTGCTTTTATCCATTTAGCTGTATTGTTGTAACAGTAATTAGTAGTTAGATTTTTTTAGTTAGAGCAATAAGAATGTATGGTATG
This sequence comes from Scoparia ambigualis, assembly GCA_963921215.1. NCBI lineage: Eukaryota > Metazoa > Arthropoda > Insecta > Lepidoptera > Crambidae > Scoparia > Scoparia ambigualis. The sequence continues at coordinate 3,171,757 of OY992524.1, read as the reverse complement.
GGGAGACAATTTATTTTTTTTGTATTTTTGTATTGTATATTTTTTCTATCGCACGCTTGTTACCGCAATGCCATAAAATAAGTAAAATAATGTAAGATCGCTGTCGTCAATATCTTCTTACTTGTACACATTGGGCCAGCCTGCTAACGATTCATTATTAATTATGTAATTGTTCACGTGAAAAATGCTGACTAAGACGTTTGGCGACTGGTGAGCAAGCTGGCAAAAACAGCAAAAACAGAAAAAGATTGGACTTAACTTTTACAACTATTATATAGATAACATACATATAATCAGGACTATTATCCCCGAAGGGTTAGTCAGAGACTAGGCAGTGAGGACCGCGGAAGCAGTCCTCTACCATAGTCCACCATTCAACCAAATTATAACTACACAATGTGCTCAGCGTAATAGGTGCCCATCGCCGCTTTATGATGTTGAATGTATGTGCAGTCCGTTAGTCGCCTTTTACGACATCCATAAAGGGAAGAGAGGGGTTGGTAGTATTATTTTAGTGAGTCGCTACACACACACACACACACACCACACACACATTGCTCTCTACATACAAACACATACAACCAACCAACAAAACTCTAGTTGGTACGCCCGTAGTAAGATTAATGTACTTTTATGAGGAAATCAAAGCAAAGTCCAATATCAATTTTATCAACAAATTCAATATTTTTATAGTAGGTATATTTTTAACACGTGTAAAAGAAAGCGTACGAACTTCATCTCAACTGATACCTAAGAGATAGGCGATAGAGCCGGAAATAGAAACGTAAAGAATTTTAAAACCGGCGGCAGTGGCTATCTCATATTCTTATCTCTCACCTCTGACTGTCGGAACAGAACAAAAATACAAATACTGATTTTTTTTATTTTTTTTTATTCTACAACGAGTACGCGCTTGGCCTTCATCTCACCTGATGGTAAGTGACGATAAGGCCGAAGGTGGAAGCGCGCTTCACCCGGAATCCTCAACCACTGAGGAACTGGCTATCTTATCTCAAACTGTACGGAACACAACAATGCTATAAACATCGTTGTTATGGCGACAGACTTAGATAAGATGGTGGTAGCTAGCCAGGCGGGCTTAACAGCCCTACCACCAACCAAACCGAGCACACAAAAATGTGCCCCCCGCTGGGAATCGAACCCGGGACCTCTGGGTCTGAAACCGGTGGCTTAGCCACTAGACCACAGAGGCGATTATGTTGTGACTTCAGATTAAGATAAGATGACTGTAGTCAACCATCAACAAAGCGGGTCGAATTTAATAGAAAGTCCTTAGACTTAATAATCCGTGTCGCGTAGCGGTGAAAGAATACTACCATCCCCTCTCTTCCCTTGGGTGTCCTAAAAGGCGACTAACGGAATAAAGACTGCACATAAATTTAACAAAGAGCGGCGATGGGCTCACCACCTGTCACGCTAAGCATGCAGTCGCTATTTGGTGAAAAGTTGGACTATAGCAGAGGACTACATTTGCGGTCCTCATTGCCTAGTCTCTGACTAACCCTTCGGGGATAATAGTCGTGATTATACGTATGTATACTTCATTATAGATGATGAACCCGGGTTTGCGATCACTGCATCACCCGCATTTGCAAGAGTGTTGGGTGATGAAGCCAATAGACTTGATTTCAATGATGCAGGTCTTTGCCCAGCAGTGGGACACTTATATATAGGTATACTTTACTTACTTTACCTAAAATATAGACAGAATATGACTGATGAGTCTGATGACGTTAAAAATTAGAGTTTATTTGCAAGATATATGATGAGAAACTATTCCTCACTACTTTTTCCGATCGTCCCTGCACTGTAAATGCAAACAACTTCATGCTATATGCAATTGTATACATGATGACTGATGAGTCTGATGACGTTAAAAATTAGAGTTTGTTTGCAAGATATTATGATGAGAAACTATTCCTCACTACTTTTTCCGATCGTCTCTGCACTGTAAATGCAAACAACTTCATGATATATGCAATTGTATACATGATGACTGATAAGTCTGATGACGTTAAAAATTAGAGTTTGTTTGCAAGATATTATGATGAGAAACTATTCCTCACTACTTTTTCCGATCGTCTCTGCACTGTAAATGCAAACAACTTCATGCTATATGCATTTGTATACGTGTGATACAATGTAGTTGGAAGGGCTCCAAATACTACGAATGTTTGTTTTGATAACGAACAGAAAGGGATAACGAATAATAATTTTTGTTTTGTTTATGAAAACAAATTAACAATTTGGAATTTGTTAAAAAAAACCCAGATTTTTACCTGACCCAGAACGTCAGAAAAGTGCAAGTTTGAATCCTGCTTATGGAAAATTTTCAACTTAAGTAAGTATGTCAAATTATAATTTGTTTGCAACAAAATTTTAATTTAATTGTGCCATTAGAAAAATAAAATATAATTACCTTGCATACTTTATAAATTACGTTTAGATCGGATGTTAATGGTGTACTAAGTAAAACGTAACGTATTTTTTTCTAATTTTGAAATTTTATTTAAAAAAACATTATTATTTTATAACATTAGTGTGAATTGGGTATATTATAGTACAGAATAGTACAGAATCCTTGTTCATAACATAGAAATTCTGAATTCTCATTCGCGTCGCATTTCAAACATAACATAATAATTTATAATGTACTGTTGAACGCAAAACAATATACCTAATTAGTTCACAATTACGCAACGGCATGCTAAATTGATTAACATATGCGTATGTTTATTTTATAGTAAATTACTCGGCTTTTGATAATAATAGTGAGTCATTGTTCCGTTATTGTCACAGGCCTGTGACTGAATCATTGTTAGGCTGGATGCGAGTTCTACGCTCGCGATATTAGCAATAGGTGTGAGAACGAATGTGTGACTAATATTTAGGCTACGCATAGTGCCTTATAATTTTTTAAACTTCTGTAAGGCGGAGACGCATAACTTTATTTTCTTTCTTATTAGATACATAGGTTATATTAATTCATGATTCATCTATTTTGAATAGAAAACAAAATTATTATTAAAGGTTTTCGTAATCCAACAGCGGAAACGGACGAAGTTTGTGTAATCAATAGATTTTCCGTTGCTCGCTGCTCGGGGTCTTAAACTACGGCAGGCTTATGACGAAAAGGTGCAAGAGTTTTCGTCTTTAAAGATAATTATTACATACATACATACAAAATATTTATTAATACATCATTACCACACATTAAAACCAACCGTGAATCTTGTGTGTGTGTGTTCCGGGTGTTCCGGGTGTTATGTATATGATAAATTAATAAATAAATAAAAAGTAGCTTCGTGTGACGTCACATTTCACAAAATAAACAAAAATTATCTATCAGGTTTCAAGATAAAAGGACATTGTTTTTTTGGTACTAAAATAAAAATAAAATGAACCTATAATATTTCCGCACCTCCTTATTCAGGAGACTAAATACTATTTTCTTGAATAATTTCTAGATTTTAAAACACCTCCGTTTAATTATTAAAAAATATATTTGTATTGTACGTAACTCACACTTTTGGTTGTATCCGAACGTAAATTATATGTATCCGAACGTAACTTCTTCATCTTCTTAAATTATGACAGTTTGTTTACATAACCATGTATATGAATTACCGTGTCGCGTAGCTAGAATATTACCACCCCCTCTCTTCGTGTCGTAAAACTTGGGTGTCGTAAAAGGGGACTAACGCACTAAAGACTGCACACACATCCAACAGCATAGAGCATAACATTGCCTAGTCTCTGACTAACCCTTCGGGGTTGATAGTGGTGATTATGTTGTATGTATATACTTATGTATAACACTATACGAGTAGTCGGGTCGTCCGTCTTGGCAAGAGATCAAACAACTGTACTAAGTCTAAATTTGGACGGAATATGATCACATTTTGTGACTAGATTGCCAAGCTAGGCTTTCCTTAAATTTCAGACTAAAGTATTTTGTTGGACGATAGCTATAGGGAAAAGAAAAAGTTGTAATACGTAGGTGTAATTGTAAAGCATAAGTATATGTGTAAATTATAGTTATTTAAATGTAATTTATGTCTTTCGGGTTGAATGATTATGATAATATGTTTTCTAAAGACTAGGTAAGCTGACTCTACGCTCACTCTATATATCTAGCCCAAGTTAAGCTTTTTCTATTTATCTGATAAACATACCCACATAAACAGAGAAAACACCCATACCCGAAATCATTTTAGAAAAACAGTTTCTAAATTGCCCCGACCGGTAATCGAAACCCTAACCTAATAGATACGCCAGAACCAGCGTGCTAACGTGACAAGAAATATGTATTAAATAATTGTTAATCATGCATTCATATACATAATTACGACTATAATCCCCGAAGGGTTAGTCAGAGTCCAGACAATGAGTACCGCAAAAGTAGTCCTCTGTCATAGTCGACTTTCCACCAAATAGCTACTGCACATGTGCTCAGCGTGACAGGTGGTGAGCCCATCGCCGCTCTATGCTGTTGGATATATGTGCAATCTTTTTTTTTTTGAGTGTCAGTGCTGTCTGTCGCAGGTGACCTTTACAGCATTACCGGGCTTGTTTGGGGACGGCGAAAAACTTAAATGCTCCTCAAGCTGGTTGGTCGAAATTTCCCAGAGGGATTCCGGTGGGGGATGGCATCTCGCTGCAAGTCGAGTCTCCGATTCCCCCCCCAGAGCCTCTGGGGATTCGAGCCGGTAGGGAATGTGCAGTCTTCAGTCCGTTAGTCGCCTTTAACCATACCAAAGGGAAGAGAGGGGGTGGTAGAATTCTTTCACCGCTACGCGACACTGTTATTCATTAAATAATTGTTAATCATATATTTGTTTTAGTATTATGAACGTCAAATCTATGCCAAGGCTTCGCAAACCCTTCGGGTAGAAACCTTGTGCCGAGAAGAAGCCGCAAGAAACTCGACAAGGGTCATTTCTTCCTTCGGTTTTGTAAGATACAAGTAATGTCACAATTAAAAACAACATTCTCTTGTACACTTATTGCGATACTTAATTATTATTATTATGTATTACAACTGGTTCAGTTAAGGAATGAGCTCGATGGCGTAGTACCTACCCGCCATTGTATAGTAAAGCAACTTATGCAATGGCGGGTCATTGGATGGGTGGCCAAATTCCACCTAGTTCAATTACCAGTTCGTAAAGTGTGTTTTCGTGTTTTTCGTGGCATTGCCCGAGTTTGTGATCCTGATCAGTGATCACTAGTCCGGGTTTGTGATCTTTATCAGCGATCACTAGTCTGTATTTGCAAGCGTGGTGATTAAGCCCACCATAAATACCCATTAATTGCAGCGTTGAATTAACTACAGTGGAACATGATGTACTTATTTACAATTATCTATGGAGAGATGATCTTGATTCCTTTTGATCGAGAGAAGTAGAAACTTTTGCCCAACAGTGAGATAAATAAAGGTTAATAAAATAAAAAAGAATCGAATAATCGATATATTAATACAAGCTATAGTTGATATGTCTAGTTATCGTTAGTACTCAAGTATTTCTTTACCGTTTCATAAACACCATCCTTCAGATTAATATGATTAGCAGTAATCAATGAGAATTAAGATGCAGTGTTTAATAACATGCTCTGCGACGTAAGACAAAGACCATCTTAGTTTTCATTACTGAGAATACTGGAATATTGTTATTCATGATTTTTTTTAAATATAGGTGGAGAAATGACTTAATTTCAAAACGGCGGTTACTAGTTGAATGTTAAGCTATTTTTGTAATGCCGGTTCATCGGATGGGTTACCAAATTCTTCTCTCCTTGCTTCGGTGGGAAGGTTATGCCAGGATCGATTGTGTTCGAAAGATGGCAAGTTTTGAAAACCCACAAATGGGCCAACGTGGTGGGTTATGACCCGGTGGTGTAGCTAGAAGCTTCTAGATGACTATCAAAAAATCAAATCATCAGCCTATAAACTTCCCACTGCTGTGCACAGGCCTTTCCACAAGTAGAACGTCACATGGGGACGTTGGGCCTTAACCAACCACGCTGGCCCAATGAGGGTAGGGTTGCCGTCCGTACTCTAAAATTGTCCTCTTTTTCATGTAGGCGTACTTTATAATCTACGACACCAATAAAATACGCTAAAATACTCTATTTACGTAAAACTATTAACGTAAGAGACAAATATTTGTTAAATGTTGCAAAAAGCAACAAAAAATACGTTTCAATTTCGTTTTTAAAGACAAAAGTACTTAAATACTCTTTTTTATGCTATGTACCTACCTACTTTATTTCGTTCTAACGAAATAAAAACCGGTTTTCATGGTGTCGCCATCTCTGAGGTTCGATCCCCGGTCGAGTCAATTAAGAAATTATTATTTTTCTAAATTGTCTCGGGTCTGGGTGTATAATATATATGTTTGTATATATGTATAATAAGTATGTTATTAAGTATGTTTATTCGTTGTCTAGTAACCATTTAACGAGTTTCTTCGTCGAAGCTTCTCTTGGGCTAGATAATTGGTGAGATTGTAAGAAAGTTTAAGAAAGATTTATTTGGTCACCTATCCAGCTACCCGGTATTGCAAAAGTTGCTTAGCGGGTAAGATCGCAAGCCGGAGGCCATCGAGCTCCTTAGATTACTATGGCACGCATTAACTATAGAAAACATTACTCAACATTATTGCATACATATAATCACGACTATTATCCCCGAAGGGTTAGTCAGAGACTAGGCAATGAGGGCAGCAAAAGCAGTCCTCTACCATAGTCCACTTTTCACCAAATAACGACTGCACATGTGCTCAGCGTGACAGGTGATGAGCCCATCGCCGCTCCATGCTGTCGGTAGTGTGTGTAATCTTTAGTGCTTTCAACATTATTGACTTTTAATAAAATAGTAATAATATTATAAAGACTACTTACTTATTTAAGGAAAGAAAATCGTCCGTAAAAATATCTAAGACGTATAAAAATAATTCTTTTAGTTTATAACAATGACTCAACCTACTTACGTACGAGTACGAGTGACTCTATCTTTTTTTTGTGCCATTTAAATTCTTTGCCGTTACAATTTTCATGAGCACAAATGGGAAAATGGTAGAAAATTGTCGTGTGAAAAGTAAATAAAGGGATAATAACAATAGTTACAATGGTTTTATGCGATTGTTTTGATTTAACAACAGACAAAAGCATAATGTATTTTTTACTAGTAAACCCGACATGTCCTGTCCAAACTTGTTATCAACTACAACTTCGTTTTAATTTTTTATGTTTTATTTTAGCATTTTTGGTATTACTTTTCTTTCTAAACCAACCCTGTATTAAATAAAAGTTACAAAACAAAACAACTAAATATTACAATAATTGTTCAAGCCGTTTTTCAGTATTTATAAGAAAGACTAACTTTATGACTCTATAAGAAGAACGAGTATAACCAACCACTGTCCAATAATAAACATAACATAACATAAATAATCACCAGTATTATCCCCGAAGCCTTAGTACTAGGCAATGAGGACAGCAAAAGCAGTCTTCTGCCATAGTCCACTTTTCACCAATCAGCGACTGCACATATTCTCAGCGTGACGGGTGGTGAGCCCATCGCCGCTCAATGCTGTTGGGTGTATGTGCAATCTTTAGTCCGTTAGTCGCCTTTTACGGCTTTTACGCTGCTACGTGACACGTCTCTCAAACGGGTCATTGTCATAAGGACAGATTCTCATATGGACAGAAGACAGATTCTCAAAAGGACAGGAGTACACACCTAAGCACATAAAGAGAAAAAATAATATTTTTATTATTTTCAGCGAAAAAATGAGGTTTCCATTATTTAAAAAAAAAACCTTATTAATAATAACAATTAACATTAGTATATTAAATTTAAAAAATAATTAATTTAATTATTTTAAAAAATATTGTTATAATAGGTAGGTATTTAATTTTTTTTTATAAGTAATTTTTTTTCTCGTAAACCTATTAATGTATTATAACAGTTATCCACAGTAGGTACAAGCTGGTAGGTTAGTTTAGGAAAAATACTAATTTATAATGTGGAAACGCGTGATCTTTCCTTCTATTAATTTTTGTGTGCACCTGTACCTTATTGGTTTTGTGACAATCTGTCCTTTTGAGAATCTATCCTTTTGAGAATCTGTCCATATGAGAATTTGTCCTTATGAGAATGAGACCCTCTCAAACAATCCGAAACACCGCCCGACCGGGAATTGAAGGCAGAATCTCGCAGTTAATAAATTGACGACCTCCTTGGTCGAGTGGTTTGTACACCGGTTTTCATGGTGTCGCCATCTCTTAGGTTCCGGGTTCGATCCCCGGTCGGGTCAATTTAGAAATTATTGTTTTTCTAAATTGTCTCAGGTCTGGGTGTTTTCTATAAATAATAAGTATGTATTTAAATATTTTAAGTATGTTTATCCGTTGTCTAGTAACCATTTAACGAGTTTCATAACGAAGCTTCTCTTGGGCTAGATAATTGGTGTGATTGTAAGAAAATTTATTTGTATATTTTTTTTATTTTATGCTTTAGTAGTTAGTTATAGTCTGAGTACGGAAACGTATTATACAGATGCGGGTTCCGATCCCATCCGAGTCATAGTTAATATGAAGGTATAATTTTAAATTATGTGGTTGCCTATCGCACCGCAAGACAGTAATTGTGTTTATAATTATAGTGCATTGTTTGTCTGAATACAGATACATAAGGTGCATAGGGGTTAATTATTTGAAACCTTTTGCGCAACCAAATTACTATCAGGGATCACATGTCAAGACAAATAAATACTTAATTCCTGACCTTAATGACTAAATAATATTGTCTTGGCCTGAATTCCCAAAAGACGCAGGTTCAAATCCTGCTCGTAGATATTTTTTCAACATATTTTTTGGATTTTTACGTTTAGTGCGTACCAAGATGACTTAGATATTGACGTTTAGAAAATACAAAGTACTAAAAGTATTTTTTTATTAATTTTCAACGTAACAGGTAACTAATTATTTAAAGTTCGTTTAAAAATAATACTTAAAGGTAAAGAGTTTATTTTTGACCGGTCTCTTTATCGGCGGTGGAGTAGTAAACTAAACCAAATTACATATTCATGTATAATCACGACTATTATCCCCGAAGGGTTAGTCAGACTAGGCAATAAAGACAACAAAAGCAGTCCTCTACCATAGTTCACTTTTCACCAAAAATCTCGACTGCACATGTGCTCAGCGTGACAGGTGGTCAGCCCATCGACGCTTTATACTGTTATGCAGTCTGTATGTGCAGTCTTTAGTGCGTTAGTCACCTTTTACGACACCCAAGGGAAGAGGGGGGGGTGGTAGTATCCTTTACGCGACATGGTTTACCAAATTTAAAAAAAAACTTATAAACTAAAAACTTGTACCTACCAAATATGATTTACGTTGAAATCTAAGCAATCACTTTTTAACAATTCAAATTCACTATGACAAATGCTTTAATCAGCTTTTCAATTAGTATCAACAGAGTCTATTAATCATTTAAACGTTAAAACAATTAAAGATGCGCTATTTCTATTTTGTAAACATGAAATTTTGCTTTACAGATTGATGACAGAAGAAAGAATTACAAAAAATATAGAGGATACGCCTTTGGGTTCCAGCCATTATTACTAATTAATTTATTAATTAAAATGCCATTTAACCACATGCGATCTAAAAAGTGTTTATCTGAATCCAAAGGAATAATTAAAGTATCAACAAATATGGAAAATCTCAACTTTTTGGATTCCAGTCATTATTACTTATTAATTAATTTACAAATCTGCAATTTGTCCACACGCGACAAAAACAAAACTTTACTTATTTCAAACAAAACTGTCAAATAACTTCCGAAAACATACATCTAAAACACAACTTTTAACAAAAAGGTTTAAACATACTCACATTTAAATAGCCTTCGCTGCGTTTCCGAAAAACGGTGAATAAAAAAACAACAGAACACCACTAAAACAATAACGTAAATTGAAATTGTTTACGGTGAGATTATGCCGAAGCCAACACACAACTTCTCGCGACGATATCGCGCCACTACTGACTTACTGCAACGTTCACACGGCTTATACAACCATACATTTATATCAAATTTTGTTTGTGCCGCAAACACTCACTGAGACGACTAGTAATTTCACTACAAACAAAGATTGATACCGAGATTGTAGTAATCTTTCAGCTTCAGTTGGCATAGCATGGTTTTGGTGGAATTTGGTCAATGGGGTGAGCCAATAGATGGGTTTGAGTTACTTCCTTTTTGAACGAAACGCTTTCAAAACGATAACGAAAATCAAAACTCGTTTGTGTATATAATAATTTTAAGTTTGACGTTTCGAACCCTTTGCTGGTTCGTAGTCACAGGGATTCCAATTAAGTTTTTTGTTTAAATACTTACCTACCTACGTCACATTGTGCCTACGTCATGTCTCTCTAAAAACTGTTTAAACGCGATCACTATACATTGTAATTAAGCTGCATATCGATCCTAGGACATTTATGTCTTAGACCAATTAGACAAAGGCGGCTAAAAGGTACCTACTAAGCAAACCCAAAATCAATAATATTTTTTATTAATACGTCTTGCCTTTTCCCCTCTGAATATAAAGGGATTTTCGATACTTAGCTTAATATATAACTTATCCTTACCTAGATACCAACTTTATTTTAGTTTGCGATGACTCAACTCCCTTTCCTATTGTTTCCTTATATACATATATACACACACATGGCTATTATCCCTAAAAGGCTAATCATTGGCAGTGCAGTGCCATACTTCACGGCACATAACAACTGCACATGTGCTCAGGTCAGCCATGGTAGGTGGTGACCCTATCGCCGCTCTATGCTGTTGGATGTATGTGCAGTCTTCAGTCCGTTAGCCACCTTTTACGACACTAAGGAAAAAAGATGGGTTAGTGAATTCTTTCAATATAGTCCGGACCACACAGCTCAGCTCCTTACTGATCCTGCACGAAATTGTGAAAATTTACGTATTTTTTAAGTTACTTGTACTATGCGCTGAATTAGTTAAATACATTAAAAAAACTTGCATAAGGTATATATAGCCTGATCATTGCACAAGGTCGTGGCCTTGTTGAAATTTGAAACATACTCTTTAAACAATAACAAATAATAGATAAATCTATGACTCCTAAAAACATTATTTTTCGACAACTTTCTTCATTTTACGCATGAAACAATAATTCTTACATGAAAATATTTATATTGATATTCCGCAGGGCAACCCCATCTTAAAAAAGTAAATTTTAAATTTTAACACAAGCGCGTGATGGTTTTGTACATTTCGCAGAATAAAAACATTGCTCTAATCAAATTAATAGGTCTGAAACTTCAAAGCAGAATTATTGTTCTAATTTTAGATATATGATGATGATTTTGCTTTGTAGTTCATTAAGAGACTTATGTCAGTTTTTGTGATCGCGCGGCCCCCTAAGTAATAGAAACAAGAAATTTGTTGTGGTCTAGCATTTCATCGAAAAGATTCTAAAAAAAATATTTTTTTTATTGCACAATTAATTACAAATTGATATCGAGAGTTATGTGGCTTTAACCACAGGCACAACTCCACTCCATTTTCCGGTTAAATCCGATTTTCGACCCGATCGTCAAGAAAACAAGCAAACATATGAAACCAAACGCAAGTAGCAATTTGGTAACACGCTAACTTAGATCACAAAGCATTTGGATTTAGCAGTTTCCCATCTTGTCTCAAAACGAACCAAAATCGTACAACACTGCATACAACTTAATAACATTAACAAATATTACCACGACGTCATAATACGATAATTTGTTTGAAATGGAAGCGCGAGAAATATTATTATGGCTAAGCAAGTTTTTTTAGGATTACAATTCAATTATAAGATTTACAGTTTACATAATGTTATTTTTTATTTCGCGGACTTTGACCGGCCGGGTTATGAACCTCCAAATTTGAGTTGCCACCATCTCAATCGATTTCTTCCGAAATAACCGCCTCTGTGGTTAGTGGCCAAGCCACCGGAGTTAGACCAAGAGGTCCCGGGTTTGATTCCCAGCAGTGGGTACATCTTTGCGTACTAGGTTTGGTTAGTGGTAGGGCTTATTAAATCCGCCTGGCCAACCTTATCTAAAGTCTGGCGCCATAACAACAATGTTAGAGACAAGATAGCCAGTTCCTCAGTGGTTTAGGATTCCGGGTGAAGCGTGCTACCACCTTTGACTTAAGAGCGTTTACTCATTTCGGATTCCCATACAAACTTCCAAGTCGATTTTTTTTAAAACCACTAAGCTAATTTAAATGAAACTGCAAAGTTTCATTAAAATTAGCTTAGTGCTTAAGTAAAATACAGGGATCTAAATAGTTTGTTTTAATTTTAAACTTTCTATAGTAGACTTTAAATCGCAAACTCAGCCAAATAAACGTTTCTTAAAAATGTTTTCAACAAATTATTCAGATCCCTGTGTTTTACTTTAGCAAGCAAAGTTTCATCAAAATTGGCTTAGTGGTTTTTAAAAATTTCGACTTGGAATTTTGTATGGGAATCCGATATGCGTAAACCCTCTTAATCGTCACTTACTTCAGATACTCATCAGGTGAGATGAAGGCCTAGCGTTTACACGTAATATCCAAACATATAATCACAACTATTATCCCCGAAGGATTAGTTGGAGACATTGAGGTACAATATACTAGAGAAGACACCGCGAAGCAAGTTTGTGCGCAACTAAGGTGCGGCTGCAAGGTCCACAATCGCTTGAATCACGCGCAATCACTGAGGCGTTTGCAGCCCAAGTGCGGCCGGCAGGCCGCACTTGAACGGAACACATTAGTGGTGAGCGGTGTCTTCTCTATACGTAGTAATATAGCTCAATGGTTGGAGACTGCCTTTTCCCACGTTTCACCAAATACCACATATGCTCAGCGTGACAGGTGGTGAGCCCATCGCCGCGCCGCATGTTGGAAGCATGTACAGTACTTAGTCCGTTAGTCGCCTTTTACGACCCCAGGGGAGAGAGGGCGTATTCTTTTAGTGAGCCGCTACGCGACATACACGGTCCTTTTTCGCGAGGCTTGCGTGTAAGTAATAAAACAAAATAAGAAAAGAGAGACACCGAACCAAGGATGCATTCCTGTCGTTCTATTAAGATATATCCAGACGAATATAAAGTGCAATGTCTACAATAAAGTTTTATAGCACTTTGACTGGCATCTTTGCATACGAATGGACCTGACAATGAAGAACCCTCTCTGGTCTATTTTAACCGCCTCTGTGGTGTAGTGGCTAAGCTACCGGTTCGATTCCCAGCGGGGGGTACATCTTTGTGTGCTCGGTTTGGTTGGTGGTAGGGCTGTTAAGTCCGCCTGGCTAGCTACACCATCTTATCTAAGTCTGTCGCCATAACAACGATGTTTATAGCATTGTTGTGTTCCGTCAGTTTGAGATAAGATAGCCAGTTCCTCAGTGGTTGAGGATTCCAGGTGAAGCGCGCTCCCACCTTCGGCCTTATCGTCTTTTACCATCAGGTGAGATGAAACCCAAGCGCTTACCCGTTGCCAATAAAAAAAAAACCCACAAAAATCCACTTGGTACTACATTATGTTTATTGCCAATATAATCCGTTTTGTAGCACTTTTTGATGGACTTTTTACGATCGAAGTAGTGTTGTTTTGAACATCATCGCTTATGCGTTGTCCGCGTGTATCCCTGTGACCAGCAGCGGGACCTTTATGAGCTGATGGAAATTATGAGTAAAACGCGACTAACGGACTAAAGACTGCATATAATTCCAACAGGTATAGAGCGGCGATGAGCTCACTAACTGTCACGATGAGCACAATGTGGCGTCGCTATTTGGTGAAAAGTGCACTATGGTAGAGGACTGCTTTTGCTGTCCTCATTGCCTAGTCTCTGACTCACCCTTCGGGGATAATAGTCGTGATTATATACGTGTGTCATTATTTTTCTTTTAAATTCCCTACGGGTTGGCAGTTGGGGTTCATCTCGCCTTTTTGTAGTGACGATAAGGCAGAAGGTGGAAGCGCGCTTCACCCGGAATCCTTAACCGCTGAGGAGTTAGGCTCGGACTTCCGAATGTAGTGAATGGAGGATTATGCCTTGCAGTGACGCATGTAGCTCATAATAACAATAACAACATTTATCAAAGACAATTTCCAACACTTGAAATGATTTCCCTGATGTAACCGGATATGATTGCACTCCTTTTGCAGATGATATTAGTGTGATTATACCAAGTAAAGATGTAAGAAGCTATAACCAGGAAATTAATTTAACCATAAATAAAATGGTAGACTAGTTACATAATAACAATTTGAATATAACTGAAAAAAACTACATACCTATATACATATCAGAAATAAAAATGGAAAAAGCAAATGTTAAACATAGATGTTTGAAATCAAGTAATTAAAGAATGTAATGAAATAAAACTTCTTGGAATAAAATTAGATGATAAGTTTACTTGGGCCAAACATGAATCCCTATTTCCCTTGGTCACGCCATCACGCGTGAATTGCTATACCGATTTCGCTAATTCTTTTTTTGTTGTGTTTGTTATTGTCAGGAGAGGTTCTTATGAAAGAAAAAAGTTGAAATATTTTTTTATTAATTACATAAACCAATTTGAATTCAATATTCATAAAAGACAGGGTCAGCCAGTTTGTAATAAAATGCAATCTTTTGCATATGCGTTATGGCGACTTACGAAGATTAACAATCAATTAACTGCTATTCAAGCATATCATGGCTATGTAGGCTCGTTACTTAGATATGGCATTGTAATATTGGGGAATTCTTGTCACATCGGGCAAGCTTTAATTTCTCAAAAGGCATGCATAAGAGCAATTTGTAATGTTTATATTATGACCTATTGTAGACCTTTATTTATATAACTAAGAATTTTAACCATCGTATCGTTGTATATTTAAGAGATTTGTGTATTTGTTCGTATACATACCTACCAAACTCTAAAGAATGCAAAGTAAACAGTAGATACTCTAAATAAGCTAATACTACCTTTAGTCACAACACAACTGCGTCATGTGCAAAAAACAAATATTGAATGGCAATAAAAAATTATAATAGGCTGGATGATGAGATGACATGAATCTCATGCAAGTGATGCCTATAATTTGTTCAAGGCAAAACTGAAAAAATGGCTGATCGAAAAATGCTTTTATTCTTTACAAGAATACTTTAGCCCCTCGGCTTTTTAGAGTATGAATATTATTACTGTAGCTCAGGTGTTTTGTTCCAATTATATAGTTTTGTTCTGTTTTTTAAAATTTTAACTCATTTTTGCGTACCTACCAGCTTCTGGTGAAATATGTGAACTTTATTTATACTTAAGACTACTTATAGTACCATATTTCTCCGATGCTCTCCGATGTACTAGCTTACTGCGTAGAATCTGATCACCCATCAGAATCTTCGTTAGCTATTAAAGATTTTAGAAAAGCCTACAGACAAATATTACTATAAATTAACAACTTAATTTCTATATTGCCAATTACAAGCCTTCACATTTAGTTAAATTAATCAACGTATAGGTACATAATTATGATGATTTTAGAGAAAATCTTTAACTGCAATAATCGAGATGCGCATACGCCAAGAGAACAATAAAAAAAGAATCATTTAGAATATAGGACATATAAGTACCTATACATTTTCACATACCTACACACAATATAATTATGTAAGTATTTATACAAAAGTATACATTAAACCAAAAAGAAACAAATAATTCAGTCAAGTAACTACCCTTAAAATTACAAAACCAAGATTACTCTAGTCGCAACCAAAGAACTTGTTATTCATCAACTTCTTGACTGAGCCAGAGCTAGTGCAAAACAGATCAATTTCAGTCAGTTCTGAGGAAAGTTTATTAATACTGGATGCACTGTACTGAAATAATGAGTTTTTACTATAGTCGGTGGAAACTGACGGCACGCCTTCAATTGGTAGGTGGATACATATCCGCTGTGAATCACTATCTTGTAATATAAGTATGTAAGATGAGATAATATTACGTGAAGATAAACTGTGAGTTACTTCCTTTCATAAGCACAATCAATGTTGTGTTCCGAATTTTGTTAGAAAAAGTCAGATTTTATCTTCCTGGATGCTAAAGTTCACGTGGAAAGGAATTTATATAACATCATTATACATCGCTAAGTATCTGTAAAGACACTAAACGCTTTTGACAAACGCTTTGCAATAGACAGGGAGCGTTTGCCACTTGTCTAAATGAGCTGCCAACTGTTATGCTCATAGTACCACAGAATAAATAATAGTACAGTACATACAGCCTTTTTTTTCTTTTTTCAATATAACATGCAGGCAAAGGAACAGGCAGGTCACCTGATGGAAAGTAATCACCGCCGCCCATGGACACCGGAAAAAGCGTAGGAGTCGCAGATGCGATGGCGGCCTTTAAGTAGGAGTGGGAGTAGTGAGACCTTTGAGGATACGCCGCAGATATTCCGTGAGAGTGTGGTATTACGCCGGGCGAGCCAGCACAATTCGTGCTGCAACGCAGCATGGCTCTACCACTACAAAAAAATTACACATTTACTTAATTACAAAATAAAAAAGAAATCGATGGCGCAGCGGCTTGCGCGTTCGGCTTGCGATCTTGCTAGCTAAGCAACTTTCGCAATGCCGGGCCGCTGGATGGGTGACCAAATTTAAAAACATCTCGAGCTCCGCCGTGCTTCGGAAGGCACGTTAAGCCGTTGATGCCGGTTGTTGTCGTAAGATGGCAGTCGTTAAAACCCACTAACTCGCATTGGGCCAACGTGGTGGGTTATGGCACAATATCCCCACGTGCTATTGTCCACGTGGGAGGCCTGTGCCCAGCAGTGGGACGTTTATAGGCTGATGATGATGATGTTGATGAAAAAAAATCTTTATAGGCAAGTATTTGACCGCGATCTCAACAGATGGTAAGTGACGATGCGGCCTAGGATGTAGCATACTTGCCTGTTTTTTATAGATAATGCCTGTTCATCCATACATATACGGCGACTGCTAGAAACCGCAAGAAACTTCAAGGGCTGGTCAGGACAAATATTTTTAACACAAAAATGACAAGAAAGGTGTTTTTTTATTTTATTTTTAATGAAATAATTCATTTTGTGAATTTTAATTGTCTTTGAGTATCTAATTTACTTTAAAGCATCCGGCCGTCTGTTGACCCGTCCGCGTCAGCTGGGCGATAAGTACCTACGTTGACGGGTCAACAGACGGCCGGCCGTCGGCCGTTGCCCCCGTCAGCTGGGCTATAAGTACCTACGAAAAAACACGAATTCATTTTTTGTCATGTGTGTCACGTACAAAACACTTGACATGGCCAGCCCTTGAAGTTTCTTGCGGTTTCTAGCAGTCATCTTATATAATCACGACTATTATCCCCAAACGGTTAGTCAGAGACTAGGCAATGAGGACAGCAAAAGCAGTGC
Organism: Scoparia ambigualis; assembly: GCA_963921215.1. Lineage (NCBI taxonomy): Eukaryota > Metazoa > Arthropoda > Insecta > Lepidoptera > Crambidae > Scoparia > Scoparia ambigualis. The sequence continues at coordinate 3,154,239 of OY992524.1, read as the reverse complement.
TCTGCCATAGTCCACTTTTCACCAAATAGCGACTAATAGCGACTGGACAAATGGTGAGCCCATCGCCGCTCTATGCTGTTAAATGTATGTGCAGTCTTAAGTCGCCTTTTACGACAACCAAGGGGAGAGAGGGGGTGGTGGAGAGAATACTAATTCTTTCACCGCTACCCGACACGGTAAAAAAAACATCACACATTTAAAAAAAACTGAGTACCTTTGTTATCAGATTTCATGTCCGAATCACTTCCTATCAACGTGGTGTGTTTGTATGGGTAACCTATCATAAATTCAAAACTTTCCTGTACGAATTTCAATTGTTCGAAAACAGTATGACGCAGTTTTAAATACCAGATCGTTGCTTTTACATAATTTTGTTAATCCATAAACTTACCATACATACGTTTCATTTTCCAGAAAACTATTAGCCGATTATCACAACTACTTTTTTTTATGGAAGATGTTTTGTTTACAATAAATTTAATATCTAGAAGTATTAAAATTCGAAGTAACTTTTTCTCTAAAATATCATACTCATACCCAGTTTTTTTTTTGTTTTTCATATATTCATATTATTAGGTGAATAATGTTAAATGTCTTAAAAAGTTAATACTTTATGTTTCCGGTAACATTGTGTTTCAAAAGTCAGTGACAGAAACGAATCGCGGCAAAACCGACTCCACGTAGTCTTGTCTGCCCTACGCTAGAGTGTAATTCAAGCCCGCGTAGGCCCGGAGGGGCGAGGCGGCCCGCGAGCTGAGGAGCAGGTGGGTTTAACGCTCGCCGCCGCGGCTGAGGCTGGCCGAAGCTGCTGGTGAGCGTAAGCCATCTGCGACGATAAGCTCGCGTGGGACCGCCGGAGCCTCGCAGCGCCGGAGCCGTGCCAGAAACCATGCCTGCTGCATGCTTGGTTGCATGCTGCATGCTTGCTGCACAATTGCTGCATGCTTGGTTGCTTGCTGCTTGCTTGTTTGCATGCTGCATGCTTGCTTGCATGCTGCATGCTTGCTTGCTTACATGCTACATGTTTGTTTGCATGCTGCATGCTTGCTTGCGTGGTGCATGCTTGCTTCCATGCTGCATGCTTGTTTGTATGCTTAAACGTTACTACGATTACAAGTTGTTCGATGATATTATGGATTTCAATTATTTGAAATGTTTTATTTTAATAATATTGAAAACGTGTTTCTGGAAAATGAATCATTTAGCATTAATGGCTTCGGCCAAACGCTGAGTGGGATTTCAAAACATAAAGATTTTGAAGAAAATAACAATCGATAATCGGCATTTCAAAACTTTGTAAATTGTGTTTTCGGTAAAAAGAAAATTATGGAAAACAAAAAATTACATAACGTTTTCGGCCAAATAAAATTCGTACAGGCAAATTTCAAATTTATGATAGGTAACCGTTTGTATGTTAGTTGTATGTTGTTCTCATGCTTGGACATTGCCGATAAAGATGATTCAACTCGCACTGAATTATCAGTTATCTATCACAGACTGATCTATAGACATCTCGTGCGCTATCTCAACTCAAAGGGATTGGCACTCAACATATTGTCAATAACTATCCGAGGATGTACAAATGTGATCGTGTTTATCTCAAATCGTTGTTCCGCTATGAGTATGATTAATGTGATATATTTAATCAGATCAACTTTTGTCGGTATGTGATTCAGTTCTTTAAGTGAATCTGACCTGAATCTAACGCGCGAACTTTACCAATCTGAGTGACGACAAGCTTTATTGTGTGCCGTGTGTGTAGAGGCTGACTGAGCCGCGTATGTAGTACTACTACTACAGTAGTAGCTAAAAGACTACACCAACCTCCTCTTCTGTACCGGCTCGGTATAAAATGAACTGACTCTAAACAGCTTCAAGCGCCTATTACGCCTACGTCCATGCTTGGCTTAGCTATGGGTTTATCCTATGGTGTAATAGTCTGATTGTTAATAAGTTGTTTATCCTCCAAAAAAGATGTATAAGAATAATTGTGAATTTTACAGACATAAAAAAGTTGCTCATTTTTTAAAATTAGAAATTCTAACACTCCCATCATTGAAAATATAACTTATACAATCATGCACAGGATTCTATAGGTAAAATAATTTGAAATGAATCTTTTACAATAATGATATATCAGCATCAAATGATTATGCATAAATGTTTTTACAATAACGATTACTACACAACATTTATTGGCAGTCATACATACATATAATACCATAATGTTAACATTTAGGGTTACCTATTTACCATAACTAATTCGAAATTATCCTGTACGAATTTAATTTGGTCGAAAACGTTTTGTAATTTTTTGTTTTCCATAATTTTCTTTTTACCAAAAACACAATTGACAAAGTTTTGAAATGCCGATTATCAATGGTTATTTTCTTCAAAATCTTTATGTTTTGAAATCCCACTCAGCGTTTGGCCGAAGCCATTAATGCTAAATGATTCATTTTCCAGAAACACGTTTCCAATATTATAAAAATAAAACATTTTTAATAATTGAAATCCATAATATCATCGAACAACTTGTAATCAAAGTAACGTTTAAAGCATGCAAGCAAGCATGCAGCATGTAAGCAAGCAAGCATTTAGCATGCAAGCAAGCATGCAGCATGCAAGCAAGCATGCAGCATGTAAGCAAGCAAGCATGTAGCATGCATAAAGCTGCAGCATGCAAGCAAACATGCAGCAAGCATGCAGCATGCAGCATCATCCAAGCATGCAGCAGGCATGGTTTCTGTCACGGCTCCGGTGCTGCGAGGCTCCGGCGGTCCCACGCGAGCTTAGCTCCTCGGCTCCGGGCCGCGGGCTTAGATTGCACTCTAGCGTAGGGCAAACAAGACTACGTGGAGTCATTTTTGCCGCGATTCGTTTCTGTCACAGACTTTTGTAGCACAACCTTACCGAAAACACAAAGTATTAACTATTTAAGACATTTCAGTTTATTTACCTAATAATAATATGAGTATATTATGAAAACAAAAAAAACGAAGATCTGGGTATGTTGTTATCTCTTTGACTGTTGAAAGAGCTCTAGGAGCTCTGTGTCAAAAAATCCTTGTCTGTGAACAGCGCTCGTGGAGCTCGATTACGTATCGACCGTTTCTTTTTACCGTAGAACGTCGTAAACTGTATCTTTCCTTCTCTAAGTCGCGATTAGACCAGATTATTGCGACTTCTTGAAGTCGCAATAATCTGGTATTTAAAACTTCGTCATACCGTTTTCGAACAATTGGAAAGTTTCGAATTTATGATAGGTTACCGATTCTATACCATAGACAGACTCATAATCTTCGTCATCGCAACAGATTAGCAAGACCGTTCACCAAGCTGCACTTTGTAAGTAAGATCAGGTGCCCAACACATTTCGATAAAAATCTACTAGTTTTCAAATCATTTAAAAAATATACATTGTAGCACAGAGTTTTGTATGGTATAGCCTTACCTAATTTTTAGACAGATTTACCTAAACCGTGTCGCGTAGCGGTGAAAGACTACTAGCACCCCCTCTCTTCCTTTGGGTGTCGTAAAAGGCGACTAACGGACTGCACATACACCCAACAGCATGCAGCAGCGATGGGCTCATCACCTGTCACGCTAAGCACATGTGTAGTAGTAGCTATTTGGTGAAAAGTGAACGATGCCGATGGTAGGTAGAGGACTGCTTTTGTGGTCCTCGTTCATTGCCTAATCTCTGACTAACCCTTCGGGGATAATAGTCGTGATTATATGCATGTATGTATGAAAAGTTATACTTACCTATAATATAAATAGTAGTAAACACTGTTAACTGTTTTTAGTAGGTATAGTAGGATGGAGTGTTGCAACAATGAAACACCAAAAAATCAGAGTATCATATTTCTCTAATTCTTGTAGATATGGATGCTGTTTTTTACAGAAACGGAGTCTACCTAATTGGGTATGTCTGGTAAAATGTCGCATGACGTGAACAAACAGCTCCGCATTCATTAATCCAGTTGGAGTCGCAAGTCCAAGACATCCTGGAGGGGCACCATGCAACATTACATCTTTGTAGTTTTTTCTCGAGAAAACGAGAACTAGGGGATAGGCTAGGCGTATGCTAACACGCATGTGACGCAGCAAGGCACAGTGCAGATTTTGCAGGACAGGGCATTTGGCGCAGAAACGGGCCGCGAACGCATGCAGCGACGCAGCTAAGTGACACAGCACAGATACAATTTTCACCCACAATAACTCTTTAAAAGCCTTTTTTGAGTAATCATGATGATTAATGTCATGTAAACATGGTTCACAATAAACTTGTTCTATCAATTGTTCTTTCATTGTAACAAAATTATGATAAAATGGTAAAAAGTACGTGTCGACATGCACGCGTCCGTCGCGCAGAAATCTGTGCCGGCACTACAACGAGGCGCAGAACAGGACAGACCCATGTCTGCGTCGCGCGTGCCTGCACCGCAGCGTACGCAGCTCTCAGCACATCCATGCATTACAAAATCAGCTCTGCTCTGCGCTGCGCGGAACTGTGTCGCCTGCGTCTCAGCATACGCTTAGCCTCATGCTTGTCTTGCCGCACATGACAGTCACCACATGTAGTCACCAAAGTAGCTCTTTCCCCGCTGGTTACTTTGCCAATATTCTGTTTTCCTTTTGGCGCCAAGACTTTCTTGGGCTTTTGGACTGTTGTTGTGGCAGTTTCATCAAGGTTTTATACTTTTGTACAATTGCCAAAAGAGGGATGACGTTCCATCACAGCTTTCAGATTGTATAATGTTTTTACCGTTTCTCTATTAAATGCAGTTGTACGAGCCAAAGTACAGGCCTCTCAGGCTTCTTCATTGACAATTTGGGATGCCTTGTAAATTATTTTCCTGCCATTTCTTCCTTCCGCCAAATATCAGGATACTTATTTGATGTCGTTTATTGTCGCCATTTGAAAAGCGACGCGGTGAACATTTTTGCTAAAAAAACCATAAAACTTCAATGCACAGCCTTTTAAATATATTTTGATTTCCGCTTCGTGGTCGTTTGTAAGCAATTTGTTAACGTCCTAGTTAGGCGGTAATTTTTGCCCATGTGATGAGGCATCACCGACATTTATATTTTTCTTCGGGGAAAAGTGCACTATGGTAGAGGACTGCTTTTGCTGTCCTCATTGCCTTATCTCTACCTAACCCTTCAGGGATAATAGTCGTGACTACATGTATACTTAGATTTAATATACTTAGTATTTAATTTAATATTGTAATGCCCTTACAGGGAGGGTTCATTTGAGGATATAATATAACATAAACTAAGAGCTTAATTACATACCCATTGAAGCAACAAAGATTTATGATTAATATTATTAATAAAAAACTATAAAATAAAATATATAGGTACTTACTTAAGTAATAAACTAAAAAAATAAAAAAAATTGAATACGAGCATCAGGTGACTCCTCGCCTCTCCTACTTGCCGTGCCCTACAGGGTCCATAAATGTACCTACTTATATTTTTAACATCTATGTAACTTTTGGAGTGCAATAAAGATATGAATATGAATAAAGTAAGTCTTGGCCTCCGATAATAAGAGCCACTATCGGGGTTTGCCCTGCGCCACAAAAAAACAGGATAAAAGAAGGAATTTTAAAATAGTCTACTAACTTCTAAATATGGTAGCGCGTCGCGTGACGGCTTAATATTTATTTAATTGCAATTAATTATTTATTATTTTTTAAAGTGTATTATAATGTTACTTATATGGATTTTCTATCTGAAAAGAATGATTATTATTATTATTATTATTAATAAAAGAATATTACCACCCCCTCTCTTCCCTTGGGTGTCGTAAAAGGCGAATAACGGACTAAAGACGGCACATACTTCCAACATCATAGAGCGGCGGTGGGCTCACCACCTGTCACGCTGAGGACGTGCAGTTGCAACTTGGTGAAACGTGGACTATGGCAGTGGACTACTTGTGCGGTCCTCATTGCATGGTCTCTGACTAACCCTTTGGGGATAATAGTCGGGAATCTATTATGTTACTTCTAAATCGGACAAATTATAAATTACCTCAAAGATAACGACAATGTATCTACCTATAAATTACCTACCTGTCGTAAACTGTGTACTAAATACAAATCCGGTATATTTCCACCATGCATCGAACTGAGCAGCGAGCAGCGAAAATCCTCAATCAAATAAACCTTAATCTCGTCAGTAGGTATTACGGTAAATTTTCCTCTTAAATGAATGAGGGCACGCGGTCTCCACGCGGTTGCATTTGGAAGCCCATTGCTACAGTGCGGCGTGAAAGATTTTAGATTACTTACAACGAAACGGTGAAAAAAAAGTACCCAGGTGGGAATCGAACTGACGTCCTCCGCAATCCTGGCGGCTGCGTTGACCACTCCGCCACCGAGGTACCTATTGATTAGACCTGTCGAAATTTTGCAACCCTTTTGACTTTATGTTTTTATACCTGAAGTTATTTTTATTTCAACAGGTCTATTAATTTTATTATACATACTCGTACACATATACGAGTACAGTGTGGAAAAAAAAGACCGTGGTAGGAGGAAAAGTACCTACCCTTAATATTGATGATGGCAATAAATTTTACTGAAGGGAACAATCCTTTATTTTCAAAATAAGTAAAACTGCATTTAAAGATTTGTGAAAAATCACCTGCTTAAGCCGGGAATCGAACTGGTGAAATGTGATACCAACCGAAAGATCCATTATAAAGATCAATTTTTTTTAACAACATAGTATCTTAAATTAAAGAAAGAGAAATCAGTCGACGAATACGTCTGTGCATACGTGAAAGTGGGTCTCATTTTGAGCAAATTCATAAGCTATATGTTCTTTAATTTACGATACTATTGTTTGAAAGAAATTGATCATTATGAATGACTCTTTCGGTTGGTATCATAAAATAAAGGATGTTTTTTTTCACATTTCACCGGTTCGATTTCCAACTCAAGCAGGTAGGTACTTAATTTTTCAAAAATCTTTCAATGCAGTTTTAATTATTTTTGAAAATAAAGGAATGTTTCCATTTAGTAAAATTTTCCATCATCAATATAAAGGGTACTTTTCCTCCCACCACGGTATTTTTATTATATTGTAAATAAATAATTATGATCAGCCTGCGCTACGCGTCTTCCGTCACATGTCACATGACACCAAGAAAGAAACCACAGCGCACGGAAGCAACGACATTTACAAAAAAAAAGATATGTCGTTACCAGGGGCCCAAGTCTGCTAATTTACGAATGGCATAATTGAATCGCAATTGGATCGCATTGTGATTGTTTGACACATTTGGTATTCTCTTACTCATTTACGAATACTAAATGTGTCAAACAATTACAATGCGATACAATTACGATTCAATTATGCCATTAGTAAATTAGCAGACTTGGGCCCCTGGTCATACAAAATAATAATTTGGATGTAAAAATACGGTACTATAAATTAATTATAGACAATTAGAAATAGCTTAAGCAGTACTTGGAGCATTTCAGTTCAGAGCCAAGCTGTTATTGTCTTCTGTGTAATCTGACACTTTATAATAAGATTTTTGTTAGAGCTTTTTAACCGACTTCAAAAAAGGAGGAGGTTCTCAATTCGGTTGTACGTTTTTTTTTTCTTTGATATGGATTTTAAATTTATCAAGATCTAATTTCTGAATATCAATTGGTACTTTGTTGTAAAATCGTACACACAGACCCTTAAAAGAATTATTTCTCTTACGGAATATTGGCGTGAGACAATGGCTGCTTGTGTTCCGCCCAGTGGGTGAAAGTACCGGAGAGAGGCCCCAGGGGAGCCCTATAATTCGAATTCCTTCCTCAAAGTTCCTCCTTCCTCGAGGACAACAACGCATCTGCGACTCCTTTGGTTTATCGACTTTCCATAAGGTGACTCGCCTGCTCGTGTGCCTACTTTTTCTGACTGAATCATCATCTGTCTTGTCCACAGTAATTAGTTAGATGATCAAAGTACCTAATGTAAACAATAATTAAAGTACGAACATGTAAGTAGGTATTGCTCGTAATTTTCCGATGAAAACAAAATTAATAATAAACTTAAATTGATGATTTATATATTTTAGCGTTTTTAACGCTTAAATGCAAATTTTCAATACATACAATGCATTTGCAATACATACAATGTTGACTAAAAAACAAAAGCATCAAGCACTGACAAATTTCGACGAGTGAAAACCAGACCTCGGTAGCCAAGTGGTTAAGGCAGCCGCCCGGAATGCGGAAGGTGCGTGGTTCGATTCCCGCCTGAGGTTGTAGTCTTTTTTCAGTGTTTAAAATTTAAAAAAATGTTACTTAAACTTAAATTGTTTTAATCCTGAAAATAGTTATGGGACACAAGGAAAGATAAGTTTATTTGTGCATGACTACATTTCTCGTTAAATACAAGAATACACTAAAAAACACAAAATTAGTGTTTTAAATGTGAAAACGCCCTTGTGGTCTAGTTGTGGTTCGATAACTAGTCACAGACCCAGAGCTACCGGGTTCGATGCCCGCGGGGAGTGCATGTTTGTACTCCGGTTGGTCGGTCGTATGACTGACTTTAGGTAAGATGGTGGTAGCTAGCCAGGCGGACTTAACTAGCCCTACTAAGTACTTAGTACACAAAGATGTAGTATGTGTTTTTTTTAACTGTTATTGGATGAGTATGACAATATTTAATAAAATACCTGAATCCATAAAAAAATGCCATTTATTAGATTTTAATGGGCCTTATACAACTGGCCTATGGAACATGCTTTTTATACGATGAATGAATATTTAAATAAAACTTGACATCTAATAATTAATCATTTAAGTAAGTATAACAATAATATGTAATTTAAATTAAACACAATAATTCAATTTTAATACTTTGACATTAATTTTAATGTATAATTAAAGATATTTGCATGCTGTTAATGGCTGAATAGGCAGATTTTATATCTTTTGCTACGAACATCTACTGTATACCATATTCTTACGCAAATAAAAGATATTTTTCTATTTCTATTCGTACCCCCCACTGGGAATCGAACCCGGGATCTCTGGGTCTAAGAACGGTGTCTTAGCCACTAGACCACAGAGGCGGTTAAAATAGGCTATACTTTACTTGCGCTTTAAATATGCAACGTCTGCTGTGCACTCTAACAGGAAAACTAATTAATCTGTTTAACAATTAGGTGTGCATGCTCTTGTTTCAAGAACCGAAGTAGGTCTGCACGCGGTCGTGCAGTGATACGAAAACAAACAGCCTATGAGACCGTTGTTTGTGGCTTGGCATTGAATCCACGTCTGATTGTACGCTCAATGTTGCACAGACTAACGTGAAAAACGAAAGATGTTCTACATTTCTTAATCTCTATGCTTTTATGGCATGACATTTGTTTTCAGAGACCTACAATTTTGATGACATGACCTAGAAAGCAACCTTACAGCCAAATGACAAACACTCACCTCATCATCATCAGCCTATAAACGTCCCACTGCTGGGCTCAGGCCTCCCACGTAAACAATAGCACGTGGGGAAATTGGGCCATAACCCACCACGTTGGCCCAATGCCGGTTGGTGGGTTTCAACGACTGCCATCTTACGACAACAACCGGGACCAACGGCTTAACGTGCCTTCCGAAGCACGGAGGAGGTCGAGATGTTTTTAAAGGTCACCCATCCAGCGACCCGGCATTTCGAAAGTTGCTTAGCGGGCAAGATCGCAAGCCGAACGCGCTAGCCGCTGCACCATCGAGCTCCTAACAAACACTCACCTCGTTTATTCATAATTCGTCGTACAATGAGCGCGCGCTGCTGTATTTTTCACAAGTTATCGCACAGTAGATACACAGCAGTGTACGACGAATTACAAGTACACAGGGATGAGGACACAATACTACTTATAAAAAATCAACAAGTCTACCGAATGGAATCCCATTGGAACATCCTTAGACTGGTTGTATTTTTTATAGTAAACCTTTTATCCTACATCTATAAGCATTGTGAATGCAAACTTTTAATAATAAAGATATTTATAAGCAATTACATCTTTATCGATTGTTAAATACTTGCAATAGTAGGAGGTATTTTTCTTTCGACTGTGAGGGTAGGTAAACTTTCAGTGTCGTAATACCGCTGGCTTGAAGCGTAAATCATTAACTACTAGAAATAATTCAACGAGTCTTCTGGGGTCTCGGTAGTGTAGTGGTTAGAGCAGTGGACCGGCAATCCAAAGGTCATGGGTTCGAATCCCATTCGAGCTTCCTGAGACTGGTTGATTTTTTTTCTAGTAAACATTTTATCCTAAGTTCAATTATCAAAATACTCAATCATCATCACTAAAATACAATAAGGTTTTGAGGACTGCGTCTTAAAAAGTTTTAGGTGCACCTGTTGCACAACATAAAATTATACAGCAGAAGATTTTCACAGAAATAACACAATCATTTAAATAAAGAAAGTTATTTATTGCTTGTAACAATATTAATACCGCTTCTTACAATTTGAGTAGAAAATAATATCTATAGTGATTATACCATCTCGTATATTGATACCGATAATTATTCACACAAAACAATGATTTGTATAATATTTGGTGCGTTTTATGGCCAATGCGGGACGATGTTATTAAAACGGAAGACTAATAATTTCAACGTTTATGCTTGTTTTTTATTATTAAACGGTAAAAACAAAGATTATCACATAACTTGAAAACTATTAATAACAGCTATCATTGGAGTACCTATATAAAATGTATTTATACACTTCAATTCAAAGGTTGTCTACAAATAACATAACACTAATGTGTTTTCGTATAGACGTCTGCACAAATAGCTTTTTAATGTCGAACACGTTAAGATAAAGTTTTTCATCCCACAAATGAAATAACTTGATTATTTCAAAATCTTATCAATAACAATTTCATTAAAAGTTATTTATATTCTGCTAGTGTTAATGTTATTTGACTTTTGAACTTAAAAATATACGCAATGCATTCTTTCTAAAAAGAAAAAGGTCACCAATTCATCGAACATTCTTTATTCTTTTTTTAAAATTAGCAAAAAACAATACATAAAAACTTCGAAGCAAGATTTTGTTTATCTAAAGCTTTATTTCAACATAATAAATGATAAGAAACGCTGAACGCTTTATATCATTATGATTTCACTTTTTATATTGGTATCAGTTCAGTAGGTATTGTAAATTAAAAATATTAATGACACATTATATTGTAAGTTGTGACAGGTAATTTTTATTAATATATTATAATATATCGTCCCGCAAAATGTTACCGAAAACAATCAACAACTTAACAAACCATGCAACAACATTATTTCCAAGGCCTCACTTAATTTATTTATTACAAAATATCTTTCTGAAGTCATAAATGTTTACTCCAACATTTATTATATAAAACCGTACAATTGTGAGATAAATCATAAACTATAATCAAACAGTATTCAAAACATATCTTACTATAAATGACTTAAATATTTCTTTATTATTATGTAATTCTCATACCTCTCAGAATACAGTCATTTTTATAAATCTGTCCTTATAGCTAAAAAAAACATTATTAGGTACATTACAATATAATAAAATACTGAAATTAAAAACTGGTCTACAGCTATTGTTTATTTATGTACAAACTTAATGATTATCATATAAATAATGGAATAATATCCCGATCTCATTTGCTGTGTGCGTGTTAGTATATAAACGTTACAAATTGAAAATTATGGTGATCACAGGGACCATGGGCAACAAAGGGAATAAAGATGGTGTTGATTAATTTCGGCTGGCTGGATAAGTTCAACAAATGCCAGAAAGGTGCGGGTTCGAATCCTGCTCGTGGAAATTTTTTCGACAATGTCTTTTTTTTATTTGTAATTTGTCCGCAACAAAATTTGCGTTAAAATTATATAAACAATATAAAAACGTTATAAATAGTAAATGAAGCAAATTATGTTTGTAGGATCGTAGCGAATAGAAAATTGGTCCCAGCCTACCCCGCCGGGAACGGGCGTGATGTGTAAGTATATTAAATCAAAATTATAAATTCTTAAGTAGCTTAATGCGGATCAATAAAAAACTTTTTTAAATATCTTCAGGGAATAGCTAAAATAGTGAATTTTAAAGTTTATAAGTTTCCTCCATCCGACTGGTTGTCTGCCAGAGATCCCTTAGAGTGATAAGACCGCCAAATTTTAACTGTATTTTTAATCGTTTTATTGTAATTTTTGTATTTTTAGGTTCCGTACCTCAAAAGGAAAAAACGGAACCCTTATAGGATCACTTTGTTGTTCGTCCGTCTGTCTGTCTGACAAGACCCTTTATCTCGGGAACGTGTGGAGGTATCGAGTTGAAATTAAAACGATATACTCAGGGCTACAGTGTCTTGAAGCTGTAAAAAAATCAAACTCCTATGTTAACGTAAAAAAATATAGGGCCGTTTATATACTATAATTAAACCGCTACGCCTATGGCTGAATTAAGAGGGTTTACGCATTTCGGTTTCCCATACAAACTTCCAAGTCGAAAGTTTTAAAAACCAATTAGCCAATTTTGATGAAACTTCGCATGCTAAAGTAAAACACAGGGATCTAAATAGTTTGTTGAAAACATTTTTAAAAAACGTTTTTTTAGCTGAGTTATTGCGATTTAAAGTCCACTATAGAAAGTTAAAAATACCAATAACTCTGATAAATAAACATTTTTTTCAAATGTTTTCAACAAACAATTTAGATCCCTGTGTTTTACTTTAGCATGCGAAGTGTCATCAAAATTGGCTTAGTGGTTTTTAAAAATTTCGACTTGGAAGGTGGGAAACCGAATGGCGTAAACCCTCTTAAGGCAATTTGCGTGTTGCGATTCAATGTCGTGTGTACGGACCGTGCGCTACTCGATACTCGCGACTTGATACTAATGTAGTATACACATTAGTATCGAAGATTTGCGTAGCCTTGCGTACGAAGGGCCTAACTCATTTAAATAGCGACTCTTGCTAAGACACAATAAAGTGCAATTCAGGTCGCACACCGCTCCCATACCTACAGTTAAATTCACCTAGAAGTTGCCTGTCATCTCATCATCGCGTACTATCGCGTAGCTCATATCTTTTCTAACGACTGCAGGGCGTCCGTCCAGTCAGCTACTTGTAGATTCATACATACCTAAAGCGCGGAGCGCGCCAGGCCTGGCCTAAGGGCATTGACATCTTCATAATGTAAGCGATGAGAAATCGACCGCTATGGACAATACTATATTGAATTGAGTTTAACCGCATCACTAGCGCTAACGGCTTGATATATATTGTTTTCTAAGGTTTAAGCGAGAACTACACATAGAAATGAAACACTATTTACAAATCAAAACTAGCGTTTAATTTACTACATTACATAGTTTCTTTTTGTTTTCATGACGTTTCGAACCCTTTACAGGGTCTGGGAGTCTCTCTGTGACTACGGACCCTGTACAGGGTTCGTAACGATAGGAAAACAAATAACTATGTAATAAGTAAATTAAACGCGAGTTTTGATCCGTAAAAATTGTTTATTTTCAGTTTGATTTATATCAAACCGGGTTGTTGGTGGCGGTGACGCGCCAAAAGGCATCTCTAAGATTTATTCATTGAGGTACAATAAACTAGAGAAGACACCGCGAAGCAAGTTTGTGCGCAACTAAGGTGCAGCCGCAAGGTCCACAGTCGCTTGAATCACGCGCAAATCAGACCTTGATAGTTTGAAGGAAAAATTCTCAAGGAACCACGATTTTAATTATTTCCAACTTTTAGGGTAGATTTCCTAGGCTGGCCTTCAATTTTTAACACTTCCGGCTACAGGAAAGTTGCAGAGACACGACGCCGAAATGATGCATTCTCGTCGTTGTGGTTCAAGTAGTAGCTGGGAGAATCATTTTACCGAGGTAGGAATTTCTTGTGAAATGATATCGGGAAGTAAAAAGTTTTTGTTATGGAAAGTGTTGTGATCTACAGTGATTTAATTACTTACAGGAATCCGTGCTCAAAACGAAGTTCCTCGTGGCCGGCAGCCACGCGCCAAGATAAGATATTACAGCGCGTAAGTATTACAATATCATTGTTCTCAAATGTTTTCCTGGAGTGCTGTTAACTAATAAACTGTCATCTTTTACCCGGAATGCAGACATTCGATTTTTCATGGTTTCCGAATCATGCCTTGTCGCGAGGCGACGCAAGGCTCATAGCCATGTGGCAGACGTGTCAGACCCCTTTAGAAAGTGGATACTCCATCACCCAACAACAGTCTAGCATGTTTAGTATTGTTTAGTGGAATACAGTAGCCTTGTTGTGCCTTGTGTCCTAGTTAAATGTGAAACAACACTAAAATTAAAAAATGGTGTTAAATGGTATAGAAATAGTGTTAGTTCATAGTTGTACAACAACGCTGGGAAGCTTTTGAGAACCCCGTTGAGCAGCGAGTCCCTGATTATGATAGGTTGCAGCTCCGGTTACAGATAGCAGACTGCGGGACCCAATTCATTTAACAGTTCTGACCTAAGCGTGTAATGTTGTAATGAGGCCCCGTGTTGATAATTCCAGGTGCTTCGAGAAGCCCGTCTCGCCGCCAGGATTTAGAGCTGGGCCCTGAAGCCTGGACGCGAGACCTGTTTCTTCGGGGTACCAGCGGCCACCGGCTGTACGGCGAGGAGACACCGCCAGCGAATAAGCAGGCGATGACGGTTTTTTTTTTTTAGAACTTTCTAAAATTTTATTTTGGAAAATACATTTTTTTAAGTAGGGTATCAAACCCACTCTCTCCATCTTGCAAGCGTTGGTAAACTTACCAACCTTTTGAGGATCTGCGAGTTCGACCTGTGTTGTGAAGTTGAACGGTGACGTCGTCTGCAGATTCGGATCGACTATTCGATTCTGGCTAGTCTTGTGCCTGCTCGGTCATCTCAAAGATCGCTCCGTACTAGTACATTCTTATCTTATCTTATCTTATCTAGTGGGGCCTGCAGAGGTTTCCCTCTCGCAGTAGCACGTCGACCCATTGGGATCTTTTGTGCCACCCCGTCCTATCACTCTGCCTCCTCAGTGAAGATAATTGCCATAAGCTTGGCAATGTCCTTGAGGGCGAAGAGCCTAAAATCTTCTGGTTTGGGGTAGGCCGATCCCAGAAGATTCATTCTTTTCCTGGCAAAAGAGTCGCAGTCACACAGTAGGTGCTGCATAGACTCCGTTTCCCCTCCACATGCCCTGCACAGGTTGTCTGTTGCTAGTTGCATTTTGTGGAGCATTTGTTTAGTGGCATAGTGCCCAGTCAGGGAACCGGTGATTAATCGGGCCTGCCTTCTGCTACCTCCGCATATGATCTTACTCCGTCCTAGGGCGCCTTCGCCTATAAAGGATTTTGAGTGTTTTATGCCGGGTAGCTCTTTCCATTCGGTTTTATGCATGTTTTGGATATGGTCCTTGAAGGCTTTGTTGATGGTACTCGATGCTAGTGCCACAAATGGCTCAGGGCCAATATATGGTGTCTCTGAGCCCTCCCTAGCAAGTGCATCGGCCATCTCATTGCCATGGATTCCCATGTGGCCTGGTACCCAGATCAATCTCACCCTGTTGTGCCTACCTAGCTTGTTTAAGGCTTTCGTAGTTTCAAGCACAAGGCTGGAGTTGATTCGAGGCGTTATAAGTGACTTAAGCGCGGCTTGGCTGTCACTCAGGATGAATATGTTACGCTTCTTAGGAGCGATTTCTAAATTCTTTTTAGCGCACAGGAGAATTGCGAAAGTTTCTGCCTGATAAACAGTAGCGAACTTTCCCATACTCTGACTGTGTTTAAAATCATTGCTAAAAATACCTGCTCCAGTGCCCGACTTCATTTTGGATCCGTCGGTCTACCAGATCAGGCTGTCTTTCTCTGGAGACGGTGGCTGTTTCCATTGGTCCCGAGTTGGGACATGTATACTGAATTTCTTTTCGAACATGTACTTTGGGGCAATCTTGTCGCACCTCATTTCCATGATCCTATCAAGGGTATCATTATGTTCCCATTTTGTGTGGCTGGTCAGAGGCAAAGATGCGTCCCACAGCCCTGCCACCTTTAGTCTGTGTAGCGCTTTCCTTGCCTCCGTCTCTATGACACTGTGCAGAGGTGGGAGGTCCGTGAGGACCTCCAGCGCTGCTGTCGGTGTGGTTCTAAATGCCCCGGTAATCGCCAGGCATACTGTTCTCTGTAGTTTGCTCAAAGCATTCTTACAGATCTTTAGCCTGGTCCTGGGCCACCAGACGATGCTGCCGTATGTGAGAATCGGCCGCACCATCATCATGTAGATCCATCTTATGATTTTGGGGTTGAGTTCCCATATTTTACCATAAGTGGACCGGCACATACCAAAAACCCTATAAGCCTTGACGACAGTCGTATCCATGTGCTGTTTCCAGGTGAGTTCCTTATATAGTGTTAAGCCTAGATATTTCACTTCTCTGGACCAAGGAAGCTGGGTGCCGTAAAGCGTTAAGTTTCCCAGTTTCGTAAGGTTTTTCATTCTAGTAAAGGAGATGGCGGTCGTTTTTCCCGGGTTTACAGATAGATGATTGGTATTACACCAACCTTCCAGCAAACCCAGGGCACGTTGCATTAGCTCCGATACCGTGGAGGGAAATTTCCCACTGACCGTGATAACTAGATCATCAGCGTAACCAACCGTAAAGAATGGTCCATGGTTCAGCTTTGCTATGATTGAATCAACCACAAGGCTCCATAGCAAAGGAGAGAGAACCCCCCCTTGCGGGCACCCTCTAGTTGTCTGAGCAAGTAAGCTGTCCCCTAGTAGTTCCGAGTAGATGATTCTACCCTTTAGCATACATTCAATCCATTTGCAGATCGGTTGTGGCACGCCATGATCCCTGGCTGCAACATTAATGGAGTCAAAGGTTGTGCGATCGAATGCATCTTCAATATCTACGAATGTGCAGACTCAGATCTCTTTGTTCTCCAGGGCGGATTCCGCTCTACTCACCACATGGTGAAGAGCAGTTTCTGTTGACTTCCCTGGCTGATACGCGCATTGTAGTCCATGAAGTGGGAATTTTTTCAATGGTCCCGCTCTTATAAATTTGTCTACCATTTTCTCCAAGGCCTTGAGGAGAAAAGATTGAAGACTTATTGGCCTAAAAGCTTTGGGTTCTTCGTAATCCGGTTTACCCGTTTTTGGTATATAAATTACTTTAACACGCCTCCATATTCGGGGTATATAGCCGAACGCAATGCAGGCTTTGTACAGTCTGCAGAGATGGGGGTCCAGTATGGAGGCGCCCTGCTGTAGTAGGATGGGGTAAATGTTATCAGGCCCTGGTGCTTTAAATGGTTGAAAGCTCCCCAGTGCCCATTTAACTTTAGATTCATCTACTACCTTTTTCGCTATTGTCCAATCATACTTGGAAGTTCTACTATGCTGCTCCTTCCAGCTGATTGGGTCATGTTCGTCCTGGATGATACTCGATCCAGGTAAGTGAGTATCAAACATAACCTTTAGTGTATCACCACCAGTTTCTGTACGAGTTCCATTTGCCCTCGTAACTGTGGACAATGGAATCGCCTTTGCTGTAGAAATTGCCTTGGTAAGTCTCATTGCTTCAGGAACAGATTGTATCTGTTCACAATGTTTTCTCCAAGCTGATCTCTTTGCTTTACGAACCGCACTGCTGTAGCGAGTTAAAGCTTTATTGTATTCACTAAAATCCTTCTTAGCCTTCGCTTCATTGAACGCATGTCGTGTCGCTTTTCTAATTTGAGCAACCTCTGAAGTCCACCATGGTAGTTTCTTTGCCACCGATTTCGTTTCTGGGCAGTTGTTTTGCCAGGCCGTCATCAGTGCTTCTGTAAGTCTGTCAGCTTCAAACTCTATATCCACAGCTGAGTTGAGTTTGTCGCTTTGACCATCTAGATCCCTCCTGAGATCCTTCCTGAAGCCCTCCCAGTTGGTGTTCCGAGGGTTCTTCCTTTGCACAGTTCCTATGATCTTACCTAGTCTGTACCTAAAGCATATGTAATTGTGGTCGGAAAGTGATACCTCGTCCGACACATGCCAGTTTGTGATGTTACTTACCGCTTTGTTACTAGCAATGGTTATATCAATCACCTGAGCCCTCCGGGCATTGAAAAAGGTGGCCTTATTTCCTTTATTAAGAATTTGCATGGGTGAACTCACCAGATACTCCAGCAGTCTCTCCCCTCTCTCATTGGTGTCTGAACTGCCCCAGATCACATGATGCGCGTTGGCGTCGCAACCGATGATGACATCTTGGTTTTCTCGGCCAATGCAGGTTACCAGTTCCCGCATCTCCTTTGATACTGGATCCGCCTTCTCGAAGGGGAGGTAAGCTGACGCTAAAATTACCGTCCGCTTATCACCCCCTTCCCCCGTAAGGACCTTGACAGCCGTCAGATCCCTGCAACAGAACTTCATTAGAGGCATTGCGTGTAGGTCATTTCTGACATAGACGCAAGTCCTCATGTCATTAGTAGAACAGTTGTAGAATAATGTACCAGAAGTTCCACCTAAACCTTTAATCTGGCCCCTATAAAGATAAGGTTCCTGGATCAAGGCAATATCGAATTTATTCATTGCAAGCTCGCGTGCCAGAAGGGCAGTTGCGGCCTTGCAATGATGTAAATTGATTTGTACGCACCTTAGCTCTATAAATCAGCCTAGCGCCCGTCCTCTGAGCGGAGTTCGCCATCCGATGCCGTATGGACAGTCAACGGAGACGACCCTCCCAGAAGCAGCTCGTCCAGGGCGAGCTCCCCCAAATCATCCTCGGATCTAGGCGAGGAGATCCCCCCACACTCCATTGGTATGATCTCCTCCCCAAGACCCTCGGCTACCGCTACCGGTGCGCCAATTCCCGGCTGCACCACCGCCTCTACAGCGCTTTGGGAGCACTGACCTCCAGTCACTCCCGCCACGCTCACAACCCCACTACTGCCTTGGGCATCGACAAGCTCGTCCGTAGGCCTCTCCTCTAGAAGCTTAAAGACGCTCTTGTCGATGCCCGTATTAAGGCAGTAGCCCTCCGCCTTGATAAATGATGCAGAGGCGCCATCCATCAACACGATCCTGCGGACTGTCAGACCCTCGACCTTAGTGTCGACGATCTTCCAGCCCGCAGTCCGCAAGCCCGGATGGTACCTCTGCATCATCCTCAACACCCTACCAGCATCAAGGCGGCTGACGTTACGGGATTTCCAAGCCATTTTAACCGGCTTCGGAAGATCCTTCGCGTCAACCACCCTGAGCACGACACCCTCCACGATAAGGCCGTCCTGTGCTCGGAGCCAGCTCGCCGAGCTACTCCCCTCACAAGTGAAGAGAATAGCACCCGACGAGATGCCTCCGATATTGACCACTGGCTGAGGGTCAGGCGCGGCCTCCAGCAGGTCCCAAATGGTCCCTTGGATCGCCACATAGTGACCCTCCCCCAGTGTAGTCGCTGGGTAGTCATCAGCAATGATAGCCATCTTGTAGGCGCTCACTGCCCCCGCGTAAGACCCGTGAGTCTTAACGCGTTTGGCATCAAGCGCCTCCTGACTCTCATTGCTGATTTCCCTCAGCCTTTTAGTTCGTTCCACCGCAGCCGCCGCCATCTCCTCCTGGGCCCGCTGCCTCTGCAGCTTGGCCAGACGCCTGCGGTGGCCCGAACCTTGCCTCGGCTTCTTGCCCACACTCTCCCCTGTATCAGACCTGGGGACGCCAGGTTGGTTCCTATGAGGACCCAGTTCCTGCGGCCGCGATGGTCCGGTGTTAGCGGCGGGACGGATCCCAGCAGGACCCAAATCCCGTAGCCCCACCATTCGTGCTGACGCCCTCCCACTATCGAGCAACAGACCTCCGACCGCTTGGTCCCCTCGCGTGTTATTGCCCCCCCCCCCCCCCAGATACAAGGGGCAGCCTGAGCCCGAAGGCCCAGGGAGGGGTTCTCCGGCCTTGCCGGTATCCTCCTGGGGTAAATCTGTTTTTAAATCTGCCATAATTTTATTTTTTTATGATGATGAAGTGACAATGTTGGGGTCGAGGTTGTCATCCCTCCTAGGATGGGATGGGAAAGGATTAGGAAATAAGGGAAGGAAAATGGTAAGGAGAGGAGTTGCTGTGGATGGGATCATGGGATTAAGGGTAAGGGAATGGCCCACCGTGCGGGATATCACTGGCGGGTTAGCCCCCCACACTCGGCTGCTGAACGTCGCAAGGTTAGTGGTAGGTGTGCGATGCTTGCTTAGTGAAGGACCGACGACTCACTTTAGAGTGAGTCCGCCGCCTGTCTGTACAGGTGGTCGACAGGACAGGACGGCGACGTGGACGTGTGTGAATAGGACTTGACGGCAGACGCTGCTAGCTCAACATCGCACACTTGAGCATACATCCAACCGCCCTTCGGCCCCTACTAGTACATTACAGGCAATGTACTAGTTCACTCTAATAGTACTATTAGTTCTTTTAGTACACTGATTTATTTGATGCTTATTATTCAGTCACGGATGTACTATTAGAACTTTATTGCGTAAATTGACGACAAATTTCTTTAGACTAAATACGTAGAGGTAAAAAAAGGTAAATTGGTGCCTTCTTAATGAACAACAAAGCATATTTGATTTCCCTTCATACTTTGCAGGCTTAGGACTGTCTTTTCAAAGAGTGAATCGTTATATTATGCTAACAGCACCTAGGAAATTATTATCTTTTAAATTGTGCAAACATTACTATTATTTATAGGTTTAATTAAAGAAAATTATATTGTTAACATAATCATTAAGTATTACATTTATTTTAACAGTCCTTTTATTTTAATTTATATTGAAGTCTAATTATTTGGACCTTGGATTTATTAGCCTACATAGTAGTGTTTACAGCTAGCCGAAAACTTGAAAAGGCGTATTTAAAAATGAAATATGTACAATGATTTGTCATTATGTACACTTATTTACAAATGAAAGCTATTTACAATATATACATACAGGGTATGAAAAGAAGCTTAATGAAGCCGAAAGCCACGTAAGCTGTCCATTATTACGAAGTTTTTTCTGTACTGGGCCATACCTGGGAACCTTCTAATTACGGAGATATTAAGTGTTAAAGTCGCTATATTGTGACTTTGGTTTTGACAAAAATAAATGTAAAACGTGATTTCTAAACTTTTTTCTAAAGAAACATTACCAAAATTATTTAAATTTCTTAGTCAAATAGGCTTCTGAAATTTCAAAACGCAATGAATGTCGAGCGCAGGCAGCGCAGCCACTGCCGCACACGCACACAAATGCACGCGTATATCAGCTCAAATCAGCTGTACCGGCAGCACGCGAAGATACACGACTCAGCACGACTCGCCGCCGCGGGCAATGACCTCACCATAATTTAGATAAATACATCTCAGTAACTATTAACTTATTTATCACTTAATTTGTATCGATCGGTTTTTTATTTTCGACCGAACTTACTACTTACGCAAACTTAATAATTACGAGTTGCTAGCAGGTCACTCGCCGCCGCGGGCAATGACCTCACCATAATTTAGATAAATAAGTACCTACATCTCAGTAACTATTAACTTATTTATCACTTAATTTGTATCGATCGGTTTTTATTTTCGACCGAACTTACTACTTACGCAAACTTAATAATTACGAGTTGCTAGCAGGTCTTCTGCATGTTAAAAAGTAAGATTAAAGTCCTAAATTAGGTTTCATTAACTAAACTAGGAAGAACTAGGAGCTCAATGGCTCGGTAGGTATGTGGGTTGCATGCAAGTACAGCAAACACGGAGTACAAATAATTAGACGCGAACGGACAAGCTACACTCCAGTTAGGTAGGTCCAATTTTAAGAAAAAGGTCAATCGTCGAATCCAACTCGGCTGGGCAGCGTTGGGTAAGTTACTAAATGTCTTCTCGTCCAAAATACCGCAGTGTCTTAAGAAGAAAGTCTTCGACCAGTGTGTGTTGCCAGTGATGACGTACGGTACCGAAACGTGGTCGCTCACTATGGGCCTAATTAGTAGGCTCAAAGTCACGCAAAGAGCAATGGAGAGGGCTATGCTCGGGGTTTCTCTACGTGATCGAATCAGAAATGAGGAGATTCGTAGACGAACTAAAGTAACCGACATAGCCCAAAGAGTCGCCAAGCTCAAGTGGCAATGGGCAGGGCACATCGCCCGTAGAACCGATGGCCGTTGGGGCAAAATGGTTCTCGAGTGGCGACCGCGCACCGGAAGACGCAGTGTGGGTAGGCCTCCAACAAGGTGGTCCGACGATCTGGTGAAGGTCGCGGGTAGCCGCTGGATGCAAGCAGCACAAGACCGGTCGTGTTGTCGGTCGGTCCTTAGGGGAGGCCTTTGTCCAGCAGTGGACGTCTTCTGGCTGATGATGATGGACAAGCTACTAACAGTTAAAAATTTAGTCTAGGTATACAAATTACTTTTACTTGAAATAGATCGACAACATTGTTAACTAGTAGGGTAATAATAGGTAATCGAATCGCTCTTCTCTTTCAAATGATCAAAGGGAAATTGCTACACATTTCACTAAGGCGCTCTGATTGCTTTCAATTGTATGGAAAAATGAAGTTACGTTTATTAGAAATTCTGCGTGATAAGCAAAATAATTTTTAGTAAATTAGAAAGAAAGTATGTAAGTGGTATTATGTATTTTATTATGATTGCATATAAAGGGTTATTTTATACTTTGATAGCGAGATAGATATTTCCAAGTGCCATTCATTCATAGATAGAGAACACATTCCTGTTTAAACGACAGTGAGCATTGCTATTTTTTTCTCTCTAGGAGTTCAATGCTACGTTAGGCTTTGTACTAGGAGTATGAAAAATAAAGATGTTTATTTAAAATCATGCATAAATTGACAACCATGGAGTCCGCCAATTGTAAACACTTTTTCTTTTGCCACAGGTTTTAATAATTTATTTGTTTAATTTATTAATTTGCCTCTCCACCGGCACGGTAGCAACAATTTATGTCGTTTTCATTTTTGTGTACCGCCAGTTGTCAGTAAAATGGTCATTTCCGGGGATTTGGTTGTAGTGCGCTTCCACCTGGCATAGAGTACAATACTACAATCATCAGATGAGATGAATGAAAGCCAAGTGCTTACCCGTTACGAAATAAAAAGAGTCTTTTGAATTGAATAGGTACGATATGATAGGTACCATAAAGTAAAGACAGTACTTAATTTACTAATGAAATGAAAAATTCTCATTTCATTTCATTTTTTCTGTAGGTACATTTGAAAGCTCTCATGGCCTTAATCTCAACCTGATGGTAAGTGACGATAAGGAATAAGACGATAACGCACTTTGGATCTCCGAAGGAGCTGAGTATTTATTCATTCAAAAACGAGGAAGCGCTTGGCCTTCGTCTCACCTGGAGGGTGATAAATGACGAGAAGGCGGAAGCGCACTTCACCTAGATCCCTCAACCACTGAGAGGCTGGCTATCTTATCTCTTACTGATGTAACACATTGCGCCAGACCTTAGGTAAGATGGTAGTAGCTTGCCAGGCGGACTTAGCGCTAACCACTAGACAGCAAAGGCTTCTTCTTAGTCCGTTTGGCTAGCTCTCTACCACCATTTTAACTAAATCTGGTGTCATAACAATAACGTTGTTTTCATTGTTGTGTTTCGTTAGTTAGAGGTGAGATAGCTAGTTTATTCCACTGCTAAAATAAAAATAAAGGACTTCCGAAATTACAATCAGAATATGGAAAACTAATTTTAAGTTCTGATTGTAATGATAAACTAAAAGAATGAAGCTCAACCTAGTTCTATGAATGACTAGCCAGCCCCCAGCCGTCTAGCGCGCGCGCTGCTTTTGAAGGGGTGTGCGGCCCCCCTACCCCCCGCCCTCCACCACGGCGCGGCGGGCGGCATAAGTCAAAGGAGTACCTACTAGTAGTGCTAGAGGCCGGCTTTTAAATTCTTTCAGTTCGGTTTCTTCTGTGATCGAAAGCGCATAGTTTGACAACTTGACTGATTCTTTCGTCTATTTCATCTCTTCTCTTCGCGTTGTGGTTCGTGGTTGTGTAGTTTGGGTGTGTGTGTGTGTGTGTGTGTGTGTGTTTGCGTATTTTCTGTGAAAGATGCCTTTTCATGCATTTAGTGTTCGCGAATACGTTAATATGGTGCTGTGTTACGGCATGGCCCATGGAAATGCCTCCGAGGCACTAAGACTTTACGGGATTGAACACCCAACCGCAGTTCAGCCTCGCGACCTGCGAGCTTTTACTCGGGCTGTACAGCGCCTGCTGGACAATCAGCCGATAATGCCGGTTTCAGAGGGAGGTGGCAGGCCAATACGTTTAGCGACAGAACAACCAATTTTGGACGTGGTGCGCGAAAACCCACGCCTTGGAACGCGAACGGCAGCAAAAGTTTTAAGGAGACGCCATGGCCATCGCGCACGACATGTAGTGTCGTATAACACGGTCCACAAAGTGCTCACGAGAGACAGGCAACGACCCTATAAAATTCACAGGGTTCATGCGATTGTGCCAGGAGACAGGCAACGTCGAATGGCTTATTGTGCGTGGGTCCTAGGCCAGAGCCGTCGGTTTGTGGAAAACATTATTTTTACGGACGAGTGCACGTTCACCAATAACGGAATGTGGAACCGCCGAAACGCCCATTATTGGTGCTCACAAAACCCACACCAGATGCAAGAGACTGGATTTCAGACTCGCTGAACACAATGTTTGGGCAGGTATAGTCCGTAACCAGATTCTGGGACCCGTCTTCTTACCACCAAAAATGGACGGTTCTGCGTATTTAGAATTGATAAACAATTATTTAGCGGATACTCTCGACGATATGCCACTGGCACAGCTGCAAGTAACTTGGTTCCAGCATGATGGCGCACCCCCACATATCGTAAAGCCGGTCCGCGAGCGGCTTACGGAGCTATTCGGCGACCATTGGATTGGGCGGTATGGGCCTCATGAATGGCCTCCACGATCGCCGGATTTAACCCCCCTGGATTTTTTTTTGTGGGGCCACGTCAAAGACAGGGTTTTTGACCGCCCTTGCCAAACAGCTGATGAGATGCATCAAAAAATTATCACCGTTTTCGAAGAGCTTAAGCAGCGGTCTCTCCGAGAAGGAATCCTGGAGTTGGTCCACCAGGAAAATCTGGAACGGGCGCGCTTATGCCTACACGTGGGAGGTCGGCAGTTTGAGCCGCAGCTCGTCAGTGTCGAAAGGTCCCTTGATGACATCGATGGAGAGTAGGTAAGTAGGTAAACTAGCCCAGACTTAAACAAAATTTTTTTACAAACAATCATGAAGCGAAAACAATGAGTTCATGAATAAACGATATGACCGCGCAGGGTGCGTGGTATGGTACAGACATGGCGCGCGCTTTTTATCTCACTCATACGCCTATTGACTTCTCTCTCGTCCCGTAACACACACATGCACACTTTGTTGCACGCGTTTCATTGCGTGTCTTAGAAAACACCCGTTTTTTAATACCTAAAAACTAAAGTAATTTCCCAGCAATTATTTTTACTGAATGTTTCTTAGTTTGATGTACACTATGTGTATATTACGGCTTCGTTAAGCTTCTTTTCATACCCTGTATATACAAACACATATATACAAACACATATTTACATAACGTCATGCAGAGTCTAAACTGCAGTTACAAGTTGCTATTTAAAAAGAGCAACTGGGTCACTTTGTCAGGCTTCAATAATGTGCGCCTTTGGTTTAGAACCTGCCCAGCATTGGAAAATACTCTTTCACAGGAAACGGATGTAGCCTGTACGCACAATCTTTTCAACATATATTCGTAAAGATGTGGGTATATGTGTCGTCTACTGCTCCACCATTGCAGAGGATCTTCCTTTCTATTTAGGTACTCTTCATTTATGTATTTGTCATATTCTCGGACTCCCGCTGCAATGGGGTTTTCAGGCCTCATGATTGTTGACATATCCCGGTCGAAGTCATCCCATATGCTGTGTTTTTCCGTGGGTGTGGGTGTTTCCGCAACTGTCACTGTAGCCGACGTTGACGGTTCCTCTGATGTTGGCAGTCTCACTTCACTTAGCCTGCGTTTTATGTTATCGCCAGCTTTGATAAAGGATTCTGACGTCCGAAAACCTTTGCCTTTGAAACGAGGGTCTAAAATAGTGCTTTCTGCATATAAGGCATGTTTTTCTAAATCATAGAACCGATTACGTATTTCAACGTTCAGTGTGTTTATAAAAGATGTTACTTCAGTATGTTCTGATGAATGTAATGAACATCTAGTTACATGTTTTGCCATTAATTGGACGAATAGGAGAACTTTCGATAAGGTAACATTTTTTTCCGCACTTATTTCTATAGTTATCTCGTAAAAAGGTTTTAAAATCGGAACGATAACTTTAATAATTTCCCATTCTCGTGGTAGCAGGGAAAGATCATTTCTAAGGAGAGCTAAAGTGCTAATTACGGCATCTTTTACAGTTAAAAGTCGCTCCATCATGTCATAGCATCAGTTCCATCGTGTGGGGCATTCTTGCTTTAACTTAAGCAACGGCAAACCCATTTGCTTTTGGATTTCCTGGAGCTTGACTAAGCCGTTAGCACTTTTTTTGAAGTATTCTACCACAGCCTTTATTTTTTTTACTATCTCACCAAGTTCTGAAATAGCTTGTTGTACCACCAAATTTAAGGAATTGGCAAAGCAGCCTACTGATCTCCACTCCCCCATTCTTACGGCTGCTAGTATGTTATCAGCGTTATCACTGACAATACAAACAATTTTTTGATTTAATTTCCAATCTTGAATAATTTGTCTTAGGAAGGTGACCAAATTAGCGCTTGTGTGCCGCTCGTTATAATTAATGCACCCAAGCAAGGCAGACGATTAAGTAGTTTTCGTATCTATAAAATGCGCCGTAACTGCTAAATAGCTTTGGTTCGTAACTGATGTCCACCCGTCCGTCGTTAAACACACCGCACGTGCCTCCATTATTTTTCGCTGAATTTTTTCGAAAACTTCAACGTAAGTTTTTGGTAACAAAGTGGTCGATAAAGTTTTTCTGGATGGGAGTTGATAGCCTGTGCAATTAGATACCAATTCTAATAGCTTTTTGAACTCTGGTTCTTCTACGAGGCGTAGTGCGTGATGGCCTTTAGCCACCATTGCAATTACTTGCTTATCTATCATTTCTATTTTGCGCGCTGAGGGTGGCTTACGTAAAAAGTTTGAAATTAATTCAGTACCTTGCCGCTGTTGAATGGTGGTATTGGTGGTAATATGTACTGGAACTGTGGGCGCTGAAGACGTAGATGGTAAAGCGACCTCATGCGGTGCTTCATTATGACCATTTTGTGTAATTTCGTTAGGCACAGTTGTTGCAGTAGGTTGCCTTTGAAAACGTAAAGAGATAGTCGGATGTTTATTTTTCATGTGACGGTTCAAATTGCCTAATGAACCACTTTTCGTGCTGAGATTCAAGGAGCAGTAGTTACATTTAGCACTATTTTGATTAGCATCTTCATTGAAATGTGACCAGATTATACTTCCTATTTTTTCTAATTGGCGCCATTATTATTGTCCCAACAAAACAAAACACAAGGTAGAATAAAAAAATCACCACAGTACGAACGCTGATAGCAAAGTTTTACCCAATATCACATATTATTTACATTAGTATTTACACTTATAAGCGTTAGTAATGTTCCTTCCTTCCATCAACACCAATATTACAAGCATTTATATTACAATTATTAACATTTAGGTAGGTACCTACTGGGTACTTTAGCTAAATAGTAGTAGATTGCAATCGACACATGCAAAACAAAAAATAAAACGAACTATAACATGCACAACCGACAATTAATTTATTGCAACTAAACAGTCAGAAAGGGTTCAAAATTTCAAATTCAAATCAAATGCATCATACAAGCATCATTTTTTTTTGATAATTTGTTTCTTCACCATGGATACTAGTCCTTCAGTGGAAATAATAGAGTTCATTTATTATACTTATAAGATGATAATGAGTGATGATATTAAGTTAAATGATATTCCCCCCTTAGAAAATAAGACAAAACTACAGACATTCACATGACGCTTCACTTTCCCGCCAAGAAGTCCCACAAGCATCATGTGAAATTGTGAAGACTGTTTGTTGACCTCGACACCTTTTCGTCTATTCTAATTACGACCTTAGTGCGTAGATCAAACAGTTTTTTAAGTCAAATCAATCGTGCAACTATCTCATTCTCACTAGAAATGCTCTCTTTTACGCTCTACCGTTTCGATGCAAGCGCTCGAGATTCAAGACCGAGAATTGCCGAGGAGAGCCGAGACTGCCAAACGGAGCAACTCGTTCCTGTCGACTTGAGTGTACTAAATGAACGAAGACCGAATAAGCATGCGGAATAGTTCGTTCTAGTTCAGTGCCAGGAAGCAATTCCTTTAGTTCTTTAGTACATGTACTACAAAAGCCTAATTCTGGCGCCCATTAATATTAATTTTATATCTGTATAACCCCACGGTTCTCTAGTTTATTGGCTTTGAACGTTTAATGGTTTTTATACGGTTAAGTTGTTTAAAACATCTAATTTAATATTTTTATAGACGGAGTAATTTAATTTTTTATTTCAACATCATACTCCGGACGGTACTGGTTTTATCCCAACCACCCACGACCATAGCTCTTACCACTGAAGTATTAGCTGGCTGGTTAGGTAGTAGTAGGAACAATATTATAAAATTTATTTAAAATTAAAATTATCATTGACCCGCTTGGTCAATTTTGACTCTTAGGATTTTCTTGTGTTTTAGGGTGTGTTATAGCTTTGTAATAAGGTTTGGATTAATTTAAACAGTAAATTATATTTGGCAAAATTATTAGAAAATTTATTGGAATTTAATTTGAGATTGACCCTTAGGATAAATTTCGACTGATAGTTTTTTTTTGTTATTTTCGGCTTAATAAATTAAAATGAGTAACGTAAATGATTAGTACCTAACATAATATAAGGAAAAATTGTAACTAACCCCCTCTTTAGATAATAGAAGCGACTTAAAATTTATAATTTTATTTTATTGTTATTGAACAAAATTTAGGGTGTGTGTGTGTTCGTTGACAATATACTGCCTAGCTGTTGAACATTTTATGGTTTTATTTTACAACAACCCACTGAAGCTTGCGTTTGGGATTTTCTTCTTTTTTCCCAAAAGGCTATGTATTGTGTTCGTTGTAGGGTAAGGAGCCACTCATTATCTACTTGCAAATCCACAGAAGTAGTTTGTTTCCGTTGCGGTAAGAAGGGTGTGAGGACACCTTCGTGCCCTAACTGCAATAAAAGAGCAGTCGGGACTAAAGGTCAATCCTGTCAGAACTGCAATTCACAAAATTAATTTCCCGGAACTACAGCCATAATTTTATTGTCCGATTGGGATAACTATTTAAAATGGTTACAAGTTTTTTTAAACTCTTTAAGAGTAGATTCAGTACGTTATAAGACTACTGAGGATGGTCGGCCACATTTAACCGTTTCTATATATAATGCGGATTATTACGGTTTACTTGACTCGGGTTCATGCATTTCAGTATTAGTTAGTATAGTTCATAAAAGCTGGTGCAACCTTACACTATGATGGGTGTTCGGGCAACATCGTAACAGCCAATGACTCGCGTGCAACCGTGAAAGGTTATTTATATTTACCAGTTACTCTTATGAGAGTGACTCAAGTTATTAAATTTTATATAATTCATGACAATCACCACACCGTTGATTTTTGGCGTTGATTTTTGGAAGGCTTTTAATTTAGCTCCTAAAATTTTTAATAAGTTACCTTTTAAGTATTTTCAAAACTCTAAACACCGTACTTGCGTCTCTGAGGTTAGGCATTTGCAGCCGTTTGATGAATTAACACCCGTTCAGAGGTTGAAAGCAGAGTCATCAATAAGTGAATTTAAGAAGATGTCCTTTGAGGTTAAAGATTAGGTCGTACCCAACTGTTGCGTCATAAGATAGACACGGGTGATGTTTCTCCTATCAAACAGCGTTATTATCCACTATCACCTGAACGCCTTAAGGAACTTAACCGCCAGCTGGATGAGATGTTAGAGATGGGAGTAGTTGAGCCTAGCAATAGCGCGTGGAATAACCCAGTCCTATTAGCTTCTAAACCAAACGGAGAATGGCGATTTTGTCTTGACAGCCGAAAATTGAATGCAGTCAGCAAACAGATGCTTATCCGCTTTCCTACGTCTCTCACATCTTAGATCAGTTGCGTGACGCTCGATACCTTTCGTCAATTAATTTAAAATCTGCATTTTGGCAAATTGAGCTTGACTCCGCTTTATCTAAGGAAAAAACCGCATTCACGGTTCCTGGACAAGGTCTTTTCCATTTTAAGGTTATGTGCTTTGGGTTGACGGGGCCACCAGCCACCCAGCAACGGTTAATGGACATGCTGTTTGGTCCTGAGTTTAATAATAAGGTGTTTGTTTACTTGGATGACATTATAATTTGCTCATCGACATTCGAGGAACACATTTCGCTTCTTAAACGGGTTTTAGAAAAGTTAACGATTAACTTACAAAAATCCTGTTTCTTTCGTCGGGAGTTAAAATATCTACGAGTAGGTTACAGGGTAGATGAACATGGTTTACACACTGATCCGTCGAATGTTCAGTCAATAGTCAACTTTCCCACACCTACCACCCGGAAGGAGGTGAAAATGTTCCTTGGAACAGCGTCGTATTATAGACGTTTCATTAAAATTTTCAGTTCTATAGCGGCCCCTTTGAATGCACTTACGAGTACTAGCAAAAAAGCTTCGCCTTTTAGGTGGACAGCTGAGGCAGAAACCGCGTTTACTACTTTACAGTATTGGCTTGTCCCAATTTTTCCCAACCATTTGAGATTCATTGTGACGCATCCAGTTTTGGAATAGCGGGCACTCTGACTCAGTTTATAAAGGGAGACGAGCATCCAATAGCATATTGTAGTCGTTCACTGAATTCGGCAGAACGCAATTATTCGGCGACGGAACGGGAGGCCCTGGCGGTGGTTTTTGCTGTAGAACACTTTCGTCCTTATGTAGAAGGAGGTCCTGCGTTTAAGGTGATAACCGACCACTCGAGTCTAAAGTGGTTCTTTAATTTAACCAATCCTACGGGTCGATTAGCTCGTTGGGGTTGTCGGTTATCGCCTTACAACTTTGTTATTGAGCACCGCAAGGGCAAGGACAACGTAGTTCCAGATGCACTATCGCGTGCTGTTCCGGTGCTCGAAATAAAGGTGCCTGTCGCAGACACTTGGTTCCAAAAGTTGTAGGACAAGTGTGTTAGTACTCCTAGGTCGTGTCCTAACTATATTATTAAAGACAATAAACTTTTTCGTTTTTCAAAAAATAAATTCGGTGTGGCGAGTGATTATGATTGGAAACAAGTAGTATCGGAGGGAAATCGTCTTGAACTTTTAAAGAATCACCATAGTGGTGAATTATCTCAACATTTTGGAGTATTTAAAACCTATAAACGACTTGCACTACGTTACTACTGGCCTGACATGTATAAGGATGTAACTAACTACGTCGGGAAATGTGATACGTGCGCCGCATATAAACACTCACAATCGCCAACCCCTGGTCTCTTAGGTAGCGCGAAAGACTGCTCTAAACCGTTTGAAACAGTAAGTTTTGACCTCGTCGGTCCTTTACCACGGTCTAGAGCGGGCTTCACATATCCTTTTGTGGTCGTATGCTGTTTTACGAAATATTGTTTACTCTTTTCTTTACGAAGAGCTGTTAGTAAGTCTATAGCGCAGAAACTTGAAGATGGCGTTTTCTTGGTTCACGGCATACCCCGTACGGTGATAGCGGACAACGGAACGCAGTTCACGGGCAATGAAATTAAATCATTGTTGGAGAGGTACAAGGTTCACTACCTCAGGTTCACTTTACACCTCGCTATTGCCCCAGCGTGAACACAGTTGAACGTTATAACCGTACGATTATGACCGCCGTATCAATTCTTGTGGAAGATGGCCATAGATCGTGGGATGTTAACATTTCGAAAATTTAGTATGCTATAAACACTTCCACTAATGAAGTAACACGTTTTACCCCATTCTTCCTAGTACATGGTAGGGAGGCAGTGAGTTGCGGAGAGGTTTTCGGCAATAATACCGATGGACCGCTCACTCCAGCGTGCGCTTCTCGCAGTGTATATGCGAACCAGTTAGGCGTCTTAGAGGAAATTTTTAATAAAGTGAAAGGCGCGCTTATTTAATCACATGACCGTAGGGTTTATGCTATCGTCTACACAAACGCGATTCTTCCTATTCGTGATTCCCATAGAATATGGATTCCACACAACTGCAGTTTACTACATTCGTGATTCTACACAGCCGTTGTTTTAACACAATCGGGATTCTTCCTATTCGTGATTCTACACAATATAGGTTCATCGCAACTGAAGTTTACTACATTCGTGATTCTACACAGCCGTTGTTTTAACACAATCGGGATTCTTCCTATTCGTAATTCTACGCAATATGGGTTCATCGCAACTGCTGTTAACTACATTCGTAATTCCACTCAGTTGTTATTTTTTCATCGTAATCAATAAATTTATACTATCTCTGTATCATCATCATCATCAGCCTATTAACGTCCCACTGCTGAGCACAGGCCTCCCACGTGGACAATAGCACGTGGGGAGGGTAGAAGGAGGCAAATGGGCAGGCGGGTCACCTGATGGAGAGTATCGCCGCCGCCCAAGGACACCCGCAAAACCAGAGGAATCGCAGACGCGATGCCGGCCTTTACTGGCCCTCACTGGCTGGACGAAACACAACAGCACTAAGTGCCATTATTTCACGCCGAATATTCGTGAGAGGGTGGTATTACGCCGTGCGAGCCGGCCCAATGCGAGCTGCAACGCAGCAGCGTGGCTCTACCACTCAGTCAGTGTCACTTATTTAGCACCACCCAGGGTTCACGTGTAGGGTCTCAAGGGTAAACCTACGGACACGAGTAACTTTAAACCCCAAAAAATTCAATAATTGCGTTAAAATAAAATTGAGTGGAATTACGAATGTAGTAAACTGCAGTTGCGATGAATCCATATTGTGTAGAATTACGAATAGGAAGAACCCGATTGTGTTAAAACAACGGCTGTGTGGAATCACGAATGTAGTAAACTTCAGTTGCGATGAACTAATATTGTGTCGAATCACGAATAGGAAGAATTCCGATTGTGTTAAAACAGCTGCTGTGTAGAATCACGAATGTAGTAAACTGCAGTTGTGTGGAATCCATATTGTATGGGAATCACGAATAGGAAGAATCGCGTTTGTGTAGACGATAGCATATACCGACCGTAGTGCTCGTCATTATAACAATGGGAGGAGGCCCTTAGAATTTGAGGTGGGTGACACTGTGTGGAAAAAGACATATCCACAGAGTGACGCCTCCAGATTATTTATGGCCAAA
The DNA here is from genome assembly GCA_963921215.1 of Scoparia ambigualis. Taxonomy (NCBI): domain Eukaryota; kingdom Metazoa; phylum Arthropoda; class Insecta; order Lepidoptera; family Crambidae; genus Scoparia; species Scoparia ambigualis. Next base: position 3,120,736 of record OY992524.1, on the reverse strand, counting down.
TTAGCTCCTAAATATGAAAAATGTTTTATTAGGAAAAAACTTTCCCCCCTAGTGTATGAATTAGAAGGCTGTAGTTCCGGTAAAAACCTTGGTGAATGGCACATCAAGGACTTTAAGTCTTCATGGGAGGACTGAGATGTTTTAGTTTTAGTAATTAATCGATCATTGTATCATTGTACAATGTTTTGCTTGTGGTGAGGGGTTGAAAAGTGACAAAGGAGGGCTGTATATGCCCTGTAGTCGCTGCTGTTGTTGGCATTGGTGGCTGTATATGCCACGGTGCTGGAAGCTCTTTTAAAAGGAGCATGATGTTTGTGGTTGTGTTTTTGCACATTGGAAAGTTTCGGCTTTTGGCTTGGTGACATTCTTTTGTTTAGGTGGAGTGTTTTATTACTTTTTTATTTTAAGATTATAGATTAGATACCATATTGAATGGGTCCAATCTCCGGACCGCTGGTTAGGCAGCGTGTTAATAGTCCTGAGGAAGGTGGCCCTTGATTGGCGGGCGTTAAGGCTGCATTGATGGAAGACGTTGTTTTTTGTTGGATTTATTTTTGGGGCGGTTAGCCAAACATTTTGGTGGTAGATGATATTTGTTGGGTTTGTTTGTAGGTTTGTTTGTGGTTTTTTTTTGTTTGCGGATGCCCAGCCGTGTTAGTAGTATACTGGGCATTACTTTAAATATTAGCTTATTGGTAGGAGCATTTAGATGTTTGTGTATTGAGGAGGTATCGTTTGTTAGGAAGGGTAGACTTGGACGTGTAGACGATTCTTACATGTATTTATTATTTTATAGCTCTTTGGGTTTCGTCTTTTCCATGTTTGTAAATGGATCAGACTTAACGTGTGGAACATATATAGACGTTTGGTGTATGTATTTATTATTTTGTGCCTCTCTGGGCTTCTTCTTTTCCATATTGCTTAATGGATCAGACTTACCCAGTGAGATAACTGTAGGTCTATTTCAGTAACCTGTATAGTTAAATAAGCCATTCACCCCAGTGGATTAGTGACTGGTACCGAAAGCCTTAACGCGAGGCATCAGTGCGGTTGGTGACACTGTGATAATATGTTAACTGTATAGCCACCAATTTCTTAGAGTATATTATAATTGACATTATTATATTTATTATGCATATTAGTTTATATTCATATAGAAGTTCGTATTGTGATATTTGTATATTTAAATATATATATTTATATATATATGAAGAATTGTCGTGCACAAGTCTGCGTTTTGTTGTTTTCAATGTCATAACATATTATATAGCTATTTACAGGAACATTTAAGTTATTGTGTAGTGCAGCTACACGGGTAGGTTTTCTTTTGGTTGTTTGTGCTTGCTTGGTTGTTTCAATTTTAAAAATAGCCGATACAGTTCCGATAATAAATTACATAATAAATTAATATGTATAATATTTATTTTAAGTAATTAAATTTTCGATTTTTTCTATAAGGACTTTTATCTAAAACATTCGATTGTGAGAAATATTTTTTATATGGATATTGTCTCTGCCCGTAGGTGTTACCAGAGAGGAAACTAATACTCCCTAATATTTAGACAGGATATTAACTCAATTGGAATTGATTTCCAAATTTTAAAAAGAACTTGATAGTTTGAAGGAAAAATTCTCAAGGAACCACGATTTTAATTATTTCCAACTTTTAGGGTAGATTTCCTAGGCTGGCCTTCAATTTTTAACACTTCCGGCTACAGGAAAGTTGCAGAGACACGACGCCGAAATGATGCATTCTCGTCGTTGTGGTTCAAGTAGTAGCTGGGAGAATCATTTTACCGAGGTAGGAATTTCTTGTGAAATGATATCGGGAAGTAAAAAGTTTTTGTTATGGAAAGTGTTGTGATCTACAGTGATTTAATTACTTACAGGAATCCGTGCTCAAAACGAAGTTCCTCGTGGCCGGCAGCCACGCGCCAAGATGAGATATTACAGCGCGTAAGTATTACAATATCATTGTTCTTAAATGTTTTCCTGGAGTGCTGTTAACTAATAAACTGTCATCTTTTACCCGGAATGCAGACATTCGATTTTTCATGGTTTCCGAATCATGCCTTGTCGCGAGGCGACGCAAGGCTCTTAGCCATGTGGCAGACGTGTCAGACCCCTTTAGAAAGTGGATACTCCATCACCCAACAACAGTCTAGCATGTTTAGTATTGTTTAGTGGAATACAGTAGCCTTGTTGTGCCTTGTGTCCTAGTTAAATGTGAAACAACACTAAAATTAAAAAATGGTGTTAAATGGTATAGAAATAGTGTTAGTTCGTAGTTGTACAACAACGCTGGGAAGCTTTTGAGAACCCCGTTGAGCAGCGAGTCCCTCATTATGATAGGTTGCAGCTCCGGTTACAGATAGCAGACTGCGGGACCCAATTCATTTAACAGTTCTGACCTAAGCGTGTAATGTTGTAATGAGGCCCCGTGTTGATAATTCCAGGTGCTTCGAGAAGCCCGTCTCGCCGCCAGGATTTAGAGCTGGGCCCTGAAGCCTGGACGCGAGACCTGTTTCTTCGGGGTACCAGCGGCCACCGGCTGTACGGCGAGGAGACACCGCCAGCGGATAAGCAGGCGTTGACGGTTTTTTTTATTTTAGAACTTTCTAAAATTTTATTTTGGAAATTTCAATTTTTTAAGTAGGGTATCAAACCCACTCTCTCCATCTTGCAAGTGTTGGTAAACTTACCAACCTTTTGAGGATCTGCGAGTTCGACCTGTGTTGTGAAGTTGAACGGTGACGTCGTCTGCAGATTCGGATCGACTATTCTATTCTGGCGCCCATTAACATTAATTTTATATCTGTATAACCCCACGGTTCTCTAGTTTATTGGCTTTGAACGTTTAATGGTTTTTATACGGTTAAGCTGTTTAAAACATCTAATTTAATATTTTTATAGACGAAGTAATTTAATTTAATCTAAAACTATTTCTAGATGGACTCATATAGGATTGGCCCAAGGGGATCCCATCTCTCCGTTATTGTTCAACATAATTACTTCAAACATTTGCTAGACTATAAGACAAGTGTATATATCTCAGTACGCAGATGACTTTGTTTTATATACATGTTGTGATAATTTAAATGACGGTTTTTTACTATTACAGACTTATATAGATGTTATTATTGATTTACTGGATCAGTTGGGATTAAATTATCTGTTACTAAGTCTAAATATTGCATGTTTAGTCGTGGTCATAGAACACAACGAAACACCTTTGAAATTAATAACTGTCAAGTTGAGTGCGTACCAAATATTAAATATTTAGGTTTTTGGCTTTATTCGGCTTTACGATGGAAAAAACAAATAAATGAAATTTATGAAAAAACGAACAAATTTTTAAATATCCTCAAGATATTAGCAGGTTCAGAATGGGGCGTCCATCCAACACATCTCCGACGATTGTATATTTCACTTGTACGCAGCCGGCTTGATTATGGGTGTTTCTTTTATGACAACAGCGCAAATAGTAATACTTCTAAGTTGGACAAACTTCAAAACAAAGCTTTGCGAGTTATCGGTGGATTCATTAGAACCACGCCGATCCACGTAATGGAGAGTGAGCTTTGTCTCATTCCTCTATGTTTAGGGAGAAAATTTTTAGGTTATAAGTACTGTCTGAGAGCTATGTCATGGTCTAACAATAAGACAATTGGTCTGTTACAGGAATTTAGTGCTCTTGGCTCCAATAGTTATTGGAATAGAAAGAAAAATCTATTATTGCAATTAATATTTGATGAAACTAAAGAAGAAAATATGTACAATACACCACCTCTTGAAATGTTTGTGTGATGCTACCCAACACGACCATGAATGATTACCTTACTTTCAATGTGGTACTCGTACATATTCATGAAAAAAAGTGTACTTTTTTGTACTAAAGAGTTTAATAAATGTACTCTCATATTTTAGCTGTTATAACGTAAAGGCCGTGGTCGTGCTAGGTAGTGCCTTTCTGGCACGACCACAAATAGATTTAAGGTATTTTTAGCAACTTTAGGATGAAAAATTATTTAAATTGATTGTACTTAATTGTACTGCATATTTCAAATAATTTTGATCAGTATTTTACCCGTTTTAAATCAGGCTTTTTTCGTGGAACATCAATAACACAATGTTACTCCATTACTTTTCCCTAGGAAGGTAAAACTAAATAAAATAAAATGTTGGATCTAATTAGTTAGTTTTATTTTTTAGATAACAATCATTCAATCGAAAAAACAAAATTCAAAAACTTCATTCAAAAACCCAAATACAACTCTTTTTAAACTTTTAAAAAAAAATCTTTTTAATTGACAATAGGTATAACTAGAGCAATCTTGTAATGATCATTTAAATCGCGGCATACATTAATAAAACAACATCAATATTCTTAGCATCATTGAATTTCATTACTTTCTTGTGTAAGTCATCGTATGCTTTCCACTTATTTGATTGTTTATAGTGGACCCTAAAATGGCCGGGAATTTGTCCAACAATGGCAAAAATTGCGTATGTTTTGGTTTGTATAATAATTTGACTGGGAACATTTTTTAGCATGATCGTCATGCCTACATCGAAAAATATAATCTCCTTAAACTTATGAACATCAGTTGTATTTATGTTACAGCATTGAGAGTATACAGTTTTGTCATAAATCTCATGAAACAGATTCCTGTAATGCTGCAATTCCTTTCTCCGATAAAATAAGTTTTTAGAGAAACATATTGACACCACCTTTCACCAAGAGCGCCAGCCGCGGCCACCTTCAGCACGATCCCGTGCCTACAACACGGACCCCCGGTAAGCCCCGTTCCCATCTTATTCCTTAACTACGTCGTATGTTGGTGCCTCTCGCGCCAACAATCGTGATAGTTCCTCACATGGAGGGGTGGCTATATATCTACGTTCTCATATTCCTTTTTCCATCTTAAGCCGTTCTCCACAGCCACCGCCTTCCAATAGCGCCGAACATCTCCTGATTGAAGTATGTCTTGCCCATACTAAAGTTCTTCTTGGTGTCTTTTATAGCCCATCTCTTCGTGTTGACTATTTTGAGTCACTCGAACAGCTCCTTGAAAATTTTGCTCCCTCGTTTTCCCACACCATCATTATGGGTGATTTCAACACATGTCTCATTAAAGATGATACCCGTGCCAAAAAACTAATGTCTGTGGTCAATTCCTCTAATTTACACATTTTACCATTAAAGGCGACGCATCACTTTCCTAATTGTACTCCCTCTCTTCTTGATTTCATGATCGTCTCTTCTTTCACCCTAGCTGCAAAGCATGGGCAATATTCTGCAGACGCATTTGAATGCAAATGCAAATGGTCTTTTTGTCGTACCGCATTCGTCCACCTAAACCAAAACCAACTGTGCAACTTCACCGTAGTTTTAATAGTATAGATCAAGACCGGCTAATCGAAGATGCTATAAACCTGGACTGGTCCGCTATTTTTTCCTCTAATTCAGTTGATGAGCAGGTTGAGTTTTTTAACAGACTCCTTACAGAGCTCTACGATAAACACGCTCCGCTTCGACCAGTTAAGATTAAGCATCTGCCTGCACCTTGGTTAACTGACGAGATACGGAAATTGATGGCCAAAAGGGACAGATGTAAGACTAAATTCAAACTCGACCCTTCGAATCGAAATGAAACTAAATACAACCGTACTAGAAACCGATGCAATACGGTGATAAGGGACGGTCAAAGACGCCACATACATAAATCCCTAGAAAACGAAGATCCAAATAAGCAATGGAAATTTTTTAAATCACTTGGGTTTGGCAAATCTTAAAACAACAGCCCCAATTTCAAAGTAGATTTTTTTTTTTATTTAATTTTTTTGCCTATATTGTCCCTCTGCTGAGCAAAGGCCTCCCCCAAACCCTTCCACGCATCTTTATCTTTGGCGCTTTCCCACCAGTTTCCCACAAAGGCATCGAGATCGTCTCGCCAACGTTTCCGCGGTCGTCCCCGCCCACGCCTCCCGTTCTCAGGCACCCAAGGCGTGATGGAGTGTACCCATTTCTTGGGTTGCATTCGGCCAACGTGGCCCGCCCAGTCCCACTTGAGCAGAGCTGTTTTGCTCCCTACGTCAGCAATTCTAGTCATGGAACGCAGTATGGTGTTGCGAATTCGGTCGACTCGTTTGTAGCCGAGTTCTACGTTACATTGCCCTCTGACAAATCTTGAGCATAGATTTTTGAAGCTCAGTCAATGACCAAGTCTGTGTACCGTAGGTTAGGACGGGCAGGATACACATATCGACGAGTTTGCGCTTCAGCGTGATTGGAAGGTCTCCCTTCATGAACGCCTTCATGGACCAGTAGCTCTTCCAGGCATTATCGATGCGGCGATCGATCTCTTTGTCTTGCCTGTTCTCGAAGCTTACTACCTGGCCCAAGTAAATATACTGATCGACATAGTGTATCTCTTGCCCATCTACCTCAACCCTACGTTTCGTGCTGTTGGTCATTATCTTCGTCTTTGACTGGTTCATTTGAAGTCCAACCCTAAGACTCGCTGTGCTCAGATCTTCGAGCATTTGCTGTAGTTCCTGAAATATGGAGCGAACAGAACAATGTCATCCGCAAATCGCAGATTCGTTAGGCGTTTGCTTCCGACGACAATGCCCTTTGTTACCCACGAATCTGCCAGCGTCTTGAAGATCTCTTGAAGTGCGCTCGTAAACAGGATGGGGGAGAGTGGATCACCCTGCCTAACCCCTTTCTGAATTTTGAAAGATGGGCCGGTGGAGGTTATTTTAATATTGGCGGTACTGCGGCTGTAAACTATTTCTATTAAATCGATATAGGCTTTGTCAATCTGTTGGTTTTCTAAAGCTCTAAATATTGCAAAATGACGTATGCTATCAAAAGCTTTCGCATAATCTACAAAGGCTATGTAAAGAGGTTTGTTAAACTCTGTATACTTTTCGATGACTTAATTTAATGTATATAGGTGGTCCGTAGTAGAAAAGTTGGGACGGAAACCGGCTTGTTCAGGTGGTTGGTGTTGGTCAAGTTGGGATTTAATCCGATTCTGAACAACTTTTATAAAGGCTTTATACAGGTGAGACACTAGGCTAATTGGTCTGTAGTTGCCTATAACAGACTTATCTCCCTTCTTATGGAGAAGGACTATGTTAGCGTGGCTCATCAGCGCAGGGAGCTGTCCTGTTTTCAAAATCGAATTAAACAAGTTTGTAACATGTGGAAACAACGTAGGTGAACCAACTTAGCGCCTCTGTAGAGACTCCATCCTCTTCCGTACTTCTATCATATTTCATGGATTTGAGAACATCATGGATCTCCTTGCCAGTGAAATATGGTGTAGACTCAGGTAAGTTATAGTCTGGAACTTTCTCGACTTGTGAGGGATCTGAATAGAGGTCTTCATAGAATTTTGTACAGATGTTCATTATTTTGGCACGGCTATTCTGTTTTATACCATTTGCATCCTGGAGGCTGTTAATCCACTGTTTTCCACGGGAAATTCCATTTTTTGCAGTTCTCAGTGAAGTTTGTTTTTCTATTGCAGTTTTAATTAAATGAAGATTGAAAGTTCTTATGTCCTGTCTGATGCTACGCTTTACCTTTCTGTCAATTGTTCTAAACTCTGGAGTGCATATTTGAATACCTGATCTAGTTTCTATTAATGTTTTTCTTTGACTTGAGAGTTTTGCTTTATTTTTATAAGTACGTTTTATTGTTTTACTACTATTTTCTATACATTTAATTTTTATTACATTATATTGCTCCTCAGTTTTGTTTACTTATATGTCTAAGATTAGTGAGTTCTATATTGAACTGCTCTGAGTTTTTTAATAGAGTGTGTTTGGAATATAAAATTAATTAATTCTGTGGATTTTAAAATTAAATTTTATTTTTGTGCGAATGGGCCTGGGTCGATCTCCAAAACGGGCGTATTCGTGTGATCGCTCTGGTGCTTTTCAGATATTGATTTTTAATGGTAATTATGTATCTCATTAAAAATAATGATATGCAAATAGTACATTTTTACTATTGGCCTTCAATTTACACAAACAGTTATGGAAATATTTAAGATCCAAAAATTTCGCGACCAGAGCAATCATAATTGGTGCCAGAGCGATCATAAATGGTGAAATCAGTGAAACAAAAAAAAATATAATGATAAAATATTATTTATTTAGCCGTTTTCAGTCATATTCAGTGGACGTGTAACAAGATTATATGTAAGAGAAATGTATTATTTTAGAAAAAGGTATTGTCAGTCATACATATCCAAAATACGGAATATTTTATATAAAGTAATTGCTAAAATAACAAATTAACATAATTATAAAAATCAACTTTTTGCTTAGTTTTATATATTTGGACTTAATTAAATCACTTCTAGGTAAATGAGACAAAATTAAAAACCTTTTGAAATCAACCATTAATACCTACAGTCTTTTATAGTTATAAAATGACTTAGACTCATTAAATATTATAATAAAATGTTTACTAGAAAAAAATCAACCAGTCTCAGAGCAGTGGACCGGCAATCCAAAGGTCGTGGGTTCGAATCCCACTCGAGCTTCCTGAGACTGGTTGATTTTTTTTCTAGTAAACATTTTATCCTATATTTATATAGCATTGTGAATGCAAAATTTCAATAATAAAGATCATTAAATACTTATTAGTTTTTAAAAAGTCATTAAAGAAAACTAACGTTTATAAAGAACAAGATAGATCATCATTATTAAGAATAATCTCAAAACCTTTCCATGGAGAGGTTTTTTGGAACTGACGATATTTTATGTTTAGGGAATATATCTAGACTTTTTTGAGACGTATGTGATATGTTGCTAATTGAGCTTTGTGGACTACCGGGACAGATGCTGGAGGAAGCACTGCCAATGCTTGTTAGTTCGTTCGTTCGTTCAGTATCTTGCGATAGCCGCTGAGATCTTGTTATTCTTCTTTGTCTACTAACCGGTGACGCGAGTGAATCAAAATAAGACAAATTTTCGTATTCTTTAAAGGTTCTGGAAGACAGGAACTTGTCTGAGAATTAACTTTTATACGATTAATAATGTTAAACTCATTTTCAACATCTTGTGTTACAGTTTGCAGTATCTCTCTATGTTTTGTTACATTGTTGGTGCTTAAGGTTGGAGATGGTTGAGGAACATTTGAAAGAGGATCACGGTTCTCAGATATATAGATAGGTTCTTCATTTATTGGGAGCTCATCAGTTGCTAGTAACTTATCCCTTTTTTTTAAATATTATCGTCGAGAACTCTACCTACTTTTCTTCCTACGAACCTTTTGCTAGCTTGGAGTCAAATAACTTATTGGTAGTACTGTGCCTAGAGTTTTCTTTTGGTTACTCTCTCTTGACTTTACAAGCCATTGTGCGTATAGATCTGGATAATTTTTTATCTTGGCCATTCTACGACGCTCAGCCAATTTCTTCATAAGACGTTTTTCTTCAATAGATAATTTATCTAGAGGCATGATTTCAATCTGCAACAATGGTTGCTATTACATTTTAGAGAAGAAATGGTTACAGTTATGGTTAGCTAAATGCCAATATAATAATAGGTTACCCAAAGAAACCAAGGAAAGGTTTTAAATTAAAGGTTATATGCATAGTTCATCGTTTGTCATTGTTACAGTCCGGTACTACTACTTAAAATAAATTTATAACGTACAATTAATGCAAAATGTCATCGCTCTGGTCTGTTTGGACAGAGCAATCACAGCCATAGCGATCAGAAAAAGTCACAAAATCATAAATATAGCCGAATTTAAAAGCAGTAGAAAGTTGTGATTACGTATCATAAAAAACATCATAACGATCACTTAATTCACATAACAAACACATTCACAAGCTTACTATTTAATTTAAATAACGTGCCATAGCAATTATAAAATTCGAAAACCAAATCCAGAGCAATCATAAACTTACCTCCGTAATGTTGGAGCCCGGGAACGTGGCACACAGGTATCCTCCTCGGCGGTTAGACCACTACTAGCATTGCCCCGCGGGAGGGAAATAGAGCGTCTACAGAGTGTAACTAGGGAAGAGCGCGATGTTTTACCTCAGCGCAGAGCGATGAGATAAAATGCCCGGTCACGATTTTAAATTCAAATTGTGGCAAAAGTATTGTTAATATAACTAAAAATATTTTATTACTATGAAGATTAACTATTTGTTATGTAATCTAAATAAGTTGTTTCATTTGAACCTTCTCATTAAAAAGATAAAGAATATTTTTTACATTCAATCGGGAGTTGGGTCAACCCAGAGCGACCAGGATTTTAGGGTTTAAGATTTTTTTTTTAATATTTAAAATAAATTTATTCATAATATTAGCCTTGTATCACGTAGATTAAACACCAAACTGTATATACAAAAATATTTTGAAAACGTTTTGATTTTAAAATGGGTTTATCCAGCCCGACACGAAAAAAAATGCCTCTGGAGATCGACCCGCCTATGGTCGGAGCTGTATTTTATCTTGTTTATGACAATTACGTCTTTTACTATTTGTCTGTCGGATGATAACACGAAGTCTATTTCATTTCTAGTGGCACCATTTGGTGACACCCAAGTCCACCGCCTTTGTGGTTTTTTGAAGAAGAAGCTATTAGCAATACACATATTTTGCCCGAAAGCAAAATGGATGAGTGCAGTACCTCGCTCGTTGCGGTTTAATAAGCCATGTTGGCCGAGAACGGCATCGCTATCTGTCGCCAGGCCAGTTCCAAGTTTAGCATTGAAGTCGCCGAGGACCAAATTCCAGGTTCCTCGGTTTTCTTCACAGGCCTTGTTAAGGAGGTCGTAAAATCCTTCAACTTCTTCATCAGAGTATGCGGACGTTGGTGCATAAGCTTGTGTGACTGTCAGCGTGGTCCTGGGTGTTAGTTGAAACCGAAGTACAGCAATGCGCTCTGAATATCCTATAAACTCGACAATGCTATCTTTCCACTTCTTAGCCACCAGGAAGCCCACACCGTGAAGCCCACTCGCGTTCCTCCGTATTTTCACCCTGTCTTCTCACTTCTGATAGACCAACAATGTCCCACTTCAAATGTTTCAGTGAGTCCTCAAGTTCCAGCAGGCGCTCGTCCTTCATGAGCGTACGGGCGTTGTAGGTGAGAATGTTTAGCGTATCGGTATCCTTTATGACGTTAGCCGGGGTTGTTTGACGGTCGGATCCCACCCGGGGATTCTTTGCACCCCTGACTCCAGTGCCGGCACGGCACCCGTCAATGCCGGCACAGCAACTGGCGTCGCCGGGCACTTGGGGCCTTTGTTTCGTACGTCTGTTCATGTTTGGTAGATATTAACCAACTTAATTGTCACTTCTGCTCATCTACGCCTATTGATAGCGACTGCAAAGCTCAAACTTTGCAAAATCTTTCAAATTTGCCAACCCCCGATTCCTTTTTTATTCTACATCAATTCACAGACTGTGGTGTTAAGAGAACAATACTTTCTGTTAACTCTACTGCTGTAGGAGTGGATTCCATTAGTCAGAAAATGATCCTTCCCATTATTGACGTCTTATTTCCCATAATTACCCATATCCTCAATACTTCTGTTTTAACCGGTACTTTTCCTATATTGTTTTCTGAGGTTTAAGCGAGCACTACACATTGAAATGAAACACTTTTTTACGGATTAACTCGCGTTTAATTTACTATTTACATAGTTTTTATATTATCCAGACGTTTCGAACCCTTTACAGGGTCCGTGGTCTCCCTGTGTAAATAGTAAATTAAACGCGAGTTAATCCGTAAAAAAGTGTTTCATTTCAACGGTACTTGTCCTGCAGCCTGGAAAGATGCAAATGTTATCCCACTTCCAAAAAAACCTAACCCTACCATTTTCTCCGAGTTTCGACCTATTTCCATTCTTCCCTTCCTCTCCAAAGTCCTTGAAAAACTTGTTCATCACCAGCTTAATTCATACCTTAATACTAATAACCTCTTCAATCCTTTCCAGTTAGGATTCCGCAGGGGCCATAGTACAGCTACTGCTTTAGTCAAGATAACGGATGACATACGCCAGGGTATGGAAAACCGGCAGCTCACTCTTTTGACATTACTTGACTTTAGCAATGCCTTCAACTCTGTAGATTATGACATCCTCCTTGGCGTTTTACGTTCTCTTAACATATCTCCAGCTGCAATTGATTGGTTTCAAAGTTACCTGCTAGGGCGTCGGCAGCGTATCCGGCTTGGAGATTCATTCTCCGGCTGGTGCGACATTAGGGCCGGAGTTCCTCAGGGTGGCGTCTTATCTCCACTTCTTTTTTCTATATTTATAAACACTATCACCGACTCAATTTCAAGTTCCTATCACCTATATTTTCAACGCACGGGCAACGGCCGGCCGGTCGACCGTCTGTTGACCCGTTCGCGTCAGCTGGGCGATAAGTACCTACGTTAATCTGCAATGATACCATTTTTGTCATGTTTAGGACGCTTGACCTGATCGGCCCTTGAAGTTTCATGCGGTTTCTGGCAGTCACCTTATATAATATAAACTTTGTTTGCTTTTCTTTTCTTAAAATATTCGGCCACTTTAAAAATGACTGTCTTGATTATCTCGTGATAATGCACGACCCATTTTGGATATTTTATCTCATGTGCGTCTGACACACTAGTTGCCGCCGTGAGCGATGACGGCAGAATAACTAAATGGAGCAACTGTTTCGCCCCCCCGCCTCGCCGCTCGCGTGCCCGGGGCGCGGTGCGGCGGTGGCGGTCAGACTATAATACATACTTTTTTTTCCAGAATTTAAACCATTATTTTCTATGTCTTAGATGGTTTGAAAAACTCAAAGCGCGACCTATCTAGCCTTAACTCGTAAACCCTACGCGCGCGCGTAAACCCTGCGCTCCTGACGGACGTCAAATCGATATCGAGTCGGCTTTGCTTAACGGAATATGAACGCTCGGGTCACGCAATGGGTTTCGGTTTCGCGTGGGGGTCGTTGGAGGGTGAACCTTCTGTACGGAAGTAATATTAGTTATTCTGTGCTTGTACCAAGACGAAAAACGAAACAATTTTAAAACACACAAATTTATGCTTATTAATTTTTGACGTGTTCTATGCTTAAGTTTTTATAAAAAAAGATATTTGAATGATTAAAAATGTCAACCTTATTGATTAGGTACTAATGTTTTCCAAAACTCATTTCAACCGTTACTTTATTTTACTTTAAAAACTCAGTTATTTCCAATTTCTATTAATTACCACAATATCAATACGATAATTGGAAATCACATTTAATTTTATTCCTTAAAGTAATAACTTAAGTTAACAATTCATTGTGATTTATCATTCTTCACCTTTCATCCTAAAAAAAACGATAAATTACTTATAAATATTAGCCGTTTGCCGTTTGTGTCGCTAGGGGAGAGACACTTGCCCGCTATTTTTGTCTCGTACCAGGATACGTTTGTTTACACAATTCTATGACCACGGCTTAAATTTCGGTTCGACGCGATTCTATTTCGGCGTGCAGTGGTACTGGGGGTAGCGATGCGCATTTTGTCTGGCACAGACTATAGCTCGTTAGATTAGTTGTTAAGTCTTAACTATAAGTTAGTTAACTGTTTTTTTTATTATTATTGACGCCAATAGGTGCCTGTAAAGGTTTACATTGATAAATAATTTGACTTTGACTTTGACTTATATGCGGATGACCTACAGATTTATACACAAGCTACCTTATCTGAACTTCCATGCGCTGTGGCCGTCACAAATTCAGATCTAGCGCAAATTGACAACTGGAGTAAATCTTATGGTTTGACCGTAAATCCATCCAAGACGCAAACTATTATTAATGGAAGTCCTTATTTCGTTTCGAGGATCGATTTTGAAAATTTCCTGCAGTAACTTTTGATGGTACAATAATCCCATACTCCAATTCCCTTAAGAAACCTCGGTGTTATTTTTGACCAGAACCTTTCGTGGAGACCTCAGGTGGAATGCTGTTAGAAAGAAGATTTTCGGGGCATATAGCTCGCTAAACGGCCTGCGTAACTTTCTGCCAACCAGCACCAAAATTACTCTAGCGCAATCTCTTATGCTGTCTATTATCGACTACGGTGATGTCTGCTACACTGATTTGTCAGAGGAATTGCTAAACAAAATGGAGCGTCTGCAGAATGTTTGTATAAGATTCATCTTCAACCTTCGTAAATTTGACCACGTGTCTCACTTTCGTTCCAAACTTAATTGGCTCCCAATTCGACGGCGCAGGGACTTACACGCTCTTACGCTCCTTTATTCCACACTTTTTTTTCCAACAGCCCCACTTTACCTTCACGCTCTTACGCTCCTTTATTCCACACTTTTTCTTCCAACAGCCCCACTTTACCTTAAAGATTGCTTTTCCTTCCGTTCCTCAGAGCTCAAACTCCTAAGTCTTTTGGAGATCAAGTTAGAAGTTATTTTCTTTCTTCTGCTCCTAACTAACTGTATATATTTTATTTCCTTATCTTCTATTTTTCCGTATTCCGTATTTAGTATATAGATATCTATTTATTTTTCAATCCTTTCTTTCTTTAGATGCACCCACTCCCCCTACTATTCTATAATATTCTCTCTCTTCACCCAAGGTTGCCTGGAAGAGATTGCTTTTAAGCAATAAGGCCGCCTAATTGAACTGTCTTTTTTTATAATTTGTCCTGTTTTTGTAATTGTTGTTTTTTCTTTTTGTGCAAATAAAGTGTTTATTATTATTATTATTACAAAATACAGAAGTAGCAGCATCATAGTGTTCCATTAATTGTTCATTATCTTCATAGACTGTCGACTTTCCAATATGTATAAGTTTTTCTTCCGCAAGCTCACATCTGGTCGTTACACCATTGCAATCTTTTCGGTCATGTTTTTGTAAGGCTACCGTTATTAAGCTTTTTACAATATCTTTTGCGTTGATAAAATCATCACAAAATTTCAATTTATATAAATACTTTATGTCATATTTCTTTACCCTTTCATCGATATATTTGAAACAAGATAGACCATACAGACATTTAACAAAGTGAGAAGTATCCAGTCGTAAGAAACATTCAGGGGCTACAGTTTCTATCCCTTCTAATACTAAAAAGCAGCGATTTATGTAGTCATTTAAAGTTTAATAAGTAGTAAAAGCTTTTACAGTCGCTCCAATAAGGGCTGAGGAATCATCAGTGATAACACTATTTGGTACTTTCAAACTTTTGTTTTTCAACCAAATCCAAATATTGTGCATAGTATGATTCCCGGAAATCATTTGTAACACAGGAATAGACGTTCCAGCTAATTTTAGAACAGCTACATACAAAAATATAAATGTTTCGCATTATGGTTTTGAATAGATTCTTTAGTTGGGTATACTTTCTTAAAAATAGAACCCGTTGCGTCAATACTTAACGTAACATTGTGCAATTTAGAAAAATTCTTGTAAAATGAAATTTGTAAATCGGTCCAATAATAAATGGGTAAACAGAAACTGATCGAATAATTTTATCATACGGAGGTGTAATAGCCATAATCCATAATGCTAAAACAACATTTTGATGATACAAATTGGATAAAAGTACACTATTTTTTATATTTTGTAATGATTTAAGCATTTCATTCCTTACAACAACAGGATAATTATATTTAACTGCGATGCTAGTTCCTTTTTACGGGATGATGTGAGTCTTATCTTTTGTGACTCGTGCTTTATACATTTATTTCCTGGATGTACGTTGCATTTAAACGATACTTTGTCACTTTTTTCTTCTGTTTGTACTTGAATTGTGGCCTGACATTGTTTGCAAGTTCCATAAATAGTCACAAAATATTCGTGAACGTCGTGCTTTCTAAATGTCCACACACATATACAGGGCATGTTTTTGTAAATCAACTCGCTTATAACATTGGTCCATTTATGCGGAGTTAAACGTTTCCGGAAGTGTGTAGTCACGTTGGGTTTTCTAGGGTCATTGCGTTGTCCTAAATACTTTTGTGGCTTGATAGAATTCCATACTTCAAACGAACAAGAAAATTCATAACATTTATCTTCGTCACTACTCGTAAAGTCCACATTATCACTATTAGAAGACTCACTTCCGGAAACTTCATCACCATCACTATCATCACCATGCTGCGTAACATTTTGTAACTCAACTTGGTCAAAACTATCACTATTACCAAAAAAGTAATCATAGTTTCTTTGAACTGATAAATACAACGCCTTTGCAGTCATACGCAAGGACAGATGTTTTGCTATCGTTTTGTACACATCACTGCCACATGACGGCAAATTATTGACGTCATTAAATTGTTCTTTTAATTTTACAAAACTTAATTTTTGCTAATCCAAAGCGACAGATAAACGTTTTCCCCGCTTCATGTTTATCAATATTAACTTAACGAGAGAAATCACTGACAATGATTTCTCATGTATGTTAGTTTAAAAAATCCACGGTGAATATAACGGCATCGAGATGTAGGTGAAGTGTAGGTGTGTACAGAAGGGACTAAGCAGTAAAGACACTAGCTTAGTACATACAGTTTATTGCACGAACACAAGAGATATACACGCACAAACACCACAATAAAACAGTACAGTTACAGAAGGAGAAAACGAGTACTAGAATTAAGGAAAGTAGACACAAATTACGAACGACCAAATAACGACCGTGCGCGTACGTCAGCGGCGGTTGGTTCTGTAGGTAGGTAGCATACGCTTAGCATCAAGACCGAATTCGCACTGCCGCGCGGCGACGGGCGCTCGCTGTCCGCCGCGCCGGTGCAGGCATTCTCTCGCTATTGTTCGAGAGCAACCGGTCGAGTGACGTATGCGCACGGCTAGCTAATAACAAAACCAAATCTGTTTGTCCGCCTAAACATACATTTTGTATAGTAAAAATTTATAAAATAAAATGTACTTACTATAATTTATTATGAGTAGGTATTATCTACTTTACGATATATTAAGTTTATGTATATATTTAGCTTTACTATGTAAATAATGTATTTATACTATATTAAAATGTTACTTTTTTATATTTAAGTTTACACAACTTATATAATAATTTATGTATTTATTTATGTAAAGTAATGTTGCTACGCCACATAGGTATTCCAAGCCGGACAACACAAATAACGTAACAACTTGAAAAGCCTGTGGTGTAATATGACCAAAAGATAGCAATGTAATAAGCATGTAATACCATCGTTCCATAGCAGATGGCGCTGTCACTAAATTGTATCGTACTAGGCTAATGATAGAATATGTAATAACTTAATCGAATTTTCACCCCGGAAATTTAAGAAGAACTAAATAAAAAATCGTTTTGTTTTATTATAAAATGTAATGTATAAGTATTTGTTTTTTTCCAAAAATTTAAAAATAATAAACCTGTGTTTAACCTGTGTTTTTCAATTAAGTTTTTGAATTTTGTGTTTTCAATATAATAATAATTGTTATGTGTATGAGTTATAAAATAAAACTACCTCGTTAGGCCCACAATTTCATTTTATTAGTTTTAACTTCATAAATAAGAGTAATTTACACAAGAAAGTAATGAAATCCGATGATACTAAGAATGTTGATGTTGTTTTATTAATGTATGCCGCGATTTAAATGATATTACAAGATTGCTCTAGTTATTCCTATTGTCAATTGAAAAGATTTAGTTTTTCTAAAAAAATTAAAAAGAGTTGTACAATTGTGTTTTTCAATAAAGTTTTTGAATTTTGTGTTTTTGATTGAATGATTGTTAATTATATTTAGTTTTCCCTTCTTAGGAAAAGTGATGGAGTAACATTGTGTTATTGATGTTCCACGAAAAAAGCCTGCTTTAAAACGGGTAAAATACTGATCAAAATTATTTCAAATATGCAGTACAATTAAGTACAATAAATTTATATAATTTTTCATCTTAAATTTGCTAAAAATACCTTAAATCTATTTGTGGTCGTGCCAGAGAGGTACTACCTAGCACGACCACGGCCTATACGTTATTATAACAGCAAAAATATGAGAGTACATTTTTTAAACTCTTTAGTACAAAATAGTACACATTTATTCATGAATATGTACCACATTGAAATTAAGGTAATCATTCATGGTCGTGTTGGGTAGCATCGCACGAAATGTTTACACTACCAACTTGGATCTCTCAACTCAAATTAAATAATATTGTAGTCAAATTAGATTTTATGGATAGGGCTAAATCGAAATTAAATTGTAATATATTAAAGGCAGAAACTGTAAAAGAAATTAAAGAGAAATACAATGGATGGTGGAAAATATATACAGATGGATCTAAGAGCACTAATGTTGTTGGTGCCGCCTTTTTTGACCCACAACTTTATAAGTCTGGCAGTTGTCAAATTAACTGTAACATTAACATTATGACTGGAGAGCTGGTTGCCATAAATGAAGCACTTTCTTATGCGGACAAGCTAGACAGCGTGAACATTGTTATATTATCTGATTGTAAAAGCGCTCTCTAGCATATAGCTCGCTGCTGCTCTGGACACAGAGGAGTGGCGATAGCTTATGCTATTTTACACCAATTGATGGGTTTTCAAAATACTAATAAGAATATTATATTACAGTGGATCCCAGCTCATTTGGGGTAACGAGGAGGCTGTCGGTTTAGCTAAGCTAGCACTTGTAGAAGGTGTAGGTAACTTACATTTAATTTACATTATTTTTATGTAATTATTAATATAGATAGATAGATAGATAAACACTTTATTGCACATACACAAGAAACAGTTACACATGACATCAGCTTAAAACTAGTATGTACAAAGGCGGTCTTATCGCTGAAAGCGATCTCTTCCAGACAACCTTTGGTTAGTGGAACCTTACGAGGAGACAGAGGAAGTGCGCAAGTTTTAATAAATAGATATTAATATGATGGATAATAAATTAATGTATATTTATTTATAAACATACATACATACCTAATATATATAAAACATACATACATAAATATATACTTATAAAACATTTTATATAAACTATAACAAGTTACTAGCAGAAGACAGAGCCAAAAGATGCTTGTGGAGTTTAGACTTAAAGATGGACAAAGACTTGGAGTGACGGATTTCGGAAGGTAAATTGTTCCAAAGGAAAGTTGCTTGGACTGTAAAAGAATCCTTATAATATCCTGACCTCGTGAAGGGAGCCCTAAGCACGTTATCTGATTTGGACCTTAGACCACGGTTGTGATTCTCCCCGAGAAACCGGAAACATTCTTTAAGGTAAGAAGGAGTACGAGGATCATACAGCACGTTAAACACAAGAATGAGGATATGCTCCTCACGACGCAACCTAATAGGTAGCCATTCAAGCCTATGCCTGAATTCAGACACATGGTCGAACTTGCGCAAACCGTAGACAAACCTGATGCAGAGATTTTGTAGGCTTTGTAGCTTATTAAGCAGGTCTTCATTCAAATCAATAAGGCATACATCGGCATAATCCAAGATCGGTAAAAGGAGAGATTGTGCAAGCTCAACCTTGGTCTTTACAGGGAGCAAGTTCCTCCATCTCCGAAGTGACCCTGAGGCAGCGAACAACTTTCGACTAATCTCAGAGACTTGAGAAGACCAAGAAAGAGTGCAGTCGAAGAGGACGCCAAGGTTTTTAACAGTAGAACAGTAGTTTAATAAGACACCATTGAACGTCAGCGTAGGTATAACAATTTTGTCTAATTTAGCAATCTGTTTTGTGCCCCCAATAATGATAGCCTGTGACTTATTGGGGTTGACCGTTAAGCCATGGGTTCGACTCCACTCATGAATAGTCACAAGGTCATCATTGAGGCTGGCGATCATGCTCTCAATATCATCGACGGAGGATTGAGAATAGAGTTGCAGGTCGTCAGCATACAAGTGGAATTGACATGAAAGGAGTGGGGTGAGAAAATTGATGAAAATCGAAAAAAGGAAAGGAGAAAGGACTCCGCCCTGGGGTACACCGGCAGTGACATTGCTAGCACATGACAGTTTGTCATTGGCACGCACACACTGACGCACCGCCCAAAAAGGTAGCTGCGAAACCACTCCACTACCGAATTTGATACAAGGAGTGACTTAAGCATTGCCAGAAGAATATCAAAGTCAACCGTGTTGAAGGCATTGGAAAAATCCAACAGCACAAGCGCTGTCAACCGTTGATTCGACATTCCTAGACGTATGTCATCGGATACTTTAGTCAACGCAGTGGTCGTACTGTGCCCCGGGCGGAAGCCGGAATGAAAAGGGCTAAGAAGATTGTTTGAATTAACAAAGGCTCTAAGTTGGTCGAGGACAAGACGTTCTAGGATTTTAGAAAGGAAAGGAAGAATGGAAATTGGTCTAAAATGAGAAGGTAAGGAAGGGTTTGAGGTTTTAGGAATGGGTATGACTACGGCTTGGCGCCAGCAGCTAGGGAAAATGCTGGTACTGAGTGAGAAGTTGAAAACGTGATGAAGGATCGGGACAAGAACTTCAAAACCTAAAAGAATCATCCTCCGGCCAATCCCATCCAAGCCTTCAGCGTTAGATTTGACTGCACGGATATTATCTTCAACTTCGCGCTCAGAGACCTGCCGAAAGGAAAATACAGGATGCCGAAGGTTCGGAGAGGAAGACAGTGCTTGAAGTGTACTTTGTTTCAAATTATGTGGGATGGAGGAAGGAGCTGAAAAGTGATGGTTTAAGGAAGCTAGGTCAAGGTTGTTAGGAACAGAAGTCTTAGACTTACCAATACCGAGAGAATTTAAGAATGACCATACTTTAGCAGGATCACCATTTGCAACAGAAGAATGTATGTGACGACGCTGCGCATCCCTACACAATCTACTACACCGATTTCGCAACTCTCTATATTTGTTCTGATTTTCACCCGACGGATCCTTCCTGTATCGTGCCTTAGCAGTATTGCGCCTGGCCATAATGAGTTTTATATCATTAGTTAGCCAGGGAGCGGGGAGATGTTTGAGCCGGACAGGACGAAGTGGAGCATGGATGTCAAATATTTGGATCAGGTTGGAGTTGAAGATTTCCATCTTGAGGTCGATATTTGGAGCATCTAACACCGCATCCCAGTCAATACCACTAAGGTCAGACATAAAGCGGTTAGTGTCAACATTATTGAAGTTACGCTGCATGATCACTCGTGGTCTAGGTTTAGGACATCGGAATATGGAAAAATAAGAAAATAGGAAAAGGTTTCAGCAGGAAGTTGGCCATGGGAACTTACATGGTCAGTAGAGGAAACAATTGCAAGATCCAACAAGGAGGGCTGGCAGCCAGGAGAGTGGTGGGTCGCAGTTAAAGGAAGAAAGTTGAGATTTGTTGATTCAATAATTGAGCTACGAGTAAGATGGGTCGACCGTGAATCCTGCTTGAGTAAGCAGGTGTTGAAGTCGCCCATAATAATAGTATGATCAGCTGTTGGTACCAGTGTTTCTAATACGGACTCAAATTTGGCAAAGTAGTCAATGTGAAGGTTTGGGCTGTAGAAAACGCCTAAGAGTATCTTTGAGTGACCCAGAAGGACTTCGATAAAAAGATGCTCAGACGATTCACAATACGCAGAAGGAGATTTGTTTATAAGATTAAAAGGTAAGTGCCCTCTGAGGTAAATGGCTACTCCACCGCCACCCTTGCCAGTCCTGTCATTGCGAATGAGATGAAATCCGGGAAGACAGTAGGAGGTAGAAGGGAGACAAGGTTTTAGGAATGTTTCTGATACAAGGATGGCATGGATGTTTCGATTACTGGAAAAGGTAATCAACAAATCAGAATAATGTGCTGGGATGCTTTGTGCATTAATATGCACAACATTAAAATTTTTGGAAAAGGATGCGAAACTAACGTCGAGTAAGGAGTCCAGAGGTTGAGTTAGACTTTGGAAACTACAATCAGAGGAAGCTGCAGACATATAATCCGATCCGTCATCATCCGCGTCCACACAGCTGCCATTATCACTGTAACTTGCTTGTAACATAAAAATATATAATAATAATAATATAAAAAAAATAATTAATAAAGTAAGGCATAAAAATAAATAATATATAATAATAAAATTGAGTTATAAATTAAAAATAATAATAATAATAATAAAAGGCATACCACCCGCCAGCAGTCCAGAAGAGAAACGCCTGCTTTAAATCACTAAACATTATCATAAAATAATGGACGCTACACGAACTAACAACACAATAAACTAGGCAAACAACATAAAAAGAGAAAAATCAACAAAAAAAATAATTGGTTGCCTGTAAAGTCGGTATACGGGCGAAAGTTTTACGTGACAACGACTTTGAGTGGTAAAATAATTTTAATGTGAATATTCATTCGTATAGTAGGAAGAAGGATGAAATAATAGTAACAATTTAAAACATTTATTTAAACAAAGAATTATATTTAAAACATAGTTGAGTGGGAGAGAGACGCAAGGCATTCGGCGGGCCTCTCTCTCGTTCGGTGACTCATCGTAACGTTACCGAGCGTTACACTTTTTCATAAGTGACTCCCAGCCGCAACCTAATTTAAGACGTTGTCACGTCAAAAAAAAATAATAAAAATTAAAAAGTAACAAGCTGAAACAAAACCCAAAGACCTTATGGGTTAGATCCCTTTGACGGAGACGAACAAAAAAAAAGAAAAAAAAAAAAGAAACTGAATTGTTTGACAGTGAGTGACAGCAATGACATTCATATTTTTTTACATTTCATTCATACAACAAAACAAAACAAAATATTCACGGAACATTAAAGGGTATAATTTTAAAACGGTTAAAAAGTGGGTGTCAGCTTTTAATCTAAGTAAGAGGATGCTATCATTTGTTGGTTGAAGTACCCGAAGCAATGAGAAGAAACTCCGCCATAGACTCCAACTTGTGTCTGTTGCCGTCTGGGGTCTTTAAAAATATCAACCCATCGGCAGTCCAGCAGTTGGAAACGCCGAATTTATTCCTGGCTGCCATGAAAGCTTCATGGCGCGTCTTAGTAAGGAACTCGGATAGGGTAATCTTCGAGCCCTTGAGAGCAACTTTGCCTCTCCACAAAGCTGCGCGCACGGCAGCATCAGAGAACTTAACAACAATTGGCCGTGGTTTGCTGTTGTTAGGAACCAACTTGCCCATCCGATAACTAGCGGTGATGCTGTTAACCGAGAGACTCTGTAATTTGCATTTCGATTAAAGTGTAGTAACAAGTTTGGAACATGTATCCTCACCGGCCTGCTCGGGAATTCCATGCACCAGCAGCATCTTACTGCGGAAACGCATCTCGATCCGGTCTATACCCCTTCGCAAAGCATCCACCTCAGAGCGAAGCACAGCCAGTCCGTTACATACAAATGCCTTAAAGGCGAGAAAATCCGAATTAAGGCCAGCAATAGTGTTAGGGTTCTTACGTGAAGTGGATGCCTGGTTGAGCTCAGCCTGGAACTCTGCCATTTTCGTCTCGAACATCTTGGCCATGTTGTTAATGTTATCTTCAAGGCGTGATTGATCCATGTTGGTGTTGGTGTTTAGTGAAGTGCGATATAGGAAAATTTAGAAAGGACAACTATAACTGCAGGCGAGTAGTACTACCTTATGGTTTAGGTGCACATAAAAGATATTGTAAATAACTTAATTTACTATTTTAAATTAATAAATACAGGGAGCAAACTAATTTCGTGGTTTACTTGGCAACTACCCTCCCAATATATTTACATATACATTTATATAATAAATATATAGTTACATAAGTTTATCTTATTCTAACTTATCCTATATGTACATACTTACAATATAAATCTACATCTGAAATAAAACTTAATTTATAGTGAATAATAATATTAATACTTAAAAGCTATTTAATATAAATTATATAAATTAATCACAAACTACTTACACAATAATACGAACGCAACATAATTAACATCATCCGAATATTTCGTCGGACGGCTGATGCGCCCGCCAATTGTAGTGCTAAGGAAAAACACAGTAGCAAAACCTGTCCGGCCGATTTCGCAATATTTCGCTCGCTGCGCAGGCGCAGACACTCCGCGGCCGAGCGCCTAGTCGAGATCTATACACCGCGCGGAGCCCGTGTTTCTTGATCCACGGACCGCTGCTTTCGTTTGCTTTCGCTTGCTTTGTTTACGCTTATATACTTACGATTTAGATAATAGCCCTATAGTATTAGTGTTATTGTTGTGGTGCCGTAGTTTGTGCTTTCGCTTGTTTAGACTTATCTTTCTTCTGTTCTACCTTCTGACTTTTAATGTATGTGCATTGTGTGTGTGGACATTACACTGATCTGTAAGTACGCTGGACATTTTTATTTGGTGTTAACCTCACAAACCTAAGCACCCCATAACTGGTGACCCCGCTTTGAACACAATAAGAAGATGGCTAGCGACAGCGATGATTCTGCGAAAACCACAATTCGCGAAAGCTCCACGAGTCACGTACGCCAAGACAGTGCGTGCGTTTCCACTGTTCCGTCATCCGAGATTTGCCAAGTTGGAGTTCGACTTGCACCATTTTGGCCAGACAAGCCCGCCATTTCGTTTGCTCAAGTGGAAGGTCAATTTGCAATATCGAACATCACTGCTGACACGACCAAATTTTATTACGTGATCTTCCAACTCGACAACCAGTATGCAGCTGAAGTGGAAGATATAATCGTCTCACCGCCTGATAGCAACAAATATCAGAAGCTAAAAACCGAGCTTATTAAGAGACTTTCTGCTTCCAAGGAGAAGAAGGTCAAGCAACTCCTCATGCATGAGGAACTTGGTGACCGAAAACCATCCCAGTTCCTCCGTCACCTGCAAACCTTGGCAGGACCCGGTGTCCCTGAAGACTTCGTCAGAACTATCTGGTCTAGTCGCCTGCCACATAATATGCAGCAGATAATTGCATCGAAGACCTCCTCTTCAATCGAGACCCTGGCAGACCTGGCAGACAGGATCCAGGACATAGCTCCTCCAGCTCCTTCGGTAGCGGCAACATCTGCTCCGAAACCATCCGTTTGTGCCATGGAAGAGATGGCCCGATAGATCGCCGAGCTTACCCACCAGGGTAAGCTCTCTGGTACAAGCTCTCACAGCAGACAGAGCCAGATCCCGAGACCGATCCCGCCATCGTCATCGAGGCCGATCATCATCTTCCCGTAGACCCGACTCACGCCACAGAAGGCACCCACTCTGCTGGTATCACGCCAAATTCGGGAACAAGGCCCACAAGTGCATCAGCCCCTGCGACTTCAAGGCGGAAAACCCCACGGGCGGTCGATAATGGCGGCTGACGATTGCCCGAATAAAACTGGTTGCCTGTTCGTCACTGACAGTAGATCGAAGTTCCAATTCCTGGTAGACACAGGGAGTGATCTTTGTGTCATTCCACGATCTACGTTTCGCGACCGTCGTGCGAAGACAAATTACCAATTGTGTGCAGCCAATGGTTCCATTATAGACACTTACGGTACTGTGCAATTAAATTTAAACCTTGGACTTCGTCGCGACTTTGTATGGCAGTTTATCATAGCTGACGTTACCAAGGCCATTATTGGCGTAGATTTTTTGTCATTCTTTGATTTAGTGGTTGATGTTAGAAACCAACGCTTAATTGACAATAAAACTAATGTGTCCGCTGTAGTTACCATTTCTTTTACAGACAGCCTAATCTCAAGTGTAAAGGTCTTGAATGGCGTTGGCAAGTATCATGGTATTCTCGGTGAGTTTCCTGAAATCACACGACCAGCGGGCACACCACGTAATATTACTCATCACACCAAACACTTCCTTCGCACCACACCAGGCCTTCAGTTTCATGTCCTCCTCGCAGACTAGCCCCAGATAAACTTAAAATTGCTAATTAGAATTCGAGGCTATGATAGCTAACGGTACTGCACGTCCATCTGACAGTCCATGGGCGTCGCCTCTTCATCTCGCGCTCAAAAAGGATAACAGTTGGCGTCCATGTGGCGATTATCGACTTCTCAATTCCAGGACCATACCCGACAAGTATCCGATACGCCACATCCACGATTTTGCCCAAAGCCTAACTGGCTGTACCATCTTCTCCACGGTGGACTTAGTTAAGGCTTTTAATCAGATCCCAGTCACAAAAGAGGATATTCCGAAAACCGCTATAACGACACCGTTCGGATTATACGAGTTTCCGTTTATGACTTTCGGTTTACGGAATGCAGGCCAAACTTTTCAGCGATTCGCTGACGAAATGACCCGTGGCCTCGATTTTTGCTATCCCTATCTCGATGACTACCTCATCTTCTCCAAGTCTGCGGCAGACCACGAGGATCACTTGCGTCAGCTATTCACCAGAATAAAGAAATATGGTGTCCTTATTAACACCGCCAAATGCGTGTTTGGTCAGCCCGAGGTATCATTTCTTGGCTATACTATTTCACATTCTGGTGCTAAGCCACTGAAAAGCAAGGTTTGGGCTATACAAGACTTTCCTGTACCAAAGACAGTTAAACAGTTTCGGAGATTCTTGGGCATGATCAATTTTTATAGGCGATTCATGCCTAACGCTGCCCAAGTTCAAGCTCCACTAAACGACTTGCTGACCGGTTCTGTCAAAGGTTCACAGCCCGTACAAATAAACGGAAATGCATTAAACGCTTTCGAGGAATGCAAGAAAAGCCTTTGTGATGCAGCTTTGTCGGTACCACCCTGACCCTAAAGCCAGCTTAGCTTTAACTACTGACGCGTCAGATCTTGCCATTGGTGCGGTCCTTCAACAATATAAGGACGGTCATTGGCAGCTTCTAGCATTTTTCTCTCGCAAGTTGAGCTCAACGCAGCAGAAGTACTCTCCGTAAGATCGCGAACTCCTTGCTATCTACCAAAGTATTAAATACTTTCGGTACATGCTAGAGGCCAAACATTTCACCATATTCACTGACCACAAACCGTTATGTTACGCATTCCATCAACGGAAGAGTAACTGTTCCCCACGTCAGTATCGGCACTTAGATTTCATATCTCAGTTCACTACCGACATTAAACACATAGCCGGGAAAGACAATGTCGTGGCTGACACGCTTTCCCGTGTCGATGACGTGCAGATCCCAGTCGACTTAGAAGCCTTAGCTAAATCCCAATCCTCAGACCCGGAGTTACATGACATACTACAAGGCGAAACTTCTCTACGCTTAGAGAAATTACATATACCTGGCAGTTCCACACTTTTGTATTGTGACACCAACACCGCGACCCCTAGGCCTTTTGTGACGAAACAGTTTCGCAAACAAGTATTTGAGAATTTGCACTGTTTTAGTCATCCTGGCGCTAACGCTAGCAGCAAAATGGTCGCTCAACGATATGTTTGGCCCTTGATGAGAAGAGACTGTCGCGATTGGTCTAAAGCACGTTTGGCATGTCAGCGCGTTAAAGTAAATCGACATGTGTCCTCACCTTTAGGTACACTCGATTTACCCAAGGCTCGTTTCAAATATGCCCATATAGACCTTATCGGCCCTTCATCTCCATCTGCCGGTTATCGGTATTGTTTGACAGCAGTCGATCGCTTCACGCGATGGCCTGAAGTTGTCCCATTGACCGAAATTACCGCAGAGGCCGTAGCTAAAGCCTTCGTTACAGGCTGGGTTTCGCGATTCGGTTGTCCTCAAGACATTGTTACCGATCGCGGTAAGCAATTTGAATCAGCTCTTTTCCAATCCTTAGCTAAGCTCATCGGATTCCATCATCGGAAAACTACGTCTTACCACCCTCAGTGCAACGGCCTAGTCAAACGTTTTCATCGACAGCTAAAGACGGCAATCACTTGTCACAATACTTTATACTGGACTGAGACATTACCTTTAGTGCATGGATGCACAGACTTATTAAGACTAGGGGCCACTCGGGCAAATTATGAACTGATGGTGGGCCACCAGAAGTATAGGTAATTAAAGACAATGAAAAATTGATATTCTGGAATAGAACTCAATATTTTCGAATGTACGAGAGTATTATTTTTGCTGTCGGCGGGCCACCAGTATTCGACCGGCGGGCCGCATGCGGCCCGCGGGCCGTAGTCTGTGCATCCCTGCTTTAGTGTTACTCGGTATTCGTAACGCGGTTAAAGAAGACCTGCGAGCTACCTCTTCTGAACTTCTATATGGAGAGAGTTTGCGAATGCCAGGCGAATTTTTCGGTCACAAAACTGACTGTCACACAACTGACGTTAGAGATTTTGCCGCTCGTTTACGTACGGGCGCCGAAAATTTACAGCCCGTACCAACTTCACACCATACCAACAACAAAGTCTTTGTACACAAAGATTTAAGTACTTCTTCTCACGTTTTTGTTAGAGATGACACTTTACGAGGTACATTTCATAACGCGTATAATGGTCCATATGAAGTTCAAAATAGGGGCATCCAAACTTTTAAAATTCGTGTAAAAGGTAAGGATGTCATTGTCTCCATCGACAGATTAAAACCTGCCTATACACTTTCAGAAAAAACGCACACTACACGTCATTATGAGGATATAGAACCGAAAACTACCACTCCTAGCTCAGTTTGTACACGTTCTGGGCGACGGGTTAAATTCCCAGATTATTATCGCCCGTAGACACGGTCTCTGGAGGGGAGTGATGTAGGTAACTTACATTTAATTTACATTATTTTTATGTAATTATTAATATATTTACATATACATTTATATAATAAATATATAGTTACATAATGTTTATCTTATTCTAACTTATCCTATATTTACATACTTACAATATAAATCTACATCTGAAATAAAACTTAATTTATAGTGAATAATAATATTAATACTTAAAAGCTATTTAATATAAATTATATAAATTAATCACAAACTACTTACACAATAATACGAACACAACATAATTAACATCATCCGAATATTTCGTCGGACGGCTGATGCGCCCGCTAATGGGCTATTTTCCGAGATCAAAAAAAAAAAAGAAATTGGTTCGTAAATGACTTCATAGATGGCGCTTAGCATAGATTAGTATGGCGCTTAGTAAAAGGCGGGTTCATGAAGAGCACGTGTATGGCTGTGTAATATTTATTCTATTCCAAAATAGAAATAGGTTCTGGATGTCCTGAATATAAATAGGTAAGTAAATACTATTTTTTTTATTCTTTTGGTAGACAAGTAAAAGTGTAGAATTTATTACAGCCCATAAGTAGCCCAGCTTTCATAAAACGACATCTATCGAGTGTTTTTGAACTAATTTTTACTTTTTAATTTGGGCTGTCAGAAAATCGCCCATTGTAGTGCTAAGGAAACACACAGTAACAAAACCTGTCCGAACGATTTCGCAATATTTTGCTCGCTGCGCAGGCGCCAGTGCTTCCACAATGAGGGGAACTTCCCCTTTTGAGGGGAAATTAGGGTCCAGAGGGGAAGAAAAAGGGGAAAGAGATGAATAGGGGAAATATCGAGGGGAAATCATGTTTGCGGAAAGGAGACCCGGAGTTTTATGCTTAAGTTGTATACTTTTTTAATTTTTACACGATTGACATACCTACACTGCATGTTACGGAACGTAACACAATCATGCAGTATAATTTTAAGAGGGCCTTAGGCGGTGAAAACGGAAAAATTGTCTGTTTTCTATTAGCTGTTATTCAAAATACGATATTTCGCACTGAAACTTTCAATGTGTATTACAGACCGTATGTGTGAGGGGATTAACGAAGCCAAAACGCGATTGGAATCATTTGGCTCGATAGAAAAAAATCCTGAAGTTACCTCTAATAGGAGAAATAGCACTTTCCATAGAAAAAATGCTTAACTTGGATACAATAGAATTTGGTAATAAAGTAAAGCTAATATTATTTGCTACCTAAACCAAGTTTTGTCTTATTTTTATCGAATCGCGGATAAGATTTATTTAATTATTAATATTTTTTAATATGGAAACACCGAGTCTTCAAAAGCAGACATGTTACTTTAAAAATGTCTAACTTAACTGCATAAACCATAATTCTTTTGCTTTTAAAAAAGATAAATGTCAACAAGGCCGTCACGTCATGTTTGATTTGACAGCTAGCGGCTGTAAAACTGTCATTTGTTGACAGATATTGCGAAATAGATATTGAATTACAGATTAAAAAAAATTAAAAATATACAACCCAAGCATAAAACGCCGGGTCACTTTTCTTATAAATTCACATTACAACCGTGCTTTTCAATAATAAATCATATAAAATCTCAAAAACATAGGAATTTATCTTTTCGATTTCTTGACAGATTTGTAATGTTAAAAAAAAAGTTTTTATTTACTTTTTAATAAAAATGTGAGTGGCGCTTACGAATTGAGGCTTGGAATAAATAAGCTAAGTGCCAAAACACAAAATAAGAAATAAATAAAAATGAATTTGTTTTTTAGTCATAGTTTTAAAGCGGCATTCTATTATCAAAAACTAAATTAAACAGGTAATGTTTATACTATACTTATTACTTTTGAACATATTTATATAAAAAAACCTTATTTTTAAAATCAATTAAGAAAAAATGTCAAAATGCAAGATATTTTATACCTTTATTGATACCTTTCATTGGGGCTAAGTTTCATAACAAATGTCATTGGAGTAAAGTGCCTTTATTTTTAAATAAGTATTATTATTTTAGTTAGTGCTTAGCCCCTATGCTGCATTTTGACAAATTTGTGTAACTAGTAATTAAACTGTATTAATTATTACACAAATTCCTATAGATTTCTTGATATTCTGGTGGCAATAGTAAGTAAGCAATCATACTTTCCTAGAAAAGTTTCCTTTTCACCTTTTTTTTCTTCTCTTTTCTTTTATTTATTTTTCATCGGTTCTTACAATTGCATATTTTTTGTAATAAAAATATTTGCTTAACGCAATTGTAAAATTAAATGAAACAATATTAAAGTAAATTAACAATAACAATGTAGGTACTTACCAGCATAGAAGGTGACCTTTTTGCCGGAATAACTTTTCTTTTCCTGTTAACATAACTCTTTCCTCGTACTACTTTCAAAGATTTTCATAGGTAGTTTTTTTTTAGTTTTATTCCTTGAATCACTCATTTTCAAAGTACTTTCTAATATTTTTATCAGACAAATCTTATCATTTGAAATGACAGGAGCTAATCAGATGACCGACACTGACATTTACTACGATCGGCACACACGTCCCATTTGTAAAGAAAAAAAGTTTGGCACTTACACCCAATGCCATCTATGAAAAAATCTCAAAATTAGAATAATTTTTTGTAGACGCTTTGCCCTTTTGATATGGAATGGCTGTTCTTCAAAATAGCACCTTTGAAAAGCAAAATCTCGATTTTGCCTCAATTACAGGGGAACCCCCCCCGTGCTACACCAAAATTTTTAGCTAACCACGTTACTCCCCCTAATAGCTTAAGCCACCCACCTGGCAACGACAATTTTTTTTTGACAGTAATTTACTAACAGAATAAGTTTTGAGGGGAAAAAATTCTTGAGAAGGGGAAATCTCAGTTGTGGCGTGGGGAAAGGAAATCATGAAAGTGGAAGCACTGGCAGGCGCAGACACTCCGCGGCCGAGCGCCTAGTCGAGATCTATACTCCGCGCGGAGCCCGTGTTTCTTGATGCACGGACCGCTGCTTTCGTTTGCTTTCGCTTGCTTTGTTTACGCTTATATAATTACGCTTTAGATAATAGCCCTATAGTATTAGTGTTATTGTTGTGGTGCCGTAGTTTGTGCTTTCGCTTGTTTAGACTTATCTTTCTTCTGTTCTACCTTCTGACTTTTTAATGTATGTGCATTGTGTGCAAACTTTTAGGTGGTGGTGAATATTTGTTGGTTTGGGTTGTGGTTTTTTTTTTTTGGTTTACGGCTGCCCAGCCGTGTAAGAAGTTTACTGGGCATTACTTTAAATAGGTGCTTATAGGTAGGAGCATTTAGATGTTTGTGTATTGAGGAGGTATCGTTTGTTAGGAAGGGTAGACTTAGACGTGTAGACGATTCTTACATGTATTTATTATTTTATAGCTCTTTGGGTTTCGTCTTTTCCATGTTTGTAAATGGATCAGACCTAACCTGTAGAACATATATAGACGTTAGGTGTATATATTTATTATTTTGTGCCTCTCTGGGCTTCGTCTTTTCCATATTGCTTAATGGATCAGACTTACCCAGTGGGATAACTGTAGGTCTATTTCAGTAACCTGTATAGTTAAATAAGCCATTCACCCCAGCGGATTAGTGACTGGTACCAAAAGCCTTAACGCGAGGCGTCAGTGCGGCTGGTGACACTGTAATAATAGGTTAACTGTATAGCCACCAGTTTTTATGTTTATGTAATAATATCATTATAACCATAATTAGTGTATTTAATATATATAAAGTAGTCAATCATTTATAATCTAGTATTTTGGTAATATTCATATTGAACTCCTTAAGGTTTGTCTTTTCCATATTGCTTAATGGATCAGACTCACTTTGTGAGTCTATTGTGGTGACTTTTCAGTAACCAGTATTGTTAAAAAATTAAGCCATACACCCCAGCGGATCAGTGACTGGTACCAAAAGCCTTAACGCGAGGCAACAGTGCGGTTGGTGACACTGTGATAATATGTTAACTGCATAGCCACCAAGTTTTTAGATTTATGTAAGAGTATATTATAATTGAAATTATTATATTTATTATGTACTATAGTTTATATTCATATAGAAGTTTGTATATTTATTGGGATATACAAACTATATATATATAGGATATTTGTATATTTAAATATATATATATATGAAGAATTGTCGAACACAAGTCTGCGTTTTGTTGTTTTTTTTACTGTCGTAGCATATCTCGACATCAGAAGCATTTGGTCGGATATGCCATTTTGCTAACTTTACAGGAGAGCAAAAAGAAAATTGTGTTATTTTGAATTCGATTTCTTAAATGTTATCAGTAATTCTGTTAATTTCTTTGATATAATTTTAAATAATTATGTGTCTGTCTATAAGAAAAATACTTTTTTCCACCATCTTATAAGGAAAAATAAGAAAAAAATAAGGTTTTTTAAAAAAACTCCGACATACGACTTTATGCTTCTCAAAAAATTAATTACCCAGTATCTACCACTGATATATCTAAAATATGACCTTATGCTAATAATTTCATGTCATAACCCTGGCGCGTTTCTGGTAAACGTTCATTGTGCCTCTAGAAAATGATAACATTTTGTAATGCATGTAGAAATACGTATATATATGCTCCTGTTTAAAGGTCAAATAAAATTCCTGAGTACTCATAATCAACAGTGTCTTGTTAGCTTTATTGTTAATAAATGAACAATCATTAGGAATCGAAGTTAAATGGTCTATAATCAAACTTAACATCACCTAAACATTTACGTTAACAAAACTATTACTGTTATTTTTATCTTTATGAGCCTGTATTATTCATCCTGTGGAAAATTAGTCGCTCTGTCATGGTGAGGTAAATTTTCGTAGAATGAACGATACTCTTCAAGTAGTTTTAGTATATCCTGATATAGGTTTCTGCACGTTTCTTACATTAGGCAAATCATTTGGATACCAAATGTTTCTGACTGGATTCCAAAAAATTATATTTGTGGGAAATCATCTTCAAAAGAATATTTAAAATATAAAAGTAGGTAGTTATTGGGCATTCTACCCCACCGCAGTGAGTGAGGGCTCGGCACGAGCCCGAACGAATGAAGGTGGGGTAGAATACCCAATAACTCATATTGGTGATCCCTTTCAGATTCCTATCAGGTGACGGTGCAAGCCTGTGGTAAGATCACACACCGAACACCTCCTAACTGTTCGGTTGGGGGAAACCATGGTAAGTAACTCCCTGCGGCCCGTGGGTAAGATCACGCACCGAACAGATTCCTATCAGGTGACGGTGCGAGCCCGTGGTAAGATCACAAACCGAACACCTCCTAACTGTTCGGTTGGGGGAAACCATGGTAAGTAACTCCCTGCGGCCCGTGGGTAAGATCACGCACCAAACAGATTCCTATCAGGCGACGGTGTGAGCCCGTGGTAAGATCACACACCTAACACCTCCTAACTGTTCGGTTGGGGGAAACCATGGTAAGTAACTCCCTGCGGCCCGTGGGTAAGATCACGCACCGAACAGATTCCTATCAGGTGACGGTGCGAGCCCGTGGTAAGATCACACACCGAACACCTCCTAACTGTTCGGTTGGGGGAAACCATGGTAAGTAACTCCCTGCGGCCCGTGGGTAAGATCACGCACCGAACAGATTCCTATCAGGTGACGGTGCGAGCCCGTGGTAAGATCACACACCGAACACCTCCTAACTGTTTGGTTGGGGGAAACCATGGTAAGTAACTCCCTGCGGCCCGTGGGTAAGATCACGCACCAAACAGATTCCTATCAGGCGACGGTGTGAGCCCGTGGTAAGATCACACACCGAACACCTCCTAACTGTTCGGTTGGGGGAAACCATGGTAAGTAACTCCCTGCGGCCCGTGGGTAAGATCACGCACCGAACAGATTCCTATCAGGTGACGGTGCGAGCCCGTGGTAAGATCACACACCGAACACCTCCTAACTGTTTGGTTGGGGGAAACCATGGTAAGTAACTCCCTGCGGCCCGTGGGTAAGATCACGCACCAAACAGATTCCTATCAGGCGACGGTGTGAGCCCGTGGTAAGATCACACACCGAACACCTCCTAACTGTTCGGTTGGGGGAAACCATGGTAAGTAACTCCCTGCGGCCTGTGGGTAAGATCACGCACCGAACAGATTCCTATCAGGTGACGGTGCGAGCCCGTGGTAAGATCACACACCGAACACCTCCTAACTGTTCGGTTGGGGGAAACCATGGTAAGTAACTCCCTGCGGCCCGTGGGTAAGATCACGCACCGAACAGATTCCTATCAGGTGACGGTGCGAGCCCGTGGTAAGATCACACACCGAACACCTCCTAACTGTTTGGTTGGGGGAAACCATGGTAAGTAACTCCCTGCGGCCCGTGGGTAAGATCACGCACCAAACAGATTCCTATCAGGCGACGGTGTGAGCCCGTGGTAAGATCACACACCGAACACCTCCTAACTGTTCGGTTGGGGGAAACCATGGTAAGTAACTCCCTGCGGCCCGTGGGTAAGATCACGCACCAAACAGATTCCTATCAGGTGACGGTGCGAGCCCGTGGTAAGATCACACACCGAACACCTCCTAACTGTTCGGTTGGGGGAAACCATGGTAAGTAACTCCCTGCGGCCCGTGGGTAAGATCACGCACCGAACAGATTCGTATCAGGCGACGGTGCGAGCCCGTGGTAAGATCACACACCGAACACCAACTTACCTAATGAGACAAAGCTAAACTGCTACTTGCTTAAACGAATCTACTTCTGTCTATAGACAGCAATACATGGTCAGAAAAAAAAAAAAAAAACTTTACCTTTAGCATAACCTTACTAAATACCAACCTTACCAACCGTACCAAGTATAACTTTACCATTACCTCAGCTACCACATACTTGTATGTAAACTTAGTATGTGATAGCCTACCTTTAAAGGATTTGGGATGGGTTGTATTGTATTTATTAATTATTTTATATAAATATTAGTCATACAAACATTCATAAAATATAAATTTTTATCTTTTCTTCAACGAGACACGCCGATAGCAGGTTCATCCATCAACATCTGAAAAAAAAAAAAACATGTTTAATTATAAGTAATTAAATATGTCTGATATTGTTCAATATTTATTTATTCAAAAACTTACAAATTATAAGATGAGCTTCCACTTGGTTGAAATATTTGCACATAGGTTGAAAAGATTCCACCCTCCAGGACCTTAAAATAAAACATGGACATTAAAATCATTTGTGACGGACACAAAAATATGGTAAGTACTGTAAAATTAAACTTCCTAAAAGATTTAAATACATTTTATGGGTTTTTACAACAATTTAACTTCAAAAAGCTTGGTAGGAAAATACTATCAATGCCAGTGAATTTTCTCCTTAGATGAGAATTTTTTTATGAGAAATTATTTTTGTACATTATACACTCGGCGTCAAAAAAATCGCACCTCTTAGAAAATCACTTTCAAATGTCATTTACTCTTGATATGCACATGCAGTCGCATTAATTATGATTTTATTTACAAGGTTACTTAATTAACTTAATAAAAAACATTACTTTTCATTATCAAATAAAACCTAATGCAACAAATAAAGTGTCACAAAAATTCGATGCAAATTTTGCTACCCGTGAGAGTTGCTAGTTGCGCTTCCTTTGTGGGTATAAAACGGTCAACACGGGTTCAATGTGGGTCATTCGCTATTCAACCGTTGAAGAGGACACACGCACAGATTTTGATGGATACCACAGCTGATAAAGCCGCTCAAGTGGTTGCACTACTGCAATCAGGGGTGCGGCAGTGTGATGTCGCCCGGCAACTGAACCTGAGCCGTTATTCCGTTCGAAGAGTGTACCAGCGCTTCATAGAGACCGGTGGCTATATCCGCAGACACGGTTCGGGTAGACGTCGCTGCACTTCGGAAAGAGACGACCGGTTCGTTGTGTCGAACTCTTTGAGAAATCGTTTCTCCAACGCTGTTGAGTTGCAACAGCAGCTCCAGGCAGTTCGCAGACGCACCGTAAGCGTATCTACGGTTAGAAGAAGATTGAAGGAGAAGAAGATAGCGGCCCACAGAGCTGCTACGGGTCCAAAATTGACTGCAGCGCATCGGCGAGCCCGCTTGCAGTTTGCTCGTGACCACGTCGATTGGACCCTTGAGCAGTGGAGAGCTGTTCTCTTCTCAGACGAGACGCGAGTGTGTCTTTTCTGCAACGACCGACGGAGAAGAGTATACCGGAGGCAGGGTGAACGTTTCGCCCAAGCCTGCATCCAGGAGACGGTGGAATATGGTGGCGGATCCTGCATGTTCTGGGGCGGTATGTCTGCTGCCGGCAAAACCGACCTTGTCTGCGTCTCCCGGACTGGAGGTGCTCGCGGACAAGGGTCGCTGACTGCTCGCCGCTATGTCACTGAGGTCCTGGAAGTGCATGTGGTCCCCTTTGCCGAATCTTTTGGCGAGGGGTTCACATTAATGCACGACAACGCTCGCGCTCACACTGCAGGCATCGTGAGCGACTTCTTGCAGAGGTCCCAAATCTCTGTGATGCAGTGGCCAGCGCGAAGTCCGGATCTGAATCCTATAGAGCACCTCTGGGACCATCTTAAACGTAAGGTTCGATCTCGGGATCCAGCTCCTTCGACTCTACAGGAGCTCCAAGACGCGGTGATTGAAGAATGGGGGCTTATCCCTCAAGAAGAGCTCCTGAAGTTGGTGAGGTCCATGAGGGACCGTATGGAAGCCGTGATCAGGGCAAGGGGGGGTAACACTAGATTTTAAGTTAATTTTAAGACACTTTTTGTACATTTTTCTTTGTAAATTATCTGTTGTTAATTAGGACTTAATTAAGGATTTTTATTATTTTATTAATTTTAATGTTGTTTGTATAATTATAATTAAACAGAAAGTTAAATTTAATTGTTTTTTGATACTCCTTTTTGTTACCTTTCTAATGATACCCAACACTATCCTCTACATAAGGTTTAAGAATTTTTAAAGATGATTTTTAAAAGGTGCGATTTTTTTGACGCCGAGTGTAGTTACTTCAATCATTGAAACATCGAGTAAAAGTGAAAAGTAAAAACCATTTTTATATTAAAATTACTAACAAGGCAACGAAAATTATTAGCTTTGCATAATACTGCGACTCGAAGCATTTATTCTGTGAGATTTTTCTAGATTCAATGAATAAACAAAAGTGTTTAAACAATATTTTTGATATGTTAAACATTTTTTAAGACGAAAAAAATTATCTTATTATGTATGTACTTACATGATTTTCTTCTTTTTACAATTCATATAGTTCTAGTTGAATTAGACACTTTCTATATTAATTATAGATTTATAAACACATGCACTTGGAGAGGCATATGTCCCGCAGTGGACTAGTATAGGCTGATGATGATGATGATGAAACACACGTAACGTAGCGTAGCGTGTCGGTGCCTTGCGCGTCGCATAATGGTTCAAAACGTGGGAAGCGAATGAAACGAATATGAACCCCACGCATTGCACTAGAGCTGCTTATATCACTGATCATACATCCGAGTAATCGATGCTCAAACATAAATCGATGTTGTGTAATCTATATTTCAAATTTGAAGTATCAATCAATTAGTATGAAATTTAAAAATAATAACAAAACTAGTCTACATAAAAAGGAGAATCAGTACCTATCAAAATATAGTATCTATCTTGTTATTTCTATTTCGTTTAGATAAGATAAAATGATAGATACTTACCTTACCTAAAAAAGAACACAATTTCATAAACTTATAGAACTGTTTAATAATAAATAACACATAATAATATGTAAGTATATAAAATTATCGGCGCTATATTTTGAAGTTAACTCCGATATATAACTCAATTAAAAACAAGTATTAGTATGAAAAGTAAATAGGTATGACCTACATACAAATCGATGTTTATTATCGAAAACTCGTAGGAACACGTCTCTACTAGTTATACTGCAAAGACAGCAATTACACAAACAGCGACTGCGATAATATTACAAAGACGATTGTTTGATCGAATAATATTGCAAAGTAGTAAAAAATAATGTGAAGCATTTAAAATGTCAATTATGTATATTTTAATTTCAATATAATAATATTTCCAAGGTTTGCTTCTCTTGTCTATTTGTTCCAGCTAATCTCTGAAACGGTTGGACTGATTTTGATGATACTTTAACTAGCAGATAGCTGATATTATATTATAAGGCTTAATCTAGACTACATTTTTAGAAAGTTTTATGTAGTAGGTACCTACATAGTTACTTAATGTCTACGCGAACGAAGTCACAGTCAACAGCAAGTCATAAATATAATTAAGTTTAATAGAATAATGTGAAGCATACAAAATGTTAATTATGTATATTTCATTTCAATATAATAATTTTCCAGGGTTTGCTTCTCTTGTCTATTAGTTTCAGCTAATCTCTGAAACGGTTGGACTGATTTTGATGATACTTTGACTAGCAGATAGCTGATATTATATTATAAGGCTTATTCTAGATTACATTTTTAGAAAGTTTTATGTAGTACCTACATAGTCACATAGTTTCTACGCGAACGAAGTCACAGTCAACAACAAGTCATAAATATATTTTTAATTTATAATAATGACTAAGTGCTGTCTTATTTCTTAGGATAAAAATACACATTTTAAAAATACAATAAATATTATTTTTACGTCATTAGAACTCACGCTTGACCACTTTTTGCTGACAATGGACTTTTTTCTGCATAAAACCACTGGCATCGAAAAAAAATCATTATAATTTTCATGAATTTGGGTGTGCTTGTTACACAGTTATAATTTTAATTCGATTTTAGTGATAAATATAAAGTCTATTTTTTAAACGGTTCAACAGTGTGTTTAAGTGTTATTCTGCGAATATCTTCATCAATTTAACAATGTGCGTAAGTAAAATAAAACCTTTAAATATTTATATTTTTACAGCGAGTTGTGTTTGCGTATAAGTTTGTGTTTTCGATAGTCAATTTGCATTAATTATCAAATACGAAAACTTGTATACCAACCAGTTAGCCAACGAAAACACTTTGTTGTTACGTTTATCCGTTTGAATAGGTGTACCACGCGAAATAAGCTTACAGGTTCGAGTGTAGTCTAAAACATAATTTATTTATTTCATAGGTCTGACTCCGAGTACGAAGCATCTTCTGTGATTTCGGAGGTACCTCCTCCTAAAAAGAAGAGCAAGTCTTCGCCAGCCACAACCAAACGCAAAACTGTTAAAACCTGTGAGACTTCGCCTCATGAGACTGTCTCTGGCTCCCGCAGGTAAATTTGTTATTACTTATCATTATTAACTCCAAGTCTGGTTTAGTAGTAACTTATGAAAACAACTCAACTGTGTTCTTTATAATTTATTTATTTATTTAATTAAAACAGTAAAAACCAATTACTTTAATTAACAAAAAAAATAACATTAGCTACATTCAAAAGAATTCATAAAAATAAAAAATAATACAACTTTAATAAGTCCAAATTATATATATATATATATATTTAGTACCTTGCCACAGTACAGTGTTATGAAATTAAATGTTTCTAGAACAATGCTTTCGTCAACACATCAGTGGTTGAGTGGCAAAGCGCTCGGTTCGATACCTGAATGTTCCGGGTTCAATTCCCAGGTCGGACAAAGTGTGTTTCGGATTTTTCGATGCATAGCTGGGTTTGTGATCACCAACCCACATTTGACAAGCATGCTGATTAAGCCATTACTCATCAATTGTAGTGATGACTTGAGTTTAATGATGAAGGCCTTTGCCTAGCAGTGGGTCATAGACCTCTTCAAGTACATGTCCTTGTCGTCGCTGTCTGACACCGGGCTGAACAATACTTTACTTATATGTAATATACTCATATAATAATTTACAGAAAACAGCCGAAGCGTGACCTCTTCAATATTTTGCGGTCGGAGGAAACTGCCAGCAGCCGACCGAAGCCGAGTGCTGGAACAGCGACATCATCGTTTGCCAGCCGGGTCTCGACAGGAACTTCTCGTCGCACTGCAGTGAGCAGCGGTGAATTTTTTGTAGACCTGAAGGTCTACAAAACGAATGACTACGTGTCAAACCCCGTCGAGGTTCGATACAAGACAGCGCTAGCGTCGGTAAGGTTGCAGTGTGACGACACCTCTCCGTCTTGGGAAGCACTGCAGGGCTTCCTGGCACAAGCCTGGGAGGTATTTGAGAATTCGGAACCGGTTTACTATTCTGATAAAATTAATTTTAAATAATATTATAATTTTTATAGGTTATAGGTACTTATTTTATTATTATTATTAGGTCCGAACTCTGAATGTAGCACATACTATATTTAAGTAATATATTCATTTGGTTAAGACATTGATTGATCATTTAACTCATCCGTTAAAATATATTTTAATCGTAATTAAAATGCCTTTCTGTACGACATGTAACACGTCAATCCATAGTAAATCGTGGGTGGGTCATTTGAGAAGTAATTTGCATAAGCAAAATTGTGAGTCAATAAAACATAGTGAAGGTATTGAAATAGTTACATCCGCATTTCGCAATCGTATCGTAACATATAAAATAGTAGCCATACAAGATTTTCAGTTAACGTCAGTGGATAGGTTTTTAGATGGAATACGTAACATATTAAAGTCGCTCTTAGATGAATTTCTTATAAAACATACATGTGCGAAAATAAATTTTGAATTATTTGCAACATTTTTACAATTTAAAGATAATTCACAATCAATTAAATCGTTCGGAACGAAAAATAAAATATTATACTACAATTACGACTTTGAAAATATGTACTCTGAGGTAGTTAATTACCTAAAAAAACGCATTGAAGAATTTGAAGATCGTGATAGTGGATGGACATTTTTAAACAATTTGCATATTGAGGTCAATCTTAACAAATATCAGCCACTTGG
This sequence comes from Scoparia ambigualis, assembly GCA_963921215.1. Taxonomy (NCBI): domain Eukaryota; kingdom Metazoa; phylum Arthropoda; class Insecta; order Lepidoptera; family Crambidae; genus Scoparia; species Scoparia ambigualis. The sequence continues at coordinate 3,079,203 of OY992524.1, read as the reverse complement.
AGGCTCAAGTTACATTCCATTGCCTAAATCAATTCAATTAAAAAAGGCATGTCTTAATATTGCTAATAAAGATCAGTGTTGTTTTTTATGGTGCGTGACAGCTGCTCTCCACCCAGCTAGGACACATGCAGAAAGAGTTTCATCTTATCCTCATTATCGTGAGTTGTTTAATATTTCTGGAATGTGTTTTCCGGTTACTTTTCGCGATATAAAGATCTTTGAAAATAATAATCCAAATATAAAGTTTATAATTTATGGCTTAAAAAATAATAAAACAATTATAGGTCCTCTATATAAATCAGACATTGATATGAAATGCAAAAACAAAATTATACATTTATTGTTTCTCGAAGATGGTAGTAACACTCATTACTGTTTGATTAAAGACCGTTCCAGACTTTTTAGAAGTCAAATCACTTCCCACCACAACAAGTTATACTTCTGTGATTTGTGTCTTATATTTTTCAATACTTCAGAAGAAGTCGATAGCCATTTGTGTAGCGGTGTATTGACAGTATTACCCGATAAAGGTTCGGTTATTAAATTTAAAAACTATAACCGTAAACAAAATATACCATTTTGTATCTATGCTGATTTTGAATCAATGTTGCAAACTAATTCTGATACCACTTGTTCTACTAGTAACACGACAACGTTACATCACCATGTACCTGTAGCGTTTGCATATTATATTGTTTGTTGTGATGATTCGAGTTATAATCGTTACGTATCACATCGAGGACCTGATTGTGTTATGCGATTTGTAGAGTTAGTACTAAAAGATGTTAAAAAAATATATGAAATAGTAAGTTCAAACGCTCCGATGATATTTACCGACAAGGACCAATCCGATTTTAATGAAGCAACACGATGCCACATTTGTCAAAATTTTGTGTTTTCTGATAAAGTTCGCGATCACTGCCACGTGACTGGTCGATTTCGCGGAGCAGCCCATCCTTTTTGCAATTTGCAATATAAACGACCTTCATTTGTTCCTATATTTTTTCACAATTTAGCTGGATACGACTGCCATTTATTTATTAAAGCGTTAGGTGAGGCTCCTGGAAGCATAAATATAATTCCAAAAACTAAAGAAAATTATATTTCATTTACAAAGTTTGTGCCAGTTTCAAATAACGAGTTTTTTCAACTTCGTTTTGTAGATTCATTCAAGTTTTTGGGAACCAGCTTAAGCAAATTAGCAGATACTTTGGAACCAGAAGACTTCAAATATTTAAAAAAAAACTTTCCTTGTGAACTTAAATTAAAGCTGCTCACTCGTAAGGGCATATATCCATATGAATATATGAACTCGTGGGAACGATATCAAGAACAGTCACTTCCAGAAAAAAAATATTTTCATAGTTCACTCATTGATCAAGATATTTCTGAAGATGATTACCGTCATGCACATTTAATTTGGTCAACATTTAATATTTCAGATTTAGGAAGTTACACGGATTTATATTTGAAAACTGATGTGCTTTTATTAGCAGATATTTTCGAAAAGTTTAGACGGACTTGCAAACGTCACTATCAATTAGATCCAGCTTTCTACTTAACCGCGCCGAGTTTATCCTTTGACGCGATGTTATTAAAGACAGGGATACAGCTCGAACTTATTGATAATTTAGCTATGGTCCGAATGTTACAGAGTGGTATCAGAGGTGGTGTTTGTTTATGCTCTCATAGATATGCTAAAGCAAATAATGTATTTTTACCAGATTATGACAATTCTGTACCTAGTTCTTATATAACATATATTGATTGCAATAATTTGTATGGTCATAGTATGTCTCAATACTTACCATTGAACAGTTTTCGGTTTCTAGATCAACATGAGATTGATAATTTAGATGTTTGTCAAATTTCAACAGAGGCAGAGTATGGTTTTATACTTGAAGTGGATTTAGAATATCCAAAGCATTTACATAATTTACATAACGATTTACCATTTTGTCCAGAAAAATGCATTCCACCAGGAGGAAAAAATCATAAACTCGTTCCTAATTTATATGACAAATTTTTATATGTTATACATTATATTCATTTAAAAACTTGTTTAAAACATGGATTGATACTGAAGAAAATTCATCGGGTTATCACTTTCAGACAAAGTCCGTATCTGAAACAATACATTGATTTAAATACAACACTAAGGCAAAATAGTTCATCAACTTTTGAACAAGATTTTTTCAAACCTTTGAATAATAGTGTGTTTGGAAAAACATTAGAAAATACTGAAAAACGTGTCAAAGTTCATTTAGTTAATCAGTGGTTAGATCAGGACAATGTTACTAAAAAACGAAAAAGTGCACAACAGCTTATTGCACGTCCAAATTTTTATAGCTCCTCGGTATTTACAGAAAATTTAGTAGCAGTGCAGTTAAAACCCGAGCAAATATTTATGAATAAACCAACCAACCAACCAACCATATACATTGGCTTCACTGTTTTAGAATTATCAAAAAGCCTTATGTATAATTTCCATTATTCTATTATTAAACCTTTTTACAACACCAATGTGCGGATGTGTTACACGGACACCGACAGTTTTGTTTACCACATACAAACAGATGATTTTTATAAAGATTTAAAAAATAATCTTTTACCTTACTTTGATACAAGTAATTATTGTAAAACGAATCAATTTGCCTTACCAATTCAAAATAAAAAAGTTCCAGGTTTATTTAAAGATGAAATGGGAGGAAAAATTATATCTGAATTTGTAGGGCTTCGCTCAAAGCTATACTGCATTAAAACTACAGACAGCACAATTAAGAAAGCAAAAGGTATTAAAAAAATTGGTTGCCTGTAAAGTCGGTATACGGGCGAAAGTTTTACGTGACAACGACTTTGAGTGGTAAAATAATTTTAATGTGAATATTCATTCGTATAGTAGGAAGAAGGATGAAATAATAGTAACAATTTAAAACATTTATTTAAACAAAGAATTATATTTAAAACATAGTTGAGTGGGAGAGAGACGCAAGGCATTCGGCGGGCCTCTCTCTCGTTCGGTGACTCATCGTAACGTTACCGAGCGTTACACTTTTTCATAAGTGACTCCCAGCCGCAACCTAATTTAAGACGTTGTCACGTCAAAAAACATCGTACGTAAGTTCAATGTCACGGATTATGAAAAAACACTTTTTAATGGAGACATTGTTCGTAGAACAAATATTCTGTTTAAAACAATTAAACACGAAATTTTTACATGTGCTGTGAATAAAATTGCCCTATCTAGCGATGATGATAAGCGGTTAATATCAAATGACAAAGTTTCTACTAAAGCATGGGGACATACAAGTAAATTGAATTTTTAACATTTTTCTTGTTATAAATTTTTTAATTGTTTAGTTATATTTAATATTTGTAAATTTAAAAAAGATATGTTATGTCTTAGATTAGTAAATTCAAAGTGCGAGTATATCTTCAATGATATGTTAATATGTGCTACATGCTTTAATAAAGTTTATAAATTATTAATAGAATAATAATGTTTGTCTTGCATAAAATATAATGTAATTATGCTACATCATACGTACCTACTAAAGTTCATAAAATATTAATAGAACATAAGTTTGTCTTGTATGGTAAATATCGCTTTCCACGAGTGGTGAAACCTGGAAATAGAAAAGCGCTGTTTAATGATTGTTTAACGGCATAATAGTTTTTCATATGTGTACTTATCTGTACTGTTTAGACCTATTTCTAGTATTTTTAAGGGTATTTATGTATTTCACTTACTGGAAATGTCCACCGTTTCGTAACACGTTGTTGCTAGCTTCACCAAGTTTTTAACAACATAAAACCAAGGAACGAGTGAGCAATTATGTAGAATTGTTATTTTTGGCTTGGGTTAGGGTGTCGCAAAGGGGGTGCAGGACTTAGAAAATTTTCGAGCAAAAATACACTCATAACTTTTTTTCACAAACTGATGAAAAACATAGACCATCAAAAAGAGACAAAAAATCCAATTAAAAAAAAAAACTTGAAAAAAAACTTAGAAAATTTTCAGTTGATTTTTATATGGAGCCGACACTTAAAAAAATTTGCGATATTTTTGTATGCAGTTTGGACTTGTAAAATTTTTCGCTTGGTTCCACGTTGTGTCGCAAAGGGGGTGCAGGACTTAGAAAATTTTCGAGGAAAAATTTAATTTTTCACAAACTGACGAAAAACAGCTATCAATAAGAGATAGAAGAAAATCCAAAAAAAGTGCAAAAAAATTGTGAAAAAAAACTTAGAAAATTCTTCAAAGCCCCCCGCCATAAGAAAAAATCTAAAGAGTTAATTAGGTTAGGTTAGGTTAGTATGTTGACCAAAAACGCGCGAGCCGAGCGAGCGAAGCGAGCGTGCCGCGGCAGCGGCCGGCGAAGCGCCAGAAACGACGTTTTTGTACGTGCGACGTTTTTTTTTACATACTTTCAAACACTACTCTTTTATACAAACTCCAAATAAACTTTTTTTATTTCTTTTTTTTGGTTTTTTTTCTCTTTTTGTTAGCTATGTCACGGCTCCATATAAAAATCAACTGAAAATTTTCTAAGTTTTTTTTCACAATTTTTTTTGCACTTTTTTTGGATTTTTTTCTATCTCTTATTGATAGAGCTGTTTTTCGTCAGTTTGTGAAAAATTAAATTTTTCCTCGAAAATTTTCTAAGTCCTGCACCCCCTTTGCGACACAACGTGGAACCAAGCGAAAAATTTTACAAGTCCAAACTGCATACAAAAATATCGCAAATTTTTCTAAGTGTCGGCTCCATATAAAAATCAACTGAAAATTTTCTAAGTTTTTTTTCAAGTTTTTTTTTTTAATTGGATTTTTTGTCTCTTTTTGATGGTCTATGTTTTTCATCAGTTTGTGAAAAAAAGTTTGAGTGTATTTTTCCTCGAAAATTTTCTAAGTCCTGCACCCCCTTTGCGACACAACGTGGAACCAAGCGAAAAATTTTACAAGTCCAAACTGCATACAAAAATATCGCAAATTTTTCTAAGTGTCGGCTCCATATAAAAATCAACTGAAAATTTTCTAAGTTTTTTTTCGCAATTTTTTTGCCTTTTTTTGGAATTTTTTCTATCTCTTTTTGATAGCTATGTTTTTCGTCAGTTTGTGAAAAAAAAGTTAGAGTGTATTTTTCCTGCACCCCCTTTGCGACACCCGGACCTTGGCTTGTGTATGGAACGCATTGATTTCTGAACACTAATTGTGAGGATGTAATCATTACATTACGTAATAAATGTTAAGCTTAGAGTCCATGGACAAGAAAACAAAATGACATAACAGTATTTTTCAAACTACAGTTCATATAGGTTAAGGAATCTGGTACATTCTGCCAATGGTTGTTTTGATTGTCTGTTAGTTTTCTCTATGTATACTTTTATTATTATGTGTTTTATGTAAATCTGTACCTATGTTTTTTTATATTAATTAAATTTAAGTTTGCCTTGTATAAAATATAATGTAATTGTGCTACATCAATATTACGTACCTAATAAAATTCATGTAATATTAATATTTGTTTTCTTTATAAAACCTTAATACTTCATCATCATCAGCTCATTTTATGTCCCCACTGCTGGGACATGATTCTTCCCTATGGATGGATAGGGAAAACGGGTCAAACCACCACGCGGGTCAATTGTGGATTGGTGGTTGCTGATTATTGCTAATGCAGCCGGGACCAGCGGCTTAACAAGCCTTCCGAAGCACGGCGGAGCTCGAGATTATAAGTTTTTGGTCACCCATCAGACGACCTACTTTGCAAAGTTGCTTAACCTTTCTACTTACCTTATAAAATTTAGGTTCTAATCATCATCTACACAATTATTGTTTTTTCATGATATCAAGAATGCTATAAAGACAAGTGCGAACGTGAATTGCACAGCGACACAAACATGCATCATTGTAATAAGAACCACACCAATAAATCTGTAATGATGTGTGAGTCAATAGCTAACAAAACTGCATATTGTGCAATTAAATTACGATATCAATAATTCACTCTGTAGTTGAAAATAGATAACGAGTTCGAGTCCTGACAAGTTTGTGTTTCATGGCATGCGTTTGCTGCTGCCTCAGCAATAGGAATTATTTTACATACACACTCACACCTAAGTCAATGCCTATATAAGTACTTACTTAGAGTATAAAATAGCATCATATTGAAATACAAATTTATTTACATAAAAACATCGGAGTAAACAGCAACAAAGCAGCGTTTCAATAACATGGTAACTTATTTTAAAAAGTTCAACGTGATGATTAAAATGTTATTCTTCTCTATAGTAGATTTACAGTAAATAACTCATTTTTATTTTTTATTTTTTCAGAATTCCCAAGGCTAGTACCCAAGACATCGTGCCAAGCCAAAGCTTGCTCCATGTGACAAGCAAAGGCCTTGAACGATCACCTTCTCCGGTTTTGCAAGACCCGCTAGAGGGATTCAGCCAAATGTTCCCGCCTTGGTTGGTAGAACGACCGGATTCGCCGTTACTTCATAAGATTCGCAAACAACAAACGGCTTCCAAAAGGCAACCGAAGAAAAGAAGCTTTTTGAAGAATTTTCATGGGCAGCAGCAATCGTTTGTTTTAAAAAGTGATAAAACTAAAGGACGGCGGCTGATAAAGATCCAAATAATAGACTTAGAATCACAAGTGTCTAGTGAGTCGGACGATAATAATACTCTCCTTAGTGCACAATATGTGGTAACCGATGACGTGGACCAAATTATGGACCAAACGGAGAGTGTTATAAACAATATCTCAAAAAAGTTGTGTGGGTATAGCTATAGTTTTTAAAACTATCACTAGACAATTATTTGTAAATTAAATTTCTCAAGTAAACGTTATGCGTAACAATTTTGTTACGTATAAGTCTACAGAGATACATTTTATTAATAGAGTTATGATATATCACAAAATAGATAATAAAAGTCGGCTATAATTATGTTTAATGTATTAGTTTAGTAAGTTTTCATGTATTTCTTATTTTTCAGTAATAAATCTAATTAAATAAGATTGTATTGTTTCATTAATGATTACCTATTTAAGTTTAAAAATAAAACACAAAAACAAAATTAGTATTTTTTATTTAAATTATTATTTATTACAATTTTTTAAACGATAACTGTGAAAAGGTACATTTTGCATTTTAAAATTAAATTAGTCTTATCCTATGATTTAAAAAATACTTTTTTATTTTTATAAAAGCAAATTTTATTTAAACTTATAATTACATTTTAAAGAACATTATAGTTATGAGAATACCACATTTTTAGACACAACACATTTTTTAATGCACAAATTTTTTTATGATGGACACAATTCAAAGTTTTATTTTCCTTTTCACAATAATCATTAATTAATGTTAAAAACTTGGGACAACCTTTTTCTCCTAGTTCTATTATTTCACAATCTTGACATAGCTCTCGAATCCACTCAATTTTTTCCAATCCTTTGATTAACACTTTTTTTCCACTTAAATACGGAACAATTAGCCTTCGAAATTCATAATAATCGATGAATCCTTCCCTCCAAGTGAGTCCACGATTTTTTTCCAACCATCTTACTTGCTTTTTTTCTTCAACTATGAGTTTTTTAAAAGTATAGGGAGGTTTGATTAAGAATGTCTGTGTATGATCTTTAGTTGCTATTGCTAACTCTTTAATAATAAATTTATTTTTAAAATCTTTAAATCCTTGCAAATCCACGATTATCGTATTACCGTTCATGATATCTTCTTCACAATATTGCTTAAAGGTTTGTATTCAAATATACAATCGTTCAATATCAGACAATATGCTGCGGTCTGATCAGGAATCTCTTGATCTGCTTCGATTTCAACTCTCACATCAATTGATCCTTTTAGCGTTTCGTGTTGGCGAGAACAGTCAACAACAAATAAGGGTGCAATATCTTTGAATTCTTTTGGGCTCATCAACGGTTCTGGCCGACGTCCGTGATAAGAATGCTGGAATCTAGCATACTGTTCATATATTAATGAAAACTTATTGTCTGCAAAATTGATATTCAGTCCTTCATAAGGGTAATATGATGAATTTAAAAATACTCTTACATCACGTATTAAGCAATGATCAAACTCTGCCAACGACATTACCGCATTATGTTTACGGTTCGTTTGTAAAGCGATAATAACAAATCGTGGTTTCTCTATTTGTGACGAAGTTTTAATAGACCAAGTGTGTTTACGGGTTTTGGGAAGTAATGGATACTCATACAAGTCCCAATTACGAAATGCTACGGTTATAGGACGATCTTTTTCTAAATACTTTAATAGATTTATTCTTTCACGATCTGACACCTTAATGTGAGGAACTCGCCAAACGATTTTACTTATTACAATATCCTCCACAACTTCACCTGCATTTAATTTTAAAACATTAAGATTTGTATTGCTTCTCAAAAGTACTAACTCATGTTTACAGTTCATTACAATTTTGTCATAATCTTCTGCAAAACCTAATATTTTATTCAATGGTATAGATGTGGAAAATACTCCATTGTTGTCAGTGTTTGTACCTGTAGTAGACCATCCCCAAACTTTTGCACATTTGGACTCATTTTCATTCAACGAAAGATAAGACTTGATAGTTGTAGTAATTCCTGCATTTTTAACTTTATCTATTTCTACTCCATTGAGTTCTGGCTCTTGAACAGTTTTATCCATATATGCTTTATTTACGGCTTCATCGTCCTTCTCTGGTGACGTCAGACCTTTCAATTTTGAAGATTTCAAATCGTAATGACCCGTTTCTGATTTTTTTAACGCATCATTCAAAGTATCAATGTATTCTGTTAGTCGTAAACGCTTGTGAACGTGATGGCCAAATTTGTCTAAATTCATTACCGTGTTTATACGCTGTGTACTGTAATTCAACTGCTGAAATTTAAAGTTGCATGCTACTTATATTTTTTTTTTGTTAATGATGCCAGCTTCATAAAGCTCTTCGATTATTGCAATAACTTCATTATCCAAACCAGTGTTACCTGCATTTCGTGATGCAAATAATAGTTTTAACCGGTCAACTAGCTCATTTGGATCATCCCAATAAACATAATCAGTGTCTTTCATAACTTTTTTTAAAAGCTTAATACCTTTTCCCTGTGAAAGACTTTCGAGACTAGTAGCTGCATTTCGTGAGAATTTAAACATTGGCTTAATAATATTCATGTATTTAAATCCTTTGTTGCTAATTAATTGTTTTGATGGATCAAAATTACGTCTGTGTGCATTGGTATCGATTAGTAGCATTTTGTAATTTTGCAAGTCATTGTCTGTGATAACATCTAAATTAGGTTTCTTTTTGTACAATAATTCTTTTAAGCCAGGAGTTTTCTTAAAGCTTTGGTTCCCAATTTTCAAAATGTCGCCATCGTCGTAAACGCGATTTTTTCCAAGCATCAGTTTTCCTCGATCGTTTTTAATCCCATAAGGTACGTCTTTCATTACTTCAGATGATGTAGACCATGACAGCGATTGATTTTTATCGTTCGGTGATGACTGAAGAGATTTAAACGATCCTTCGCTTACATTGTGTTCATCACAGGGTACACTTAGGGTTTTGTTAGATTTTTGATACAATTCATTATCAGTATCATCTTCTTCTTCAGTGCTAATTTCATTAAAATCATCGCTAGAATAGTGTAATGCCTCGCTTTCATTACTTTTACTTTTTTTTGGAACAATTTCATTATTCAAACCTTTTTCATGATGCTGCTCATTGTTTTTGTTTGCTAACAGGTTAAGCGGTTCAACGATGAGTTTCAATATTGTTTTCAAGGTCATGTCACTTGTATTTTTTAAATCCTTTATCATTTTAACCTTTCTTTTTACAGCCTTTGCAGATTTTACAATTTTTTGTTTAAGATCTCTTTCCATTTTAGTAGGATTCCACTCGGTTCCAAATCATGAATGAAAGTGGTGCAATATCAGTACAACAGCCATTTATGTATTTTAATCTGGCACAATAAATGTATCAAAAGCCATTCTGTAACATCCATTATTTCGTACGCAGTCCTTATTGATTACAAGATAACTGAAAGGTTTATTCCAAACAGTTGAGCACATTTTACGGAATTGAGACCATGTCATGTCTGACCCTACATGTTCATCATAAACATGTTTTAAGTTAATATCGTCTTGTTTAAATAATATTATTAGGTTAGAATTGTCCCTTACCAGTTGCTTCGGTATTTTGGTATAAGTTTGGTTAATATAGAAACAATCAATGTTCTGGTGACGCCCCATCGCAAAATAATCTCTAATATTATTTTGATTTTCACAAGCAACATCGTCGAATAAAATAATTGAATTTGGCATAGCTTCGTGTGGACTCAAAATGTCGTTGTTATTACTGTATTTGTTATAAGATGTGCCTGCAACCATACCCAACACCTTTTCTAGGTATATGTATTTAGGTTGATATAAAGATTTTGAATACACGTAAAGGTTACGAAAGCGTGGACCATCTTCATGTAATAGCAAACTTATAACTAAGTTGGTCTTCCCACAGTTTGATGGACCACAAACAATACAACGTATAGTGTTTGGTAATAAATTACCATGACGCTTTGGCTTATTTGAAACCGGAGGACATATACACTCTAATTTTAATGATTCCTTTTGTTTCACAAATTTCATTACAAAGTATGAAACCGACCGCAGTGTTTAGTGTGTTTCAATAAAATGAGCTTAAAGTATATTTCTACAATATTTAAACAGTCCTGTATATAAGAAAGGGATCACCAATATGAGGTAGAATGCCCAATAACTACCTACTTATAAAATACCCGGGTTTTCATTTCGCAGTTGAAGCCAAACGCATTCAGAAATCTTTAAGTCATTGCCATCGAAGTTTTTTTTTTTCGTAAGACGAAAGAAGCGTTTCTTTGTGTAACATAGTAAAATCTTTGAAATTTAATGAAAAAAACACATGAAACTTTCTTTTTCCATCACAAGTTCTGATAAATTGCGACTAATCTCTCGGTATTGCAATTTGCATGGTTTTGAGTTGCTTCATTTTTTTCGATTTGGGAGTGAACTTGATCGACCTCCATGTGTGTGTGTCCTTTAAGCATAAACTTGTGATTGATGACTTGTTTATTGGGGAAATTTGTGCATCAGCCACATGTAGACCATGACCACTATTGTATTGCGGTTTTCGCTTGCACAATTGTCGGACCAAATAGTTATGCCCTCTGCTGCACCAGCTTTACATCATGGTTTTCTTCGGCCCAACGTACTAAACAGGAAGCAACTTCATTTCGTCCTCGCGCACCTATGTTTTCCGAGCATATCATGTTAGTTGCAAGTTGCAACGTTGCGTTCTGAGTCAAAGATTGTTTTTTGATTTGACGTTGATTCGCTTTCGTAAATAAAAAGATTTAGAGTTCGTTAAATTCGGCGTAGCCATACATTTTTGCATATCAACCATCAAAATGACTTTTTTTTTTCCCTAACTTGTTCGACCTTCCTCTTTATCTAGCCTCTTCAATTCATACATTTTTGCAGCCAGTTTATCATGCTCTTCTTTTTGTTTAATTAAGTAGTTGTTATTTTTCTGTTAGATCAGTAACATCGAAAATTTTCCTTTGAAACGAATCACAATCATCACAGGTGTCTACTGAAGGGAGTTTGAAGCTCAAATTTAATTTTGTGTTAATAATATCTCTATAAATCCATTCTTTGGCTTAACGGTCTGAAGCCACTCCTTTTTCTGCCATTAAACTCTTTGTAATGTTTGCGATACCAGCACATGCATGAGCCAAAAGCGGCAATAACAATAGTATGTCGCCCCACGCAAAATGATACTTCCACATAATTGTGGAAGTATCATTTTGCGTGGGGCAATGGCATGGCAATGGACGTGGGGATGAGCTGTAGCTGTAATCAGCTACAGCTCATATTTTAAAGAATGTCACTGGTTACCTTCTCTTGGAGAAGGTACCAGACATCTCACACAAATTAGGCCAGCCACCCGTACCATTGGCTGATCAGCACTACCACACACAAACCCTGATCGACCTCTTATTTGGGTAAGACGATCTTGGTCAGGTGTTGGACGGGACTAAGGTCTCGTTGGGCCCTGGCAAGCCCATAGCTTTCTGCGCGATCTTCGACTTCGCATTAATAGGACCCATTGAGGATTTGTACGCGCAGCCTGCGCAACAGGCTAACTCAGCTCACAACCAAACTCAAGTGAATAAGCCCATGACATACGTAAAAGTCTGGAAAGGTTCTGGGAGTCTGAAGAACCCCTACCTCAACCTCACACTCATACTGACCCCTTGGAGGAACAGTGTGAGGAAATCTTCCGATCTACCACCACACGCGACCCTCAGGCAGATATGCAGTCGCTCTGCCATTTCTACATGTCGCTCCTTAACTGTGTAAAACTCACGCTATAACAAAAAACAATCATTGTAGTTTAAAACAATCCAACAAAAGTTAAATCAAAATCCACTTATTATACTTTTAAGCATCTATAAACGCGTACCACTTGACCCCAAACAAAAATGGCGCTCATGTGACATTACTAACGCAAAAGCGCGCGAGCCGGCAGGTGTTTGTCTATAGTTACGACTTAAACCAACCGCGCCCGAACTCCAACGAAAGTGTCTGATCTGAAATTCGTTACCTAAAAACTGCATTGAGCCAAAAGGATCCACACGTATCTTACATACGTTTTAAATTATAGACGAAAATATTGAAATTATTCGAGGCATAATATCGTATCGCCACTGGGAGTAACAATTTCAAAATATTATTTTGAAGCATAATATCGTATGTGACTTTGAGCCTGTGATTCTATTTTTATTTGTGAGAGCATAAAGTCCTATCAGTAAATACAATGTATTAACAAAACAAAATTAGAGGCATAACGTCTTATATACAAATACAATCGTTCGTAAAACATCGTTCTGGGTCAATTTCTAATGGAAGCATAAAGGTGTAACCATATTTGCGACTTATTATGCATATTTCTTTTAGAAGTATAAGGGCGATATTAATGCTAAAGCCATTATGCTTCTATGTATTAGAATAAGAACTCACATACGACATTATGCACCTGTGATATCTTAGCAACAGAATGAGATAGAAATATGATTCCTAGATGGGTAGAAAGAGCTCGACGAACTGAATATCGTTGGTACAAAAAGTCATTTTTGGCTGATTTGCACATCCGACCAAATGCTTCTGATGTCCAGATATTGTATAGCTATTTACAGGAAAGTTTTGAGTTATTGTGTAGTGCAGCTACATTGGTAGGTTTTCTTTTGGTTGTTTGTGCTTGCTTGGTTGTTTGAAGTGTAGTGTGACGCTGGAGGGCCAGCGTCGAGATTTGCCCTGGTCGGTCAAATCTCTGGTGGTTGGGGAGGTACTGTTACGTTGTAAATTCAGGGCCCTGTCTTCCTTTACTTATCTACAAAAGAAGTTCGCAATGGTTGAATAGTACTTACCTGAAATCATTGCTTTAGAATGATCAAATGTCCAAAAACATTAGTCCGTGTAGCTTGTTTGAATGAAATCCATTTTTCTTCACATTAAAGACATGGAGCCTTGGCTGACACATTACAAGACACACTTTTCTTGCATTTTCAATTAAAACATATTTCTAAATCAGTTTTAGTAAGACTTAAACTTAAATCTAAAGAGATTTTATTCCGTGTTTACGTTTTGTATTTGACACAACACCATAGACAAAATGACAGCCACCGTAGCGACGCCTAGCGGTAGCGGGACGAAGTAGCTGTCAGCTTTTAATTTCACATAAAAGATTCAATTTTAAAAAATAGTCGAAACAGTTCTAATAATAAATTACATAATAAATTAATATGTATAATAATTACTTTAAGTAATTAAATTTAATTCAAGCAAATCCGGAAATAGAAATATTTTTTTCTATAAGGACTTTTATCTAGAACATTCGAACGGGAGTAATATTTTTTATATGGATATTGTCTCTGCCCGAAGGGGTTACCAGAGAGGAAACTAATACTCCTTAATATTAAGACAGGGTAATTAGTGAGTTAAATATCACAAAAAATAATTTTAAATTAAAGAAAAACGCATTTCACATTGCTAAACGTTAATTTTTTTTAGGTCTTGTGTTGTTATTGTTGGCAAATTCTGTTAGCAGAGGGCGAGTTGTGACAGACGTCATATTTGACGTTTTGATAGTTTGAAGGAAAATTCTAAAAGAACAATTTCTTATGAATTACCCGACAATGGGAGTAGAAATCATAAACTGGCCTTCGATTTATAAGTGTTTCCGGCGAATGGAAAGCTGCCGAGTTGCGACGCCGAAACGATTTCAACCTCTGGCGTGACGTGGTGCGATGAGTTGAGATCAATGCACTCAGGTAGGCATGAGTCGTAGTCACCTTTTGTTTTAATCTGAGGTCGTAATAATGTAGTGGATTTGAGGCGTCATTAGCTTGAGAATATAGACAACAAGTGTGTGGTTTATTTACAGGAATCCGTGCCACAACCAACCGGTCGTGACGCCGCTGGCAGCCACGCGTAAATATAGGATATCCCAACGCGTAAGTATCTCAATAGCATTGTTTAAATATAATAAGCCGTCATCCTAGGAAAGCAAATCGATATTTCATGGTGTCTGAATCCTGCCTTGTCGCCAGGCGACGCAAGGCTCTTGGCCATGTGGCAGACGTGTCAAACCCCTTTATTAAGTGGATATTGCCCCATCCAACAGTAGTCTGGCATTGTTTAGTTATGTTTATTGGAATATCGTAGCCGTGTAGTGCCTTGGGTACTAGTTAAATGTGAAACAACGGCGCTGCGAGTCCCTGGTTATGATAGGTTGCAGCCCCAGATACACAGATAGCTGACTGCGGGACCCTAATTTATGTAACAGATCTGAACTAGGCGTGCAGTGTTATAATTAGGCCCCGTGTTGATAATTTCAGATGCTTCGAGAGGCCCGTCTCGCCGCCAGGATTTAGAGCTGGGCCCTAAAGCCTGGACGCGAGACCTGCCTCTTCGGGGCACCAGCGGCCACCTGCTGCCAGCGAGCTGTCGCCGCACAGGCGTTGACGGTTTTTGTACCCCTACTCTGGGTTTAATCGTTCTTTATTCAGGAACATATTTTTACATTAGGGTTTCGAAACCTTAATCTAGTATTTTCTTTTATATCCAACTACACCAAGCGTTGGTGAAGTTGTGAAACATTTGAGGATCTGCGAGTTCGACCTGTGTGAAGTTGTATGGTGACATCGTCTCCAGATTCGGGTCTACATCCAGACCCTGGCGCCCAAAATTATTAATTTTATATCGGTATAACCCCACGGTTCTCTAGTGTATCGGCTTTAAACGTGTGAGAGTTTTGATACGGTTAAACGGATTAGAACCTTTAATTTAATATTTTTATAGACGGAGTAATTTAATTTTAATTTCAACTTCATACTCCGAACGGTATTGGCTTTATCCCGACCCCCCACGACCATAGCTTGCACGACTGAAATATTAGCTGGCTGGTTAGGCAGTAGTAGGAACAGTATTATAAAATTTATTTTAAATTAAAATTATCACCGACTCGCTTGGTCACTTTTGACTCTTAGGATTTTAGTGTGTTTTAGGGGGTGATATAGCTTTGGAATGAGGTTTAGATTACTTTAAACAGTAAATTATAGTTGGCAAAATTAATAGAAAGTTTGTTGAACTCTCATTTGAGAGTGACCCTAGGGTCAATTTCAACTGATAGTATTTTTGTTATTTTCGGCTAAATAAATTAAAAGGTGTAACGTAGATGATTTGTACCTAACATAATATAAGACAAAATTGTGACTAACCCCCCTCTTTTAAATAATAAGAATGAAATAAAATTTATAATTTTATTTTATTGTTGTTGGACAAAATATTTGTGTGTGTTCTTTTACAATATACTGCCTAGCTGTTGAACATTTTATGGTTTTATTTGATAACAACCCACTGAAGCTTGCATTTGGGATTTTCTTCCTTTTCCCCAAAAGGGACAAAATCTCAAATGTAACACTGACTATGGGCACAAATCAATTTTAGTCTAAAAAATATGCTGTAATTAGTTAACTTTGAAAATACAAATAATATACCTTAAGAACTTCTAGTTCTAGAGAAATTAATTAATACGTAAAAATAATTATTATGAATGGGAAAACTTAATCATAGCTTTTGAACGGTTTTGACCATAGACAATAGATCTTGACGACGATGTCAAATTCCATTTCACGGGTAGGTCTACAATTTCACGTGCTTGCATGTAATACTCCCACCTTACACTCGTCGAAAAAAAGATTATAGTATTCTACTTAGACAAAAATAGATTTAAGTATTTTTAGAACAGTATTAATTTGCTGAAAATGATACAATATTTATATTATATATACAATATTAATAATACAATAATGATACAATGATACACTGGTATGGTAAGTAAACGAAATAAAAACCAAATAAGCGTTAAGGGTTTGATTCTTTGACTTGCGTGTAAAGCAACGTCACTGTTAAACTCGAATGACAGATGTTATTCAATGATTTTTTTTGCAGTCGGCAGTCGATCTTGCGTTTGCTCCGATACGAACTATGCGACAATTTATTAACATTTCTCCGGCTAGTAGTTATTTAATATTATTCACCTTGGGAACCTTCGGATCGAAGTTGGGAACATACCAAATCCGACAGGCTCGGTCCTATTATGGAGAACATGTGCGTTTCCATATAGATGTATCAGAGTATCGCTTGAAAGGTAGTGGAGATAATACGTTGATAAGAGGGAAAATTAAATCCAGTCACATTTCAAGAAAACAAAACTATTTATATTATTATATTAATAATGTGTCTGGAAGGGAAGGAATAACAGAATATTGTTACAGTTGTTTGGTAGGTCGTCGAACGATTGGGTGCTGTGCACATTGCCATGACTGCGGTCATGACCGTGGTGTGGTACAGTGACGAAGGTTCCATACAACTCGATTCCCACCGGCTTCCCTTCAGAAGTTTAGAACACAACCACTCTCTACCGTAATTGAGAAATGGCACAATCAGTAATTATAAAAGTAGATAAACATTACAAAACGCCTACACTATGGATATTAAATCAACAGCATTTGCTTTTCAACAACATATTGCTATAAAATAAGCCGCAGGCGCGATCGGCTTTTTGGCAGTTAAACTTCTAATACAAAATACACGTCATGACGTCACATAGGTCAATAAACAGTTTTCGGTCGTTCTGTTGACAGATAATTTGACGTAATTGCAATTCTCCATCCATCTTTGAATGCAAGACTGTGTTTTTAAATTAATATTTGAATTTATTAGTTAGTTTCACCCATTAGAATTTATTTCTTGGTATAAAATAGTGTTAGTATTGTAGTTGGACTTTGTTTATTTGTGTTGTGTGTAGTGTAGTGATGTGTGTGTCGTAACGAAGAAGTACGTTGTAATTAGGTATTTGCGGTAAGTAGATATTGTAATAAGTTGAAATTACGTATTTAGAGTAAGTAGATTTGCAAAGTAATCGGTAGAATTGTAAGATGTCGGCATTAATAGCTTTAGATTGTTGTTTAACAGATTATTTGCTTTGTGAGGTAACATGCTTTGCAAAGTTAAGTTTTGTGTATAAGTAAGTAGTATTATTAGTACTTAGTCGATTAAGTTGTGTTTAATTTACATCATATCATAATTTCACCACAAACGGCTTTTATCAAAGCCACTTCTATTATGCTTGCAAGACACTGTTTCAATATCTCAGTGCTTACACGTATAGTAAAAGTGGACTGAAGATACATCTGCCTATACAAGACTGAAGCCAGGATGCCAATCACAGATTTTCGGAAAGGACTCAAGACTGCGTGCCCGCGCTCGGAGTAGGTAAGCATTTTTTTTTTCTCCGGCTTACCTCTCAATATTTCACGCTTCGCCACTGGTGTGGTACCTACCCTGGGTGGGCCAGGCACTAAGATAACTTAATAGCAGCACCAGCAGGCTTTTTAGATAGTGTAGTTAAAAGAGACGATTTTGAATAAATCTTTAAGTAGGTATCATTCATTCATAAGTGTTTTATAAAAGCATCCTCTTTGTTTCATGTCAAATACCATTAATTACATTTCTCTCTCTCTCTCTCTTATCACTATTTACGTAGTTATCAGATAGTTAAGGTCAATTTAAGTTAAGAATTTAATCTATTAGTTCGTTAAAATGTTTATCTAACCTCTAAAGCTCAAAATTTTTAAAATAATATATCTCGCATTTGTGAAGTTTTATATTGAATATGAAGTTAGGACACTAATTCTAATTATGTTAGGTATCAACCGTCCACGGTAGTTTTACTCACCCGGAAAAAATAAGTGCGAAACGTCCACGGTAGGTTTACTCACCGAGCATTTAAACCTCCAACCGTCCATGGTAACTAAACCTACCCGTTTTAATAGGTCAAAGCACGTAGTACGTGGGTCCGTGAAAAAATTTGAGGTGGTTCTGTGGTTACTAATTCATCATACAAGTAAAAGAAATCTACATATTGCCACAGAAAATTTCACAGAAAAAAATAATGAAATTGACGAAATTGACAGTTCGCCAAAACGGAATTTTGCAGCGTAAGCGTCTTTAAAAATGTCGAAATACTCTTCTACTCACCATATTTCCTAAATAAGTGCACATCAAAACAATCGCAAACTAATTATCGTTAAAGATTGGATAAGTTTGTTTACATTCGTAGACAGTGACATTGCAACTAAATTTTTTTTCTGACCAAGCGCCATAAACACGGCAACGTTCTTTGATAAGGTTGTTGCCCACTGCACCTAGTTCGTAGTTCCGCAAGAAAATTTGAGGTGGCTGTATGGATATCAATTGATCCGTAGAGCAATTGAAACTATGGCATAGTGTACGAGAACCTTTAGTAAAAAAATGAAATTGTTGACAATTT
Organism: Scoparia ambigualis; assembly: GCA_963921215.1. Lineage (NCBI taxonomy): Eukaryota > Metazoa > Arthropoda > Insecta > Lepidoptera > Crambidae > Scoparia > Scoparia ambigualis. Next base: position 3,060,249 of record OY992524.1, on the reverse strand, counting down.
TGACGGTTCGCCATTTTTTTTGCATAGGATTTTTTTGGTGCTAAAAATGTTGTTATTACTCTTCGTAATCATCCTTCTTCCTAATAATGTGCACATCAAAACAATCGTTATGGTTTTAGCTATCGAACATGGTAGGTATGATTCTTTATAGTTTCAAACAGTGACTTCCAAGTAATAATAATTTCTACATGTCGATATATTTTTTAGTAATAGATTTTCGTAATTAACTGTTAATTTATTAAAATACTGCGTTTTCTAAGCATTCCGTACGTATATAAAGTTTTGATATAGCCTGAGTAGTTGTTTAGTTCTAATTTTTTTGGTCAGCTCAGTCAGGGTTCGTATTCTGCTGTACACTCTTCTAGCAGCTCTGTAAACAGCTGGACGCTGGGCGCCATGTTGTATATAGGGGCTCGGACGCTTAAGTGGCTAATCAACACAAAACTAATATTGCCCATGGTCATTGAATATCAGGTCCAGCTAGTATGGGATTTTGCCAATGTCCTTTCATAAATTATCCATTTACCTACCTCAAATTGACTCTAAATCAAAATAATCATGGACAGTGTAAAACATTATTATTACATAACCACATTAATATCTTTTGATTAAGTTAAAGATTTAGTTGGTACACTTTAAAATAGTCAGATAGTTATATCATTATTATACTTAGTCTACCTTTTTATCATAACAGAGATAGTGACAAAATATAATGACACAACCCCACAAGCAACATACCTCTAAATCGCCTATAAATTTAAATCTCTATATCGCCTGTAAAGAACTCAGAACAATAACTAAATATTATTCTGAGGTAAAAAATCTACATAGGTCAGTATTTTCGTGTTGAAAGAGTACCGTCAACATTGGTTTCCGAAAATTCCAAGAGATGGCGCTGAACGATTCTGCATCGCGCTATAACTATTTGTTAGAGAGGGGTTTATCTCTCTGCGTCTCTGCGGAAATTAATATACTGCCTAATTCGGCATCTGAAGTTTCTAATTTTTGAAGGATTTACTTTTGTGAGATCCTCTTTCTTTTAAAATTACGGAAGAGCAGCCATTAAGCGGATATTGATTGGTATATGAACTATGAATGTATGTACTATGTATATCGTGGCGTGCGTGGCCAATGGCGTTATCGTCAAATTTTCCGTAACATGACATGAAATGATCAAAATATTTCACGAAATGAAATTATTAGTCATGAGAAATTTAGCCGTTTGAAGAGATATGCTATATAGCTCGTTACCCAGTCAAGAGCTTTTTTTTTGACGTGACAACGTCTTAAATTAGGTTGCGGCTGGGAGTCACTTATGAAAAAGTGTAACGCTCGGTAACGTTACGATGAGTAACCGAACGAGAGAGAGGCCCGCCGAATGCCTTGCGTCTCTCTCCCACTCAACTATGTTTTAAATATAATTCTTTGTTTAAATAAATGTTTTAAATTGTTACTATTATTTCATCCTTCTTCCTACTATACGAATGAATATTCACATTAAAATTATTTTACCACTCAAAGTCGTTGTCACGTAAAACTTTCGCCCGTATACCGACTTTACAGGCAACCAATTTTTTTAATTAGCAACGAGTAAGCGTTTGGCCTTCATCTCACCTGATGGTAAGTGCCGATAAGGCCGAAGGTGGAAGCGGGCTTCACCCGGAATCCTCAACCACTGAGCAACTGGCTATCTTATCTCAAACTGCCGGAACACAACAATGCTATAAACTTCGTTGTTATGGCGACAGACTTAGATAAGATGGTGGTAGCTAGCCAGGAGGACTTAACAGCCCTACCACCAACCAAACCGAGCACACAAAGATGTACCCCCCGCTGGGAATCGAACCCGGGACCTCTGGGTCAGAAACCGGTAGCTTAGCCACTAGACCACAGAGGCGGCTATAGAGTTAGCTCTTCTAGCTCAGTAGCTCATTTAGCTCAAGTGTAGTTCATGAAGATAGAAGGCTCTTGAGTCGTTTATGTGTACTGTTCAGGAAATAGCGCGAAGCGCAACGTATTGTCTTGAATTTTGAGGTATTTTTTTTTATTAGACAACAGAAATCTAGCTCCATACAAAAATTAGAAAAAAAAATTTTTTCCTAATAAAAAAGTTAATTTTTAAATAATCGGATACCGCTCAAGTTCTTGCCGGATATTACATGGGGGCCAAAATTTCGTTAGATTTTAGCTACGACGCACCATTTTATGGATATTCGCGTTTTTATAAAAAGTTACCTTATTTTTTAAAATTAATGTTTTATAATTTAGCGTTTTATTAACGCCTAAATATACTTAAGTAAAATTTTAAACACTGAAAAAAGACGACAACCTCAGGCGGGAATCGAACCACGCACCTTCCGCATTCCGGGCGGCTGCCTTAACCACTTGGCTACCGAGGTCTGGCTTTCAACCGTCGAAATTTATCAGTGCTTGATGCTTATGTTTTTTAGTCAACTTTGCTTCATCAAATCTTAGAAGTTTTCACCTCTAAAATCAGAAAGAAATATTTTTACAAATATTTGAACATTCGGTTAAAATGAAGCTGCGTTTATAGATTAATGTTTTATATTTTAGCGTTTTATTAACGCTTAAATATACTTAAGTAAAATTTTAAACACTGAAAAAAGTGCGTGGTTCGATTCCCGCCTGAGGTTGTCGTCTTTTTTCAGTGTTTAAAATTTTATTTTTTTAAGTTTGTAAGTTTTAAGGCTCCATATAAAATCAACTGAAAATTTTGTCCTGCGCCCCCTTTGCCCCCTTTTGACTATCAAGCCGAGCCGCTCTCGATTCCGAGCCGACATATTCCGATGAAACACTGAGCTAAATGAGCTAAAATGAACACTGAGCTAAATTAAACGGGAGTGAGCTAGATATAAGTTGAACTAGAATACGTGAGCCGGCTCTTTTTAACAACTCGCTCGCGAGCTACCCATCGCTAATGAGTAATGACTATGTTCGAACCTAACCAATATTACAATATGGCCACTATTGGCCACGCACGACGTTTGTTTGGTGGTAGCCTAGCCTGCCACCAATTAATTAACAAAAAATACAATAACTATATTCAAAACAATTCATAAAAATAAAAAATAATAAAAACAGCAAATTAAATACAAAAAAAAAATTCAATAAAATAAATAAATTCAATTTGTACAATATAATATAAAAGAAAGAAAGTTCTCTTCACCTCCTGGGGTCTCCTATTCTAGATGATTCCTTCCAAAATTTTATATCATCAAAATTACAAAATTTTAGTGATACATTAGACCGCCTTTTCAAAATTAATTGTCACATGGCTTTTGCTTTAATACGCTATTCACTTTTTGTTCCTAAGTTCACGTATGTCTTGCGGTGCTGTCAGCTGTGGAAGTTTCCTGACCTTCTTGCCAGCCTAGATAGCACCATAAAACATACACTGTCTTCCATTTTAAACATTAACTTCAGTGACCGCTCTTGGACCCAAGCAACACTTCCAATTAGATTCGGTGGCCTGGGTATCCGTAAAACTGCTGACGTTTCCCTCCCGGCGTTCTTGTCCATGATCATTGGTCCATGCCTCCTTACCACTTACAAACAAAATACTGGACCGAACATCCAATTCCTTTTTGATACCCTACATGGACGAGACCAAGGCCGCCTGGAGCGCATCTTGCCCGTGTTCTGATCTTCCAAACAACACCTCCTCCCAAAGGCTTTAGGACGGGCCCCTCTGCGTACTGTTGCGAAATAACCTTGTCAACACGTCTTCTAGTTCCGCAGAGCGTGCCCGCCTTTTAGCTGTAGGGAGATGGGAGTCGGGTCTTTGGTTGCAGGCACTACCCTCATCGAACACGGGTACTTTGCTAGACCGCAGCACTTTTCGCCTAGCCACTGCCCTGCGTCTTGGCGCCCCCAGTATCGTCCCCCATCAATGTCGTTGTGGCGCACCGGTAGACACCCTCGGACACCACGGGCTGTCCTGTACACGGAGCGCTGGCCGCATTGCCCGCCATCATTATTTGAATGACATCGTTCGTCGAGCTCTAGTCACTGCCGGAATTCCAGCCGTACTAGAGCCCGCCGGCCTGGCGCGCGATGATGGCAAGAGGCCGGACGGCATGACCCTGGTACCTTGGAGGGTGGGACGGGCACTGGTGTGGGATGCTACATGTGTCGACACGCTTGCCCGGTCCCATCTTCCAAGTTCATGCATCAATGCTGCAATTAATGCGGAGAACCTCAAACGGCGCAAGTATGAGAATCTGACTGGAGATTTCATATTTGAGCTGTTTGGGGTGGAGACGTTAGGACCGTGGGGTTTGGGTGCCCACCAGCTCTTTAGAGATATTTCTAAAAAACTGGTGGAAGCCACCCGAGACCCCAGAGCCAGCAGCTATCTGGGTCAACGCCTAAGCCTCACCATCCAGCGCGGCAATGCGGCTAGTATTCTGGGTACTCTGCCTGATGGGGATGATCTGGGTGAATTCTTTTTTTTTATAGTTTTCTATTTATCTTTTTAAGTTGTAAATATTTTAATTTTAATATTAGATGTTACTTTTGTTATTTTTTTTAATAATATCTTTATATAATATAATAAATATAATTCATTCATTTAAGTTTAATTACAATGACAAGAAAAATAAAAAAAGGAATTGTAAAAATTTATAAATTAACGTAATTTATTCTATGACACGTGCATTCATACATTTCTTTCACAGAAACGCAAACACTCTGACAATATGTTCAGCCACCCATCTGCAAACAAATCGCTTTCAGGATTGGTTTCTAGGAGAGCATTGAGTGACGAAAGTCTGCGCGGCATTGGCGACTGGGCGCGGGCTACTGTGCGGACAAGGCAGCACTGCAAACAACTTAATGCTTCCTACTCCTATTATAGTTGTTAGGAACAAAAAACCGAGACAAGTCACCGTGCAGATCGGGAATCAACCAGTCTCAGGAAGCTCGAGTGGGATTCGAACCCACGACTTAGGATTGCCGGTCCACTGCTCTCTGCTTTTTTCTAGTAGACATTTTATCCTATATCTATATAGCATTGTGAATACAAAATTTCAACAATAAAGATATTTATAAGCAATTACGTCTTTATCGATTGTTGAATACTTGCAATAGTATTTCTTTCGAATGTAAGGGTTGACTTCACAGTGACGTAATACCGCTGGCTTGCAGCGAAAATTAAACTACCAGGAAAAATTCAACAAGTCTTCTGGGATCTCGGTAGCTCAGCGGTTAGAGCAGTGGACCGGCAATCCAAAGGTCGTGGGTTCGAATCCCACTCGAGCTTCCTGAGATTGGTTGATTTTTTTTCTAGTAGATATTTTATCCTAGATCTATGTAGCATTGTGAATGCAAAATTTCAACAATAAAGAAAGTTTTTGTAGTAAGACATTATTGTTCACCATGTCGAATGCCTTGCGGAAGTCAAAATAGAGTACATCCACCTGTAAGCGTCTGTCCAAACTGGTAGATACATGTTCGACTAAAGTTAACAAATTCGTCTCAACAGACCTTTTACTTCTAAAACCGTGCTGCTCGTTGCAGAGGTGAGTATATCCACCTGTGAGTATACATATTTGTGTACTAAGCTTTTAAACACCATCGCTGGGGATTTATCCAAGCCGTTGGGTATTGATTGGGCTAACTCTAGATAGCTTCCATTGAGGCGGATATTTCCCAGTTTCCAGAGACAGATTAAAAATATGGCACAGTGGCATGCAAAGAGATTGCTTTGCGTGCTTAAGCAAAACCAGGGGAACACTATCGGGTCCAATAAAGCTATTGGGCTTCAGCTTACCTATACTCTGCAAGACTTCCTTTGTAATGATATGGAATATGTTGACGTAATTACTATCGTGGTTACTATCAGACCTAGCTGCAAGCGCGGCATCTAGCTGTAGATTCGCAGGCAAGAAGACACTTGCAAAAAAAGTAACAAGGCCTGCGCTGCTTCTACACCTCAAAAAGCTTTGCCATTATATGTGACATTAGGCTCAAATCCGCCCTTCGTGCGTAGACTTGCAATGTTCCGCCAAAACTCTCGCGGGTTAGATTTTATATTGCCCTCAATGTTTTTTATATACTGACTGTAAGGTGCTGCTGTACGACGTTTAAGATCAGCCCTAAGTTGAGAGAACAGATTGTTCTTTTCACCATAGTTATTCTGCTTCTATGAGGTATGCAATTTACTTTATCGCAGATAATGTTGCTAGAAAACCAGACGGGGTAACGGGGACTTACATTAGATTTGCGCATTTTTTTGGGCATGCACTCGTCGAAGTGGCTGTATACATATAATTTCATAAAATTATTTAGTTGCATCGCAAACATCATATTCATGAAGGACCGTGTCCCAAGAACAATCGGAAAGCATCTCCAATAAGCGTTTGTAGTCGCACTTTTTAAAATTCCAATCTTTTATGGTTTTAGATTTTCTGAGCGGTGACTCGCGTTGATCCTCACAACTACATCCAAAGGCGAATGATATGCATCTGGCGGGACTATCCCGTCAGTAGCAGACACATACACCTCACACACAACATTGCTCTGCCTAATCAACACAACATACAATACTCCCCCATGTAGATTCCATACCGTATTCCTCTCCAATATGTTACAGTAGGACAGAAAATAACAATAATAATTCTTAATACATAAAGAAGCGCTGTTTAAATTGATATCACCTACAATTAAAACTGTAGCTTTAAGTTCATCAATGAAATTTTCAATTTTACAAAACCATTGCATATCGACGGTGGAAATTTTAAATGTCGTAAGGGACAACCCCCTACTTTTCAGTAGGACAAAAAAACAAACTTAACTTTTATAAATGTCATAACTTATTAAGTTTTCATGCTATTCTGGTGTTTGTTGGATGGTTTTTTTCAAAATTGTTTTATCTTTCCTATAGATAATGTTAAATCTAAATATCTCAAGCAATTAAAAAGTTGATGTCCCTTACACACTGCAAATTTAGAAGAACTGTCCGTTACGATACGGAAAAATTTACTTTTTTGAGATAAATGTCCCTTACGCCCTAACTGTAGTGGAAACAGTATTGTTATAAATACCCAAATATTTAGAAAATGTCACAGTAAAATTTTGTAAAGCTAATTAAAAATATATAATATTGATGTAAGTAACAGCAACGGCAGAAATAAAATTAGAATTTACAGAAAATAGTCCTCATTACAGAATAATAATTAATGGCATGGTAATCTCTGGGATCAGTTTGTTATCTATACCATAAGAAATTTGATGTCTGATAGCAATAAAAATCAAAAATAATTAATTAGCAAATGTTATACTTATAACTCATTTAAAATCTAAGTGATAGTTGTTAGTCGCCTTCTACGACTCCCACGGGAAGATAGGGTAGTCTAAGATCCGAGTACACAACGACTTTCACCGGGCCGGTTAATGGATGAAAAGTATTTTATATTAAATTTTATAAGTTAAAAAATATATTGCGAGTGGGTTGGCTGAAAAATTTCAGTACCAATAGTATTTGATTAATTAAATATTTAAAAATTTATTTTAAACATGCACTGGTTTGGATAATAGATATATTACATAGGTATTAGGTACCAATCGAAAGTATGAAGCCTATAGAATATGCAAACGGGTTGACTATTTTTTTCCCGTCATAACTATTGGATAGGCAGGTGTAAACAGGTAAGTCAATATTAGTAATTTGCAACCGTCTGGTTAATAAATAAAATGTATAAATAAAGATAATCTCATTACAAACACACACACACCAAACCAGTACAATGTTCAATTTTATTTTTTTAATATTCATTTCAATATATAATATCAATATCAATATGCAGCAACATCCTCTGAGATTAGCACCATCATACTGCGATCGCCAACGCGCCTACCAAGCGTGGCGATTATGGCAACTTTCCCCCCAATGAACGACAGCACCAAACTCCAGCCCCTAGTCCCCGGCGGCCCCGCTCGCCCTAGCTACGGTAGCGGCCAAGGCAGCGACGGGGCAGGGGGTGCTAAGAATCTCCGGCAGAGACCTGTTTTATGGACAGCTATACACATCAACGCGCTCACCTGTACAAAGCTTAGCTAGAGACCCCCTAGAGCTAAGCTAACCCCACACTACACCGATGATATCCCGGACATCAGTCTGTACGAGATTGGTATGGCTCTCAATCAGCTGAGGAACAGCGAGGCATCGGGTGCTGACGGAATTACGGCTGACCTTCAGAAAGCAGGCGGAAGACCAGTACTCGCAGCTCTTCAGAGACTATTTAATTCCGTCGTACTCGGAGGTAGAACGGCAGAAGCGTGGCACGAAAGTGTGGTTATGTTATTATTTAAGAACAAGACCGTACTGAGGATGTACATACTAATTTAAAATGTCGTAAAACGCGCTTAGTAACTATAAATTCATTTTCTGCCCTTCGTTTATTTGTAGTAAGTATCATTTTTTTCTGTATTTTTACAGTTCTAAATTACTTACAACTACAGAAACCATGCATTACTTAGTTAGACTTATAGATGTAACGGACAAACATGTAATATTCGTTGTTTTTACGACAAAGTATATCAAAATATATTTTTATACCCAATGTCGTAAGGGACTTCGTTTCACATTATTACTTTCCAAATTTTGTTGTAAAGGCATTCTATTTTTTTGTATAAACCTTACGACGTACATTATTGTCACTAAAAGATCCTTACAACGTTCTGGAAACCTCAAAAATGATTACGATAACAAAATATGCCCTATACAACATGAGATTTTAATATTTTTGCACACACTACAAAGTGATAATCGCTGTAAATTCTAAACTGTAAGAGATAACAAAATTTGAAATAGACAGATCGATAGAGAATTAAAATTTTGAGTATAATGGTGCATCAAGTGTACTTACGACAAAATGTCCCTTACGACATTTTAAATTTCCACCGTCGATATACTCGCTGTCACTAGCAGTTGGTTTAATATACACAACACACACGTAAAATTGCCGTCCGAGCCACTCAAAACAACTCCAAAGATCCTCGCCAGATTTAGTTTCAAAGTCGCGACACCGATGCAACACAATGGCCGCTCGCGCGGCTAGCGCGACACCACCGCAGGGCGTGCTCCTGTCACGACGCAGAAGACTCCAGCCATCGCAAACAAGTTCAGAGTCTTCAACCGAGCTATCTAAAAATGTCTCCGTCACAGCCACAATGTCATATTCTGTTTGCGCCACAGCGCAACGCATAACAGCCGTCTCTGCGCCGGAATAGAGTGCATATTGGAATGCACTAACCCGTCGCGCGGCCATTTTGACTGACGGCGCCCGCGCAAGAGTTAGTGGCCTTTGAGATCTCAAGACGAAATCACGCGTCGCGCGCCCTTGAACTCAGCCTTCGAAATAAAGCAATACCACTAATAGCATATGTGTAAAGTTACGCCTAACGCCTAAAGAACTGCCCTAGTGAATAGTTTCGTGTAGTGACTGTGCGCCAGGAAATCAACTACCTCGCCGCCCGTGGTCAGCGCCAGCCGCCTTTAGCTCCAGCACGATCCTGTGACCACAGCCCGGAACCAAGTAAGCCCCCACTATCCTATATTTCCATTTCCCTGCGTCGCATGTTGGTGCCTTAAGCGCCAACATATCTGGTCCATCGAGCGCGGAATACCTCTAAATTTCATGGTCTTTCGACCATAATCAGCCCCGAATCAGCCCTTAACTTTGATTAATTATTTACAGTCCGCTAAAAATAATATTTCATAATTATATCTATTTCACTTCCTAACATTTATAATTTCATCTCCATACAAAATCTTTTCTGCACGACAGACGTTGCAAAGTGCATTGCGAAATATTATTGACCTACCTACACGAATAAAAATTCGTGTTTCGGGTATCGTGTTCCAAATAAAAGTTCGTACCAGTATCCGATTCGTGCTAACTCCTAGTTAATTTACGCTAACAAGTTTAGTGTTTTTATTGTTGATTTTGTGTATGCATCCGTTGAAAGTGTGATGCAATGTTGTAATGTTGTTGTAATCTGAGCGGGCTTGTGTGTGTACCCAAACGATTTTTGCCTAACGATACGTTGTTCATACTCCTAACGGTGACTTAATTAGTAGTTAAATTATTACGTTACGTAGGGTAATATAACGAGAGAAGGTTTCCCGTTTTATTGCGTTGCGTGTGGTATTATGACGAGAGATTTATTTTCCCGTTTTATTTTGTAATGAAATTTTTATGTTCGTGTCGTGTTAAATCGGCTCAGATCTCGTGCATGCTCACCACGCGTGTCAAGTAGCGTGCTTTATTTTTCGCTAGTATTAATTTTGTATTTTTTTGGTTTTAATTTTTGCCTTGGCAATCGGCTCATTCTTGTGCGTGCTCACCACAAGAGCATAGTACTTCTACACACGTTCACACGTTTGCCCACTTGTGGGACACAGACAGAGTGTCCCAACCTTTTTAATTAAGTTTTTATTATTAGTTTATTTTTATTTTTTTTGTTTGCGACTGACTCATTCTTCGCGCTAGTGTCGGCAACAGGTCTGCCCGACTGTGAGCGCCTTGCCCAACAGTGGGCTACGGATAACGTGATTTTTTTGTTTTTGTTGTTTTGTTTGCTTTTTGTTTTGCGGTCGGCTAATGTTACGTACGCGCGTTCAATAAGCATACATACACATACACAGACATACACATACACACGCGTTTGCACCACCCGTGGGCCATATACAAGGCGTCCCAACTTAGTTTTGCTTTCCTTATTGTTGCGTTAATTTTAGCCCATTTGCGTTTACCTTAGTAAACAAATACGTCCAGCCCAACTATAGAATATATACAGGGTGTTGTTCTTTTTACTGCCTTTAAATTTGTTTAATTTTTTTTATTTTTTATTATTTTTTCTGTCTCCTTTTATTCATCGCGATGCCGACCAAGTCACAAGCCGCGATATTTAGGGAAGCCGCCAAAGCTTTAGACCACCTCCTAGAGGTGGGATCACTGATCATTGCTGGCGACACCAAACATTCCATAACGGAATTTAACGTGCGTTTCGCACAGATATAGGGCATAAAGGAGAAGCTGGACTCAGTGTACTACAACATTCTCGACGAAGAGAACTTAGACGAGGGGGTTGAGAGGACATACACTGAGAACCACACAAAAGCCTCCGGGGCATACCTGGGGATACTGGTGGCGAGGGAGGAAATCTCACCCTCTTCCACGTCGTCCCCAACCCATAGTGCTCAGCCCAGTTTCGGCGTCAATACGCCCACAGCCGTCCTCCCCAAGATAGCGCTGCCCAGGTTCAGCTCAAAAGTGGAGGACTGGCCTTCCTTCATTGCGCTGTTTAGGAGTTTGACTGACGACATGGCGACCCTGTCGGACGCAGTCAAGCTCCACTACCTGTTCTCAAGTCTCAGCGGTGAGGCATAAGGTATGGTGTCCCACTTAAAGGTCACCAATGAAAATTTTGCCGTGGCCATGGACATCCTCACCAAGCGGTACGAGAACCGCCGGGTTCTCATCGACAGTTTCGTCGACATAATCCTGGGGCTGCCGAGCATCCACACGCGCTCAAACATACGCACGCTTTTCCTCACTCCGCTGGTGTCCGCCCAGTGTGCCCTTAGTAATTTGGATCTGCCCATAGGAGACGACTATGTGTTTGTGTCGATAGTGGTGCGAAAGCTTAAGGGTGAGCTCCGCACGTTATTTGAACGCAGACACGGGTCTAGCAGCTCCCTGCCCACGTTGAGTGACCTCATCTCCTACCTCGAGGAGCACGCGCGCTGTGTGGAGACAGAGTTCTCCAACATAGCCCAGCCGCAGCCCATTCACGCCCTGCCCGGCCCTTCTCGTAGCCGCGCGCCTCCACAGTTGCCCCATCGCACTTATGCTCAGATGGCTCAGCAACAACCCGACCATTACCGTGGCCGCTCCTCAGCTCCATCGCCTCACCGCGCCTATGATCAGCCTACTCACCAACCGCTCCACCCAGCTCAGCAAATGCGTCAGCGCCCATCCACCTCCCCGGCTCGCAGTCAGCCCTTCCCCGTCTACTCGGCCTACCAGCAAAGCTGCTCCTCATCATCGTCCTCGTCCTCTTCCTCACGCTCGACGCACTACTGTCCCTATTGTGCCACTAGGGGACATACGCTCATGACGTGCAGATGGTACAATGCCCAGCCAACACAGGGCCGTTGGGACTTTGTACAGGCACGCGAGCGCTGCCAGCGTTGTCTCGGCCGTCACTACGAGAGCGAGTGCAGGTCAAGGGGGGCATGCAAGAACTGTGGGAGCACGAACCACACGACAGAGCACTCGAGGGAGCGTCCCAGAAACAGCAGGCGGCACGAACCCGCACATCCCAAACAGGCGCAACCCAGCTCTGCTCACAGAGCCAGCCCGCCCAGGTCCGGTTCGCCAGGTAGGCCCCGCGAACGCCGCCAGCAATTATGACTCCCTACTATCACAGAGCACCCTAGCGAAGAGGTAGATTTAGCCCATGCCCAGTCAACCCATGCCCACACAGCTGATACATACTCAGCTCATACAATTTCAGCTGATACTCAATCAGCTCACTCACCTTCTGTGCCCACTGGCACACCCATTTTGTTGCCAACCGTCTCACTAAGAGTCGCGGACGTACATGGCCATCTTCACACAGCCAGAGCTTTATTGGACTGTGGCAGTATGCTGACGTTAATAACGTCACGCATGGCACGACTTTTGAACCTGCCATCAAAACCCACTTCTTTAAAAATTACAGGAGTTGGGAATCAGCACAAACATGAGTCAAAGGCGGCAATAACAATAGTATGCCGACCCACTCACAATGATACTCCTACAATTACTGCCACAGCTCACATTTTGAAAAACGTCACTGGCTACCTTCCCTTAGAGAAGGTACCAAACATTTCCCACGTACTAGGCCAGCCACCCGTGCCATTGGCTGACCAGCTTTACCACACACCAGCCCCGATCGACCTCTTATTGGGGTCGGACGTTCTTGGCCAGGTGTTGGACGGGACTAAGGTCTCGTTGGGCCCGGGCAAGCCCATAGCCTTCGGCACGATTTTCGACTTCGCGTTGATAGGACCCATTGAGGACTTGTATGCGCAGCCGGCGCAGCAGGTTAACTCAGCTCACGTCGTCAGCTCACAACCAGACTCAGCTGAATCAGCCCAGGACATACGTCAGAGTCTGGAAAGGTTCTGGGAGTCTGAGGAGCCCCTCCCTCAATCTCACACTCATAATGATCCCCTGGAGGAACAATGCGAGGAAATCTTCCGCTCTACCACTACACGCGATCCCTCAGGCAGATATACGGTCGCTCTGCTCTTTCTAAAGGACGCCCCTCAACTAGGTAAAACTCACCCTATCGCATTACGCAGATTCCTCAATATTGAGAAGAAGCTAATGGCGAACCCGTCTCTGCGTTCTAAATACGTCGACTTTATGGCCGAATACATCGACTTAAGGCACATGGCTCCCTGTCACCCAAATACATTCGCCCATAAACCTCACTTCTATATCCCTCACCATGGCGTATTTAAGTCAGGGTCGGACAAGCTGCGCATTGTTTTTGATGGTAGCTGCAAAAGCTCCAATGGTGTCAGCATAAATGAATGCCTACACACAGGCCCCGCCCTTCAACAGGACATTGTGGACATCATCATGTCCTTCAGAACGCATCCAGTCGTTTTCAGCACTGACATCCAGAGGATGTTCAGAAATGTGCTGGTTGCCCCAGACCAGAGACGGTATCAGCTGATACTATGGCGGTCCTCACCAGATCACCCTCTGCTCACCTACGCCCTCAATACAGTCACGTACGGCTTAAGATCAAGCCCATATCATGCAATCCGCACCCTGCTCCAGCTGGCTGATGATGAAGGCCATCGCTACCCTGGAGCCGCTCAGGTTCTTCGCAAGTCTATCTTCGTTGATAACATCTTGTGTGGTCATGACACGGTTGAATCCGCCCAAGCACTTCAGGACGAGTTGATAAGTCTGCTAGACCTAGGCGGCTTTCAGCTCAGTAAGTGGACATCTAACTCGCCTAAGCTGCTCGAGAGATTTCCCGACAACCAATGCGACATGCCCAAGGACTTCGACATGAACCCAGAGTCCACGTCCATTAAGGTCTTGGGTATACAGTGGAGCCCTCAGTCAGACGAGTTCACCTACCGCATATCTCTGCCCCCCATCACACAGGTCACAAAGCGGTCTATTTTAAGCACCGTAGCCTCACTTTATGACCCAAACGGCTGGGTTTCGCCCGTTATCTTCCGCGCAAAGCTGCTGCTTCAGCAATTGTGGCTACTGAAGCTGGAATGGGATGAGCCCACTCCCTCTGAAGTACAAACGGAGTGGCACCACATCTCAGAGGATCTGCCGCTGTTGTCTAGCATTCGCTTCCCTCGGTACATTTGTGCAAACAAAGGCTCAGCTGCATACTCGCTTCACGGGTTTGCAGATGCCTCTGAAGCCGGGTTTGCCGCCGTTGTTTACCTCCATGAGCTCGATGCCTCCGGAGATACTTTGGTACACTTGATTGTCGCCAAGTCGCGAGTCGCACCAATCAAGAACCGCCTCACAATCCCCAAGTTAGAGTTGTCGGCCGCCACTCTACTCTCCCAGCTCATGATCCGTGTGTCGGTTCAGTTATCGGCCCATATCAGTATACAACAACACATATGTTGGTCAGACAGTACGATAGTCCTGGCCTGGCTCAATACACCGCCTCACCGTCTTCAACCCTTTGAAGCCAACAGGGTAGTCAAAATCAGCTCAGGCTCACCAGAATGTACCTGGCGACACGTACCTTCCGAGCTCAACCCGGCAGATTGCGCAAGCAGAGGGATGTCTGCGCAATCCCTGTCAGCCCACGACCTATGGTGGTCTCCCACGTGGCTTGGACAGCCTTCTGAGTCTTGGCCTGCGATGCCCTTAGCTCTGGGCCATCACGACCTGCCCGGCCTTAAGCCCAAACACGTCCCGTCACTGGTCACAGTGCCCGGTCTTGACTTTGACCTGCTCACTCGGTTCAGTTCACTAGACAAGCTCGTCGGAGTGACAGCTTGTCTAAAACGCTTTCTGCACAACTGCAGACACCACCCAGATTCGAGAGGCCCTACTTTACTGGGTGCGCAGTGTTCAGCACAATGAGTTTGCGGAGGACATCCACCGCCTTCAAACTGGCAAAATCTGCTCCGTCAGACTCCAGCGACTGTCACCTCTCATTAAAGATGAGCTCCTTAGAGTTGGTGGACGACTGTCCCATGC
Source organism: Scoparia ambigualis (assembly GCA_963921215.1). Classification (NCBI taxonomy): domain Eukaryota; kingdom Metazoa; phylum Arthropoda; class Insecta; order Lepidoptera; family Crambidae; genus Scoparia; species Scoparia ambigualis. The sequence goes on along the minus strand of OY992524.1, from coordinate 3,044,980 downwards.
GTCTATCCGATATGACGCGCAGCATCCGCTCATACTTCCCAGCTCTAGCCCACTTGTAGACCTTATCATTGACCACTACCACAAAATACACTGCCATCCTGGCGCTGACACTTTACACGCTATCCTACGCCAACAATTTTGGATATTGTCCGCGCGCCGTATTATTAGACACCGAGTTTTTAAATGCATTAGATGCTTTCGATGCCGGGCCCAGCCGCAAGCACCCTTCATGGCCGACCTACCAGCCGATAGAGTTACGCCTCAGCCAGTATTTAGTCAAGTCACGACCGATAAAACCGAGAAACTCTTAAAAGCGTACTTTTGTATATTCGTGTGCCTCTCGACTAAGGCGGTTCATTTGAAACCGGTCTCGGACCTCAGCACGGAAGCGTTCCTCGCGGCATTACAGCGTTTTATAGCACGCCGCGGTGCCCCGGTTCTCATCCGCTCGGACTGCGGTACAAATTATGTAGGCGCTAGAAATCAGCTCATCGAAGTACAAAACTTTCTTGCCTTGAACAATGACACGATTGCGCACAAGCTCGCTGGTCAGCACATTACTTGGTTGTTGAACGTCCCTAAGGGACCATGGTTCGGTGCGTTACATGAGATCAACGTAAAATCAACAAAGCAACTTTTATATCGCGTAATTGGCGAACAACACCTCACATTCGAGGAATTCTCCACACTTTTAGCTCGATTTGAAGCGGTCCTCAACTCAAGACCTCTCTGCCCACTTTCGTCTGATCCTTCAGACTTTGAGCCGCTTACAGCCGGACATTTCCTTATAGGCCGCCCACTAACGGCCCTTCCCGAACTATCCGTGGAAGATAGGCCGATCTCCACACGTAGGCGATTCCAGATGGTACAGGCCCTTTCCCAGCGCTTCTGGACGCTGTGGACCCAATCCTACCTGCATACCCTTCAAACCCGCTCCAAATGGTTGTCCCCATCCTCCCCTCCCCGAGTCGGCGAGCTCGTCCTCATCAAGGAGGACTACCTGCCTGCCCTTCAATGGAAACTGGGGCGCATTACTCACACCCTGCCTGGGAAGGATGGCGTCGTGCGGGTGGTGGACCTGGACACCGCCAATGGACACCTCCGGAGGCCTGTATTCAAGATTGCCAGGCTCCCTCTGGATGAGACCACCCCTGGGGCCCGGGAAGATGTTTGCGCCACAGCGCAACGCATAACAGCCGTCTCTGCGCCGGAATAGAGTGCATATTGGAATGCACTAACCCGTCGCGCGGCCATTTTGACTGACGGCGCCCGCGCAAGAGTTAGTGGCCTTTGAGATCTCAAGACGAAATCACGCGTCGCGCGCCCTTGAACTCAGCCTTCGAAATAAAGCAATACCACTAATAGCATATGTGTAAAGTTACGCCTAACGCCTAAAGAACTGCCCTAGTGAATAGTTTCGTGTAGTGACTGTGCGCCAGGAAATCAACTACCTCGCCGCCCGTGGTCAGCGCCAGCCGCTTTCAGCTCCAGCACGATCCTGTGACCACAGCCCGGAACCAAGTAAGCCCCCACTATCCTATATTTCCATTTCCCTGCGTCGCATGTTGGTGCCTTAAGCGCCAACATATTCTGTCAGAAGTAAATTATTTCGCCATGTTCTCAGTTTAGTTTTAAGGCCGTGTACATTCTGATAGAATAGATTGAGCTTATTATTGCTTACTATTTGTATGACCACGAAAGGGCTGGCTAGTGGCATTGTTCAGAGCATTGTTCATAGTTGACGAACCTGCCTGCCTTTGATAAGGTATCCAAGTTTTTATTCTGGCATTAACAGGCCAATCAGTTGAAAAGCACACGTCATAGGAAGCAATGGGTATACCTATCTTGAAAGATTTATAGTCGCCTTCGGTGTGAGTTCTTGTACGGTGCATGTTCCTGTAGGGCACAACTGGCGAAGATAGTTTCTGACGTCATCGGCACTGGACTCCATGTTCCATAAATGTAGGTACTTCTTCGGCTTCGCTGTTCTTAAGGTATTTTTGGCCGGATCCGCCGTACCGCATGTAGAGGCTGAGCGTTGATTCCTTTTCCTTGTCACCTCACTCCAGTGTTGAGCATCAGACGAATATTTTTATAAAATAATCATTTATTACTGATATTTTTATTGCTTATTTTACACTCGAACTAATAAACGGCTGAACGAACTTTGATTAGTTGGTAAATTCGTCTTTATTGCGCGAGTGTTGAGTAAGTCGATTATATCAAATCTAAAAAAAAAATTGCGGATTTGTTGTGCCAGAAAAGTTGATGTACCTAAGAATTAACGATTTTATGTTAATGACGACTGTACTCACTTCAATTTCGCAAGATACTGAATAATAACAACTAGTACAACTACACATTCAACTCCCTTATTGCAATGACTGGATAGTAACATTAACTTTAATTAATAATAACAAAAAAATGTTATATAAAAAAGTAAAGTTTGACGACCTCCGTGGTCGAGTGGTTAGCGCGCCGGATCTCGCGTTATCTTGGGCTAGATGGTGTGAGTGTAAAAACAAGTAAGTAAATAAAAATAATCAAAAAACCTGATACAAGAACACACCAACAACCTTTTGCTTGAAAAATGAATCTTATCTTATCTTATCTAGTGGGGCCTGCAGAGGCCTCTCGCAGTAGCACGTCGACCCATTGGGATTTTTGTGCCACCCCGTCCTATCACTCTGCCTCCTCAGTGTAGATAATTGCCATAAGCTTGGCAATGTCCTTGAGGGCGAAGAGCCTAAAATCTTCTTGTTTTGGGGTAGGCCGATCCCAGAAGATTCATTCTTTTCCTGGCAAAAGAGTCGCAGTCACATAGTAGGTGCTGCATAGACTCCGTTTCCCCTCCACATGCCCTGCACAGGTTGTCTTTTGCTAGTTGCATTTTGTGGAGCATTTGATTTGTGGCATAGTGGTGCCGTCCTAGGGTGCCTTCACCTATGAAGGATTTTGCGTGTCTTATGCCGGGTAGCTCTTTCCATTCGGTTTTATGCCTGTTTTGGATGTGGTCTTCGAAGGCTTTGTTGATGATACTCGATGCTAGTGCCACAAACGGCTCAGGACCAATATATGGGGTCTCTGAGCCCTCCGTAGCAAGTGCATCGGCCATCTCATTGCCATGGATTCCCATGTGGCCTGGTACAAGTGGACCGGCACATACCAAAGACCCTATAGGCCTTGGCGACAGTCGTATCCATGTGCTGTACCCCTACCACGAAAAACTCTCGTTATGGTATAGTAATCGTATTTGCTTACTATTCGATAACGTTCACGATAGTAGTTTGGTAGTAAAAGTTTCTATCGTGCCCTCACACAGAAAAAGTGCATTCATAAATCTATGTGGGTTATTGTGGTTTACAAATAAATAAATAAATAAATAAACTACATAATAGGGACGATATTTATTCAAAACTTGAATTTTTATTCACGGTCATACTAACCGTAACCAAATATTTCGCTAAACTTAATATTTACTGCGTAAATTTGTGTTTTGTTGTTTTTTCAGCATGAACCCCCTAACTAAATAGTTTCTAAACGTACGCAATTTGTCATCATGTCCAAAAAAATGTCAGCTAGATCAAGTAGAAGTAGGTATCCCTCTTACTCTTTGTAGGTATCCTAGCAACTAAATAAACAAAACCTCTCAAACGAATATCTCAGAGAGTCAAAGTAGAATTAAAGTGAATTTAATTTCATCTTAAGTCCAACGATGAGAACTAGTCAAATGCGATTTGCACGGGGAAACCCGATTGGAATAGTGGCGAAAGGGCAGTGATTGAAACCTTCCTGGCACCAGCCAAGGACCACCATCTCGAGCACCAGCAAGAAGTGGATTGCCCTGTGATGACTGAAGCTTCGAGTGTGTTGTATGAATAATGATTGATTTATTTTATAAAATTATGTATGTCAGGCATTTCTGTTAGTAAGTATAAGTACTTTAATATAATTAATATAACTATGTGTACATTAAAGAATAATGAATGAGAAAACAGTTTTAAGTATTTTATTTTGGCTGTCACCTTAGATTAAAACAAAAAGGGAAGATACGGCATTAGCGTCTCGTGAGTAAGCCGCTAAAATTAGGCCTAAAGGCACAATTTCACTTCAGTCGCAATTTGCCGAGCGTACAGGCTACATCGTACTATTGCGGACATTCTGCTGTGATAAAAAGAGAAAGACGCTACTCTGCAGTGGCGTCGGAATAGGTCGTACGTACTCGTCTGTTGCGAATACAGATGGGCGGGTGGGTAAAAATTGGGGTGGGTAAAATTGGGAGGAAAGGTAAAAAAGGGTATTTACCCATTTATACCGGGTATTTTTAGTAAACACTGGGTAAAAATTGAATACTGTCTATAAAAATATTTAATTGGGTTTACTATCTTTAAAACGATCTACGATGTTAGTTTCGATCTTGACCATTGCAGATAAAATATTGATTTCAAATAAAACACAGTTGATTATATTTTAAATCTTTAATCAACATCTATTTTCAACTAAAACACAACAAAGTGGCGCAGATCTAGCTACTTGAAATGCACTTCGAATGAACATGTTTGCGTACGAAAAATTCGACGTGGAGTGGGGGGCGAGAGGCTGCGTGCGGTATTATGGGGACTGCTAGAAACCGCAAAAAACTTCAAAGGCTGGTCATGTCAAGTGTTTTAAACATGACAAAAAAGGAATTGGTGTATTTGACATTTTTAATGGAATAATTCATTTTGTAAACTTTAATTGGATAGTCTTTGGTCCTCCTTAGTCGTTCACTCTTGACAGAGTGGTCGTAGTTGATGACGTTGCATTTTCATTGGCTAAAATAGCCCTCGCAATGCGCCTCCACTTGTTGCGGTCTTCAGCGTCTCGTGAACTCTGAACTATCGAGGTTTGTGTCGTTGCTTTAATGGCGTCTGTCCAACGCGTTGGTGATCGACCGCGTGACCGCTTGCCCTCCACCCGTCCCTGGACAACGAGTCGTTCCATGGAGTGGTTGTTTCTAACAACGTGTCTGTAATACTTGAGGATTCGTGTTTGCACAGTCGACGATAATCTCTGTTTGATTTTTAATTCTGCCAGGACCGAGACGTTGGTCCTAAACGCAGTCCAAGGAATCCGCAGCAGTCGCCGCCAGCACCACATCTCAAGTGCATCGATTTTTAGCCGGTCTTTGAGGCGAACCGTCCACGTTTCAGCGCAATAAAGGAGTATCGGGAAGACTAAGCTTCTCATTAGGCGGACTTTCGTGGCTTTAGTGATATTACGGTTGCACCATACTCTTTTCAGCTTATCAACGGCAGATCGTGTGATAGCACATCTCCTTCGAATCTCGTCTTCAGATGCTCCAGTGTTTGTTATAGTGGAACCGAGGTATACATAGGATTGGACAACCTCACAGTTGCCAATCATAGATTTCAGGATGGTTTAGTTCAGCTCGGTCCACTATCATCATCTTAGTCTTGTATCTGTTGACCGCAAGACTGAAGGAGAGGCTTGTTGTTTCTAAACGTGTCAGCAGGTCTTCCATGTCTTCTTTCGTTTGTGTGAGAAGAGTTGTGTTGTCGGCATACCTCAAGTTAGATATCCTTCGACCTCCAACTGAAACGCCTCGGTCCCATTGTTCCAGAACTATTCTCATTAAACATTCCGTATAGATGTTGAAAAGAAGTGGAGAGAGTATGCACCCCTGTCGCACACCAGCTTGTGTATGAAAACTTTTTGAGTCAACGTCGTCTATCCGAACAGTCGCAGTTCCGTCCTCGTAAAGTTGGCGTATAAGACGAACTAGGTGGATAGGTACTCTCATTTGGATGAGTACGTCCCATAACATATGCCATTTCATGGTATCGAAGGCCTTGCGAAAGTCGACAAAACAGATGTAGAGTGGGATTTTAAACTCTCTAGATTTTTCGATTATTTGTCGAATAATTAGGATCTGTTCTCTTGTTCCTCGATCCTTGACAAATCCCGCTTCCTCAATTGCTATTTCGGGATTCAGAAAAGCTTGCAGTCTGGTATTGATGATATGAAGGAGTACTTTGCTGGCGTGTGTAATCAGGGCTATAAGCCTGTAGTTGCCACATTTCTTCGTTGATCCCTTTTTATGCAGTGGTGTGAACACGGAGTGTGCCCAGTCTTGAGGCCACTTTTCTGTCTCCCAGACGCGGTTGCAGATAACATGCATAATATCAACTCCGATTCACCCATTGCTTTAAAGGTTTCTATAGGAATAGCGTCATCTCCTAGAGCTTTATTCCTCTTCAGGAGATCAATTGCGGCTCATACTTCACTTTTCAGGATTGATGGTTCCATAGTATTCTGTGAAAGCGTACTAGTGTTACTCGATGGTGTTATGCTGCTATCGCTGAAAAGTTGCTCGCAATACTCCCTCCACACACCCACAATATCCTTGATTTCTGTCATAGTCAATCCGTTTAACCCCTCAATGGCCCAGGTTTTCGGCTTGAATTGACGGGTTATGGTTCGAATCTTCTCTCAACTTGGGCGACAACATCGAAATCAAGGCTCAAACTGCGACGAAAACGCTGGGTGAATTAAATAAGGTTAAGCGATATTTCACGCCGGGACAGCTTCTAACTCTAAAAAAGCACAAGTCCGGTCCTGCGTGGAGTATTGCTGCCACCTTTGGGACGGCTCAGCAAAGTATCAACTTGCCGTGCTCGATTCAGTGGAACGCAGAGCCAGGAAACTATGATAAGCTTGTAAAAACCAAGCTTCACAGATTCGCTCACCGTCCGTCGCTCAGTTGCATGCTTGTCGGTATTTTACAGGTTGTACTTCAAAGAGTGTGCTTTTGACTACACGAGCTCATTCCACCGTCCTCTTTCTACCATCGGGAGTCCAGACGTACGGCGGGTTACTTACCACCCTTTTGATATTCCACTCATATGCCCCAAGCGCTATTCGTTTTCATTCATAATGCGTACAGCCATGGTATGGAATTCCCTGCCGGCGTCTGTGTTCCCGAGTGCATATAGCCCAACATCTTTAAAGCCCGAGTGAATAGGCTGCTTCTGGGCAAGCTCGCTCCATCGTCGGCTTCTTTTTAATCCTACGGATAAGAATGTGGCCAAGAGCAACCCCATCTATTATTAAAATCAAACATAAAAAAAAAAGTTACAAATACCTAAAAGAACAAGAAATACCAGGGTGCATGTCTCAGACATGATAATATAATGAAAACAGAAATTTATCTAGAAATGATAACTAACGTATGAATATTTTAAATATCTTAATAAACAAAAGTCGTGCCTCAGCTTGAAAATGAATAGAATTCTACTAAGTATTAGACTTAGAATGACTTAAAAATATGCTTTAGTCGGTATGTAATAGTATCTATAACCAAATTCAATAATTGGTTTAAAATAAACTGAGTTAAATTTATACCCGGTATAAATTCAAAATGGATGGGAAAAAATAGGTAAAAATGGGTATTTACCCACAAGTCGGGTATTTAGTTTACCGGGTAAATGCCCATCTCTAGTTGCGAAGCGACCGAGACGTCAACGCGCTACTCGCTGACTCCCTCGCGCTGACGTTGAAACTTCCTGCTCTGTCTCGCTCGCTCGATTTACTCTTTTAAAGGTGTGCGTGTGTGAGTGAGTGTTTGCTTATGTAGTTGATTAGGACTATATTTTGATTGACTACAAGTAGGAGCATGCCGTATCTTCCCTTTTTGTTTTAACCTAAGGCTGTCACCAATAAAAAATACAAAACAGTGATTTTTATTAAGTAATATTCTATCATATTATTATATCCTCCTATAATTAACACGATAAAGAAGAACATCAAAGAAATGTAATTATTTTGTAAACATTTCGCTCACATAGCAATATATCGTCACATCTTCATAAATACAGAAATTTACTTTAAATGGTCAAAGTGTTTAAAAAAGTCTAGTTAAACAAGTGGTACAACGGCATTACGATAGTTTGCCTACTAATTATTAGATGGCGTTAGTGTCATTGTAATATTTAGAATATTTGCCTTCACTTCCGCGCAAAACAACGACACTTTAGCCAGTTGTGCACGATCATCCGCGAGGGGCACCCGCTACAAGAACTGCGTTGTCGTAAGTGTCACTTGTGCCTTTTTATTTATTTACTAACTTAGCAGAACAACGGCATTTTTGCCAAAAGTGTAAGTCATATTTCTTTTTTTTATCAATATTTTAAATTTCAGTAAATAATAAAGACAAAGATTGAAGTTGAAATTCAAACCATGAGTAACCGTTTGCACCGATTGGTACAATTGGCTAAAGAAGGCTAATTTTCTCCTCCTTTTGCCAAGACAACTAAAGATTTAATTATAACACCTGGTATGTATTTATTTTCATTCTTTTTGATGAAATATTATGCTATATATTTTATATTATAGCATCTAGTACACTCTCACGGAACTTGCCCGAAGTTGACCGAACTCGAAAGTAACTAGGCGAGTAATTTGACGACTGTACTGGATGATAAAAATACATAATTACCAATACCAAAAACGTATAAAATGTAAGTTATCGACGCTATTTAAATATTATTTTAGATATTGCTAAAGAAGATAATTCAAATACTCAAAAGCGAAAACGCTCTATATCCTCATCAAGGAGCGACTCATCGTCAAGCAGCTCTTCTAGTACCTCATCGTCTAGTAGTTCTTCCATTTCTAATAATTCTAATGCAAAAAAGTGAGAAAGAAGGTAAATAACTTAAGCTTTAGAAACTACTTCTATTTTTTAAATAAATAAATAATTTATTTAAATACCTAAAGTAAGTAGATACTTATACTTACTGATAATATACTTAAATAAAATATAATGATGTAGTGTACTTTTAGATTCGTTGACTGATGGAATCCATGTACTTAGATCAATTGAGAAATCCAAGTCAATGTTATTACGAAGCACTTGATATGCCTGCACCTGGAAACCTCAGAGTGCCTAATGATAATGACATCATTAAATAGATATTGCTAGAGATACATTATAAACATTACATTGTGATGCGGTAATTAATCCGTATCCTGCACAAATACTTTTGCTGAAATCGGTAAGCACATGTCCATTCTCTGATAGAAAGATCAATAAAAAGAGCAAAAAATCTGGACCTATAAGTAAGCTTGATTAGAGATGCAAAAAAAATAAGTCCAGAAAATGAACTATTACAACTTTTATGACATGAAGACGCTGGCTGACCAGCAAGGAGTAAATTTTCATAAAAACATCAATGGCCATTTGATTAAAATTACTGAGATCACAATGATAAAATTTATTAAAAATAACGAAACTTATGAGTACAAAATGTCATATGAGGGAGAATGGATCAATGTTAAAATTAAGTTATCTAGAGGGCGGAAAAGAACCCAGCAGCTTGTTGATAATATACGCTTAAGGCCAGCATATGATTCGAAAATGTAAATTTCTGATGCAAATAAAAACGATATTTTACAGTTAATTGGTTCAAACTTTATACCGGGCTTTTATAATAAAATCTAATCTGATTTTGATAAAATAAGAATAGTTGATTTTTTCATTACGAGAATTTTTAAGACTGATTATATTAACCTAAACTATTTAATTTAGTACCTAACAATGATTAATAAAAATGGTTTATTTAAGTAATACATCAAGGAGGCGGAGGGCGAAAACATTCCCAGAGGCTTGTGATTTCTGATTCAAATAAAAACTTTTTTTTACAGTGCATTCCCTAAAAGCATAAACCTATGAAGGCTTTTACATAATCTCTAAACTGATTTAAAAAAGGGATAATTCATTAATGATAATTTTAAGACTGATTTGATTAACATAACTTTTTGAGTTGCTAATAATTTATTGATTACCTACTTAGTAAGTAAAAAGTTTTTGTTTGTTATTTTTTGAAATAAATATGTTTGTATTTAATAATTTTCTTTTATTTCATGGTTATCATACAGTGTACAACGAGTTCCCAAGTGTCATATATGACCATTATTGAGAAATTACAAAGTAACAATGGCACAAATGCATGACTTTCCTCTTTTAAGACTAAAAAAAATATATCAAAAGATGACATAAATAGTTAAAATTTGCTTCTAAATGTTTGTTAGGTTCCATATCATTAGCATGGGCCACAAAAGCTATAATAAAACGTACAACGAATCCATAACATAAATTTAAATATTTAATGCTCGATTAAGATTGATTGATTCTGTTAAGTACTAAAAATGTAAATGTGCCAATATATTGCTAGGTGAGCGATTTGGGTTTGTACCCAAATATGTTTACAAAATAATGAAATTTCTTTGTACTAGCACCCCCTCTCTTCCCTTGGACGAGACCCAAGAACCAAAGGACCATAGGAAATGTTGTCCCCACCATCCAACAGATTTGAAATTAGTGTCATGTGAAGGGTCTAGTAGGATAGATATTTTTTTACTATGGCGACTTTCTTCAAATACGCGGGAGTTAGGTTATTAAAAAATTTAATGTGTTTGAATATTATTTTTTTCCAACAAAATAAGATTGCAAGAGCAGACCAAACTCCACAGGCGGCACCCGTTCACGAGTATGACATCTGAATTAGCCATCGCTTCGCTCTACCATGTTTTAGGGAACGTAACGACCCGACGCACATGCCACCACCACAGATACACTTGAGAGAGCATGACACACTCAAGCAACTCCAACTAAAGCAAGAAAACAATAAAAGTTTTTTTTTATTATAAATTAATCCAATACTTTTTGCAACTTTAGGCCTCTTTGGGTTCCAATAAACAAATTGACACGTATCCCATGACTGTTGTAGGGTGGGGCCGGACGTGGTTCATACAAAATCCCCCATTGTCCTTTAACCCAACCTTCCAACAAAGGCGACTGGCTAACGGACTAAAGACTGCATATCCATCCAACAGCACAGTGTGCAGTCGCTATTTGGTGAAAAGTGGACTATGGCAGAGGACTGCTTTTGCGGTCGTCATTGCCTAGTCTCTGGCTAACCCTCCGGGGATAATATTCGTGATTATAATGTATGAATGTATGTAAAAATATCCGTAATTCAATAAATTTTAACAATTAACCTAACTTATTGATTTCGTTTTCTATAGGTAATACTATTTACTTAACCCTAGAAGTAAAAACTAAGGAACGGACGATTTCTAAATAACATAGCAATAATTTTCAGTATCTGAAATCACCTACTATAAATTAAATTAAATAAAGAAATTCCACAACAACCGTAGCGACAGCGCTGTCAGGCGAATGACATTTTACCTAAGAGGATGTAATCACTACGTAGACATTACGATAACTATAAGTCATATGAAACGAGCGAGTTCGTGCTACCGATTTTCACAGATTTTCTTGCAATAGCTTTCGTCAACTATACTACCTACTACCATCACGATTACGATCGTGCTATTAAATTTTAGTTCTCCAAACGCCCATAGCGGCGCTGCTTTTCATACAAAATAATACGATTCCGATTACCTTAACTAGTACCATAATGTTCCTGCTTGGGGTACTGTTTCCAGGTGAGTTCCTTATCTAGTGTTAAGCCTAGATATTTCACTTCTCTGGACCAAAGAAGCTGGGTGCCGTAAAGCGTTAAGTTTCCCAGTTTCGTAAGGTTTTTCATTCTAGTAAAGGAGATGGCGGTCGTTTTTTCCGGGTTTACAGATAGATGATTTATTTTCTTTGGACCTTCGGAGCCGAATTTGAAGAACTGAAGCCTTCATCCATTTGAAGATAGAAGATCTACGTAACCACCAACGTAACCACGTATTGTAACCACACCACTTGTGTTCTGCAACAAGTGCTAACGCGGGCGGACCGCGGCATAAAACGTCACATCACATAACGGTGCCAAACGGTGTGCGTTCTGAGTAAACGCCGTTCAAGGCGGGACGACTTATCGGACGGGGTCGTCAGTTTGTCCTTTTTAGGGCAAGCTTAAGAGTCCGGCTACGTCAGTACGGTTTGTCGTGGAGCGGGGGTCCTTTCTGTAGGCACTGCCTAAGATGTCGGTCACTCCAGCCGATTCGCGAGCGCCCCGTTGTCCACGTCGACTCTCTGCTGGGTAGGTCCTACCTTTCCACTCCCGCACGTACTCCATCCTTGGACGGGCTCCCCACATAGCGTGCCCGTTTGAGATTGTTAGGAGTAGGGGCGCCAAGAAAGAAGATGCCGACCACCCGAAGACAAAGCCAAGCCGAGACGACAACGGGACTACGAACGTTCGACAGACCACCCGCATCACCTTCAAATCTTGCCTCAACCGTGACGCCAATGGAACCGCAACAAGCGACCGCTGAACGCGGCATCACCGCCACTACGGAAATTAGACGCAACGAAGACGCACCTCCACCCGACGCGCCCAGAGCCGGGCCGCCGTCGGTACGATTGACAACGAGCGTCGCCTCACGAGTGAAACAAGCGCAACTTCAAGCGGAGGAGCGACTCGCCGAAGTACGTCGGCGAGAGTTACAATTGGAAACGGAAATGATTAAGAAGAGACTTGCATACGAAATCACCGTTATTGAAGAGGAAACGGATTTAGAACCGGAGAGCTTACCCGCCGATATTGCCCAACTGAGAGTGGATGAATGGTTGGATCGGAGTCGGAACGTGCATGAGCCCGACATAGATAAAATTGGAAATGTGCGACAAAGACAAAAGGATGCGCGCGCAAGTGAGATGGACAGAGGTCGCCACCTCACTGATTCGCCATAATATGTTGAAAACGAAAACGTAGTGAAAGAGGCAGCGAACCGTGATCAAACGAGCAAAGACGACACGGGGATGGTTAAGCTCGCACTTACACTAGAGAAAATGATGCATAATCGACCGGTACCACGACAGGCGCTGGAATTGCCTATATTCAGCGGCTCGCCGGCCGAATGGTTGCCGTTTAAAGCGGCGATGCGCGATACGACTAGACAATTCAACTTTAGCAAAGCCGAGAACTTGGCACGATAAAGAAGCTGTCTTAAAGATAAAGGAAAGGAAGCGGTGTCCGCTATTTCATATACGGCCGTGGACCCGGAAGTTGTTATGAAAACACTCGAGCAATGGTTCGGACGGCCAGAAGTGATAATTGATCGAGCGCTGGACGACATTAAGAGACTGCCGCGTCCCGGCACGACGGCCAGTGAGTTGAACACGTTCGCGATCAAACTGCAGAACATTGTGTGCATACTCGATAATATCGACAACAGAGGGTACTTACGAAATCCAATGTTAACGCGAAAAGTGGTGGACAAGCTCGGACCGCACCTACGCTCAAGGTGGTGCGACTACGCAACTGACTACGGAAGCTATGCCGAGCCTGAGATCGTCACGCTATCCCACTTCCTCATGAGAGAAGCCGACAGAGCCCTACAGTATGCATACGTGAGCTACAACCCTACGCGAAAGAACGTTATTACGGAAACACGAGCGAACGTGAAACAACAAATCGAGCGAAAGAAAAACACGGCTGTATACGCAACAAGTGATGACGTCATAAACAAAGAATGTCTATGTTGTGGAGGACGTCATGACGTGCCGCAATGAGTTCGCTTTAAAACCATGACGGTTAAACAACGATGGGAATGGATAAAGAAAAGCGGAGTGTGTTTCCGTTGTGCGAATAAGAACACCGTCGCCTGCAATGCAATAAACGCGATTTGTGCGGAGTTGATGGTTGCCGTCATCCCCACCACGCTTTGCTACACGAGCACCGCACCAGGCCGAACGAAACGGAGATGGTGGCGCCGGTTAATCACTCGACCGATGCTACCAAGGTGTTACTGAAAGTATGTCCCGTTACCATCAAGGGACCAAAGGGGTCAATCGACACATACGCCTTGCTCGACGAGGGGTCGACTGTTACGCTAATCGACCAAGACCTGGCGGACTACGTAGGCGCGGACGGGCCGGCGAACGATTTGAAAATACGAAGCGTGAATACACAAACGACGTGCGAAACCAAGACGGTGAATTTAAAGTTAATTGCAACTACGAATAAACGACAATTCGACATTAAAGCTAGAACGATGAAAGATTTATCTCTCAACGGACAGACTGTGCACAACGACTGTTTGAAATACGCTCATATGAAAGAGTTAACAGCAGCAGCAGCAACGTCTGCTACGGACATGTCAAGCCTCGAATACTGATTGGGGCAGACAATTGCCATCTCATAGTCACACGAAGATTGCTACAGAGCGAGCGAGACGAACCGATCGCATCGCTCACGAAGCTGGGGTGGGTAATACACGGATCAGCGCCACGGTCAAGCGTGCTGATGGAGAGTAATACGGCTGCGGTATTATACGTAAACACGCCGCAGTACGCGACGATCTCGCGCACTCTCTCACCTGATAACGAACTCTATGCTATGGTAAAGAAGCACTTCGAAATTGACTCACTGGGAATAACAAAGAAGGAGCGAGTAAGCCCGAGTGATGCACGCGCCATAGAATCGTTTAGAACGACGACAAAGAAAGTCAACGGAAAATACGAAGTTAGATTACCGTGGCGACGTGATGACGTCACGCTGCCGCCAAGTTACGAGTCAGCATTGAGACGATTGAAATCCATAGAACGGAAGATGGACAAATCTGACGAATTCAAACAAGCTTAAACGAATCAAATAGAGAATCTATTTGATAAACACTATGCCGAGGAAAGCGAGAGTGATTTGATGAGCCCGCATTTATGGTACTTAACTCACTTCGCCGTAACGAATCCGAATAAGCCCGGAAAACTACGAGTTGTCTTTGACGCGGCCGCCAAAGCAACGGAGTGTGTCTGAATAACGAGCTTTTGGAGGGTCCTGACTTACTACGCGACCTGGCGGGCCTGCTACTACGATTTTGCGAACGAGCTATCGCAATTACGGCTGACATCCGGGAGATGTTTCTTCAACTTAAGATATTTAAAGATGACCAACCCGCTCAGATGTTCCTGTGGAGGGGCGCCGACCGAACGAAGCCACCTACGCGCTACAAGATGACGTCAATGATATTCGGAGCTAAGAGTTCACCTTTCTTAGCGCACAGCGTGAGAGATTTGAACGCTGAAACGCACGCTGCCGAGTATGCGCGCGCATACGAAGCAATTACAAGAAACCATTATATGGACGACTACGTCGACTGCTACGACACCGAGCAAGAAGCGATTGAACGATAAAAGAGGTCGCGAAGGTTCACGCGCAGGCAGGATTCACGCTGGCCGTTATAACTCTATCGGACCGTGCGTGTTGCGTGAGCTGCCAGCAGAAAGCCGTGACACATCACCTTGACAGCTCGGCACTAGTTATCAGCGATGGGGCAGAACCTCAGAACAATATTGTTATTGTTCTGAGGGCAGAACGCTCGGTTTACTTTGGGACGCTGCTACAGACGAGTTGGCGTTTAACACCGAGATGGTTCGCGTGCACGACGACGTGAAGCAAATGAGGCGCGCTCCTACTAAACGAGAGGCACTGAGTGCGGTTATGTCAATATTTGACCTACTCGGACTGTTGAGTTATTATACTACGAGCGAAGATCATCTTACAAGGCATATGGCGGTTAAAAATAGAATGGGACGAGGTCTTACCCGATTACGAGGCCGGCGAGTTCCATGAATGGTTGAAGGGATTGAGGGCATAACGTAGTCTGCGTCTACTCCGGCGTATACATACGGGGGGAGTGACGGGAAAGCAACTACATGTTTTTTGTGACGCCAGCGAGGTCGCTTACGGCGTTGCAGTATATTGGAGAATGAAGGGGGAAAATGGCGAAATACGAGTCGCACTCGCCGCTCCTAAGGCCAGAGTGGCACCGATAAAGCAACAAAGTATTCCGAGAATGGAGTTGAGCGGCGTTGATAGCTACGCGTCTAGCAAGCTCAGTATTGAATGAACAAAAATGGCAACCTGAGAGAGTCGTATATTGGACCGATTCACAAACAGTGTTGAAATGGATTAATAACGACACGGTGCGTTACACCCCCTATGTAGCGCATCGCTTAACTGAGATCACAGAAACGACGATGCCGTCACAATGGCGATGGGTTCCTATGGCTCACAATGTCGCGGACGACGTAACGCGCGGCAGTGAGATTATGAAAATGAAGAATGGTGGTTTGTCGGACCGGCATTTTTATACGAAAACGAAACCGAATGGCTTACGAGTGACGTCATTAACAACGAACACAGCGCGGAGAGTGAACACTGCTTGACGCACACGCACACGTGGCAGAGTGATAGTAGCGTAGTGCCAGACGCTAAACGCTTCTCTTCCTGCGAGCGTTTTAGTGAGAACAATGGCGAATGTGCTACTATTCACTCAGAGATGCCGCCGCCGCGCTAGTAACAGGACAATTGAACATATCAACGAGGCCGAGCGGCTACTAATCATTGAATCAAAACGAGAGAGCTTCGCAGACAACATCCCGCAAACTACGCGCGCTCAGCAGATTACGGCGAGCTTATCTACAGACTCTGCGATTATGGCTCTAAGACGAATGGCGGCCAGGAGGGGATGGCCCCACATTATATATAAGGCACGGACCGAGAGTTAAAGGCCGCATACGAAGAATGGGAGCCAGCACTACGTGAATACGCGCTAACGCAACGCACAGAGTGGCGTTACATTTCGCCAGGCGCGCCACACCAAGGCGGCGCATGGGAACGGCTGGTGAGAACAGTCAAGACGGCGCTGCGCACTACGCTCAACAAGAAGTCACCGCGTGAAGAAGTACTTATGACGCTACTAGCTGAAGCCGAGCACACTGTCAACGCTCAGCCTCTAACACACGTCTTTGTGAGCATCGACGACCCGTTGCGCGCTGACACCCAATCACTTCCTTTTGGGTAGCTCGAGCGGCCTGCCCACCACTGGGCCGTGCGAGCGCGCTGACCGAAACACATGGCGGGCGGCGCAGGCGCTGGCGGACGAGTACTGGCGACGCTGGCTGCGCGAGTATCTACCACTACTCATACCGCGCGGCGGCACACGCGACTCCGAGCGACGCAACGTACGAGAGGGCGACGTGGTCATAATTGTGGATAACATACTACCCCTCAATGTATGGCCTAGAGACGTCGTCACGAAGACTTTTCCTAGACCTGACAACGAAGTACGCAACGTAGAGGTGCGCACCAAAGCCGGCACGTTCCGACGACCGACGACGAGACTGGCTGTCCTGCCGATGGAGTGAAGAGGCTACGCGGATGCTGCGCCGGGGGGAACCTGTTACGGACAGAAGTCTCGATTTTATAATGTGATATAGTTAGATATAATACGGCTAAATTTAGGTATATGTATTTGCATAAGTAAATTAAGTCTCATATGTGTTAAGGTTTTTTTTGTTAATAAATAATGAATTTATTGTGTTTAAAGGTAAAAGTTATTGAAAAAGGTAAAGGTTTTGACAAAGGTAAGGGCCAGGTATACGTGCCCAGGGGCCTTACGCCTCTCTAAGGTAATTAAAGTTAGGAAAGTAAGAGATTAGCTTTCGTAATTGTAGGATTTTATTGTTAGCAACCTCTAAAAGTCTTCTCAATAGACAAGGAATATTAATGTAATTAGGAAAATAAATATGCAGTGTATCCAGATTACGAGTGATACCGTAGGGTAGGTAACAAATTTGGTAGGTAACGACGGTTCATGTGGGTAGTTAGTTAAGGTAAAATGTAAAACTGACCACATGAAACGGCAGCTGTCCCACAAGGCTGCTTGTTGCCAACCCTTAGTGTGTTTAAGTCACGGCCGGTCAGAGCAGAAATTGTAAGCTCTCCGGACCCCATCTATAAGAATAAAGAAGCACTAATCAAGAACCGAGTTTTATTGAAGAACCTACAGTCCACATCGTAGCACAACAGCTAAACTGTTCGGCGACTATACCCGTCGGGAACAATTTCTTTGGACCTTCTGTGGTCCTCATTCATTGCCCAGTCTCTGACTAACCCTTCGGGGATAATAGTCGTGATGTATGTATGTATTTATGAAAAGTTATACTTACCTATAATATAAATAGTAGTAAACACTGTTAACTGTTTTTAGTAGGTATAGTAGGATGGAGTGTTGCAACAATGAAACACCAAAAAATCAGAGTATCATATTTCTCTAATTCTTGTAGATATGGATGCTGTTTTTTACAGAAACGGAGTCTACCTAATTGGGTATGTCTGGTAAAATGTCGCATGACGTGAACAAACAGCTCCGCATTCATTAATCAAGTTGGAGTTGCAAGTCCAAGACATCCTGGAGGAGCACCATGCACAATACATCTTTGTAGTTTTTTCTCGAGAAAACGAGAACCAGGGGTTAAGCTAGGCGTATGCTAACACGCAAGTGACGCAGCACAGCACAGTGCAGATTTTGAAGGACAGGACAGTTGGCGCAAAACGGGCCGCGAACGCATGCAGCGATGCAGCTAAGTGACACAGCACAGATACAATTTTTACCCATAATAACTCTTTAAAAGCCTTTTTTGAGTAATCATGATGATTAATGTCATGTAAACATGGTTCACAATAAACTAGTTCTATCAATTGTTCTTTCATTGTAACAAAATTATGATAAAATGGTAAAAAGTACGTGTCGACATGCACGCGTCGCGCAGAAATCTGTGCCAGCACTACAACGAGGCGCGGAACAGGACAGACCCATGTATGCGTCGCGCGTGCCTGCGCCGCAGCGTACGCAGCTCTCAGCACATCCATGCATTACAAAATCCGCTCTGCTCTGCGTCGCCTGCGACTCAGCATACGCTTAGCCTCATGCTTGTCCTGCCACACATACGAGTACAATACCACATGTAGTCACCAAAGTAGCTCTTTCCCCGCTAGTTACTTTGCCAATATTTTGTTTTCCTTTTGGCGCCAAGACTTTCTTGGGCTTTTGGACTGTTGTTGTGGCAGTTTCATCAAGGTTGTATACTTTTGTACAATTGCCAAAAGAGGGATGACGTTCCATCAAAGCTTTCAGATTGTTATAGAATGTTTTTACCGTTTCTCTATTAAATGCAGTTGCACGAGACAAACTACAGGCTTCAGGCTTCTTCATTGACAAATCGGAATGCCTTGTCTTAAAGGATCGTATCGTATTGTATTTTCCTGCCATTTCTTCCTTCCGCCAAATATCAGGATATTTGATGTCGTTTATTGTCGCCATTAAAAAAGCGACGTGGTGAACATATTTGCTAGATAATCCATAAAAGTTCAATGCTCAGTCTTTTATATATGTTTTGAGTGCCGTTTCGTGGTTGTTTGTAAGCATTTGTTAATGTCGTAGTAGGGCTTAATTTTTGTCCATCCAATGACGCATCACCAACATTTTTTTTGGGTGTAGGTACCGAACAGTGTAGAGTAACCTAACATAGCATTCTGCGGCGCCTTTTCTTAGGCTCAATCCGTTTTAAGTTTAATTGCCTTGAGCATATTATTAGCAGTATGGTTGCCCTTCTTTCATAGCGCAGTTTTGTTCCGCGCCATCTTTAACAATATAAATTTACCTAATAACGATATTATATAAAAAACATGCGCAGGTATGGAAATTTTCACCATGTTGTCGTAAAGTAATTCCGAAAGAATAAACCATATTATTATATTGTTAAAAATACATTCTGTGTACTAAGTATCGGGAATTGTTCAATAAAACAAAAAATACAAATTATTCATCTAAATTTAATTTATCGCCTTCAAAGTAAGCACCATTGCTTGCAATACAACATCTCCACCGCTTCACCCAGTCCTCCATACATTTTTCGTAAGCTACTTGCGGTATGGCCTTCAGCTCATTCAGCGAATTTTCTTTTATGGCTTCTATCGACTCAAAACGTTTTCCTCGAAGTGGTAATTTTAACTTGGGAAATAGAAAAAAGTCAGACGGAGCCATATCAGGTGAATACGGTGCTTGGTCGAGAACTTTTGTTGAATTTTTCGCTAAAAACTCTTTCATAATAATGGCTGTGTGTGATGGTGCATTATCATGGTGCAGCATCTATGAGTTGTGTTGCCACAAATCTGGACGTTTTCGGCGGATACTCTCACGCAAACGCTTCATGACGCCTAAATAATATTCTTTATTCACTGTTTCTCCCTCTGGAAGGAATTCGGAGTGAACCACACCACGATAGTCAAAAAAAAGTGACAGCATCACCTTGATTTTGGAGCGACTTTGCCGCGGTTTTTTGGGTTTCGGCTCGTTTTCGAGACGCCATTCTGAAGACTGTTGGCTTGTTTGCATGTCGTACTCATAAACCCATGTCTCGTCGCCAGTTATTATACGTTTCATAAAGGTAGGATCCGAAGAAGCTCGGGAAACCATGTCTTCAGCAACATGTATTCGCTGCGCTTTTTGAACAAAATTGAGCTCCTTTGGAACTAATCGAGCGGCGACGCGTTTCATGCCTAAAATGTCAATGAGAATGTTGTGGACGGACTTAAACGATATGTTCACCTCACTAGCCAACTCTCTCAAACTCATACGTCGATTTTCGAGCACTAGCTTCTTGATTCTGTCGATGTTTTCTTTGGTCGTAGCGGTTGAAGGTCTACCAGAACGAGGCAAATCTACTACTACGTCTCGGCCTTCTTTAAAAGCCTTGTACCATTCATATGCCCTTGTTTTTGACATACAAGATTCGCCATAGGTTTTTTGCAACATTTTGAGCGATTCTCCACATGAAATATCATTCGAAACACAAAATTTAAGGCACACTCTTTGTTCAACAATATTTTCCATTGTAAAAATCGCCGAGGACTCAAAACTATGACCAACAAAAAGTGCAGTTTTAAACAAAGTAAATGACAGATCCCACTCAAATTTCGCACGGTAACTCAGTACAGTGCTACCAACATGCAGTAAAAAAATTAAAACGAACTCTTTTACGCGGGTCTTTTTATTGACATATTCCCGATACTTTTTACACAGAGTAGTACATCATCAAAATACATCAGTATACAACGAAACAAAGTACCTAGTAAGTACACAATGAAACATACCGTTTCCATTGAGTTATAACGAGTACATTATAACTCAATGGCTGTTTCATTGTGTCCACCCTTGAACTTTGTCATTGTTGGACACCTACTGTATTCTACAATAAACCCAAAAAATAACCGACCAAAATCGAACAATTTAATGGTTATTTAATCCACGTGAAACTATGGCATGATACATCAAAGCGACGTAATACTCAGAAATATGGGATTCATTATAGTATTTAACTGATAAGTCAAAAAAAAACTGTAAAAAAAAACTTTCTTTTTTGACTAAAATCCTAAAAAAGCTCCGGAGACATGTAGTCGATTCGCAAGCTGCGCGCACGCTAACTGTGGAGGCTGAAATATGGCGCAATTTCATTGCCTACGACTGTTTCAAAGTTGAACCGTCGACCCTATATAAATATAAATATAGATTGTGTGAAAATATTAACGTTAAATTGTTTGTTGTTTAGTTATTTAAAATTTATAGCTAAGTACTTTTAGATTTAATATGAATAACAATTAACCGTGAAACAATACTACCTCCCCTTCTCTTCCCTTGGGTGTTGTAAAAGGCGACTAACGGACTAAAGACTGCACATACACTCAACAGCATAGAGCGGCGATGGGCTCATCAAAATAATACTACTAACCCCTCTCTTCTCTTCGGGGTCGTAAAAGGCGACTAACGGACTAGAGACTGCACATACATCCAACAGCACAGAGCGGCGATAGGCTTATCAAAATAATACTACCAACCCCTCTCTTCCCTTGGGTGTCGTAAAAGCGACTAACGGGCTAAAGGCTCACCACCTAAGCACGTATCGTAAAAGGCGACTCACGGACTAAAGACTGCACTGCACATACATTCCAACAGCATAGAGCGGCGATGGACTCGTCAAAATAATACTACCAACCCCTCTCTTCCCTTGGGTGTCGTAAAAGCGACTAACGGGCTAAAGGCTCACCACCTAAGCACATGTGCAGACAGTGCAGTTGTTTCTTGCTGAAGCGTGGACTGTGTGGGCGTGGTCTGTGTTGACCATAGATACAAATGATTACTAATTTTACCATAAACTTTAAATAAATATCTCAAAAAAGTTGTTGATTTAAACAGTGATAAGTCGAGTCTTTATTCATGATTATTCTACTCATGACTAAAGACTTTTTCGTTTTTGTAGGCTCATTGTGATTTTTTGACAGATAATAATTATAAAAAATCTCTCTCTGGTACGCCACAATGACGGTCTTTTTGAGCAAGAGAAGTGAAAAATATAATAATATAAACAATAAAGAATAATAAGATTAAAGGTTAATTTATTGACTGAATAAATAATTTTGTAAAATTACTACGTGTTTATTTAGAAAACAGTTTATTTATTCTAATCTTATTTAGGTATTTTAATCAAAAAAGTTAATTTATTAAAATATTTAAAATTTAAAATTCTATTTTAAACTACATTACCGCACTAGTGTGTAATAATCTATATTACGATGCTGAAATCGGTATAATAAGAGCCACTTTACGAGCAAGTGTGTTGAAAAAAACAGTAAAAAATCCAGACTATTTTTTACCGCCTACAGATATTAGAAAATCATCTGTGGTCGGTCCGTGCCAAGAAGTATGACACCTTACACAGCTCATTAGAGGGCATTTACCTAAACTTAGACCTTAATTACCTACCAATTGAAGCAATATAAATTAATTATAATTATGATTATTATTAAAGTAGGTCATGGCCTCCAATAATAAGAGCCAATAGATAACAATGATGTAAGCTAAGTTTAAGAAAATGTAGTAGAATAAAGCACTTTGTCAAAATTTGTAAAAAGAATAGTCCCTGAGCTGAACAGCTCTATGAAAAACTTATTTTCCCAACCTAGTATAACATAATAATAATAGTTAAAGATGGTCAAGTTTTAGGTTCTACAGTATAGAGTAGGAAACGGGAGTCCCACCCGTAAAAGTGTAAAAGATGATGAATGGCCGTGAAGTATGAAGTGTGAAAGTGCGAGAGCGTAGTACTATTATTTATTCTGTGGCGAGAGGCATATAAGCGAGAACCGGTATGAAAGAGAAAAAATAAAAAAAAAATAAGAGCCACCAACGGGGTTTGTTGTCCTGCGCCAAAAAAATAGGAGAAAAGAAGGAATTTTAAAATAGTCTACTTACATGTAATCGTAATCGCGGCTCATTAAAAGAATACTATCACCCCCTCTTTTCCCTTGGATGTCGTAAAAGGCGACTAACGGACTAAAGACGGCACATACTTCCAACAGCATAGAGCGGCGATGGGCTCACCACCTGTCACGCTGAGGACGTGCAGTTGCAACTTGGTGAAACGTGGACTATGGCAGTGGTCTACTTCCGCGGTCCTCATTGCCTAGTCTCTGATTAACCATTCGGGGATAATAGTCGGGATAATTTGTCCGATTTAGAAGTAACATAATCTTATAAATTACCTCAAAGATAACGACAATGTATGGCTGCGTTGACCACTCCGCCACCAAGGTAGATTTAATATAAATAACAATTAACCGTGAAACAATACTACCTCCCCCTCTCTTCCCTTGGGTGTTGTAAAAGGCGACTAACGGACTAAAGACTGCACATACACTCAACAGCATAGAGCGGCGATGGGCTCATCAAAATAATACTACCAACCCCTCTCTTCTCTTCGGGGTCGTAAAAGGCGACTAACGGACTAGAGACTGCACATACATCCAACAGCACAGAGCGGCGATAGGCTCATCAAAATAATACTACCAACCTTTTAAAATTACTACGTGTTTATTTAGAAAACAGTTTATTTATTCTAATCTTATTTAGGTATTTTAATCAAAAAAGTTAATTTATTAAAATATTTAAAATTCTATTTTAAACTACATTACCGCACTAGTGTGTAATAAGCTACATTACGATGCTGAAATCGGTGTAATAAGAGCCACTTTACGAGCAAATGTGTTATAAAAGATTTTAGATTACAACGAAACGTTGAAAAAATTAGTACTCAGGTGGGAATCGAACCCGCGTCCTTCGCAATCCGGGTGGCTGCGTTGACCACTCCGCCACCAAGGTACCTATTGATTAGACCTGTCGAAATTTTTCAACACTTTTGACTTTATGTTTTTATAGCTGAAGTTATTTTTATTCCAACGGGTCTATTAATTTTATAAAACATACTCGTATACATATTATACAGTGTGGAAAAAAGACCATGGAGGAATAGTAGGCGAGAGGGAGGTAAGATGGGGTACTTAATTTTTAAAGTTCAATAAAAACAAAGTTTAGGTAGTAATAGAATTGTAATTATTTAAAAATTAACTTATATTTATTAAACTCTTAATAATATATGGCATTAGGAACTTTTCGTGATTAGTTTTAGAAAAAACAAATCAAAATCAAAGAAAGGCGTTTTGCCCCGTCTTGCCCTATGGTGCTGGTAAGATGGGGTACCCCCCGGGGGTAAGATGGGGCGATAAGTATTTATTTTTTGAGAATGAGAATGAGAATGAATGAGAATATTTATTTGTGAAACATAGGTATTACATTGATGTCATAAGTATGATTATACGTAAATGATGTTTTATTTGGATTAGCAGAACTCGCAGACGTGAATGGCTTCGTCGTCATCATCGTCGATTCCTGCACAGCTATTATGTGCCCATTTCCCACAACTTCTGCACAATATCTATCCTTTAATGGAAATGGAATTTACATGGCGTGTCATTTTCTTCTCCACTTTTATTTTCAGAGGATGAGACTCTTGGTCGTTTTGATGTTTTGCTCTAACGTGATTTTTTAACTTGAGTTTTTTTTCCAGATTTTATCTGCTTTTTTAATTCATCTCTTCTTTTTTCTTTTTATTTTCTATTAGTTTATTTTGTTCATCATCTTTTTTCATTTGGGCACCGACCTCTAATTCTTATTTATAGAGAGAAGACGTAATAGTTGCTGTTTTACCACGTTTTCTGGTTACTCGTTATGTTATTTTAGTAACTGGAAATGGGAATAGCTGTTTCGGAGAAGACAAGGCAAAGCTACTGTCCCTTGTGTCGCATAATGAGGGCGCTTGAGATGGTTGCTGACTAAGTTGGAAGTTTAAACAACCATGACAAGCACACAAATAGAAAAAAAACCTATTTCAAGCGAATCAAACAAAAAAATCCTTAACATTCTCATTTTGAGGCAAGACGGGATAGTCATTACCCCATCTTGCCCCACCGTACAATTTTCTAATAATAATGCAAACAAAAAAAAGCTGTTGACTATCTCAAAGAAACATAATGTTTACATTATTCTAGGTAAGTTTAACCGTCAATCACAGCTACACTTCATCAGCTGGCATCATTTAACAAACCACAGTCACGTGTCAAATCCAGAATAAATATGTTAAGCACTTTGCAGTAAAACACTTTTTCCGAAATATTTCGACATGCGTGCACTTGCGAACACTGATAACTGGGCGACTGACAGGTGTCATGAAGGCGCATCGAATGATGCCTACGCGGCCGTGATTGGTCAATTTTTCCCCGTCTTACCCGCTACCCCGCCTTACCACCCTTTCCCCTACCTACCCTAAATATTGATGATGGCAAATTTGACTGAAAGGAAACATTCCTTTATTTTCAAAATAAGTAAAACTGCATTTAAAGATTTGTGAAAAATCACCTGCTTAAGCCGGGAATAGAACCGGTGAAATGTGATACCAACCGAAAGAGTCGTATAATGAAGGATCATTTTTTTTAACAACATAGTATCTTAAATTAAAGAAAGCGAATTCAGTCGACGAATACGTCTGTGCATACGTGAAAGTGGGTCTCATTTTGAGCAAATTAATAAGCTATATGTATAATAGTGAACTATTTTCTTTAGTAGGTATACCTACAGCATTACAATAAAAAATATATTTTTCTTGGTCTTTCTTTAATTTAAGATACTATTGTTTGAAAGAAATTGATCCTTATGAATGACTCTTTCGGTTGGTATCATAAAATAAAGGATGTTTTTTTTTCACATTTCACCGGTTCGATTTCCAACTCAAGCAGGTAGGTACTTAATTTTTCAAAAATCTTTCAATGCAGTATTAATTATTTTTGAAAATAAAGAATTGTTTCCTTTCAGTAAAATTTGCCATCATCAATATAAAGGGTACTTTTCCTCCCACCACGGTATTTTTATTATATTGTAAATAAATAATTATGATCAGCCTGCGCTACGCGTCTTCCGTCACATGTCATATGACTGCTCCGCATCGTAGTGCCGTGAGTCAGGTCCGACGTCGTCAGACACGTCTGCGGCTGCAGTGACGTAGACCCATCAGACATCAAATAACCTTACTGCCAACTATGTAATGTTAGCAAACCTTTGTGTGTTTAGCTCGATGAGATATTCTGTAGGCAAACAGTTTAGAAAGCCGTAGATAATATATGGGTATTATTGGGAATTTCCTCAATCTTAAATGTCGTAGTAACAAGTAGGTCCAGCCACCCAAACTCAATTAGTAAGTACTTTGAATCGTCCAATTTTTTAAACTACCACCCATTCAAGACCTCATTTTTGGCAAAGAACGGGCGCAAGAAACCACAGCGCACGGAAGCAACGACATTTAAAAAAAAAGATATGTCTTTACCAGGTCATACAAAATAATAATTTGAATGTAAAATATACGGTACTATAAATTAATTATAGACAATTAGAAATAGCTTAAGCAGTACTTGGAGCATTTCAGTTCAGAGCCAAGCTGTTTTGTGTTCTGTGTAGTCTGACACTTTGTAATAAGCTTTTTTAGAAAGCTTTTCTTTGATATGGATTTTAAATTTATCAAGATCTAATTTCTGAATATCAATTGGTACTTTGTTGTAAAATCGTACACACAGACCCTTACAAGAATTATTTCTCTTACGGAATATTGGCGTGAGACAATGGCGGCTGTTGGCTGTTGTGTTTGGCCCAGTGGGTGAAAGTACCGGAGAGAGGCCCCAGGGGAGCCTTCGAATTCCTTCTTCAAAGTTCCTCCTTCCTCGAGGCCAACAACGCATCTGCGACTCCTTTGGTTTATCGACTTTCCCTAAGGTGACTCGCCTGCTCGTGTGCCTACTTTTCCTGACTGAAATTGAATAAGGCAAATCCACAATCCACATAGGTACCTATAGTGTTTTATTCCTATTATGTGGAATACGATCTGTCTTGTCCACAGTAATTAGTTAGATGATCAAAGTACCTAATGTAAACAATAATTAAATTACGATAACATGTAAGTAGGTATTGCTCGTAATTTTCCGATGAAAACAAAATTAATAATAAACTTAAATTGTTTTAATCCTAAAAATAGTTATGGGACACAAGGAAAGATAAGTTTATTTGTGCATGACTACATCTCTCGTTAAATACAAGAATACACTAAAAAACACAAAATTAGTGTTTTAAATGTGAAAACGCCCTTGTGGTCTAGTTGTGGTTCGACAACTAGTCACAGACCCAGAGCTACCGGGTTCGATGCCCGCGGGGAGTGCATGTTTGTACTCCGGTTGGTCGGTCGTATGACTGACTTTAGGTAAGATGGTGGTAGCTAGCCAGGCGGACTTAACTAGCCCTACTAAGTACTCAGTACACAAAGATTTAGTATGTGTTTTTTTAACTGTTATTGGATGAGTATGACAATATTTAATAAAATACCTGAATCCATAAAAAAATTGCCATTTATTAGAATTTAAAGGGCCTTATACAACTGGCCTATGGAACATGCTTTTTATACGATGAATTAATATTTAAATAAAACTTGACATCTAATAATTAATAATTTAAGTACTTATAACAATAATATGTAATTTAAATTAAACACAATAATTATACACAACACAATTTTAATACTTTGACATTAATTTTAATGTATAATTAAAGATATTTGCATGCTGTTGATGGCTGAATAGGCAGATTTTATATCTTTTGCTACGAACATCTACTGTATACCATATTCTTACGCAAATAAAAGATATTTTTCTATTTCTATTTGTACCCCCCGCTGGGATTCGGACCCGGGATCTCTGGGTCTAAGAACGGTGTCTTAGCCACTAGACCACAGAGGCGGTTAAAATACTACTACTAATACTTTACTTGCGCTTTAAATATGCAACGTCTGCTGTGCATTCTAACAGGAAAACTAATTAATCTGTTTAACAATTAGGTGTGCATGCTCTTGTTTCAAGAACCATAGTAGGTCTGCACACGGTCGTGCAGTGATACGAAAACAAACAGCCTATGAGACCGTTGTTTGTGACTTGGCATTGAATCCACGTCTGATTGTACGCTCAATGTTGCACAGACTAACGTGAAAAACGAAAGATGTTCTACATTTTTTAATCTCTATGTTTTTATGGCATGACATTTGTTTTTAGAGACCTACAATTTTGATGACATGACCTAGAAAGCAACCTTACAGAAAAATGACAAACACTCACCTCATCATCATCAGCCTATAAACGTCCCACTGCTGCTGCCTCCCACGTAAACAATAGCACGTGGGGAAATTGGGCCATAACCCACCACGCTGGCCCAATGCCGGTTGGTGGGTTTCAACGACTGCCATCTTACGACAACAACCGGGACCAACGGCTTAACGTGCCTTCCGAAGCACGGAGGAGGTCGAGATGTTTTTAAAGGTCACCCATCCAGCGACCCCGCATTTCGAAAGTTGCGGGCTAGATCGCAAGCCGAACGCGCTAGCCGCTGCACCATCGAGCTCCTTACAAACACTCACCTCGTCTATTCATAATTCGTCGTACAATGAGCGCGCGCTG
The DNA here is from genome assembly GCA_963921215.1 of Scoparia ambigualis. Taxonomy (NCBI): domain Eukaryota; kingdom Metazoa; phylum Arthropoda; class Insecta; order Lepidoptera; family Crambidae; genus Scoparia; species Scoparia ambigualis. The sequence goes on along the minus strand of OY992524.1, from coordinate 3,016,238 downwards.
CTGTATTTTTCACTAGTTATCGCACAGTAGATACACAGCAGTGTACGACGAATTACAAGTAGACAGGGATGAGGACACAATACTACTTATAAAAATCAACAAGTCTACCGAATGGAATCCCATTGGAACTTCCTTAGACTGGTTGTTTTTTTTGGGTGCCCTTCGGTTCGCCTAAAATTGTTTGTCCTAATATGGTTTGGCCAAACCGTTTTGGCCTAAACTTAAAACGTACTATTATTGTTTCGCCTAAAAATTGTTTTGCCACCATTATAGTTTGGCCTAAGAATTGAAAGGCCTAATTTTAGAATGTCTAATGTAAAATAGCCTAAACTATATTGGCATAACTTTATATTGGCATAACTTTATATTGGCATAACTTTATTTTGGCATAACGATTATTTCGCAAAATTTATAAAAGCTCTAATTTTAGCATATCTTAAATTAAATGTGCCAATAATGTATTGGAATAAAAGCATAGAATTTTATTGAGAAAATAAATTGACAGAAGCGAATCGCTGCAAACCCGACTCCACGTAGTCTTGTCTGCCCTACCCTAGAGTGCAATATAAGCCCGCGTAGGCGCGGAGGGGCGAGGCGGCCCGCGAGCTAAGGAGCAGGTGGGTTGAGCTCGCCGCCAGGGCTGTGGCTGCATGCGTGCTTGCATGCTTACATGCTACATGCCTGCACGCATGCTGCATATCTGCATGCATGTTGCACGCATGCTGTGTTTCTGCTTGCATGCTGCATGTCTGCATGCATGCTGCATGTTATGCTGCATGTCTGCATGCATGCTGCATGTTTGCTTGCTATGTTAAGATTAATAAATATTAATACATAAATGAAAAAAACACAATATCATGTATCAAGTTTTTTATTTTTACTACAAAAACAAAACTGAACATGCATAATCAACATTATATTATTATGATTTACAGTAATTTTATATTTTTTAATTTTGTGCGAATTAATATTTAGGAATTGTAAACTTTAGGGATTACGAATTGTTCTGCCAAATGACGCATTTGGTAAATGACAATGTGGCGATAAAAAGTTAGGCGAAGTGAAATTAGGGCAAACACGATTCTGAAGAGTGAAATTAGGCGAAAAAATTTTAGACTTTTCGTTTGGGTGCCATTGCAAATTAGGCGTACAAAAAATTAGGCGATCCGATAGAGACCCGTTTTTTTTATTATAAATCTTTTATCCTACATCTATAAGCATTGTGAATGCAAACTTTTAATAATAAAGATATATATAAGCAATTACATCTTTATCGATTGTTAAATACTTGCAATAGTAGGAGGTATTTTTCTTTCGACTGTGAGGGTGTAGGTAAACCTTCAGTGTCGTAATACCGCTGGCTTGAAGCGTAAATCATTAACTACTAGACATAATTCAACGAGTCTTTTGGGGTCTTGGTAGTGTAGTGGTTAGAGCAGTGGACCGGCAATCCAAAGGTCATGGGTTCGAATCCCATTCGAGCTTCCTGAGACTGGTTGATTTTTTTTCTAGTAAACATTTTATTTTAAGTTTAGTTTAATCACTTAAATTATCAAAATACTCAATCATCATTACTAAAATACAATAAGATTTTGAGGACTGCGTCGTTAACGGGTTTAGATGTACCTGTTGCACAACATAAAATTATACAGCAGAAGATTTTCACAGAAATAACACAATCATTTAAATAAAGAAACTTATTTATTGCTTGTAACAATATTCATACCGCTTCTTACAATTTGAGTAGAAAATAATATCTATAGTGATTATACCATCTCGTATATTGATACCGATAATTATTCACACAAAACAATGATTTGTATAATATTTGGTGCGTTTTATGGCCAATGCGGGACGATGTTATTATAACGGAAGACTAATAATTTTAACGTTTATGCTTGTTTTTTATTATTAAATTTTAATGGTAGAAACAAAGATTATCACATAACTTGAAAACTATTAATAACAGCTATCATTGGAGTACCTATATAAAATGTATTTATACACTTCAATTCAAAGGTTGTCTACAAATAACATAACACTAATGTGTTTTCGTATAGACGTCTGCACAAATAGCTTTTTAATGTCGAACACGTTAAGATAAAGTGTTTCATCCCACAAATGAAATAACTTGATTATTTCAAAATCTTATCAATAACAATTTCATTAAAAGTTATTTATATTCTGCTAGTAATAATGTTATTTGACTTTTGAACTTAAAAATATACGCAATGCATTCTTTCAAAAAAGAAAAAGGTCACCAATTAATCGAACATTCTTTATTCTTTTTTTTTAAATTAGCAAAAAAAAATACATAAAAACATCGAAGCAATATTTTGTTTATCTAAAGCTTTATTTCAACATAATAAATGATAAGAAACGCTGAACGCTTTATATCATTATGATTACACTTTTTATATTGGTATCAGTTCAGTAGGTATTGTAAATTAAAAATATTAATGACACATTATATTGTAAGTTGTGACAGGTAATTTTTATTAATATGTATATTATAATTTATCGTCCCGCAAAATGTTACCGAAAACAATCAACAACTTAACAAACTATGCAACAACATTATTTCCAAGGCCTCACTTAATTTATTTATTACAAAATATCTTTCTGAAGTCATAAATGTTTACTCCAACATTTATTATATACAACCGTACAATTGTGACATAAATCATAAACTATAATCAAACAGTATTCAAAACATATCTTACTATAAATGACTTAAATATTTCTTTATTATTATGTAATTCTCATACCTCTCAGAATACAGTCATTTTTATAAATCTGTCCTTATAGCTAAAAAAAACATTATTAGGTACATTACAATATAATAAAATACTGAAATTAAAAACTGGTCTACAGCTATTGTTTATTTATGTACAAACTTAATGATTATCATATAAATAATGGAATAATATCCCGATCTCATTTGCTGTGTGCGTGTTAGTATATAAACGTTACAAATTGAAAATTATGGTGATCACAGGGACCATGGGCAACAAAGGGAATAAAGATGGTGTTGATTAATTTCGGCGGGCTGGATAAGTTCAACAATTGCCAGAAAGGTGCGGGTTCGAATCCAGGGGCCCAAGTCTGCTAATTTACGAATGGCATAATTGAATCGCAATTGGATCGTTTTGTAATTGTTTGACACATTTGGTATTCTCTTACTCATTTATGAATACCAAATGTGTCAAACAATTACAATGCGATACAATTGCGATACAATTACGATTCAATTATGCCATTCGTAAATTAGCAGACTTGGGCCCCTGCTCGTGGAAATTTTTTCGACAGTCTTTTTCAATTTGTAATTTGTTCGCAACAAAATTTGCGTAAAAATTATATAAACAATAACATTATAAAAACGTTATAAATAGTAAATGAAGCAAATTATGTTTGTAGGATAGAATAGAAAATTGGTCCCAGCCTACCCCGCCGGGAACGGGCGTGATGTGTAAGTATATTAAATCAAAATCTCAAATTCCTAAGTAGCTTAATGCGAATCAATAAAAAACGCATAAAAGATTATTTTTTTTAATATTATACATTTCAATATGTGAATCAGCTAGAAAAGTGAATTTTAAAGTTTATAAGTTCCCTCCATCCGACTGGTTGTCTGGCAGATATCGCTTAGAGCGATAACACATAAGACCGCCAAATTGTAACTGTATTTTTATTTGTTTTATTGTAATAGTTTTTTGTATATTTAGGGTTCCGTACCTCAAAAGTAAAAAAACCGGCCAAGTGCGAGTCGGACTCGCGCACGACGGGTTCCGTACCTATTACCTATAAAACTTTGATCGATGTTTAATAGTGTATTTTTTTAAATTAATTAATTTATGACGTATTAAAAAAACTACTTACTAGATCTCGTTCAAACCAATTTTCGGTGGAAGTGTGCATGGTAATGTACATCATATATTTTTTTTACTTTTATCAATCTCTTATTTTAGAAGTTACAGGGGGGACACACATTTTACCATTTTGGAAGTGTCTCTCGCGCAAACTATTCAGTTTAGAAAAAAATTATACTAGAAACCTCAATATTATTTTTGAAGACCTATCCATAGATACCTACACGTATAGGTTTGATAAAAAAATATTTGAGTTTCAGTTCTAAGTATGGGGAACGACCAAAATTTATAATTTTTCTATTTTTGTGTGAAAATCTTAATGCGGTTCACAGAATACATCTACTTACCAAGTTTCAACAGTATCGTTCTTATATTTTCGGAAAAAAGTGGCTGTTACATACGGACGGACAGTCAGACAGACATGACGAATCCATAAGGGTACCGTTTTTTGTCAGTCTGTCAAGACCCTTTATTTCGGGAATGCGTGTTAACGTAAAAAAAGATACGGCCGTTCATGCCGCAAAAAACGTATATTTCGATACTCTCAAGGGAATCAAAATTTATAGGGGGTATTTTCCGTTGACCTAGAACTAGAAATATGGCAAGTATTTCTAGTTCTAGGTCAACGGAAGGTTTTGGTTGGTGGTAGGGCTGTTAAGTCCGCCTGGCTAGCTACCACCATCTTATCTAAGTCTGTCGCCATAACAACGATGTTTATAGCATTGTTGTGTTCCGGCAGTTTGAGATAAGATAGCCAGTTCCTCAGTGGTTGAGGATTCCGGGTGAAGCGCGCTTCCACCTTCGGCCTTATCGTCACTTACCATTAGGTGAGATGAAGGCCAAGCGCTTACCCGTTGCCAATAAAAAAATAAAATAAAAAAAAGTATTACCGTCTTATACTACAAGTATAGGGAAAAATTTGAAAACTATACATTTGTAATTAAATCATTGAAAAACAGGGTATTTATGCCAGGAACGGTGCCGGCGGTTCAAATTTTGAATTGAGTTCACCGTGTCATGTGGGGAATCGTATGAAAGCGCTTCATTGGCACAAGCTTGAACAGATTTTTTATTTTTTTTATGATGTATAGTTTTCGGTTTATGACGAAGAATGAAAAAAAAACCTCTTTTATAATATGCACCTACAAATTTGTACGGAACCCTCGATGGGCGCGTCCGACTCGCACTTGTCCGGTTTTTTTTTGTTTAATCGCTAATATTATTGTTTTTATTAAGTTCTATATAAATCTTTGTGATGTTGCAATAAAAGTGTTGTATATCTATCTTAGCGTTAATGATCCGTTAGCATATATGATTTTATATTGTAGAAAAGTCTTTTAATTGAAACTTCCTAAGCACAGATTCGGAATACAAAAGTATCGTAAAATAAGTCGTAATATAATTTTATAACACATTTGCTCGTAAAGTAGCTCTTATTACACCGATTTCAGCATCGTAATGTAATAAGTTTCACACTAGTGCGGTAATGTAATTTAAAAATTAGTTATCATTTGAATCTATGGACAACATAGGCCTTTAGCCCGTTAGTACCTTTTACGACACCCAAGGGAAGAGAGGGGTTGGTAGTATTATTTTGATGAGCCCATCGCCGCTCTATGCTGTTGGATGTATGTGCAGTCTTTAGTCCGTTAGTCGCCTTTTACGACACCGAAGGTAAGAGAGGGGTTTGTAGTATTATTTTGATGAGCCCGTCGCCGCTCTATGCTGTTGGATGTATTATGCAGTCTTTAGTCTAGAATTTTTTTTTCCTCACAAATATGTTATAAAACGTCGTATGGCATACGTGCGCTTTGATAATTACAGCCTCTGCTTTCTTGTAGCCCTCGCCTACTGCTCGGGCCAGCAATATCGCCTCGGCTGTAATTTTCATCTTACCGCACTTATATCATAATGTACTATTACAATTTACGAGGTACATTCTTCATTCGTGATAATATCATTCTTCAACATGATTTGATTTTAATAAAATTGTTATCTTCTAATATCTGACGTTACCCTTTAAGGCGGGTCTCCTGCGACACTGTTTTGTGTTTTCTAACACCTAACATCAAACATCTAACAAAATATGTCAAAGTATGTACGTAGGCCATGCCCATATTTGTTAGATGTTTGATGTTAGGTGTTAGAAAACACAAAAAAGTGTCGCAGGTCTTTAGAATGTCAAAAATCACTAGAATTAAGTAATACAATTATTATGATTCAAAAGTAAAATGAGTTTCACACCGTGTCATATTAAATGAGTATCTAGGTAATCTGTAACCGTGCGAGTAGCGGTGAAAGAATACCACCACCCCCTCTTCCCTTGGGCGTCGTAAAAGGCGACTAACGGACTAAGGACCGCGCATACATCCAACAGCATAGAGCGGCGATGGGCTCACCACCTGTCAGGCTCAGCACATGTGCAGTCGCTATTTCGTGAAAAGTGGACTATGGTAGAGGACTGCTTTTGCTGTTCTCATTGCCTAGTCTCTAACTAATCCTTCGGGTCTAATAGTCGTGACTAATCTGTTTAAACCACCAGCCCGCATTGGGCCAGCGTGGTGGGTTATAGCCCAGTGTCTCTCCATGTGCATTGGTCCATGTGTCTTTCTACAAATTTTGATATAGTGCCTGTCTGAAGCAAGCTACACCACTGCTATGACATTAACGATAATGACAATATAATTAAAGTTGTGATCAATATGGCACTATTATCCTTGGCCTCTCTCGGTGCATGACCGTAATATTTAGGCATGACACATTTATCGTTATAATTTTCAACAGTCTGTCTGTAGCGTAACAAATAAATGTACGGGTTAAATACATTGAGGTAAATAAACTATAGAAGACGTTCCATACAATAAATGTGCACAGCTATAATGATACATGTACCGTGGTGCAGGTCTTACCTAGTTGTAACAAAACAGAAAATATTGTTACTCTATGCATTTTACCGAAACATAGCCGCCGTTTCATGTCTCGGCGATTTGATAAAATAATTAGTGAAATGCATGTTACATCGATAATTTAGTACGTATTTCCAGGTAAAAAGTGATTCCTTTGGTTTTATTTGTATTTCCTGAGTTGTTTAAACAGTACCTAAGCACACATATTTTAACGCATATTTTAATAAAATAGAACACAGAATGCACACATATTGTTGCGTCTAGCGCCTGCCACAGACTACTACAGTTGGAGCGAGCTGGCTCTAACGCGTGTTACAAACAATCTAGTTGAGACGTCTTCTCTAGTACGTAGTACATTATACTCAATGGTTAAATACGACAAATGCTGATTCTATTCCCATAGCTACCGACATGATAGCACTTTAATTGTTTTGCTTTTCAAAACGTGTCAAATACTTAGCCTGTGTACATCAGTACATATCTTCCGTTGGGTATCGTAAAAGGCGACTAACGGACTAAAGATTGCACATACATCCACCGGCATACAGCGCGGCTGCGCGTGGATTACGGTAGAGAACTGAACTATCCTCATTGCCTAGTCTCTAACTCTTATAATTACAATTTGATTTTAAAAATAAAAGAAATGAAGAATTATGGTAACATCAACATTAACCAAATTAACTATTGATTTTTTTATACATACACATTGGTATTCTTTAAAACACTTTTAAACATGAATAACACTACTGGTAACATAAACGTAAGTACTACGACAGTGTGGTGGGAACTAAAATATGGCTTAGTATTATAGATAAATACTACATAGTGGCAACATCTTTTTTGCCCGCTTGTCTGTCTACGAATTAAATGTAATTCTGTTATCTTTACACGATTCGTTTTTGCGGCCCCCATTGCCTACTCTGACTAACACTTTGGGGATATCATGTACGCATGTGACTTGCGATATGCGTTGCTACCTCCAGTCCTGAGTCCAACGATGCATGGCATAAGGCATAACAATGGTTATAATTATTATTATTTTTTATCTGTTTTGTTTGATTTTTAATTTTAATTTATTCGAAATTGTTTATTGAAATGTTTAAGTATTACTAACAATTATGGATCATTGTTTTCTTTATTCAATAAATATTATTATTATAATCATTTTGATTTTCTTCGAATAGCTAATAATACTGTCCCACGACAGTACGCTAGGTTGATTACTTACCAACTTGTGATTGTTGCTAAATGAATAGATTTAAATGTGTTCTTAAGTATTATCTCAGGATAACTAAAATATTTATTCTGCATTTTAGTTATCCTGAGATATATTATTAAAAGCAAAAATGTTTTATCTATTTAGTAATCCTGCAAGTCTGAACGGAGTAACACTATAAATTAAATCTCATGCAACAAAAGTGTTACTTAGGGTGGATTTCACCAAAGTCGTATAAGTCTTATTCTAAGAATAAATCCTTATTTACTCGCGTGTATATGAACTTTACGTTCAACGCTTAACCTAATGATAAAGTCACTACACTGGAGTTAATTCTTATACCGCCAATTTTGGCCGTGTTAGCCCCTATTCTTAGAATAATAATGTCACTAATGTCATTTGAAACCGCCTTCAAATTAATATTGTGACTTAAAATTGCCAAGTCGTTTGAGATTGCTGATTGACGAATCTGATAGCAGTGACGAAGATTATTTTAGGCCCTCGCCCGAGATGGTTCAAGGAAAGAACAAATGACATAGAAGATTAACAACAACAACATTTTTTTGATGACATCGTCAGAAACGTCACGTCAAACAAACAATGTTACACCAGAAAATAAAAAAGTGTAAAGCGCCTTTGCTCTCGTACGAGAAAAACTGCAACTATACTTTGGTGGTTAATACGCTCATTCGTTCGATCCGCTTATGTTCGTTCAATAGCACAGAGTAACTATGCGAGAGTAACTTATTCTTACATTAGCGTGGTGAAATGAAATACAAGTTATACGTATGATAAATCTAAGTAGTAAATTTATACTTGGGTAGCTATTCTCGTGTAATTTTGATATTGGTGAAATCGGGTCTTAGTGGGTATATATGGAAACCCATACTTATGCTTAACGATTACACATTAACCATTATATAATTTTTCATAGGTGGGTTTGAAATAATAATCTCCTCTTTCCTATAAGATTAACAACTAACAATGTTAATTTGACTAATTTCAATGGGTTTGCTATACCCGTTTGTCAAGCGCTTGATTTATGAACAAAACAATACATTTTAATGTTGTTTAAATGAAATAAACACCATTTTAAAGACTAAGGTACACGAATGTAACGAGGTATTTAATTATATTCTGATAGTCAGTAATTTTTTGACAGTTTAAAGTAAGTAATTTAAAAATAAATATGAGACAACGTTTTCACATAAGTAAAAAGCTAGAAGAATTTGGACAGGTCTAACCAAGACCTCGGAGGCATAGACGTTACGCAGCCGCCCGGTATGCGGAAGACGTGGGTTCGAGTGCCACCTGCGGTAGTATTTTTTAAACATTTAACTATCTTTAAAACAAGTATAATTTGGCATTATAAACGTTAACACAAAAACAAGACTATTTTCCAACGGTGGCTTGCATCAAAAGTCTCTAATTAGTGAATCACTATTTACATTTAAAAGTTATCGCGTTTCATCTATGTAGTAAATACAAATTAAATGTTCTCCGTTTGTCTCGTATGCGTTCTTATAGGTACCACTCATCTGATTGCGATAAAAGTTTGGTAAGTTGTGTGCAATTTTAAGCGATTTTAAAATCAAATACATTTTCTTGAACACGTTGGCACTCTTAATCGAAACATGGTCCTTCGAGCCGGATGACTTATGAAACCGCCCTCAACCGTAATTAGCGAGTCTCGATGCAAGCCCCAAGTGTTATCAATATAATATAATTAAGCATTATTATTCTGCGCGTTTTTCTTCTTAGGCGGAGGGGTGGGAGGCTTATCGCCTCCCTGGTTCCGCCTCATCGCTATAGAGTTGTATAGAAACGAGCCTCGCGGCGACCACACTGTGTCATAGTTATTTCTGGGCGGTAGAGGTGTGAGATCGGAGTTGTTATTATTTTCACCGTCTAGGTCCATACTCCTGTGGGATAGTTTCTCGGGTAGGGGCGGCGGCTCCTCTTCATCTTGATTGGAGTCTGTTGTACCTGAAGATAAAGTTGCTTTTTCATTGAAGTGTAGACATGATTTGTAGGACACATTTTATTAGCATGCTAACTTCCAAATGCCTGTTATAGGACCACGTCTTATGTTTTTAATGTAGACTACATTTGCACGATTACATATAACCACGGAAGCCTAAAAGTAATAGCAGCTGACTTTCGATAAACTATACCCAAGGATACAGTGTGAACGCTTGGGAAATATCTACACAAAACAGTAAGGTAAATAGTATTAAATTCCAGTATTTACTTATAAATTTTGATTGACATAACGTTAGTCAAAATTTAGAACAAGGAAGTGAAGGAGTCGTTTTGTATTGTGGACATCGTATATTAAGACTTTTGAGTAGCCTCTCTGAGTTGTGACACTCACCCAAAGAGTCTCTATTGGACGGCGGCGCGGACGAGGTGAGTATGCTCGTCCGTTGCGACAATCTCCTCTCTCGCTCTACCTCCGCTCGTAGTGGCCGCTCGGTCACCAGCTAGAACAAAAAGTTAAAAACATCATTACAATAATGTAGGGCGATAAAAATATGATTGTCCTTAGGTTCTTTTACATTATAGCTTTTAGAGAGATAGGTATAAACGACCACGTCGGCCAAGTTTAAAAATTGACATCTCACGCAAACAACCGGGAGTAAAACGTTTGAAGAACTTGTTTATTTCCATCTTGAGTATACTTTTTGTTTAAATATGTAGCGCTTATTTTCTAAAGAACATTCGTGGTTATTGACATTGTTACACATATTCTTTTTTATCTGTAGTAAGGTACCTATGCAAGCGAAGCTACGATGAAAGCTAGTATTTTGGTTAATATTGCATAAGTATTACTATTAAAAGGATTGTCAGATTATCATATCATATTAAAATAGTTTATTATTAAGAGGGTTTACGCCATTCGGTTTCCCATACAAACTTCCAAGTCGATATTTTTAAAAACCAATGAACCAATTTTGATGTAACTTTGCATGCTGAAGTAAAACACAGGGATCTAAATTGTTTGTTGAAAACATTTAAAAAAAATGTTTATTTAACTGAGATTCCATAGTGGATTTTAAATCGCAATAACTCAGCTAGAAAAACGTTTTTTAAAATGTTTTCAACATCACCCGGCCTCCTCAATCACAAAGATACTGTCTATCATACCTCTAATTGCCGAAACAGAACAATGCTTTTAACATTGTTGTTATGGCGACAAGCTTAAGATACGAGTCGAGTATTAGCTACAGTTATGTTACATAATGATAACAGCGCTTTTTTTGTAATAGTAGCACACTTTCAACTATTTAGATCCCTGTGTTTTACTTCAGCATGCAAAGTTTCATCAAAATTGTCTCATTGGTTTTTAAAAATTTCGACTTGGAAGTTTGTATGGAAAACCGAAATGCGTAAACCCTCTTAAAATTATTGTTATGAATGTGATCAATTTTACTAAACTTGCGACATTCTTGCGGCTTCTTCTCGTTAAGTTATGGCTTAATCTATTAAAAGCAATACAGTTGTAATTTTTCGTTGCTTTTCAATCTTATTTCAAGGTTCAATATTTTGTAGCAACATAACTGCCATTGCCTTCGAAAGGGTTAAATAATTTGTCTAGAAAAAACTTAGGTTAAATCAAAATAGCGGAAGATACGGCACGTCCTTAAAATCGTCAACTGAAAACGGACATGATGCACAACTACATGTACGCACACTCACACCGCTGTGATTCTGGTTTAACGTTGTACGATATTGAAGGAAAGAGACAAACCAATTTGTTTTAACGATAGCGTGAGCGAGAAAAGCGTGCTACACTGGTGTGTCAGAGTCGAGCCCTGCCAGACCGGCGACTGAGTGAAATTAATTAGGCGACGGGGACGTGATTTAAGCGGTCCATGTGCTAGAGGCGAGTTACTTATCTTCCGCTATTTTGATTTCATATAAGATAAAAATACTTTCTATTAAGTCAATTTCGAAGAAAATCTAAACGATATATATTACGCTTGTTGCAGAGTGTAAGGTACAGAAATAGGGTCTGGATCCACAAGTTTTCAGGTCTGAAGCACCCTATTACGAATACGGCATAAATAAATATAAGACAACTAATAGTCTCCCCACTTTTTTATGTATAACTGTAAATTATACATTGCGTAGCTCTTGCGTAAGCGAAATTTTTACGGGGTATATTTTAATATTACACAAATAGAGGCTAAGGCTGATTGATTTGAGTCCTTTAGCCTAGATTAAAGGCAATAAGCGGCGGTAAGCGAAACAATGTTGCCATTCATAGCAAGTCATACCCAAGTTAAAAGCAGCGCTTGCCTGCTTCTCGGGAGTCCTGTGGCGTGAAAATAAATGGAGATACGATATTGTTATCATCATCAACAACAAAGGTTGCGGGTCCCCTACAGTCATAGAGACCCGTAATAGAGACCAAATCCTGCCTGATAGTAAACAGCCGATGCAGTCCAAAATAATGAGAGCGCTCCTCACTGTGGAACGTTTCACGCCCCGCTTAAAAGACCCGGGACTATTGGAGCTGGGAAGTACATGCGCCGGCAAAGAATTCCACAGCCGAACGGTCTTACAGAAGAACGACTTGCCAAATTTTTTGGTACGAGAGCTGATATTCTGCACAGTATGATGGTGGTTCCTAAGACCAGCACGTGTAGTCCGGGAGAGAAAAGGAGAGGGCGGGATCAACCGTAGTAATTCCGGCAGAAGACACAGAGTTTTTATCTCAATAAGGCTTATTAACGTCCTGTTGCTGGGCTTAGGCCATCCCACGTGGACAAGAACCAAGTTGACCCAATGCAGGTTTAGTGCATTTTTAAATATTTTATAATATTAAAAACACAACGAAATGTGTGTATGAGACGTAACAGGGATCTTCTTTGTCTTTTCGATTTTGTTCTACTGTTGGGCAAAATTCTCAGTTTTTCTAGATATTAAAAAATGTGTCACAATGCAAATCGATTGTGTAATACTAAGATACGGTCATAGAGCTGAAAGAATTTCGTACATTTACCTTTCAATACTAACATAAAATAATGCAATTAAATATAATATGTTTGTGGTCTCGCTCCTACAACGACTATTTTTTGACGACCTCCTTGGTCGAGTGGTTTGTACACCGGTTTTCATGGTGTCGCCATCTCTGAGGTCCCAGGTTCGATCCCCGGTCCGGTCAATTTAGAAATTATTGTTTTTCTGAATTGTCTCGGGTCTGGGTGTTTTCTATGTATAATAAGTATGTATTTAAGTATTTTAAGTATGTTTATCCGTTGTCTAGTAACCATTTAACGAGTTTCTTCGAAACTTCTCTTGGGCTAGATAATTGGTGTGAGTGTAGGAGAGTTTATTTATTTTACTTATTTATTATCGCATGTGTGCGAGCGAGACAAGCATTGAAGGGGTCATCGCACGAAATTCTTTCTGCTGTACGACTGTATCGTTGCTATGCAATCTAGCAATACGTCGCAGCTTCGCTTGAGTTTAGACCTTGAATAAGGCGTTACAAAGTTAATAATTACGCTGTTTGGATAGTACTACGATAGTATAACGGTAGGACCGCCCCCCTCAGATGGCCATAAGGTGTTTCGACTCTCATGCGGAAAGTTTTTATTTAATTAGTTAATACAAAAATAAGTCAACGACAAGGGTTAACATTGTGGACGACAAAAGTACAAGTATGTATTAATTTAAGTTCATACAAACATAAAGATAGTGAAACGTTAATGTTTTTTTTTGATATATTTTAGCGTTTAATTAACACATTAACATTAATATACTTAAGTAAACTTTTTAAACGCTGATAAAAGACGACAAGGTGCGTGGTTCGATTCCCACATACGGTTGTTAATTTTTTTTCAGTTTAAAATTTTTTGTGAAACGTAAAAATGAGACCCTCGTGTCAAAATCTAAAATCTCACTTGAGGTAGTAATTTTTGTCATCTTTTACTACATTTTATTTCCATTACTTACATATAAAAATAGACAATGCAAATAGATTACATTGCGGAGTATAAAAGTACAGCCCCCTAGACAAGTGGCAAATAATGCCCACCTCCTTTAAATTGTAATTCGTCGGACACTGCTGTGTACTGTGCCAATAGGCTAGATGACTAAATTTCAAAATCATGTTAAAACGATACCTGTTTACCTATTTTATCCTAAAAATACATTATTTTTCAAAAAAATTATCATTTACAATATTAATTTCGCGTTTTTATATTCCGATTTAAATTTACCGCAAAACCTCTTACGACCGCCATGTTGAGTGAATGACGTCACGCCGTGCTAAACATCTGTTTCGTTCGAGGCTTGTTCTATAGAAATGTCACAACAATAAAATTACATTTGGCACGGCGTGACTACACTGCTTTTGATTGGTTTTTAATGTCATATGACTGAAATCATTAATTAATTATTGACGGACTTATTTGTCGATTTTAAAAAAAATATTAATTATCCCAATTTTTTTATATTTTAGATATTTTATTTCTATAAATCATAATTGATCATTAGAAACGCCAATCCAACCGATTTATTCTTAGTAGACAAAAGCCTATTATGCTAGTGAACAATACAGCAGCGCGCGCGCATTATACTACGAATTACGAATAGACAGGGGGGTAAGAGTTTGTCACTTATCTAGGGGACAGTTTATCTCTTACACAATTGGCTACTTGACAGTTCTCGGAAAAGTATTGAAAAAAATTACAAACGCTTATGTTATACCTCTTACAATATTTTTTTTTCGAAAAAGCTTTAGAGGTTTAGAGAAAAAAAAAATATTTTTCTTCATTAATTTTAAATTTTACGCGAAAACAGTTGGTCACGTGATATTTTTCCCTGTGACGTCACACTTCATTAAACAAACAAATTTTATCTTGAAACCTGAAAGATAGTTTTTGTTTATTTTGTAAAATGTGACGTCACACGAAGCTCAATCATGGCCTGTGTTTCGGGTCTTGTAATCCACAGATAAAAAATCGTAAATTTATTTAGTAAAAATAAAATATTTACAAATTATCTTAATAATAAAACCATTGGTTAATTATTGTTAAATTATAAACTACCTACCAACATATTTCATATTTTATTGTTACAACTGTCAAATAGCCAATTCAGTGACCTAATAAAGGATAATTATAAAAAAAGGTTACAACTCACCTCTTGCCTCAACTCCCGCAAAGGCGAAGCGGACGGCGTGTGGGGGGCGCTGCCGGCGCTGGTGTTGGTGTTGTTGTTGTTGTTGTTGTTGTTGCTGTTGTAGGAGGGCACGGCGGCGGCGACGGTGCCGTTGGGGGTGGAGTGGGATGTGTACCACTGGCTGCCGCTAGCTAAGGCGCCGACTTCACTCTGGGTTAGGAAAAGGTAAATGACTTTTAAACTTAGTGTTTGATTATAATAATAATTTCAAAAACACTTTATTTGCACAAAAGAAAGAAAAACAATTACAAAAACAGGACAGATCATAGAAAATATAGTACAAAGGGCCTTATTGCTTAATAGCAAATTCTTCCAGGCAACTTCACTTGGGTGAAGAGTACAGTTGGTGTTATATTTGAACAAGGTTAAACGCAAAGCTTTTTATACAACGGCCAAATATAGATGAATAATGTTACAAACATTCATCTTAATTGGATTCAATTATAGAAAGTGTATACAGTGCCACAAGCGGCACTCTATCTCAATCGGTTCGGGAACCGTAAGTTTCGCGGTATAATAGTGACGACGGCTAATTGCCGTAAAGTTTTTTATTAGACAACAGAAATACTAGCTGCCCTACTCCTGTAGGTCACGTGATAGGTTAGAAATCTAACTCCTTACAAAAATATCTTTTGAATATTATGTCTTCTGAACATTATGGCAAAAAAAATATGTTACGGTACCCGAACCGATTGAGATACAATGCCGCTTTGTAGCACTCTATATACACTTTGTACTAGGATGCCGTGATTACGGCATCGTAACCGATCGTACTAGAATGCTGAATACTAGAACGCTTGTGGCACTCTATCCACAGTCTAAATTATATACAATCTAACCGTGTCGTGAAGCGGTGAAAGAATACTACCACCCCCTCTCTTCCCTTGGGTGTCGTAAAAGGCGACTAACGGACTAAAGACTACACAGATTCCAACAGCATAGAGCGGCGATGGGTTAACCACCTCTCACGCTGAGCACATGTGCAGTTATCATTTGGTGAAAGACTGTGGCGGTTGTCCTCGTTGCCTAGTCTCTGACTAACTCTTCGGAATAGATAGTTGTAAATATTTTTTATGCATGTACAGTCACGAGCAAAAAGATGTATACACTTTGACTCTTATTCTATTGTATTAATCCTATCCTACTAATATTATAAACCAGAAAGTTTGTAAGTATGGATGGATGTTTGTTACTCTTTCACGTAAAAACTACTAAATGGATTTGGATGAAATTCGGCATACAGATAGTTTATAACCTGGATTAACACATTATACCCACGGGAAAAAGAACCACGCGGGTGAAACCGCGAGCGGCCGCTAGTTGTTTAAATATTTTTGCTCGTGACTAAAGGAAATGAAAAGTAAAGTGCCTGACAAATAAACAAAGAATGAGCTTCGACTAGTTATTCCGTGTCTTGTCCCGGTCATGTAAACGAAATTTCAAATTAGAGTAAAAGTGACAAAACACAGAATGAGTATTTCGAGTTCCGACCTCATTTTCAGTATATTAGTAAGGCACAAAGAGTTTGTTGTCTACATTACATTCCTCACCTTGCGCGCGCGCCGCTTGTCGCGCCGCTTGGGCGTGGCCTGCAGCGTGTTGAAGTAGCTCACCACGCTGCCGCTACTGTTTCTACTGGCGGACAAATGCACTTACATCATATACATACACTATGTATTAGCAGTATCTGTTTTTTTGCGTTTAATAATATAAGTAATACATATATTTGGTCCTTCGAGCCGGATCACGAGCGGCAAGCCGGCGTTAATGACGCTTAAATATATTTATAGAGTGAAATGTTGAAAAAAAATTCTAGAAAGTAGTAATTTTTTAGTCATTATTATTAGTTAAAAATAAAAGACAAAATAAAACGTACTTGGCTAATGGATTGATGGCACTGTTGAAACTGAAGAATTTGGATCTCGAAGAGCTGAAAACAAAAGTAACTAAATTTATTTCTTGATATATTAAAAACTTACTTTACTTTCTCATGTTTAAACCAATTATCTAGCACAGTTAAGTTTCTTTTGAAACTTGTTTTAATTTTATTCCCTACTTACTCGGCACCCGTGGAGATGTCAGAGATCCGGTTATTGACGACGCCCGGGTCGGAAGGCAAACTGTCGCGCATCGTCCGCAGCTGCACTTCGGGGGTCTCAGGTTCGAAGTCGCACATCTGTTGTGGAATAGACGAACACTTTTGATTTTTGCCATTCATGTCATTACGTCTGTATAGGGTTGTACAGTTTATCAAGTCAATTATCCTATAGGCTGGCAAAATTATGTGACAGTCCCATGATTGCGGATCGAGGGACGTTGCGGTTACGGGGGCAGGGTAGAAGAACGCAATAGTAATGTCAGTTGTATGCAGCGGCCAGCGAGATGTCACCCATGTCTCATCGCCTGCAGTTTAGTACTGTCACATACGAATTTGCCTATAGTACCTACTATTGAAAGTTACAATTTTTTTTTACTATTTAAGTGTTTCTATGTAAATGTGTATGTAAGTTGAAATGACTATGACTATGACTTGTTTATGACTTATAAGAACTGGCTTCAATGGCTGAATCACTTAGGGACTTCGCGTAAAGGTGCCGCGTAAAATCCGGAGGCCTCTCCCCCCGCCCCTCACAATGTAACCTGATTTGTGCATCTTCTAAATAAATAAATAAAAAAAATTCCTATTCCTTCCTTAACCCTATTCCTTTCTTAAAGGTCGGCAACGCATCTGCGACTCCTCTGGTTTTGCGGGTGTCCATGGGCGGCGGTGATTGCTCTCCATCAGGTGACCCGCCAGCTCGTTTGCCTCCATCTTATATAAAAAAGGTCGCGCACGCACTTGTCGCGCTATAGTGGTGGCAGTGGTGCAGCTGCGCTCACCTTGCGGCCGTAGCGCTGGTGCACGTGCTGCTGCACGCGGCGGAAGCACGCCAGCAGGTGCGCGTGCAGCGCCTCCATGCTGGCCGGCACGCGCGCGCCGTGCACCTCCAGCCCTACGATACATACATACGATACATAATAGTACAACTACAGAGATTCACTCCGCTAAGGCCCATCGTACACAAGGCTACGCAAATCTTCGATACTCGACGATTTTAGTTTCCAAGCGAGTACCGCCATACAAATCCATTGAGGTTCGTACACGAGTCGCGTCGCCGACATTCGTCTCGCGACTCGCGTCGCGCCTGTCGTGCGCTACCTGCCAGACGAGATCGTCGCTACATAAGTCGCAGCGATTTCCAAGATGGCAGAGCATGTGTTTGTTGTACTTAATTCTTTTGCAGCAACAAACAGTCTGCAATTTATGTTTCTTTCAATATACGGATGAACCCAGTATCTTCTGTTACGACGATTTCTTTGTTTCCGATTTTCCAAAAATAGCACAAAATTATAGTTTATTCATCACTTGTGTCAGACATTTTGTAAACGTGTGATCTGTTTAGCCGCTACGCCTGTGGCTGAATTAAGGCAATTTGCGTGTTGTGATTCAATGTCGTGTGTACGGACCGTGCGCTACTCGATACTCGCACCTTGATACTAATGTAGTATACAGCATTAGTATCGGAGATTTGCGTAGCCTTGTGTACGAAGGGCCTAACTCATTTAAATAAATAGCGACTCTTGCTAAGACACAATAAAGTGCAATTCAGGTCGCACACCGCTCCCATACCTACAGTTAAATTCACCTAGAAGTTGCCTCTCTTTCTATCGCGTACTATTGCGTAGCTCTTATCTCTTCTAACGACTGCAGGGCGTCCGTCTGGTCAACTACTTGTAGCTTCATACCTAACGCGCGGAGTGCGCCAGGCCCGGCCTAAGGGCATTTTAAATCATGATGTTGACATCTTCATAATGTAAGCGATAAGGAATCGACCGCCACGGAAATACTATATTGAATAGAGTTTAACCGCATCACTAGCGCTAACAGCTTGATATATATTGTTTTCTAAGGTTTAAGCGAGCACTACACATTGAAATGAAACATTATTTACGAATCAAAACTAGCGTTTAATTTACTACATTACATAGTTTTTTTTTTTCATGACGTTTCGAAACCTTTACAGGGTCTGGGAATCTGTACAGTACAGGGTTCAAAACGATAGGAAAACAAATAACTATGTAATTAGTAAATTAAACGCGAGTTTTGATCCGTAAAAATTGTATCATTTCAGTCTGATTTATTTCAAACGCGGTTGTTGGTGGCGGTGACGCGCCAAAAGGCATCTCTTACATTTATTCATTGTGGTACAATAAACTCACGCGCAATCTCTGAGGCGTTTGCAGCCCATGGGCTGCAAACGCCTCAGTGATTGCGCGTGATTCAAGCTATTGTGGACCTTGCGGCTGCACCTTAGTTGCGCACAAACTTGCTTCGCGGTGTCTTCTCTAGTTTATTGTACCCAATGGATTTATTCAGTTATCTCATGATTGGATTTCCGCCATTGGATTGAAAGTATTTTAAGTCTACTAGAATCTTCGGCTGATGGTGAACAATGCTACTCCGTGCTTCGGAACGAAAATCCGTTGATTCCGGTTGTTGTTGTAAAATCGTAGTCATTATGTGGTGGTTAATGGTGGTTTAAGGGTGTTACCAGACCATTCGATCGATCGTCGATCGACGGCATCGATAACGTCAATCGAAGTTGGTCGACTGTTCTGGTAGCTTTAATCGATCGACGGATAACGTTTGCTAACCAATCGATCGACGACGGTCGGTCCACGTTGATCGATAGGTGTGTGGTAGCTTTAATCGATCGACGGATACCGTTCGTCTAACCCATCGATCGACGGTCGGCCGACGTTGATCGATTAACCCCGGCTATATTCCATCAGTTTCTTTCGAAATGTATTCAGAAGTATTTCGTTGTTCTTGGCCAGTATGATGTTGCTCGTACTATTATTACGGCGTCTCCGTAACGCAGAAGAAACTGGACACGGCCGTTTTTTAAAGCCGAAGATCGCTTATTTTATCCAAATTACATTTTAAATAGCGGTTTTTCTTTTTGTGTTTTTTTTTGCGTAGCGATTGTCTTGAATTTCGAGTTTTTTTTTTATTAGACAACAGAAAACTAGCTCCATTCAAAAATATCTAGGGGGGGGGGAGGGACAGGGGTGGGGGGTACGGTAATGGTAACTTAGTAGAATATTTGTTCTTTTTTCTTAAAAATAACCTAAATAAATAACCTAACATAACTTCAAAATAAAAATATCTTAAAAACTATGCATTTCCGCACTTTGGCTCCCACTCCCCCTTCCCTTTCCCTGTTTTTGGTTTTGCTTAAACTAAAGTGCTTCCCAAGGGGTTTGGGGGAATATCATTTAGCATTTAAACGTTCATATTATCATCACTCATTATCATCAACTTTAAGCATAATCAATGAACTCTATTTTTACGACTAGTATCCATGATTACTTTTTTTATAAATATATTTATAAAAAAAGTGAAGCGGCCGGCTCGTCTAATCAAACAGCTCGATCTTACACCTTATCCATTCTACCGGTCGATTGTCGATCGACGATCGATCGATTGGTCTGGTAGACACTATCGGTCGACGTCGACTAAACCATTCTACCATCGATCGATGCCTTCGATCGACGATCGATCGATGTCTTCGATCGACGATCGATTGATTGGTCTGGTAACACCCTAAGGTTTAAGGTCCAATAAGTTCAACAGGGGACTACGAAACGTCGTTTTTCTGTGTTTTGTATGAGAATTTTGCATGCCACGTCGACGTAGTGTTTCCTCTTAAAGCCCAATCTCCAAACGTCCACGTGTGAAGGCCTGTTTTCAACAGGACTGCCTTTCGGCTGATGGCTGTACATGTACGAATGCTACTTGCTAAGTTTTTTCCCCGTGTGGTGCCGGGTCAGAATTGCACCACCCCCTCCCCTGTATCTTAGCGGGTGTCGTAAGAGGCGACTAAAGGGATTTTGCTGGTGGGAGAGATTTGCTCGTCCGGCGCTACCACCATGCGGACTCGTAAAACCCGCCAAGAGTTCGGTGCTCGACACAGGACGCGTTCCGGGTTCAGAGCCGTAATACCGGAGCTTGGGGAGGTGCGGTGGCGGCAGGGTCAAGGTCCGGTGGGAGTCTTTGTGGACGCATTGGGGGGGGGGGGGGGGGGGGTACGGGGGCCCTTCCGTCCGGCGGGTTGATTAACGTCTTACCGAACAACTACATGCACCAGTTCATGTTAGTCTCCCAAACTTTGTCTTTTCCCCCTTGCCGCCACAGCATCTCCTTTTACTCACGCCCCCATCCAACCACCATGTCAGTGTCTAAAAACAATGCAGGTCAGATAGCGGCATCCCACTTCCCCACCACCAAGTCGCATTTTGAGGTGGAATTCACTAACATCCGTGGACTCCATTCAAACCTCAACGCCGTCCACCAACACCTTGAGACGGCCCGGCCTGCATTGCTCTTTCTGACGGAGACACAGATCCGCCGTCCTGCCGACATTGCATATCTGCACTACCCCGGCTACGTGCTCGAGGAATGCTTCCTCGCGAAAGCCGGAGTATGCCTTTTCGTCAGGACGGACGTTTGCTGTCGACGTTTGCGCTGCTTGGAGGACCCCTCCTTCTCCATCCTATGGGTACACGTGGATCTTGGTTCCGAGAGCCATGTCTACGCTTGCCTGTACCGTTCCCACTCCGGAGACCACGAGACAACTCGGCTATTCGATTACCTGAGCCAAGCAGTTGACGACGTACAGGAGCGGTTTCCGTCTGCCGATGTGGTACTTTTGGGAGATTTTAATGCCCACCATGAGACCTGGTTGGGCTCTTCCAAAACAGATCACGCAAACCGAACTGCCCACGCATTCGCTCTCACGCATGATCTGACTCAACTGGTTCTCCAGCCCACCAGGATTCCAGATATATCGGGTCAAGCGCCTTCCCTGCTAGACTTACTGGTGACGAGTCGACCAGCCGGGTACAGAGTGTCGATAAGTGCACTTCTGACCATTGCCTGGTTGGTGCCACCGTACGGCGCCGTAAAAGCTCTCCCTCAGTGCAGTCTAAACGGCGTTTATGGCACTACTCGTCGGCAGATTGGGATGGTATGCGCGACTACTTTGCGTCCATCCCGTGGGGCCAGGGCTGCTTTGTGGGTAGGGACCCATCGGAGAGTGCCTCTGCTGTCGCTGACGAGGTCATGTTGGGGATGGAATATTACATTCCCTACACTGATGTCGTCAGCGGAAGTAAGGCGCGCCCTTGGTTCAATCGCGAATGCGCCAAAGCTGTTGAACTTAAACAGGCGGCGTATCGCGCTTGGACCAAGGCTCGCATGCTCAACGATCGTAACATCTCTTCCCTCAAGGTAGTCTTCAACAAGGCTACCAAAGTCTGCAAGAGAGCTCTCTCGTGAGCGAATGCCCAGCGCGTTGCTCGCGTTGGCCAAGAGCTGTTGTCGCACCCAACGGGTAGCCGAAGTTATTGGCGACTGGGGCCAAAGCGGTGCAAGCCAACTTTTGCGCGCCTTCTCTGCCCCCACTGCGGTACCCTGATGGCTCGTTGGCCCATCGGCCGCTAGACAAGGCTAACCTCTTAGCGAAGCTCTTTGCGGCGAATTCGCGTGTCGATGACTGCGGCGCGGAACCACCTACCATCCCTCACTGTGGTTCCTCAATGCCTGACGTCCAAATCAGACAACGTGACGTCCGTGCCGTGCTGCAGTCACTTGATGTGCGGAAGGCTAGTGGTCCTGACGGTATACCGGCAGTCGTCCTTAAAAAATGTGCTCCCGAGTTGTCTCCAGTACTGACACGCCTATACCACCTCTCGTACTCTACTGGAATTGTGCCCGAGGCTTGGAGAAAGGCGAACGTCCAGCCGGTCCCCAAAAAAGGGGATAGGTCTGACCCAGCCAACTATCGACCTATTGCTGTCACCTCTGTCCTTTGCAAGGTTTTTGAGCGAATCATAAACAGGCAACTCATTCGCTACCTAGAAGATCACTCCCTGATTCATGATCGACAATAAGGGTTCAGACCGAAACGATCAACGGGTGATCTCCCGGCCTTCATAACACACCTGTGGGGTGAAGCAATGGACAAGCACGGAGAAGCACTGGCTGTTAGCCTGGACATCTCCAAGCCTTTCGATCGAGTTTGGCATCGTTCGCTTCTCTCCAAGCCTTCGTCATACGGCTTGCCACCTCGCCTATGCGATTGGGTCGCCGGGTTCCTGCATGAGCGCAGCATTCGCGTACTCTGCGAAAGAAGTGCCTCACAGTTTCTGCAGGTGAACGCCGGAGTGCCGCAGGGTTCTATAATATCGCCCACGCTGTTCCTTTTGCACATCAATGATATGTTATCCTTGGGTAACATTCATTGCTATGCAGACGACAGTACAGTACATCGGCGTTATTTGGGTCACCCTGCGGCAAAGCAGGCCGATGTAGTGGAGTCGAGACGGAAGATTGTCATTGAGCTGGACAAGAAGTTAGACCGCATTTATAAATGGGGCTCTGATAACCTGGTCCAGTTCAATGCCAAAAAAACACAGGTCTGCGCTGTCACTGCTAAAAAGTCCGCATTTCTCCCCCAACCCTCCTTCCAGAGCAACCTATTACCCATCCAGACTACTCTCAGTCTCTTAGGTATGGACATACACAGCGACCTCAACCCGAAGAGCTATATTGAGAGCATTAATTCCACAGCCTCACGTAAACTCGGAATCCTGAACAAGGTGAAGCGGTTCTTCACGCCGGAGCAACGTTGTCTTTTGTATAAGACTCAGGTGCGTTCCTGCGTGGAGTATTGCTCTCATCTTTGGGACGGATCCGCCAAGTACTTGCTCGAAGCTCTTGACAGGTTGCAAAGACGTGCTGTCCGTATTATCGGTAACGATGACGTTACGACCAGTCTGGAGCCGTTACAGCTACGTAGGGACATTGCTTCCCTTAGTGCTTTCTACCGCCTTTACCACGGTGAATGCTCTGAGGAGCTCTTTTACCTCATCCCTCCCTCTCTTTTCCTTTTCAGATCGACGCGTGCAGGTCTTAGAAGCCACCCTCATACCGTGCTGACCATCAAGACACGTACCAAAAAGTTTGGACAATCGTTCTTTTGCCGAACTGCCCGTATGTGGAATGCGCTTCCCGCACACGTGTTTCCTTTCTCTTTCTCTCCCGGGTTATTTAAGCGGGGCGTGAAAAAGCATTAATGCAGGCCGCCATAGTGAGAGCGTTCGGCATAGCGTGGTAGCGCTGTGATGAACGCTTTCACTTCTTGGGCTTCACTGGCTGCTTTTCATCAGGCAGAGTGAAGCCATTATGGCGTGCAACAATAAAAAAAAAGGTCCTTCTCAGTAGGTGCGTGCGCTTACCCTCGCGGTCAAAGCAACGGCGCGTTGTGATTGGTGCACGGGGTGAATCATAGCGGCCACGCGCATGCGCTTTGATAACCGCGATAGGCCGCGCGCTAGGTGACAATAATTTTAACTTCTTAGGGAAAAGTTGAGACAAAAATGTAAAAAATATATGTTTTTTATTTCATTATTTGGTTGAACTGCTGCTATAGGATCACATAAAAAAATTTGGAGGGGGGCCCAAAATTAACCAAGGAGGAGGCCCAATAATAAGGAGGCCTAAACCCAGCAGTGGATTACTATAGGCTGAAGGATAAGAAGCAATGGCACTCACCAAACTTGAGCAGCGGTATCTGGTCGGCGATGAGGTCCTTGAGCTGCTGCAGCAGCGGCGCGTGCGCGGGGTGCCGCGCCTCGTAGGCGGCCGTGAGGAACGCGCGCTCGTAGTTCACGATGCCGCCTTGCACGGCGGGGTCCAGGATACCTGGCCGCGGACAGTCGCTTGTTAACACTTCAACACGTTCGCGGACACTCGACTCTATTTTGCAACACCATTTTGACACTACATTTTTGTATGGAATGCTATAGCCGTACCGTCACTGGTAAACAGTATAGAACTATATACATATGACATAACGGCTTTAGCCTTTCTTAATCTTTAGTAATTAGTCTATAAATGCAACCCATGGCATTTGGTATTCGGTAGCTCTCTCAATTAAAATTCTCATTGACAAGATATGGTCCATGGTACTGTAACCGCTTCTAACCATAAGTTAAAAGGCAAAACTATTGTTTTCGAGATTATACCATTTTGATTTAAATATAAGTAACAATTTATTTATAATAACTCAGAAAAATGAAGTAAAGTTACCGTCACAGCAGAAGAGAAACCACGCGAAACACACTACCAACATCTACGCCCTCCACGGGGCACTCGCCGGCCGACTAAACAAATTGCCATACAATTCTCTCTGCTGTGACAGTTGCGTCAGTGTGCGTGCGCACATGCCATTCAAGTTTATGTATTTTAAATCATTATATTTTTTTGATTTTAGGTGTTTTGAACTTATGCATTGTGAAGTTATACATTTTTATTTTATACATTATGATACGTACCCCCACTAAAATATATGTAAAAGGACGCAGCGTTGACGTTGCGACGAAACACACTAATGAGACCTCGGCCTAAAGGGTTAACTATGATTCTCTTCGCATAACTATATGAACAGGGTGTTTAGTAACAGATATGTAAACCCGCAACTGGACCATCCTATTAAGTGAAAAGAAGGGAGCAACTCTTTATAACATATACATAGGTGTAGGAATATACATAAGCAAGTATTTATGTATATTCCTACACCTATGTATATGTTTATTTATACATATATTTTTTTATTGTTTGCTTAAATAAATTTTTATTGTTTTTTTTTTACATCTTTTGTCACCGCAGCTAATTGCACCTACCATGTTATCTCTGCACCACCCTATGGTTGACTGGTAGAGAATGCCTTAGGCATTAAGTCCGCCATGTAATATATTGTTGCAAAAGTTTTAATGAAATAAAAATAACAAAACTCTGTAATACCTTTAAAAATGCAGCTGTTCCTGAATAGCTAAACCACCAATCTTAGACACAGAGGTTATGAGTTCGATTCCCAGGGGGGGAAAACTTTGTGTAAGGTTTGGTTGGTGGGAGGGCTTGTTAAGTCCGCCTGGCTAGCTACCACTATGTTATCTTAAAACTGGCGCCATAACAAAATTATAATTAGAATTGTTGTGTTCCGTCAGTTTAGAGATAAGTTACCCAGCTCCTAAGTGGTTGAGGATTCCGGATGAAGCGCGCTTCTACCTCCGGCTTTATCGTCACTTACCAACAAGTGAGATCAAGGCCGTGCCTTACTAGTAGATGTCTACAAAAAAGCTTTTCCCTTTCTTGTAATGGAGTAACTTAAACTAACCCCATCATTAAGCCTCATAGAAAGCGGTTGCAGCGGCGCGTCGGCAGAACGCGATGACAGTATGAGCGACTTGAGAGCGCGATTAGTATCTTGTAGGACTGCTACGGCCACAACTGCATCGTTGTATACGTTAGATGAGATAAAAAGCTTTGCCTTTTGCTGTTATGGACCAACATCTACACTGAGTTGTAGAGCCACGCGGCGTTGCAGCACGAATTGGGCCCACACGCCCGGCGTTATAGAACCCTCTTACAGAATATCGGCATGAAACGATGGCACTTCTTGCGTTTCGTCCGGTGAGTGGAATTACCGGAGGCATCGCTTTATCTCAATCTTTCCACCTTCCCTCCCTCCACAATTCCTAATCCTTCCTAAAAGTTCCTACTACTTCCTCTAGGCCGGCAACGCATCTGCGAATCCTCCGGTTTTGCGGGAGACCATGGCCATAGGCGGCGGTAATTAATTCCCATCAAGTGACCCGCCTGCTCGTTTGCCTAATAATTTTCACATTAAAAAATAACTCACCATTGAGCTTCATAGCACGAGAGTAAAGAAACGGAACAGAGACAAAGCTTCATACAACTGCGCCGTCGCGAGTCTCTCCGTTTGTCCACTGGCCGAGCGAGCGTAAATACTGTGGTAAACCGGTTTTATCCAGTGGCGGCGCATTCGCGACGCAGCGGACACGCAGCGCCGGCCGTATGCTTGTCGTAGTTGACTCGCGATGCGCGGTTGTATAAAGCTTTGTCTCTGTTCCGTTTCTTTACTCATGTGCTCATAGTGAGCGGCTACAGCGGCGAGTCGGCAGCCCGCGCCTACAGTATGAGCGACTTGAAGGCGCGATTAGTATTTTGTATGACTTCTACGGCCACAATAACATCATTGTCTACTGTTACATGAGATAAGAGCACTGCAGTAGGACTTCCACGGCCACAACAGCAATTTTATATAAGTCAGATGAGATAAAAGCTTTTCCTCTTAGTGTTAAGAGGCCTATATATTACATCTCGACTGTAATTTTTGCGTAAAATGGCCAACTTTGGTGTTATGGATCCCAGAAACAAAAATACATTAACAATTATGACTTATTGAATAGTGTAGAATAGCTATTGCAATAGTGCTTAGCGGCCTTGCTTTTTGTAAATCTTGCTTAACTTTTTAATTAAACCCAAAATTGCAGAGAAAGATTTTAATAAAGTGCGCAAAGGCACTTTTTTGAGCTCATCGATTGAACTACTGTTCTGAACAAGTAAAATAAAAAAATTATGATGTTATCTCTTATATAGTCGAATAATGCATAGCGGCCTCGGAATTTTTAGATATCATTGATTTTATATAGGAAAAAAATCTTATTCTAAACCAAAAAACTTCGAAAATTGCTATAAATTAACTGTGAATATCTCCTATCTGCGATAATATTATTGAGCAAAATTTATACCGGAGTAACTGTTACTTCATGAGGAATAAAGATTTTATAATGAATTTATTATCCTATTTCGATAAAAACGATAAATACAACTGCAAAATTACTACAAAATGCGATGCGCCGGCCGTCCGAATTAAACTTATGCTCACAGAATGGATATTTGTAATATTATGCACAAATTTCTTACCCTATTTCGATAAAAACGATAAATACAACTGCAAAATAACTACAAAATGCGAAAATAGGCATTTTACGCAAAAATCACATTCGAGATGTAATAGGCCTCTTAAGGAGTAACTTTAAACCAATCTCACCATTGAGCCTCATAGTGAGCGGCTGCAGCGGTGCGTCGGCAGCCCGCGCCGACAGTATGAGCGACTTGAGCGCGCGGTTGGAGTCCCTCAGGGCTTCCACGGCCGCCTCCACGGGGGACACTTGGTACGTGCGCTGTTTCACCACCGGGAACCAGCGGAGGATACCTGCGTGCCAACATAATGCAAGGTCAGCGAAGATCACATACATAACCTCTTGTTTGCCATAACCATATTTTAGAGGTCGAAACAATGGTCGATTTTCTGACAGCCCAAATTTATAAATAAAAATTAGCTTAAAAACACTGATAGATGGCGGATGGCTGAAAGCCGAGCCGCACACAAAGGCTGTAATACATTGTGCACTTTTGCTTGTCAACCAAAAAAAAAAATTGTATTTTCATTTCAGGACCTATTTCTATGTTCCATAATTTCGTTCACAGTTTGACAGTTCCACAATATTGATATTTTGTGATACCATTTCTCAGCCATACACGTGCTCTAAATGGACTCGTGTTTAACTAAGCGCCATCTATGAAGTCATTAAGGAACAAATTTCTTTTTTGTTTTGACCTCAGAAAAACGTCCATTGATATTTCCATTGTGTCTGGTTTGCGCCGAATGAAGGCACTTGTCTCTAAAAAACAGACACAATAAAAAATGTAATTGTTTACCGCTCTGTAGTATATAAAAATACTAGCAGACCACCGACGACTTCGTTCGCGTGGGGCGTGGACCCCGTACCCCGTGACGAATTTTCAAAATGACTCCCCTCCCAAGAACACTTATTGTGACGTAACTATAATAGTTAAACATATGCTATCGCGACACTTTTTGTAGATAATGATGTGTTCTGCAAAGCCACAGTACATTATTTTATTCTATCATCAATAGTTTTCTTAGCGCACGCGATCTATGGAATTTATTTGAGATTTAGTAAGGATCCCTAATTTGTTTGAAAATAAAATATAGCCTATGTCACCCGGAGATAGTGTAGCTTCCCAACGGTGAAATAATTTTGGAGCCTATTCAATGCAAACAAACAATCAAATGTTTCCTCTTTATAATATTAGTATAGATAAAACTCCTATAGTCAATTGGGCCGGCGTAGTGGGTTATGGCCCAATCTTCCCACGTTCTGTTACGGGAAGCCTGTTCCCAGCAGTAGCGCTTAAATAAGGTTTATTGAATAAATATAATTTTCAGTAGACCGTTTAAAAGCTTATGATGATGAAACAACCCTTGGCGAGTTTCTAGCTGATTCTTCTCAGTACAAGGTTTTAATCGAAAGATTTACGAAACCATTGACATCCAAAACACTTTAGTTGTATCCAGTTAAATGGTATATGCCTGCATTAATATGATTTCTGTCTTTACCTGGCAATGTATCGCTGATTTCCAGCTCTGTTCTTTCAAGCCACCTCGTCGCGAACTCGTTCTGACTCGATATGTCGTCAGTCGATCCATTCAGCGGCTCTTCTAAAAATTGTAAAGTATGCACACTTAAATAATCCAGGAAGGAATACATACTCGTACATACATACATACTAGTGATGTAACGTATATTAGCATTCGCATTCACATTCGTGAATATCGGCAGCAGATATTGCTTTGCTGCAAAGCCGGGAGTCAGCATATTGCAAGCTGCTGAAAGAAAACGGTTTTTACACCTTTACTACCTAAAAGAAGGAACTACGGTAGAGCAAGTACGTACGCATCTTACATCGGTATGTGGATCAAATGTCTGTTCAGTAGAGGCACTAAAAGCACGCGGAGACTACGCGTCATTCAAGCTTGGAGTCTCAATAAACCTAGCGGATCGGGTGATGTCCTCTGACAATTGGTCAATGGATATCTGTATCAAGCCGTGGCGTCAGAACTTTCGCGGTGGGCAAGCCACGCGACAGTAATAAGAGAGTAACCAAAGAACTTCAAGTATACTACCAAAATGTCCGTGGCCTGCGCACCAAAACTACATTATTTTATAAAAATGTAAGTCGGTTGTCATTTGATATAATTGGTCTAACAGAGACTTTCCTGACAAGTTCAGTATGCGACGGCGAACTCTTTCCCCCGGGCTACATTGTCGTCCGAAAGGATCGTTTAGGAGACGCCGGGTGGGGGGGAGTTCTTTTGGCCATACGTGATTGCTATTCTATTCAAATTATTACTGAACTAGACGGCATTACACCCGACATAGAACTGATAAGTGCAATAGTAAAAATTAAGAATATAAAATTGTTGTGTTTTGTGGTGTATTTACCTCCAAATTATAAGGAAGATCAATATTTAAATGTTTTAAATTGTATAGAAAATGTAATTTGCTCTCATCCGAATCTTGACATTTTACTATTAGGTGACTTCAATTTAAATTCATTTAATGCCAATGTTAAAGCTCAATTTGAAAATTTTTGTGCGTTTTGTCAATTACAGCAATATAATCAAATAATAAACAGTCATGGTGGTGTTTTAGACCTTGTATTGAGCGATCTCAGGCCTGATCAGGTGTGGGTAGCGTGTAATACTGATTCTTTAGTGCCAATTGACAACTATCACCCCTCTCTTGATATCGAGATACAGGTAACAAGTAAAGTAGGGCCTCGACCGTGTTATGTGCCGCCGCCGGCGCCGGACCCCGCCCGCCCGGGTGCATGTCCTAACTGGAATTGGCGCAAGGCAGATTTTCAAGCATTATACGCCGAACTTGCCGAAATAGATTGGTCGGATTTATTAAAGGTACATGAAATAGATGCTGCAATAGAATTGTATTACGAAAAGTTATATTACTGTATTAATTTGTTTGTTCCACTTAAGAATGGAGTTTTGTGTAAGCACAGATACAGTTATCCAAAGTAGTTCACCAGAGAAATAATTGATTGCCTCAAATCCAAATATTTTCATTTAATAAAATTTAAGCAACTTGGCAAAGATTATAATAAGAACTGTTTAAGTACTATAGGTGGCATGCCAAAAAACTAATTGACAATGCATATCGGCAGCACATACGGACCACTCAAAAAAATATAATTGACGAACCTGTGAAATTTTGGGAATATGTTAAGGAGAAGAGAAAGGATAGGAAGCGTATTGATACGTTTAAATTATATGATGAAGAGCTAACTGGCCAGGAAGCTGTGACCGCATTCGCGCGTACTTTGCTTCAGTTTTTCTGGAAGAAGTACCGCGATTAGATCCTGTTGAGGCTGCACGAGAGGCCTATACTATCCCTGATGCGAAAACGATAACCGTCTTAAATATAGATAGATCAGAACTGGGTAAAGCCGTTAAACGACTGAGACCTAGATCGTCAACGGGACCAGATGGCATTCCGGTGTTTTTAGTCAAAGACTGTATATCTATACTCAGAGTTCCGCTATTGTATTTGTATAATCTATCGTTAAATAGTGCGAAGTACCCAGACAAGTGGAAACTATCTAGAGTAACACCAATCCCGAAAGGCAAACCGGTGCCAGACATAACGTCATATAGACCAATTGCAGTACTGTCAGTGTTTGCCAAACTCTTCGAATCGATTCTTAACAGCCACATAAGCCGGCAGCTAAGTACTCGTTTGCATGATAGTCAGCACGGTTTTAGAAGAGGAAGGTCAACTACTACGAATTTAACATCCCTAGTAGACTACGTATCGGCTGAGATGGATGCCGGTAGACAGGTAGACGCGGCATACTTCGATTACAAAAAAGCCTTCGATTTGGTGGATAACGACCGGTTGTTACACAAACTCTCAGTTATAGGTTTTACCCCAAAGTTGCTTGAATTTTTTGCCACCTATCTTAAGAATCGGTGCCATTTTGTTAGGCTTAATGGTTATGAGTCTGGCAACTACTATACCAGATCTGGTGTAAGCCAAGGTAGTACCTTGGGCCCTACCCTATTTCTTATTGTGATAAATGACCTACCTGACGTAATCAGATTTGCAAAGTGTCTTTTGTTTGCAGATGACCTAAAGTTATGTTTAGGGATAGGTAGTATAGAGGATGCCCACTTACTGCAAAGTGACATTAACGCAGTCGCTGCGTGGGGTGCTACTAATCGGTTGACTTTTAATAAGACGAAATGTAAAACAGTTACGTTTTCTAGGAAAAGGGTGAATAGAATAACTTCTTATAAATTATTTGACGCTTCTTTGGATAGAGTGACGACATCCGCGACCTAGGACTAACATTAGATAATAAGCTTGACTTCCACAAACACGTGACTAAGATATGCAAGTCAACAAGTAAATTATTAGGTTTTATAATCAGAATATCATCTGAGCTAAACAGCCCATCAGTAGCTATGGTATTATTCAATGCCTACATACGCAGCCGACTTGAATATGGGGCGATCATCTGGGACCCTCATGAGACCAAATACACTATAATGCTTGAAAGACTGCAAAGAAAGTTCGCGCGTTGGCTCTACAAAAGAAATTACGGGTACTATCCCTACTTGTTCCCCTCAATGTTCGTGTACGGTAGGTGGGTCTCGTTACGCTCGCCTCAAGAAGGAAATTACTACTTATGGTGCACTACCTCTCCGTACTGTATCATAAGATAGATTGTCCGTACATACTTGAGCGTGTCTGCCTCGCCGTGCCCGACCGCATAATATCTTGGGACTGCAATGGCTTAGTGGCGCCGCGACGCAACCCGCGCTTGCTGCCGAAACCGACCACTCGCACCATCTACGCTGCCCAAGCAGCTACAATTCGCGCTCTTTGTCTGATCGGGGATATGCTCGCTCAATATAAGGATTCTGATTTGTTTGCCGATGGGCTAGCGGCTTTGGTGGCAACTACCCACGAGTTCATTTACCAGCTAATGACATAATTTAGTTTAGTTTATTGGAGTATTTTTTTTTTTATTAGTAAATTAATCGCTGTTATAGTAGGTACTAAGCTTGACATATTCTTCTAATTTTATTATTGTTTCTGTTATATTATAATTTTTATGTTTTAATTTAAGTTGACATTTCGTATTTAATTTCTGACATAGGTATTTTTTAAGTATGATATTATTTATTTATTGTATTCAATTTTCATTTGTTTTGAATATTTTTAATTTTTATTTGACTCCCATTTTTTGTAAGTATAATTTATGTAATCACTTTGTTGACTAGCATTCTGGTATGTTGGATGCTTTGCACTGTAAACCAGCATGTTAAAATGATAAATAAATAAATAAATAATAAATAAATAAATAAATTAATTAAAAAGGACATAATTTTTTTGGTACTAAAATAAAAGAAAAATTACCTGCAACAATTCATATACTTCCTTGTCCAAGAGACTAAATGCTAACATTCTGTATATTTTTAAGATTTTTAATTACTTCCGTTAAAGAATACTGTATTTTGATAAGTTTTGTACGTTTCTGAACGAAAGTTCCGGTTTTTTTAATGTTAACGAACGCAGGGTTATTAAGTAGGTAAGTCTATGAGGTCTATAGTAATGTAGAAATGATATCGCTAACACAGTATCTTTTTCGCAACAAAACAGTATTTAGCAACGATACACACACAATTATCACAACAAAAGAAAGCGCGGCCGGGAATCGTCTGGCGGGTGGCGGCTGACAGTCTGACATCTGTCTACGATGCGTATTGACATATAAAACGTCAGACAAGCGTCACTTTTTCGTTTTTAATAACATAAAGTGTCATAATCCTACTATAATGTTGCCAAGTAGATTATATCAATGTTGGTTTTTATTTTTTATAAAAAAACGGAGGTCTTTAAATTAATAATACGGTCATAAATATGTTGATAATAAATAATGTATTCTTCAAATATTTATACTTTGGCGTCAAGTTAAAAGACTTTGGAATTTAGTACCAAGCCCCACAGTAAAAAAATTATGTCGTTTATATTCGTTACATCACTATACATACATACATAAACTTACGACTATTATCCAGGGTTAGGCAGAGACTAGGCAACGAGGATCGCAAAAGCAGTGCACTGCCACAGTCCACGTTATAACGAATAAAAACTGCACATGTGCGTGATAGGTGGCGAGACCATCGCCGCTCTATGCTGTTAGATGTATGTGCAATCTTTTTCAGTCAATTGCGACAAGCAAGTCTTTTCAGTTTAGAGTTAAGCGCATTTTTTTATTTTACGAGTTTATGTTAATGCAGACGTGCAAAATACACTGCCATGTTCAAAAATCTTTCATGCAATTTAAGACTATCAAACAACGTATTTACATATTGCTTTTGCAATATTATTGGGTAATAAAAACCTTTTAATTTATGTCAAAACGAAAAAAAACACTCACTCGAGTGAAATTCGGTTTTATAATCGCTACCTTACCAAAATACTATAATATAACAATCACTTACCTGGTCTATGAAAGGGCCTCGAGAACATGAATTTGTTGACGTTGTTGTGTTTGTAGTACATCAGTATTTGATCGGCGACAGGTTTCCCAGAGAGCCTTTTCAGTTTGTCGCTCGTTATCGGTTCCACGGCGTTTATTTGAAGGTCTGTTGTTTTGTGTTAAGGTGAATTTACATTCAGAGTGGATTGTGTATTAACAAAGCTCGTTTGCCGACTGAGTGACATAAATAATAATATTTCAACTGTATGTTTATCGACCGCACATTGGTATTTGATTTTATTACTGACTAACCTAAATAATTAATGCTAAATAAGTAATTTCGAGTGCGATGCGGAGTCACGTTGGCGTGGCCCGCCCGCGCCATAGTCCACTATAACTTAGAAACAGCGCCATACTTTAGCCATTTTGTATAAAATATCTACAAATTACAAACAAAATCCATCCTCAGTTATCAATCTCTTACTATTACTAAAAATCGCGTAAAATCCGTTGCGTGGTTTTGAAGGAGAAAGCGGAGCCACAGACACAGGGAATCGGCGACTTTACTTTTTATTTTTTTTAGTAGACTACATAGTGTCCCTTTGCTGGGCAAAGTTCTCCCCTCTACTTTTCCATTTGTTCTTCGCCTCAGGCTGCCAAGCTTTATAATTTATTATGATAATCTTCGATCAACAACACGAACTAGATGTCAGGTCGGCGCTAAAAATATGTCTAATAACAGCGCACTTGAAAAGTGAGCTCTTATTTTGTTTAGTTTGCTTGAAACACGCCAATGTAAACACCATCAGAATGCCGCAATGTGTGTTTGAAAGTTGCAAAAATAATGCCCGAAAAGGCAATTAAACGGCCAGAGTGTCTTACTTTCGGTAAGTACATGTAGAATAAATTATATTTTAAGCTTTAAACTAACAAATAATATAAAATTTTGAACACAATTACCGATTTTAACCCACGCTACAAATGTTGGGCCAACGTTGACCAATAGACGCGCCAACATTGGTGTAACAGAACAGTGGATGCTAAAAGCTTTGTGACTTAATTACTGGGTGCCATGGTTGTAATTAGGTAGAACTTAAAACTCTTTTATAACTTTTGTCTCAGTTCGATAGTAGAGAAATGTAGCAGTATAAATATATATTCACGTGGACAGAATTTAGCTTTGATTTTGTACGTGACGCGTTCTCTAGCTGGTATTGTTGATCGAAGATGACAATGATGTAAAGAATAGAAAAAAAAAATCCCTACACTCACACCAATTATCTAGCCCAAGAGAAGCTTCTAAGTAACTCGTGAAATGGTTACTAGACAACGGATAAACATACTTAAAATACATACTTGTTTTACATAGAAAACATCCAGACCCGAGACAATTTAGAAAAACAACAATTCCTAAATTGACCCGACCGGGGATCGAACCCGGGACCTCAGAGATGGCGACACCATGAGAACCGGTGTACCAACCACTCGACCAAGGAGGTCGTCAAAAGGATTTATGTTAAAGCTATCTATGGAGAGTACACAGTATGCAAAGGATACACTGTCCGTCGGAGCACGTGACGTCCTCGCCGGGCGGGTCGAGCCGCGGCAGCACGTCCGCGGCGGGCCACTCGTCCAGCAGCCGCTCGCGGAACTCCTGCAGCTGCTCGTACTCGTTGCCGCGGTACACGAAACCCTGGCGAAGCGAGGCTCGTATAGAAAGCTATGTGGGGACTGCCTAAAATAAGCCTATGCAAGGCTTCGATCAAATACAAATAAATAAATAAATAAAAAATAAAAATAAAATAAATTTATTTGCATAAACATGTGTAGAATGATTAAGGTGACAAAATAGGGATGACACAACATGTTTTACCAGTAAAGGTGTGCAAAAATTTGAAGGTGGCGGCATGCAGGTAGATTTTTAAATAACAATAAAATTAATTAGTTATAAAATAAAAAGCATTTATTTCACACCTGAGTCTGTGTAGTGTTAGAAACAATATTTAACATAACAACCTAATTGATTTACATAATATTAATTAAAACTAGGTTTGGAGTGAATGGGATAGTTGGAAGGGAAAGACTTAAGGTGGCGGTTAACCGCCACCTTTAGGCGAACGTACTTAGAGCAGATCGGTGACGTTCTCGTTAAAGGTCAGGTCAAGAGTACCCAAATCGACGAGCATGTATGAAGAGCGTTATGAGAGTTTTTTTATATATTTTTTTTTATAAAAGAAGGAGGCAAACGAGCAGGCGGGTCACCTGATGGAGAGCAATCTTCGCCGCCCATGGACACCCTCAAAACCAGAGGAACCGCAGGCACGTTGCCGTCCTTTAAGGATGGAAAGATGGAATGATGGAATAGGGTTAAGGAAGGAATAGGAATTGTGAGAGGGGAGAGGGGGAATGGGCCTCCGGAACCCTCACTGGCCGGACAAAACACAACAGCACCAAGTGCCATTATTTCACGCCGGATATTCGTGAGAGGGTGGTATTACGCCGGCCGAGCCGGCCCAACGCGTGCTGCAACGCAGCGTGGCTCTACCACTCAGTCAGTGTCACTCATTTAGAACCACCCAGGGGTCACGTGTAGTCTCAAAGGTAAACCTACTGACGCGAGTAACTTTAACCCCCAAAAAGAGTAATTGAAGCAAAGGATGTGTGTCAGAATCGTAGTAGATGGAAAGCTGTGGTCACTGCCTACTCCGGGAAGCAGGCGTAATGTATTTATGTAGTAGGTTTGGCGTCTTTCATAAGATGGACTTGGGTCCAGTGTACATAACAGCACTATCCACGTCCAGTCTCGTCGCGACTATCCTCAGGAGGCAGCAACGCGATGCGCTTTCTAATAATAGCTGAGAGGCTATCAATTGCCTACTTGACAGTTCTCGGAAAAGTACTTTAAAAATTACAAACGCTTATTTTATACCTCTTACAATATTTTTTTTCTCGAAAAGGCTTTATTAAATAGAGAAAAAAACATTTTTTTTCATTAAAATCAAATTTCGCGCGAAAACGGTTGGTCACGTGACATTTTGCCCTGTGACATCACACTTCAATAAACAAACAAAATTGTATCTTGAAACCTGACAGACAGTTTTTGTTTATTTTGTGAAATGTGATATACGTCACACGAAGCTAAATCATGGCCGCCCGTGTTTAGGGTCTTGTAATCCACAGATAAAAAAAATCAAAAATTTATTTTGTAAAAATAAAATATTTACAAATTATCTTAATAAAAAAAAATGTTGGATTATTATTGTTAAATTACCATATCCGGCATATTTCATATTCTATTGTTACAACTGTCAAATAGCCAATTTCAGCAGCTGCTAGCATCCTTGATGCGTTGCGGTGTGGAATAAAAAAAGTAGATACACAATCAAATACTAAATCGTGGCGGAATAGAGGCAGCTTTGACATAGTTATTTGACGTATGTGTGATTTGTCAGAATAGCAATTTTTGAAGGTGCACTTCGTCGTGTTGAAACTTAGCTCGCACACTGCCAAACGAAATGCGTGCCTAAACATCTCGCACGGTACTCATTTTGCGCGGACGTTTTGAGAGCGTTGATTATGCATCGAGTTTTTATATGTGATCGAAGATGAAAGGTGCAAGAAGACCGTTATGGAAACCAAAATATACGCATAATGTTCATCATAACATGGGCGAACGCAGCATCGCTCCGTGAGAAGGCAGTAGCCTAACGCCTCCTCTTTACATACGGAGTTCAGCTATTGCAGTGCATGTACAAAAGTAAAAATATAAATACTCACCAAAGGCACTCTCAAATAACTCCCTCCTATAGTAGATAACCCTAAGGTTCGTCTGGACGAACGCAGCATCGCTCTTTACGAGCTAGCCAGTTGGCTACTACTCCGTTAGAAGGTCCTCTTCATATAAAGTAAAAGCAAGTACAAGCACTCACCTGAGGCACCCTCAAATGCTCCGGAAACCCCCTCCCATAGTAGATGACCCTGAAGTAGCCGGGATGGTATCTCGGCGTCCGCAGCATCGCTCCATACAAGCTGGCGAGTTGCCCGTGTAACTCCGCCAGGGGGCCGTAGCCGAGCGCCTCCTCTTCGTATACTGAGACCAGCTCTTTCACTATGTCGACGGCTAGCTCCCATTGGCGGCCGCGGTTGAGGAGCTCCGCGATCTCCAGGTACAGGTATTCCTGAACGCGACAAATAAATTTTGTAATAGTGTTTTTGTTACTGAAAACATCTGCATGAAAATGAAATAAATCCTTCGTGTTTCGGGAGGCGCATAAAGCAGGTGGCAGTCGTTAAAACACACGCCAGCCCGCATATCAGTAATTCAGTATGGTAGTTGCAACCAAATCTTTGTAGATGGACCAAAGATTCAAGATGGACTAAAACGTCTCATTGCTGACCACAGGACGCAACGAGACGTTTTTAGGCTGAGATTACAATTTTTTTTCCCCAGTGAGATTAAATACGTATACCGCCACGCCTGGGGGAATTGGCAGTTATTAGAAACTCCCTTTATGGTGTTTTGGGGAGTCACCCCCTAAAATACAGGGTACCCTTGCCGCAATTTTGGGAGAGCCACGCAAGTAGTCTCATACTAACGTCCGGCCTTCTTTGATGGTATGTAATGAGACGTGATACCTCCGAAAGGCAGCATTGTTTAACCACAATCAATCTCCTACGGCGCGATGATTCAGGGTATAATCGACTTATCACTGAGTTGTGTGTGGTGGCGGCTCATTATTGAAAGAATACTACCGACGCATCTTTTCTCTTGGTCGTCGAAAAGGCGAATTACAGACGGAAGATATACACTCAACCGCATAAATCTGCGATTGGCTTCCAACCTATCACGTTGAGCACACGTGCAGTTACTTGGTGGGCCTTGGAGTGTGCACTGCTGGGCCGTGGAGTGTGCACTGCTTTAGCCTTTTTATCCTTTACGTAAGCACTTGGCCTTCATCTCACCTGATGGTAGCTAAAAGCCGTCGCACACACTACCAGGGCACAACGTTCTTTCCCAAGCTGTACAGCTAACCACAAGCTACTACGAGTCACTACGACAATTTTCTTATCTTATCTTACGAATCCAACCTATGTCCGGATCCCGTCAGAGGTGCCGGTAAAGACACAACCAGTGGGGGCCGTGAACCGAAACCCGTATCAATACCATTGAACCGTACGATTTAGCAACAAACAGGCGTACCTTTAGTTTCAGCTGCGAAGCCCTACTCACAATGGTGAGTAGATAGGGACAAGTGAATGGCGAGTAGATAGGGACAAGTGAATGGTGAGTAGATAGGGACAAGTGAATGGCGAGTAGATAGGGACAAGTGAATGGTGACCCAACTAGCAAAATAAGTACTTAAAACGATCTCAAGACTACCTTTATTGTCACTTATAAGAAACTTGTATCATGCTACAAAGCTGGATTTGGGCGCAGTTATAGGAGCGTTTATTTCTATAACTATCTTATAATCATCTTTTAAAATGTTACTAAGCCCTATAATATACTTGACGAAGCGCAATAGCTTCTATAATGATATGAGACTACACAATTACAAGCACAAACGCTCTCATAAGTATCTTACTAAAGCAATCTTGTTTTTAATGCACTAGTAATGTACTTAGTTATTAGTAATAAGTATATTTTATTAGAAGTTATCTTTTTTGTTCCTTCGGCTGGTGGTTCCGGTTGTTTTGTGGTAAATACTTAATAAGAACGTAAGTTTCTATTACTATTATTTTGTATTATTGTAAAACATTAATTACTAATAATATATTGTCAATATAGTGTATGGACTCGTGGGGAAGTCATTTTTACTGTAAATGTGTACCGCAATTTAGTTATTTTCACAATCCCCTCCGAAAAATAGCACATTAGTATATTGTTGTAAATAAAATATTTCATCAATTCTTATGAATATTCGCCATGTTTTGAAATTGCTCTCCATTAAGTACTTTATAGTATCATTGTAGGTAAATTAGTACTTGTAGCAGTTTCAGTCCAGATAACTCGCCTCCATTAAAAACAAATTTGGGTTCCCTTGAAATATGCCTGCTAATGCTAATTATAATTTTTTATACCTATTTGTCACTTTTCTCCTGTAACCACCACTCCTTTTCAATCGTTTCTAATCGCTTAAATTCATGTTCAACTTATTTCCTCAAGACGAAGGGGAACAACTGAATCTCAACAAAATCGCTGACGTTTACTAATAAAGTTATTGATCTAGTAGCTTATAAGATTTTTTGATGAAATAGCGCTTTTATTAAGTACTATTAGATTTAAAAGAGTCTCGAGCAGAACTATACCGGCGCAAACTTATAGTGATCTCAGCTAACTATATTATTATATCTTGATTTCTCACAAAATGCTACTATAGGATCAAAATGTTATTCTAGATTATTTAGTTTTACAGTAAACAATTATAGGAGACTTATTCCTAAAGCTGTCCTAAAAGAAAATCTTGTAGCTAACTATAAGACTAACTTACAAATACAAAACCTCTTGAGAATATCTACGTTTCTGAAATGCTATTACTAGTAAAAGTGTCCTATAGATGTTTTGTAGGTCAGTCTTGTAGCGAACTATAAGACCGAGATATAAAAACGAATGCACTTAAATATGTTAAGGCTTGGCAAATGCTATTATAAGTTAAATAGTCTACCGCAATGTCTTAATAAGAACGTTATTAGTAGTGACAGA
Organism: Scoparia ambigualis; assembly: GCA_963921215.1. Classification (NCBI taxonomy): domain Eukaryota; kingdom Metazoa; phylum Arthropoda; class Insecta; order Lepidoptera; family Crambidae; genus Scoparia; species Scoparia ambigualis. The sequence continues at coordinate 2,975,008 of OY992524.1, read as the reverse complement.
CTTATAAACTTTCTTTATAGGATTACTTTGCTAGTTGGGGAGTAGATAGGGACAAGTGAATGGCGAGTAGATAGGGACAAGTGAATGGCGAGTAGATAGGGACAAGTGAATGGTGAGTAGATAGGGACAAGTGAATGGCGAGTAGATAGGGACAAGTGAATGGTGAGTAGATAGGGACAAGTGAATGGCGAGTAGATAGGGACAAGTGAATGGTGAGTAGATAGGGACAAATGAATGGTGAGTAGATAGGGACAAGTGAATGGCGAGTAGATAGGGACAAGTGAATGGCGAGTAGATAGGGACAAGTGAATGGTGAGTAGATAGGGACAAGTGAATGGTGAGTAGACAGGGACAAGTGAATGGCGAGTAGATAGGGACAAGTGAATGGCGAGTAGATAGAGACAAGTAGACACTTTGGGGATAACAGTCGTGAGTGAATGTATGTACCTTGAGGTCGCGGTGCGTGGAGTGCCTCTGCACCTCCTGAGCCGTTGGATGTTGCAGCCGCGTCTCTCTCTCTCTCCCACTTTGAGGTCGCAGTGCGTGGAGTGCCTTTGCACCTCCTAAGCGGTTGGATGTTGCAGCCGCGTCTCCCTCTCTCTATCTCTCTTACTCACCTTGAGGTCGCGGTTCGTGGAGTGCCTTTACACCTCCTGAGCGGTTGGATGTTGCAGCCGCGTCTCTCTCTCTTTATCTCTCTTGCTCACCTTGAGGTCGCGGTGCGTGGAGTGCCTTAGCACCTCCTGAGCCGTTGGATGTAGCAGCCGGCGCCTCTTTCTCTATCTCTCTCTCACCATGAGGTTGCGGTGCGTGGAGTGCCTCTGCACCTTCTGAGCCGTTGGATGTAGCAGCCACGCCTCTTTTTTTATCTCTCTCTCACCTTGAGGTTACGGTGCGAGGAGTGTCTTTGCACCTCCTGAGCCGTTGGACGTAGCAGCCGCGTCTCTTTCTCTATCTCTCTCTCACCTTGAGGTCGCGGTGCGTGGAGTGCCTCTGCACCTCTTGTGCGGTGGGATGCTGCAGCCGCGGCGGCAGCGGCTCGCGGCTCCATTGCAGCAGTTTGGCGTGTAGGCGGAGCGCTAGACCAGCTTCTGCCCACTGCTGGGCTAGGTGGTGCATGTTGGCTAGCTTGTGCACGTATCTGGTAATTACAAATTAAGAAATTTTGTATAAAATATCTACAAATTACCCACATTTAAACAATAAACAGCGTTTTTTTACGGGTTCACCTGTCACGTGAGCACATGTGCAGTCGCTATTTGATGAAAAGTGGACTATGGCTAGGACGCTTTTGCGGTCCTCATTGCCTAGTCTCTGACTAACCCTTCGGGAATAATAGTCGTGATTATATTATGTATGTACTCGTATGTATTTTTTTATCTCTCATTCAGTTGAAAACGCGTAATAATCCATTTTGGGTTTAAAAAATGAAAGCGTAGTCGCAGACAGGAAAATGACGACTTTACTTTAAAATAATTATGTAAGGATAAAAGAGTACTTAGCGAGATGTTTAGTAAGGTACTCATTTCGTTTAGTAGTGTGTCGACAGGAGGAAGTGCTCCTTAAAAATCGCTACTCTGTCAAAATACACCCTTAATTTTATTCGTTTTATGACATTAAGGGAGAGTTCCACCCATGAAACTGAAAAACTTTCCCCAAGAAGCCTATGTGCAAAAATGACAAAAAAATCTCTTCCTCCCATACTATTGTCGTCAGCTGATCGGACAGATTTGTATGGGAGGTCGAATTTTTTTTGTCATTTTTGCACATAGGTTTCTTGGGGAAAGTTGTTTAGTTTTATGGGTGGAACTCACCCTTAATTTCATTAAAACCAGTAAAAAAATTAGGGGTATCTCCTGATATTCCAATTGATAATTAATGGAACAAGGCGTTACTTTGCGGAAACCTTAGATATACAGAAATAGAATAAAAATATACAGTGTTAAATCCGCCGACTAGTTACCAACAAGTACACTACATATTTTTATTCCATTTCTGTATTTTTGAATAGCAATTGACTTTCAAACTCACCGTATATACATATGCGGCCGCTCCACCTGCTCATAGAAATGCAGCACCCTCGTAGTGAGATGCATGCGATGGGGCGTGGCGGACCTCAACGCGGCCACCCTATACTGCAATAGGGTATCTAATTGCCTGGCAGCAGCAGCGATCAAAGCCGCCGCCGAAGCCCTCAGCCGGCCTGAAGCGGCGCCGGCCAGCGCCCCGCAGAGGGACACGAAGTGCGCCCGCCACGCGCAGTCGCCGTGCCCGCTCTCGACCAGCACGTCTAGCTTGTCTATGAGCTCGCTCTCGAGCTCTTTTAGGGGGCTGTCTGTTGGATGTAACAAATTATTTTCTTAAGTAACATTTTAAACACTGAAAAAAGATCACAACCTCAGGCGGGAATCGAACCACGCACCTTCCGCATTCCGGGCGGCTGCCTTAACCACTATAGAAACATTAATATATAAACGCAGCTTCATCTTAACCGAATGTTAAAATATTTGTAAAAATATTTCATTCGGATCTCAGAGGTGAAAACTTCTAAGATTTGATGAAGCAATGTTGACTAAAAACATAGGCATCAAGCACTGACAAATCTCGACGGTTGAAAGCCAGAACTCGGTAGCCAAGTGGTTAAGGCCGCCCGGAATGCGGAAGGTGCGTGGTTCGATTCCCGCCTGAGGTTGTCGTCTTTTTTCAGTGTTTAAAATTTTACTTAAGTATATTTAAGCGTTAATAAAACGCTAAAATATATAAAAACATTAAATTATTTTCTTATAAAAAGTAGGCAAAAAAGTGACCTATTATACTACGGCCGAAATTGATGAAGAATGTTTGTGAACAAACTACTGTCATTTCTCTGTGCAAATATCTAGTTTCACTGGAATACCTGCGGAATAATAGTCGTGATTATATGTATGTACGTTAATACATCCCCGAAGGATTAGCCAGAGACTAGGCAATGAGGACAACAAAAGAAGTAATCTACCATAGTCCACTTTTCACCAAATAGCGACTGCACATGTGCTTAGCGTGACTGGTGGTGAGCCCGTCACCGATCTACGCTGTCGGATGGATGTGCAGTCTTTAGTCCGTTAGTACATTGTTATATATTCATCGTGATTCTCCCTGAAGAAAAACTAATAATCCAGATATTTGGACAGAGAAATGAAATGAATTTGTTTACAAGAGTTGCACGTGAAACAGGCTAGCTCAGGACCGAGGCGAATGGCATAAACAGGGAGAGAAGCTATGGGTTGCAAAAGCACGACTGCTTGACAGTGGGTTGAAAAAGGCTAAAAATGTTAAATGATAAATGATAAATCCCGTGAATTATTAAATAAAAATGTATGAAAAAGGCGACGTTTAAGTATGAGATTTTGCTTAAGACATTAATAATTTGTATTGTGAATAATGTAAATAATAATAAAAATTGTATGTTAATTATCTTTGTTTTATTTGTCTTATCTATCTCTGAGGTTTTTATTATTATTAATTTGTAATATTGTTGGCCACACAGGATTGTCCATTAGAAATTCCGGGAAGATTTATATTAACATCAACAATTCGATGCAAGTACATAAATAACTCTACCTATGTGCGACCTCTGGATGATGTATTTTAGGTTATATTTACCACTATCGCCGCTCTCTATACTGTGCAAGTACTCGGTCTGCATCATGTCGAAGAACAGCGGTATCGTTGTGATGCGCACCTCCTCGTCTTTGAGGAAGCTGACCTCCAGGAAGGGCCCCACCAGGCACGGGATGAAGGAGCGCTTGTGGTCGCCTGCGAAATGGAAGTACATCGTAATGTCCTTTTTTAGTTGAATATCTGTCTCCTTTTTTAGATTTATATGTATCTTACACATAAAGATTAGATAATCAGATGCCTGTCACACTAGAAGTACACTAGATTGTTCTGGGCTTTACTTTTAAAATACCTACGCGAGCACCCCGTAACTATCTCTAGCACCCTCTCCACTCACGCCAACTGTCTATAGACAGAGCAGTTTTCTCGTAAGAGCTTGTTAACCGACTTCAGAAAAAAGAGGAGGTTCTCAATTCGTCGAAATAAATATGTTTTATCATAGACAAATAAGATAATAAAGACTGACAGTCTCCATACAAAAGAGCGTAGCGCGGAAATAGGTCAAAAAAGTACGAGTTTTGTAGATGGCGTTAATAAATTTAGACACTTCCGCTGGAGGCGCCACCACTACTACTTAAAAGTACTAAAAAAGTCCGCTAGAGACAGAGCGCTTGCTTTGGTTGCTTTTAGTTTTTTTATTCATGTATAGATGGCGTTGATGTAAGTTAGTATTTTAGGCATCTTTGTGAGTCCACGCGCGTTTGAATTTGAATACCTACTTTACATTGATCTAATACTATACTATACACCTATCGACCGCGGCTCATTTTGCTACCCCCTTTACTGCACCCGCCGTTCGTCCTCGTCGTCGTCGTTGTCGGCAAAATATTTTATATCACACATTTTTCAAATTAGTAATTCCTAATTAAAATTTAAATTTAAAATTTATTTACGCTCACAACAATTATCTACACCAAGATAAGTATTCCTTTGAAACTCGTTAATATGGTAAGATAACGGATCAATTTAGAAAAACAGTTTCCCAAAATTGACCCGACCGGGATTTGAACCCGGGACCTGAGATGGCGCGACGACGACGGCGACCCGGCGGGCGTGCTCACCACACTCGACCACGGAGGTTGTCAAAAATCGGCAATTATGTACTTATATGTAAAATTACATGTCATACTATATTAACTATAAATTAATATTAAATGATATTAGGTACTCGAACCGCGGTGGTTGGCTTGCTTTCTATCCCGTCGCGACGGGATAGAAAACGGGCGACGGGCGACGCGTCGCCGCCACGGTAGTTTCATACATAGGTATTGTAGTTTTTTGCAATAATAACAAACGAATGTTACATTACATCTACATTACCTATGTGTTTATGTTTATTTTTAACTGGTTATGGAATGGAAGATAGGCTTATCTTGTTGGTGGTTGGCTAACCACCGCGGTTCGAGATACCTATACTTTGACAAAATAGCGTTTAATTGCGATATGATGCGATTTAGTAGGAAAGTAATTAATTAAAGTGCTTTGTTTTGGTACTAGGTTGTGCTGCCTTCTAATAAATAGTTAAATCTACCTGGGAACTATCATTGGAATGCAATGGAATGCGTAAATATACGTAATTAGTAGATTTTTAATGATTGTTATTTTTTCGTATGGCGATCTTTACCTTCAAATATCTCGGGAACGTGACACTTTAGGATACCATACTACTTGACATTTTTTGTTTATTAAAGTATCCTCTATCCATATACTCGTACATATACTCGTACCTTTCTTATCGTGCGCGGAAACTTTAGGAAAATATCAAAATGGCTGCATGTGGATATGCCACAAAGGTTCTATCCCATTGAGATACAATCTCAATGTTCTATCATGTAGACGTTATCCTTTTTGAGACTAAAAAATAATTGCGCCTCGCGTACTTACCGACAATTTTTGTTGTTATATTTAGAAAAAGGAATATCTTTTACTTTGTTATAGATACTTACCTGTTGCTACCTACTTTTTGATATGTTTCGTTTTTAAAGACGTCTTTTGGTACACCTACATGTGTAGGTACTCACGACTCACGAGCTTCTGTAAGTACAACTTGAGTTTTATCAGGGGGCCGGGGGTGTCACTCCGCAGTTTAGGTAGGTACGTTCAGCTGGCGCGCCTCCGCAGCACAGTATAAATATAAGCTAAAGCAGTAAGGAAGCTACGTACAAACGTTCGAAACAACGCACGCCCACATACGCACGTTTTTACAGGGCCTCTAAGTGTGTCGCAGTCTCGCAGCACATGAGTAAATTATATGTGCTCGCTCGCAGTGCTATCAATAGCGCGTGCCAAAGAATAGTTATATATTGTAATGGCGCGTGCCGCGTCGAGGCGAGTGGTCACTGTTGTGTAAGTATTATTGTATTGCATGCGCGGTCCGCGCGATTTTTGAAATGCCGCGAGTGTATAGCGTAGTTTACGGCTGCTTGAACTCGGCTGTATAATCAACTAAATAAGTAAGTAGCTGTATTAATTTACAAAGAAGTAGACAAAATCAATTTTATGGTGCCGTGTCCATGTTTTCCGATATTTTATTTAAAAAGACAGACCTTATTATCTGTTTATACAAATAAACAGATAATAAGGTCGAAATAGTTATTCCGTGTTTACTCTAATTTGAAAATATGTTTACATGACAGGAACAAAATACGGAATAACTATTCGTAGCTTATTCTTTGTTTATTTGTAAGGCACTTAGTATATAAAATTTAATAATAAAGCTTTTCGAACGTGTCGTAGAAGGCGAAAGTATTTTTCAGTGAATAATTTATAATAATTAACGAAGAATAAAGACTTTTTAAAATGTTGAAAATTTTTAATTACTTACAGAATTTTGTTTGTAAACTAGTCAATTCATTCGATATTTGATCATTATAGAACCCAAATAAACGTTTTGATAAATAATAAAAAATATTTGATTTTATAAAAATTAAAAGTGACAACCCTTATGCTTTGCTAGTTATCTCAAAAAGCGATAGCTAGCTGAGATACAGCACTAACTAAACATAAACTTTTTAAATTTTACAAAAATAAAAGGACAACCCTAACGCTCAATTGGCGCGTAGGTATATAAAACAACAAAAAAAGGCCTAGTTTCCGTACTGCTTTAGGTTAAATTTATACTGTGTCCGTAGGTTGCCGCCGCTGCCGGCCGGCGCGGCGACAACAAAACAACAAAAATAACCAACCATAAGAGCGCAAGAAATACGTACCTACAACCAATCGCGTGATGAAAGTGGGACAATGTGTTTAAGACACTTGGTCATCGACATAGTAAGCGGAGCGGATTCATTAAAAACATATCACGTAAACTTGCGAATTATTACACGTACTTTTTAATAATATCTCAGAGGGCACCGCGCGATCGCAAAAACTGACATAAGTCTCATAATGAACTTCAAAGCAAAATCAATCATATTAATATTTAAAATTAGAACAATTCTGCTTTGAAGTTTCAGACCTAGTAATTTGATTAGAGCAATGTTTTTATTCTGTGAAATGTGCAAAACCATCACGCGCTTGTGTTAAAAATTAAAATTTACTTTTTTAAGATGGAGGCGACCTGCGGAATATCAATACAAATATTTTCATGTAAGAATTATTGTTTCATGCGTAAAATTAAGAAAGTTGTCGAAGAAAAATGTTTTTAGGAGTCATTAGATTTATGTATTGTTTGTTATTGTTTAAACAATTTGTTTCAAATTTCAACAAGGCCACGACCTAGTGCAATAATCAGGCTAACTTACATAAGTTCTTTTAATGTATTTAACTAATTCAGCGCATAGTACAAGTGACTTAAAAATACGTAAATTTTCACAATTTCGTGCAGGATCCCCTTAAATAAGTACCTACTTATTTACAGACATGTCGATGACTCAATAATCCAATTTAATTGGTAAAATCATTTGCGTTCGCGTCATAACAACACTTTGCACATTAAAAAAAATAAAAAGCGCCGGCAGCTATCACTTTAGTCCATCTAATTAAAATTCAGAGTATACTGCCTATTTTTTTTAGGTAGGAATACCTTACAAAATTATTGTTAATTGCGCGCTACGTGAAATGACCACTAAGTGCTCGGCGACGTACAAACATATGCCCCGCGGCGCGTGCCCACTATGGACACTCAAATAAGAATACGTATGTTTGAGTACGCCGCGCCGCGCCCGTGCGGGCAGTCTGGCCGAGCACTAAATATTGTCAGAATGAGTGTATTATTTACGCCCCATAATTATAGCACGAAGAACTCAAAATCAATAAAATTGTTTTGGTCACCCATCCGATGTCTAACCGTTAAACATTGCTTAACATCAACCATTTCATCGCGCGTGTGCTAATGCTATCCACCCCTCCCGCCGCCGCGCGCCGCGGCCGCGGCCGCTCATTCATAAATCATAATGATGCGAGCCATTTCATTTATGAATCAATTATTTATCATGAAAGCACATAACTTAAACTACCTAGGTACAATTTTAAAAAAACAAGTTTTAGTTGTTTGTAAAATAAAGTTCGTAAAGAAACGTACTGCATTTTCAACGATTAACTTGAATTATTTACAGAGCGCCATCTAACGTTATTTTTGTAGTATTACTAAGTTCGTTTGATGTAGTGACAAATGGTTGCTGCAAGAGGATTACATAATTGGCACGATATTACAATTTGAAACTACCGGAGACATCTAGCGTGGTAATTTATAACTATATTAAAAGTTACGCTCGTTTGTATGGAGAATGACAGTCCTTATTATATATCGTCCTTGGTTTTATGTATGTTCCCCGATTACTTAAAGACGCTTGGACCGATTTGATTTTTTTTTGTCTGAAAGGGTATACCTTCCAGGTGGTCCCATAGTCATCAGGTCAATATCTGATGATGGGTTCCTGGAGATATCGAGGGAACTCTTCAAATATTATAGGCACACCTATAGCGATTTAGGTATTATTTGCATGAACCTGGGCACTTGTCCTCGGGAAGCACCATTTGGTGAAGTGGAACTGTTGATGAAGTCCACAGACAGCCACCGGAACTACTCAATACTAAATATTGTTCGTGTTTGCTATGCGATAACAAAATTTAATGTGGTTGCTAAGCAATTTATGCTCGCCACAATGCATCACAGTCAAGGCATCGACTTCAAAAGTATGTAAGTATAATTTCAACTTTGGGGATTAAATTTAGTTATTCAAGACAACACAATTATTTTGTTATTTTTAGTTTCTGTTTTTTTGGAGTCGGTTTATTTTTCTTTGAAAATTTTTATTTGCATATTAATAATTCTAGTGCTGATATAAACGTATTTTGTGACAGTATGAATAGCATAAAAAAGACCCTTACTATTGTCCACGACACGATTTAAAATTAATATTATTATGTTTACTTTAGTAAGAGCATTAAATGTGGTAGCTTGTCTATAGCTTTTGATTTAACTTAAAAAAATTACTGGCAGCTGCCTGCTGCAGTTTTGCGACTTTGCCGCGCTTCAGCCGCTGTAAAATGAAGGGCACAGCTACGTGGCTGTCGTGCGACCATAACTCCTAATGTGAAGTCGTTTCTAAACAGCTTACCTAGTCCAAACCACATCTCGCTCAGCAGTATCGCGGCCGCCCTTCTTATATCTCCATACAGCGCGGCGATGCGCTGTTTCTTCGCTGCTGGTAGCGACTCCAGCTGTAGCACGGGCGACGTGGCCAGTGTGGCGAGCGTGGTGAACCACTCGCGCCACATCGAGTGTAACGATGTCAGAGCCTCTGTGTCGGACTCGTCGATGTAGTTAAGACGCTCGCGTAGCGTCGACGAAAACAATCTTGGACAAGAAATGTCATACAAATACAAATGAGTTTATTTGTGTACCTATATTTGGTAATTACATTTTGATGTTCTAAATATAAAATGGGACCTTAACTTATTTTAGCCATATAACATAGCATGCAAATTATTCAGGATACCTACTAAATTTAACATTAAACTTCGCATTAAATCGCAATGTTTGCAATACTAACTAATGTTAAAATCATATTAATGCCCAAAAACTAAAAAAGTCCAAAAATAAGAATGTCCAAAAATAAAAACGTCGAAAAATAAAAATGTCCAAAATAGAACAACACAAATTAAAATTTAATTTAATAATAAAATGTCAAGAATAAATTGTGTCAAAATGTCAATGAAATAAAAGAGTAATGAAATAATTGTGACACAATAATGACATAGAGTTAGTGTTCCAAAAATTCCTTTGTCGAGTAAAAAGCCTTTTCCAATAACCATTTACGTAAAAGGAATTTCATAAGTATAGTAGGTATATAGATACTTTAATTGCGACACCATACCATTTTTTGCGCTACACCATTTTACATGTGCTGTTATTTAAATATATACAACAACATCAAAACAATACTGCTTAGCTGCAGAAATAGGTATTAGATTAGGGTTAGAACTCTAACCGCTACAGCAACGCCGTCAGCAGTTGCAGCACTTCAGACAGCAGTGATTAGGAGTTAACTAGTATTTTACAACAACTCATTTTAGCGCTTGCAGCATGACGTAATGCTGTAGATGCAGCATGTCGCACCAGTAGGCTTTGAACACCGGCCGTTGCAGCAACGCCGTCAGCAATTGCAGCGCTTCAAGCAGGAGTTAGCGGGAATTAACTAGTAACTCACTTCAGCGGGTGCAGCATGAAGTTGTGCTGGAGATGCAGCATATTGCACCAGTTGGCTTTAAACACCGGCTGCTGCAGCAACGCCGTCAGCAATTGCAGCGCTTCAAACAGGAGTTAGCAGTAATCAACTAGTTACTCACCTCAGCGCGTGCAGCATGACGTAGTGCTGGAGATGCAGCATATCGCTCCAGTTGGCTTTGAACACCGGCCGCTGCAGCAGCGCCGTCAGCAGTTCCAGCGCTTCAGACAGCAGCGAGCGCGAGCCGCCAGCGCTCTCCGCTTCCAACGCCCTCACCACCACGAGGTATTGCTCGTCTGACATTTGACGCATCATGTCGAGGAGCACGCAGATCACACGCCTCTATCGATAGAGAAGGTTCATCGTCAGCCTTTAACCCTTTAACTGGTTCAATATTAAATATTTTTATTGGCTTTCCATCCTATTACAACTGAATATGGTTCAAATTATGGTGGCATCTATATTGCCATTACCAGCTAAGGGCTTAACACTTAAAACGCAGCGCCACTAGATACAGTAGAAACTATATTCACTGAGCACTGATCAGTATGCGGTAGCAGTAAAAAGGAAAACGTCACTGCTGGACTCATGCAGTTTTCCTGCTCGGACAAGTAGCACATGAAAAAATTGGTTCAGAACACCAATGAGATTTGGTATCATAGCATGCCTTTCGAAGCATTGCGGTTTTATTTTAAATTTGGTAACCCATTCGCATCACGATATTGCTAAAATCGGTTTATTTACACGACAGCTAAAACTTATTTTAGAATGTAGTCAAAATATTACGATTACGATACATGACCATACATTAGAAAGTCCTGCCGTTACGTAGCCATAGATAGAGAATAGTCATTTAGAAAAATGTCCATAATGCTAGTGAAATGAACTAAACATTTTTTTATTTAATTTAACACATAAAGTGAGCTTAAGATCGAAGGTGACTGATGCTACGTCTTTTTAACCGATGCACCAGTTGTTTTCGCGCCTGCACTTTTTATTCACTTACTTTCGAACAGTCGACAGTCATCTTCACAATCAATCAATCACAATCTTAACCTATAACAGTAATTTGCCGGGCTAAATAGTTCAAAAGCCTTACCAACATAGGGTCATCCGCGGAGCTCTCATCCGCTTTCCTCTCCTTCAGCATCGTGACAGCCGTGTGGAAGAACGTAGGTAGCAGTTGTTTCGCCATCTGCCCTCTATCAGCTTCTACGGGACCCACGTCATCGCGTGCCAGCAACGTCATCACTTCACCCAGAGTCTCGACGCAGAGCTCCACCTGTGTGATGGCAACTTACAATGGCCACGCTAGACAGGTGGCAAACGCTATGTCTATTCGTAAGTCAGTATTAAATTGGTAGAGAAGATTACAGATCGAAATCGCTACTACAGAATATATAATTGAATAAATAATGATATTACATAAATCAGTTTTATAAAGTTACCAATTTAGCGTCTGCTAAAAACGTTTCGTTTACTTGATTCTTATGATATATGATTTATGTAGAATTAAGATAAAAGTTCCAGTATGCTGCTGGTACGGTGATATCGGACAATGAAAAATCTTACCTTCTTTATTGCTTTATCTTAAATATATTTAATAAGAGCATACAACTAAGCTATAAAATCGATATATTTTCGACGAAATATATCGAATTTATACATATTTATATCCTTCTATCAATTCAATCAACTCTCCAAGACTAACCTTATACGCTGCGATGTGGCTGCATTAATAAATATTGACTTTATTAATCATCGGTTGAATGAACTTATTTTAAAATTATATATTTATCATCGGTTTTATTAACGTATTTTATAATTACACCTTACACAGAATGTCCCAAAAGTCAACGACAAGATAGAAAAAGACGGCGCCAGAGCCAGCTACAGTTACAGTTCTCAATATACAAAATTAAATCACGTAAATTAAAAACTAGAAAATTACGTATCTTTTGATTAAACGCTGCACCTGTAAGCGCTTTCATTGTTCATAATACGTAAGAATACATTATTAAAATTAATCTGATGACCAGTGATAGAAGGCAGACTGTATTTACCTAAAATGCTTGACGGGACATAACGTGGAGCTGTTCATACTACCAAAATGCAAACAAACCTATCTGGTATCCATCTAACCAACTGTATGCGCTATGGAAGGTTCTTTCTGTTCGTAAATTATTTGTTTTTAATGTTATTTTGCGCAAACACTCGTCTTGTCATTATGATCAAAGGTTGGCATTAAATATAAGATTAGCGAATAGAGTATTTAAAACTAAAAAATGTAGTACTCAACTAGCTAGACGTCATTACTTATACTTAAGCTCATCATTATATAACAAAATTTAATATAAATATTTACAAATTGTCTCGCCGTGAATGTAAATTTGTGTTAAACCAGTGGCTTTAAGAAGCCAGAGGCTAAGGCCTGGAGTATGATGATGTTGAGTCTCTAATTAAATAAATTTACACATACACTGCACTCAAACGCAATATACACTCGCACACAACACACACTCACACACAATACACACTCACACTTCAACACTCTCTCATACAAACGCATGCATGTAGATGTATATTATGATTAATTTTCTTTTTTAATCTTTGTGTTAAATAATTGTTCGAGGTGGGCGCTAATGACTACAACACAGTCTTCGACTAACTGTAGTTATTACGTTAAACAAGAATTTGAAAACTTTGTATAAACACGAATAAAGATTATTTATTATTATTAAAATTGATAGCGGTATTTTATATTTACCGGTATTTCTCGTAAACTCCGATTTCTTTTTCTATTCAGTACCAATGCAGTGGTTGGAAGTGTTGAAAACTATACTTCATTTATTTATAATACATAAAATTGTTCAAAGTATTGTAAATTGTAAATAGTCGTAAATATATGTATGTATTTTCCAACACTTCCAACCACTGGTACTGTGTAGAATAAGAAATCCCGGAGTTTTCGGGAAATATCTGTATTTACATAATACCGGTATCAAATTTGGTGGTATTGACAGCTCCATGTTATATCCCGTCAAGAATTTTAGATAAATACAGCCTGCCTATTTCTATAACTGGTGATGACAATGGCTATATAAAACTTGTTTTATATGAAAGTATACAACAATGTAAAGAAAAGTATATTAGCCCCTAGTCACTTATCTAATACTTCATTCATGTAATTTCGGGCCATAAGTTTAGCTAGAAATAAAAGAAGTTTGTATTGTTTTGGAGTTCAAAATCGATTGGAGAATGTTGACGTTTTGTTTTGGGATATTCTCTATACGATTGAGATAAGATCGAAAATACAATGAAATATTCATAGGATTACGAGCCCAATTAGAAAGCTGTGGTCTCTGGAGTGAGGTATTACAACTATAGACCGCAAAGCACATTTTTGCGCACCGAGTTGTAGCACATCGGCCGCAAACGGCTGACAACAAAGCACCACCGCCCCAAACGCTTTACGGCTCGGCCACGACCTTGCCGCTGTGAGCGGAGCGGCGGGCGAGCGGATACTTTGACCATTGCGCTTTATACTACGAAACAAAAAATCCAGTCACCGCTCCGCTCACAGCGGCAAATATGTGGCCGAGCCGTTATGCGTTGCCCGTTGTCATCTAGCTTAACTCATTTTCTGTATATAATGTCTGCTCTCGTTATAATACTTCAACGGGTTTCTGTCACCCCTACCCTGGGCGTGTATGTAATTATGTATGTATCAAGAGGCCATGTACGTACGATCTGCCTGCCGCGCGTACCGTCCTGCAGCCGCGCCGAGTCCGCGCCGAGTAGTCTCGCCGCCTTGTCCACGGAGCGCGACTTGTGCGCAGCATCGCGGTCCCACTGAACGCACACGCTACAAGCTTGCGACTGACGCCCGTAGTGAGGCCGCAATGGATCGTGAGCGATGCGTTATGTTATACGACGTGCGTACGGCCAAGGTAGATGTAGAATCGCGACGACGTAATAGGTCAAGGATCATAAGACCGCCAGCGGTCGCGAAACAATTCATTTTCAATTGTGTCTGGTTTTACGATCCTCAAGTGGCTAATAATGCTACTGAGAGTGAGATTACTTGAAAAAAAATTATTTTAAAGTAATTTTTATAAATATTTTTTTTGGTTTTTTGTCTTTGTTTACTACCATTAATAACAAACGCATCGCGGTATGATACAGAGCGGCACAAAGCTTCATAATTTAGTGCCTTAACGACAGGCTGGTGATAAAGAGGAAAAAACTTTGTTTCCTTCAAATAAACCTATTAATCGCAAAGGATTATATGTAATTCTAAACCTCATGTCGTTATGGTACTAAATTGTTACGGGCATCCGTCATAAGCATACACCGACTGCATACGATTGGCCATTACAAATATAAAAAATGTATGAACAAAAATTTACTATTATTTGTTATGAAATCCATAGGTACTTTTTAACTTACAACTAATGGCAAATCGTTCCGCTCGCACATTGACAGCTGTCACGTTGACTGACAATGTCAAAGTGACAGATGTGAAATGGCGCGCGCGCAGCATGCAACACATCAAGAGTTTGCACACAATTTAGTTCTCAAGCGACAACTAGTGCTCGCTTGGTTATTTTATTAATTCGATTACTTGAAACAACGTCGAAAAAAAATGTTGCAGTGTTATATATTAAAATAAAAAAGATCGACGACGTCATCGCTTCTATTAATAAATAAAAAATATGTTGATACACAGATCTACTTAAATAATATAATATACTTAACATAAAAATGTAGAAAAAAAACAAAATAAATTAAAACAATTTAAGACAGAAAGGACGATTACGTGTGACCAAACAAAAACAGTGATATATTAGTAATAGTGAACACACAGACATACACAGTTCCTATTTAACTACAAGCCGACCAATTTTTCCAGATTGTTTTTTATGCCAAAATTTTTATTCATATATTAATAAAAACTTAAACCACCTTTTTTATGGGTTTAATTTTATTAGGACAAGAGTTGAACATACATTTTTCCAAGTCTTGTTTATTTTACTATGTTTAGTAGGTACTCATATATTAATAATTCTCACGTTGCAAACACTTTAATTCCCATGACTTCTTGTTTTTTTATGAGATGACAAATTCCTGTGATACAAATTACTAGAATTTTTGATAATCTGTATACCTAAGTGATTAAACCCAAAAATTGTACTTTAATAGTTATGTGAACTAAGAAAACGACCACACTACATGCTCACACACTGACACGCACACACACATAAAAAGTAATGTTAGTAAACAATACATATTGAGAAAAATATCCAGGTGACGGAAAATGTGAATTGATAAATATTGTGTTCTATTGCTATAGAGGAAGAGGTCATTCTTCTGTGAATGAAGTTAGAACGATTTTGTGTGCATATCTCACGATGCTGGTGCGACGTAGGCGGCATCGATTCTTTAATCGAATACTGAATTAACATACTAGAGTAAACAGACTATAATAGAAAACTTAATCGATTTTACTAGAAGAAAACAAATACGCGCAAGTCAAGTCAAATAAAAACAGTTATTACGTTAAGGCATATTGAAATTTTTTTATTATGTAAGTAACTTATATCAGAAAAGTTTTGTTGTTTATACCTTTGTTGTATATTCGTGAGAGGAAGTATAAAAGTTGATATGGTTACAAATAGTACATTCATAAACTAATATTTAAATGTAGTAAGTCAGTTCAGTATTCAAAAAGGAATATCGTGGATCTTACAAAAAGCAGTGCGTTTAAATCTATTTTACGTAAGCAAGATTGAAACTTGAACTTTGGTAAAATTTCTTAGTTTTTTATGTTAAAAGCAGAATAATAGATTTAATAGCAACGCCTATTATTTATTAATTTTAGAAATATTACTCGACGCAATTTATACGAAAGATTGAATCATGTTTAGTTAGCAATGCTGACTGTTGATAATAAATTTGAATTTCCAAATATAAATTTCTTGAATAAGTATAACAAAGCTACCAAATGTATTTATTTAATGCATCGAGTAACATCCTTAGGTTAGTCACAATTAATAGTATTAATAAAATTGTTAGTGTCAGCTATGTGAGGTTTATGCATATTTTTTAAAAATGTTTAATAAGTATGGATTAATTAATGAATATAATGGCAGTTATTGCATTGGAAAACGGCAAATGCATTGGTGTTATGTGTTACACGAAACTGTCACATTTCTTATAACGTTTACTTTAAGAGGAGTTTTTATTTGATTTTTTTCTTTAGAATTCAGAAGATTTCTATGTTTACTTAGGTAAGTCTTGAATATAAGAACAATAATAAGTGAGATAAACAAAATGAAATTTTAAGTAAAATGTGACAAGTATTAAAAAATTGGTTAATTGACAAACAAAATATACATAAAACTCACATACATTCACAACATAAAATATTCTCACCTTTTGTTAACATACATTATAAACCAAACTGAAACACGTATCGAAAAATGTATAAAGTGAAATTATTCTTTTTATATAAAACACGCTACTTACGCCCAAGCAAACAAAAATCTGGAAGCTCCATTTTGATCACAACATATTATAAAAAAATGTTTTTATATCAACGGAGCACTAATTCTGTTACAAAATGTTTCATTATATGTATTTTAAAATGGAACTTGCAGTGTTTCATCGCGCTATTGTGACAACTGAGGCCGTAACCTCACTCTGCATGAAAGTCATGTGGTTTATCCGTTGTGTTATCGCTCAATAACATCCAATGGTTAGTGAGCTACGAGTTGAGACTACGTTTTCGACAACGCACTATGATTTACGTCTAACTTAACTTTATTTTTCATAAAAAAATGTACGTAGTTATTTTTAATATATTTTATGAACTCTTTAAACAATCACGGGATACGGGTCGGGTGTGCGCTTACAAAGTCGCAGAGGGCCGTTAATTTAGTATAAAAAGTGGACTTGTCCGTTGGGCGACATAGTTCCAAGTGATCTAACTGACGGACAAAAAACTACTCCGAGCTCTGTCTATCGTCTACACAAGCCTTAAGACGAGGTATCGAGCGCTTCTCTCTCGCTTTCTCGACGGTACGAAGGTACGGGACGGGTGTATCAGCGAAGCGGCGCAAATAGGCGCGTTTAATAGGTGTTTTGCCTAAATAAGAAAAAACAAGTGAAATAAAAAATATGTGCTTTTTGCATATATTAGATAATGAAAAGTTTTTTCTATTGGTAAAAAAATAAATCATTATATATATTATTATCTGACTTACGGCTCTTTCAAAATGTTGACAGAGATATCTTTGATTTTTTTTCTATCGAGTGAAGTATTACCAATCATGTTTCTGTCTTTAAGAGTTATTAGATAATACGTTCAACTATATTATATATGAATTTTAGAACTGTATGTTTTATATTGGTGGCGGTACAATCAATCGAAATGGTTAAAAACGGGAAAAGAGCGCCTTAACACTTAGAACGCGGCGTCACTAGACACAATAGGATTTTTTTATTCTATGCGCACTGATCAGTGCGCGGCCGCAGTTGAAAGGTTAAGGGTGAGGCTACGTCCCCTGACATCACATATTGAGTAAGTGGAGTTCAGCGTTGCTCCGTCGATTGCTGGGCCTAAAGTATTATAAACAAACACAGTAACATTTTTAAATTTAACACTTTTTACGGATATGCTTGCATTTATTTACTAATAACTTGCATTTAGTTTAGACTGTATATTTTTGACGCCTAATTATGGGACAACCAACATTTTAGTCTCCCTATGACAACGTGACCTGTAATTTGGGCTGCCTTATAATTTCGATTCAGGCTGCCTGTCAACTAGAGCGGAAAAAGAGGAGAGGGGCGGAGATGTACCAAAATTAAGGGGGGTTAGGCAGTTAGCGAAATGAAAATGTTGCGCGGGGCCTCGCGGGTATAGCGCGGGGCGGGTTACGGGGTAATTCGTAAGCACCATTCACATTTTTATCAAAAAGTTAATAAAAATGTTTAGTTTTTGAAAATCCAAATCAGTAAGGAAATCGAAAAGGTTTTATAGGAATAATTACTGTAAAACACGGTCGTAATGTGCATTTATATGAAATTTTAGTGGTAACTTGGATTTTTTTTCTATCGAGCCAAATGTTTCCAATCGTGTTTTGGCTTCGTTCATCCCCTCGCACAATATACGCTCTGTAATACACATTGAAAATTTCAGTGCGAAATATCTAATATGTTTTGAATAACAGCTAATAGAAAACAGCCTACTTTTCCGTTTTCACCGTAAGGCACCTTAACGAATAGAATCTAAGCTCCGCTCCGTTCCACTTTGGTAGACGAATTCTATTGGTTAATACTGGTACAGCTCCATCCTTCTTCTTTTCTCCGCACCAGCAGAGGAGAGGCAGCAGACAGCAGACACTTTTTAAACTTTCGCGTCCTATCTTTCTATATTAATAAAAATCAATTGTCGAAATGTTTGTACAGTCAAGAGCATAAATATGTAAACAATTGTAAATCTTAATACAATGGAATAAGAGTCAAAGTGTTTACATATTGGTACTCGTGACTGTACCTACGCGCATCACTTTAGAACGGCTGCACCTATTTGGCTAATTCCCCTTTTGTTGTGTTCCTAATTGTCAGGACTAGGTTTGTGTTAAACAAAATTTTTAGAGCCGTCGCGGACGCGCCGCTAGTTATTCATAAGTATTTAAACGCAGATTAACGTAAACGTGTTTAGTAAAGGTATTCTAATCAACTTTTATACCCCACTATGACTGGTACATGCTCAAATACTTTTCATCGGTTTTCTTTCCTAACACAAATGAGTAAGGTTCAAATTATGTTGGCATCCCTATTGCATTAAACAACTAACTAGTTAATCCGTAAACAGTGTATCATTTCAATGTGTAGCGTCTGTAAACTTTATAAAACAGCACACAGTGTGACAAGCGGGCCGCATGCATCGGCGTGCGGCGCTTACCTCGTTCGGGAGACGCCGACGCGCTCACTAGCTGCTGCTGGCCGGTGGTTAAGTCTTTGGCCAAATAACTTAGTAGTTTCACCGTGTCGCGTAGCGGTGAAAGAGTACTGACACCCCCTCTCTTCCATTGGGTGTCGTAAAAGGCGACTAACGGACTAAAACTGCACATACATCCAACAGCATAGAGCGGCGACGGGCTCACCACCTGCCACGCTGAGCACATGTCAGTCTTTTTTTTTATAATGGCTCGTCATAGTGACTGCATCCTGCCTGATGGTAAGCAGCCGATGCAGTCCAAAATAATGAGAGCGCTCCCCACCGTGGAATAAGCACGATAACGAGCGCACCCATTCATGACGGCCTGCATAAATGCCGTTTCACGCCCCGCTTAAAAGACCCGGGACTGTAGGAGCTGGGAAACACATGCGCCGGCAAAGAACTCCAAAGCCGAATGGTCCTACAGAGGAACGACTTGCCAAATTTTTTGGTACGAGTACTGAGTCATGCCATAGTCCAAACCAAAAAACGAGTCGTTTTTTGGTTTGGACTATGGCAGAGGACTGCTTTTGCTGTCCTCATTGCCTAGTCTTTGACTAACCTTTCGGGGATAATAGTTGTGATTATATGTAATCAAAGAAGTTTCATAGTAATAACGCGTGCGTAAGTGATTTTGTTTGTTTGTTACGCTCTCACGCCTTAAGAGGGTTTACTCATTTCGGTTTCCCATACAAACTTCCAAGTCGAAATTTTTAAAAACCAATAAGCCAATTTTTTATTAAACTTTGCATGCGGAAGTAAAATACAGGGATCTAAATAGTTAGTTGAAAACATTTAAAAAAATGTTTATTTAACTGAGTTATTGCTATTTTTAACTTTCTATAGTGGATTTTATATCGCAATAACTGAGCTAAATAAACGTTTTTTAAAAATGTTTCAACAAACTATTTAGATCGCTGTGTTTTACTTTAGCATGCAAAGTTTCATCAAAAATGGCTTATTAGTTTTTAAAAATTTCGACTTTGAAGTTTGTATGGAAAATCGAAATGCGTAAACCCTCTTAACTACTCAACCGGTTATCACAAAAATTTTCATACACATTGTCAGAGGTACAGAGAAGGTCATAGAATACTTTTTATTCCAATGCTCCTGCGGGATAATAATGCAGTCCACGCGTACCAAATACTACTATTATATTAACATAACTTTTCCACTCACCCAAATGATCAAGTTCAATAAACTGACTAGATAACGGTACAACTAAGGGTAAGTACATAAAAAACACCCTGACCAGAAACCAGTTTACAACTACAGTTATTTCTAAATAGACCCTACCGGGAATCAAACTCGGAACCTCCGAGATTGAAACGTCAGAACCGGTATGCTAACTACTGGACCACGGAGGTCATTCGACTATGAAAATAGCAAAAGATATAGAAGTATGTCAAAATCGTAAAAAATGGAAAGATTTTGCCTCCATTTACCCCTTAGCAAAACGGGATGTGTGTATGATTACATACATATTATAATCACGACTATTATCCCCGAAGGGTTAGTCAGGCTAGGCAATGAGGACCGCAAAAGCAGTCCTGTGCCATGGTCCATGGTTTACAAAATAGCGGCTGCACAATGTGCTCAGCGTGACAGGTGGTGAGCCCATCGCCGCTCTATGCTGTTGGATGTATGTGCAGTCTTTAACCCGTTAGTCGCCTTTTACGACACCCAAACGAAGAGAGGGGATGGTAGTATTCTTTCACCGCTACGAGACACAGTTATACCAACTCTTAATTTCGCCAAAAAACTTTTACCAACCTCATTACAATAGTCAAAAGTTATAGTTAGATACATACCATTGCCAGGGAGTGCCAAGTGCGTTGCATACCATAACAGAGTGGTATTTAAGGACGGACACATTTTGTTAAATGCACATGTAACTCAACCTAAATATACCATAGTAACTGTAATATTCATAAGACAAATCCGGGGACACCTTTGTAAATCACAAACACAACACAATTTATCTTATTTTATGCTTTCCTCAAATATTGAAGCTACAAATAAAATTATGTAGGTATTTATTTTTATTGTTTATGACTTGAACTCTTCATTTGATAAAGTTAAGTTAACCATTAAAAAGAAATTGTTTAATTCATATTTGTAACTTCAAATTGTAAAGCATAACTTGTAAGTATAAATAAACTAAACTAAACTAAGATAAACTAGAAAAAGATAGTTATTAAATTGTAAGCAATTCCACTTGATGATATCGCATAAAAATATTTATGTTACACGTAAAAAGAAAACATTTGCAATAACAGTTTTCTGCTTTAATGGGACAAATTAATTACTGTTATGTATTTAATATGAAATAAATTTAACACATTTTTTAATTAATTTAAATCCAGTTTATCAAGGGTAACTGGCAAGGTCTACATAGGCGTAAATTTAAAATAAAAATTAAACATCTAACTAAAACTATAGGTATTGACTTAATGACCAATGGGTGCATCGAAACATCCGAACACTTTTCCCGACCTGGCAATTTATCCTCCAGTTATCTTGCCGAGCGTTTGACCCACAGAAATAGATCTAAATAGAAGCGGCATGTGTACCACACCGAGATTTTTTATTGGTTTTGGAGCCGAAACCCTGTTCATGTTTATCATCAGTAGAAGCTATTTAGCTTGTGAAACTAAAAACATGAGCATAAAAAATCATTAAAAAAATATCAATATAAAATGTAAGAACCCTTTAGTACCGGACGACCTTATCAAAGTCAATGACCGAGGCGCTTCAAACGCTCCGCCTACACCCGCCCGCCGCCGGCGTCGGCGGCCGGCCGGGAAAGTTCATAGGGTCACGGTGTACGAGTAGATAAGAAGAACGTTACTACGTGTTTTCGACAAAGAGTCACTTTTACAACTTTTTTTTCTTTGCTCGTAAAGCGTGTAGCTTTGTTCATAAAAAGGTAAGTACAACGCTTTTTTTGTATTTTAAAGTTTTCGGCTCCAAAACCATAATACAATAAACCATAATAATTTGCGTGCCAAAATAGTGTCATAAGGATGGTAAAATCCCACCCTTCGACTGCGTTTCATTTACCCGTTTAAGTGGAACTCTAAAAAATTACTACTTGCGCAGTATCGAGCTGTAAAAACTGTACAAGATAGCCGAGATAATCAACAAGTTTCATACATCGGTAAGTAATTTAGTTATTAAATTGACACCGGAAAAAGTAACCCGCTTGGTTTTCTTACAATTGAGCTAACATGCCGCTTCTATTTAAATCTATTTCTGTGGTTTGACCACTCGGCCACGGGCGTTAGGGACACTATTAAATTCTCACCTCAGCCTTGTCCTTCAGCAAAATCTTCACAGTGTGCGCTAGATGTGGTAAAAACAGCGCTCTAGCGGCTGGATTGGCGCACAGCGGGCCTCGAACCAACTCGAGCAGTGAAAGCATTCGCTGCTTGCTGAGCCGCCCGTACGGCAGCGCGTCCAGCGAGCGCACTATGTACGCGCTGCAATTACTATAATTAGTAATACATACATTTATTCACGACTATTATCCCCGAAGGGTTATTCAGAGACAAGGCAATGAGGGCCGCAAAAGCAGTCCACTGCCACAGTCCACATGTCACCAAATGATAACTGTACAGACGCCTGCACATCAACCTATCCAAAACTGTCAAATTTATTTAATACATTTTCAACCATATGTTTTAGGCATAAAGTTCAAAGTCTATTGAGTAAATTTGACAGTTTGTGGTAGGTTGATGTGCAGGCGTGTGTACATGTGTTCAGCGTGACAGGTGTGAAGCCCATTGCCGCTCTATGCTATTGGATGTATGTGCAGTCTTTAGCCCGTTGCTAGCCTTTTACGACACTCAGGTGGTACAGTAGCCGGCAAACTTCTTGGGTATTGAGTGAGAGGTGTAGTGGGGGAAAGTTTGCGCATGTACACTTACGTGCACAAAAAGTGTTTGTTCTTGTTAAATATATTCTCATATTTGTTTTAATCTGCGATTTGACTACTTAAATAAGGATAAATACTCGTTATTAGAAATATTACAAAATATAATAATTTAGTTTTGAGGCAAAACAGATATTCTTTCTATTATGTCGAAGCCAGCAAAACTAGAGCTGGTGCTAGATCTTGGTTCAGCAGAAACAGAGCTGGTTGTAGACATTGATTCTTCGTCATCGTAAAATTGACTTTAATTTTGACTATGATTAACTTTGCATCTCTCTTTAAGAAGCAATATACATCAATTTTTTCTGGCTTGTCTTTTAAAAACTACGTTATGTTGTCGTTGCATAGTGAAAAAAAAAGATTGAATCAATTAAAAACAAAAACTATAAAAAATAACTATTTAAATGCACGTAAGTGTATCCGGGAGACAGCAGGACGTAAACTCGGTGCGGGAGGCGGAGGTCTACTGATTTACCAATCGCGTGGCTTCGCGCGCTCGATGCGAGACCCCCCGCCCCCCCGCCGTTGCGCCCCGCTACCCACCACCAAAGAGACCTTAAATTCGCTTCTGCGCATTCAAGGTCAAATACTCAGGAAGTTTGCCGGCTACTATAGTTTTGTTTTAATGAGCCGCTATGCGACCGTAGCATAATAACATGCTTAAAATAGCGTAATAATAATAACTAGCGGCCCGCCCGCGCCTTCGCCCACGCTGACTTAAAAACACCGTCACACTATAGCATTTTGTGTAAAGTATCTACTTACAAATAATAAATAAAAACCATCCTCAGTTATCGCTCTTTCTATTAGTGAAAACCGCATACATGGATTTCCATTGCGTGGTTTAGAAGAATAAAGCGCAGCCACAGACAGAGGAAAAACGGCAACTTTAGTTTATAATCTAAATAATCTTTTCTTCGTACATTCATTTATATTATTAAACTTTTTCACTCATGACGGCCAGCTTTATCTATGTAGCAAAAAGTTTTAAGTTTTAAGTTTTAGGGTTTTTTATTTGTAAGAATACCGATTTTTGTCATTTTTAATGTCCTAATGGAAGTTGTCCTCATAAAAATTAATGATCATTAAGCTTAATGAAATTCCACTTTGCTTTTACCCTACTAAAATGTAAGGAAAAAGTTTTCTTTGATGGTGTTCTAGTACCTACTCTAACCTCAGTTGGTGTCAAAGAGTGTTTTAATACTTTAAAGGAATGGAATCGGTTGGCATTAAAAAAAATACTCAATTCTGACGATTTTCTCGCTGACTGTACATTTTATCAAAAATCTGTGAAATGTCGATTGTCATCACTCAAAAAGTTGGGAAAGATCTCCTAAGATCATTTTCGCGTAGCAGCAAGGGATCTGGTAGCTGCCCTTAATGCCCCATCTCAACTTTCCACCCTGTACAGATTAATAAAAATCAATTGCCACAAATGTTAGTACGCGCATCACTTCAGAATGGCTGCATCCACTAGGTTAAAACTATTTTTTATTGTGTTCGTAATTGTCAGGATTAGGTTTGTATAAAAAAAAATATCCGCGGGATGTCAAGACGGGGGTTCACGCGGACGAAGTCGCGGGCGGGCCGCTAGTACGTAATAATAATAATAGTCTAACCGCCGTACTCAGAGACGTCAATTAAGTTTAAATGACAATTAAGTGTCTTTCCTTCTTTAATACAAGATGTTAGAAAATATAAGAAAATGTGAAAGCTTGTAATTAGCAATATAGAAATGACGTTGTTAATTTATAAGAATATTTGTCTATAAACATTCCTAAAAGAAAAAAAATTAGTACTGTACTTAAGAAAGTGACAGCAAGAGACCTAATTGTCGACGACCTCCTTGGTCGAGTGGTTTGTACACCGGTTTTCATGGTGTCGCCATCTCTGAGGTCCCGGGTTCGATAGCCGGTCGGGTCAATTTAGAAATTATTGTTTAAGTAAAATTATTGTTTTCTAAATTGTCTCGGGTCTGGGTGTTTTCTATTATAATAAGTATGTATTTAAGTATTTTATGTATATTTATCCGTTGTCTAGTAACCATTTAACGAGTTTCATAACGAAGCTTCTCTTGGGCTAGATAAATTGGTGTGAGTGTAGGAAAGTTTATTTATTATTTATTTATTTGCCCATTAAAACTTAATTGACGTGTCTGAGTAGGGGCAGTAAGTGACGTACGTGAACGCGGTGGGCGGGCACACGGTGAGCGCGTGCGGCACGGCGTTGGGCAGGAACTTCAGCGCCGAGCCCTGGCACGTCAGCGCGTGCTCCCCGCGCCGCATCAGCCACACCACCGCCTCCAGGAAACTCTGCGGGCAAGGCTCGCATACATACATGCGCTCACTACTATTTGCAACTACCATCACCACCGTCCTGTAATAGTATATTTCATTACGAGTGCGGAAAGCCTGTCCTTGCAAAGAGTTCCGGCAAATGTCTACCCGAGCCGAGGCGCAACCGAAGGTGAGGGTTGACAGTCGGAACAAGTTGCAATGACGGTTCCGCACGTGTACTGAACAACTATTTTTAAAACAGTTGCGAAAAAATTAGGCAATTTAATAATGAATATTTTTAAAAAATGGCGCCAACCGTAAAAGAATATAAGCAGAGATTTTTTTTTGTTTTTTTTACCCATTCTGGGTAGGCAAAGGAACTATGCCCATACAGCGAAGTCTTCAGTAGAATTTTTTTATTGATATGAAATGAAAATTAAATTTAATGAGATAAAATGAAATGAAACCTAACCTGACTCATTGAATTAAATCTGATATTGAAACAAAATAGTAGCTTCTTTTTAGAAATATTTGCATGAATCATAAAATTTTCTATGATTTTTTTTAAATAAAAACTTCGTGGTTGGTTTTTTCTTTATAATAGACATTATTTTGACAGTTGGGAAAGAGAACGCACGAGTTCGGAAAAGGTAAGGAAAAAGCTCGAGTATGTAATAGCCCACATCCCGAACGCTATACGTCCCTGCAATACGCCACTTTTTGAGCAACTGTATTAAAAAATACTAACAACTTGTAATGTTATATAAGACTTTAAAATCGCGTTGCATTGCATTAAAACTGTTTTAACGGGACGTTCCACGATGTTCGCTTGTGACCACGGCCGCAGCATCGCGGCCGAAACGAAAAGCAGTAAGTAGATATGTACTTACTTACAAAATTGATCGTGTTTAGTCCCGTTAAAACAGTTTTAATTGTAATGTTATGTTACCAAAAAGTGACTAAATTAATATGAAATGTTCAAAATTCAAAATCATTTATTCAATTTAGGCTACAATAATTGAGCACTTATAAATGTCGCTATGCCATATCGGTTCGTAAGTCCTAACTATGGGGCAGGGGCCTTGTACTGAGAAGAACATGCAAGAAACTCAGCAAGGGTATTTTTTTTTCCCTTTCTTTTAGTGTCAATACAAATTGGCATTTTCCAATTCTCCCTCATATCATAGAGAGGACATTTTCCAGTACAAAATAAAAAAAAACATTTAATACGATTACAAGACAACACAACACATACAAAATAAAATCTAAAAAGAAACCGGTAAGTATTGCTCAATTTAAAATAAAATAAACAACGACTAATGTTATCTACTACCCCAAAGGGTTAATCGAAGACTAGGCGATGAGGTATAATATTAGGTACCCATAGAGCGCGAACAGCTAGTACGATCCAAAAACCGTGTAAGATCGAGACAGCAGTCCGCTGTACTAGCAGTCGTTACCTTGCGACTGTCAGGCTGATTTCAGAGTAAGGCTGGTTTCACAGTCACGCGTTTGACCAGCGCCGGCCACACGCGCGCGGTTACATTACACTAGATAGTTAGTTGCGTTTCATAGTCATCACGCAGTTCAAACGCGTGACTACTATGCAGTGTAGCGCGCGCGTGTGGCCGGCGCTGATCAAACGCGTGACTGTGAAACCAGCCTTACGCCGGCGGCACGCGCCGTTAACCCGCGCGTCTCAACAGCGCGCGCTTGGCCGGCGGGCCGCTGTGGAGCGAGTTTCAGTATCGCGCGTTTCTTTGCAAAGTACAGTTGTGTATAATCGTCATCATGGCGGCAAACCAATTAAGAGGATTAGCTAATTATTTTTTATGGAAAAGAGTGCAACAGCGACATACCACAAGGTTATTGAGAGGCGCCTTCGTAACATCGTTCTCCGATTTACGAGTAGATAGTTAAAGGTTTTTTATACACTTTCGCCTTTCGTCCAGATCTTTTGACGAATTACTCTATAAATTGGAAAGTACGCTACCGTCCGCGTCCCTATCCTTGTACATGTCATCTGAGGCATCCCACAAACATCTTCTTAAACGAACTTCGTCGATCAGGCGCCCCGTATCGAGGAGCATGAAATCGTTACTCATTTAAGTGTACGCGACAGCGCGTGCTCGTGCGCGTCACTCTGAAACGCTAACTGTGCGGGCGCGCGTCTCACGAAGGGCGCGTTTGAACTGCGTGACTATGAAACGCAACTACTATCTAGGGTAACTTTAAGCGCGCGCGTGTGGCCGGCGCTGGTCAAACGCGTGATTGTGAAATCAGCCTCAATGATAGTAACAAGCGTCAATTGCGTAAACATTGAATTATTTTGCATAACGATAGATATTTTTTTTTATATAAAAGAAGCAGGCAAACGAACAAGCGGGTCACCTGATGGAGAGTAATCACCACCGTCCATGGACACCCGCAACACCATAGATGAATCGTAGAAGCGTTACCGGCCTTTAAGGAAGGAATAGGCTCGTTTCTTGAAGATCCCTAAGTGGTAACGGTCCGGAAATACCGCCGCCGAGAGCTGGTTCCACAACACTGTAGTTCGATGCAATTTCGTGAAAAACGCACAGTAGTAACCCGCCATCCATCAAGGTGATGTGGATGGAATGACAGTCGATTGCGTGTAGTGCGATGATGGAAATCAGCGGCAGGGATCAAGCCGAACAATTCCTCAGAACACTCCCCACGATATATGCGGTACAATATACAGAGAGACGCAACGTCTCTCCGGAGAGACGTGGCTCCACTGGCTAGTGGATCGAGCCGACCTGAACTTTGGCCCTGGCAACCTACAACACGCGTACACTGCGGACCGACGAGAAGGTTTGCGAACTGGAGGAAGAATTGAGCAAGATACGGTGGGGCATTGTGGGATTATCTGAGGTCCGAAGAGAGAAGGAGAACTCGACAATCTTGAAGTCTGGTAACTTGCTCTATTTCCGGGAGGGCGAACAACTGTCCCAGGGTGGTGTCGGGTTTATCGTCCACAACCTCTCGTGAACAACGTTGTCAAGACCGGAAGTGTGTCGTCGAGGGTAGCGTACCTGATACTCAGAATAACCAAACGGTATTCGTTGAAGGTTATACAGGTATACGCTCCGACTACGGCACACCCCGACGATGAGGTGGAGGTTACGTATGAGGACATCTCTAGAGCCATACAAGTCTCCAAAACTCATTACACCGTTGTCATGGGAGACTTTAACGCAAAACTGGGCAAACGAAGCGGCGATGAGCTGAAAGTGGGACGATTTGGAGTTGGAATTCTAAACCACCGGGGCCAACTGCTGGCGGAGTTTCTGGAAAGGGAGGGACTCATCATGATGAACTACTTTTTTAGAAAAGCTGAACACCGGAAGTGGACCTGGCTAAGTCCCGATTGTGCAACAAAAAATGAGATTGACTTTGTCATGTCGACGAGAAAGCAAATATTCAATGATGTCTCTGTGATCAACGCGTTCAAAACTGGCAGTGATCACCGGTTGGTAAGAGGCACATTGAACATTAATATCAAGCTGGAAAGACGTCGATTGATGAAGTCTACGCTTCGTCCTGCACCCAAAAATCAAGAACCCCGAAAGCTTCCAGATTGCGTAGACGTGGACGATTACAACAACAGGTTTGTAAAAACTGTCCATGCGGTTGAGTCTAAGTTCTTCAAAACCCACCGTACAAGAGGACCTAAAAAGCTCTCGGACCATACTCTCAAACTGATGGAAGAGCGGCGCGTGATGGTTCTACATTCTTCAGATGATTCGTCTCAGCTTCGGCGGCTCAATAGGCAGATCTCGAAGTCTTTGACTCGCGACACTCGCCGATTTAATATTGACCGTATTAAAGAGGCTATCGAGCGAAACAAAGAGGACTCGGCATCAATATTAACGGCGTGTACATCAGTCACCTTCGATTTGCCGACGATATAGTAGTTATAGCTGAGAAGGAGGAGCCTCTGGACCTGGAGCACCTCGGCACAATGCTCGGTGATCTCAACAGTCTCTCAACAAGTGGGCCTTTAAATGAACATGGAGAAGACGAAAATCATGTCTAACTCACGTGTCGTACCCACTTCTCTAAAAGTTGGAGACTCTGCTCTTGAAGTTGTTTACGAATATGTATACCTGGGACAAACAGTCTAGCTAGGTAAGTCTAACTTTAAGAAAGAAGTCAATCGTCGAATCCAACTCTGCTGGGCAGCGTTCGGTAAGCTACGAAATATCTTCTCGTCCAAAATACCGCAGTGTCTCAAGACGAAAGTCCTCGACCAGTGTGTGTTGCCAGTGATGACATACGGTACCGAAACGTGGTCGCTCACTATGGGCCTAATTAGCATGCTTAAAGTCACGCAAAGAGCAATGGAGAGGGGTAAGCTCGGAGTTTCTCTACGTGATCGAATCAGAAATGAGGAGATTCGTAGACGAACTAAAGTAACCGACATAGCCCAAAGAGTCGCCAAGCTCAAGTGGCAATGGGCAGGGCACATCGCTCGTAGAACCGATGGCCGTTGGGGCAGAACGGTTCTCGAGTGGCGACCGCGCACCGGAACACGCAGTGTGGGCAGGCCTCCAACAAGCTGGTCCGACGATCTGGTGCGCGGTCGCGGGTAGCCGCTGGATGCGAGTAGCACAACACCGCGAGTGGTGGAGATCCTTGGGGAAGCCTTTGTCCAGCAGTGGACGTCTTCTGGCTGATGATGACACTGTTCAATATCGATATATGTATATTGCGGATTGCATCGTATGCATGTTTGTAATCCCTAGTCGTCTGTCATTTATCTATAAAACTCTATGGCTCACTTGACTACGATGTGCACTAAGCGACCGGAGCTATATTCGCGCTCTATTATAGATACTTATATTAATTTTATTAGTTATTTCTTATTACTCCGCAACACAGCGCATACAATAGTTATTAATACTTTAAGTGCTTACGTTTCGAAGCCTTTCCAGGGTCCGTGGTCAAAGGAAGAATGAGGTCGTCTCACAATGAAAAGTTACTTAAACGCTAAAGTATCTCACCTCGAATCTCTCTATAAAGTCAGCATCCGCAGTGCTATCGCCTAATGCTCCCCGCAGCTGCCTGCTCCGCACTATGATGCGGATGAGGCTCTCCACGAACTTCATGCAGATGAGGAGGCGTTTGAGCGCCGCCTCGCCGTTGTCCGCCATCTTGATCACCCATACGATCACTGAGATCAGGTTGCTGGGGTGAGGAAAGTAGGGTTAGGGTTACACATTACATACAAAACATTATTATTGAACACATATTTGAACGGGATTTAACACTAGAACGCCCAAACCGTCAAAATGACGGACATCGATTTTTATTTTTTTATTTTCTCCGGAATTATTTGGTGAAATGTGATGAAATTAATTTACTTTTATTTTATTTTGCTTAAATTATTCTAAAAGATGGTTAAGTAATCTATAAGTGATATTAGTATAAGGTTATAACAAGGTAAACCTTTAATGCCCAGCGTCAGCGTCAAAATGACGGACTTATAATGTGAGGGTATTTTCAAAATTAATTTTATAGTCGATGGAAACTACCTTCAGTAAAGAGTTTATAGGTGGATTTTATCAATTTTTATTCATTGTCATTCGATACGCGTTGTTTCTAAGGTAAAAGCAAAAGCTTCCTAACACTGTGCAGTTTTACAACGACACTAAGTATGGTGTAGACATTTTAAACCAAATGGCAAGAAAATATTCTACCAGAGCCGGCACACGCAGATGGCCAATGCATGTTTTTTATATTTTTAAATTTGTTTTTTTACAATATACCTTATAATGCTACACTCCAAAGCAAACTGGAAAACTTGACTGCCACAGCACAAACAGATTACTCTTTATGGAAAGTCACCAAACCCCTAAGCAGACCCCAGCAATTTAAAGCGGCATTAAGGTGCGGACATGATAAATGGGCTAAAACTAGCAAAGAAAAGGCCAAAGCTTTTGCAGACCACCTGGCAAACGTCTTCAAGTCAAATGAAAGTGATCGCGTAGACATGGAGGCAGAGATAGACAATACTTTGCAGCAAGACTTCCAACTGTCCTTGCCTCCAAGACCAGTGACAGTACATGAGCTGGTTAAAACCATACAAAATCTTCAAAGTAGAAAAGCCCCAGGATTCGATTTGATCACTAAGGAAATTCTTATTCAACTTCCTAGAAAGGCATTGGTCTATCTCACTACTTTGTACAATAGTATACTGCGGGTGCAGCACTTTCCTAGCATTTGGAAAGTATCAGTAACAACCTTGATACATAAAGCAGGAAAGCCTAAAGAGGAAGTTACTTCCTACAGGCCGATAAGTCTACTACCAACTCTCTCCAAAGTATTTGAAAAGATGCTTCTAACTAGAATAGCGCCAATACTGATAGAAATAAGATTGTCCCCCAACACCAATTTGGATTCAGGCAACAGCATTCAACAGTTGAGCAAGTACATCGTGTGTGTGATAAAATTCGCAAATCACTGGAAAGAAAGGAGTACTGCTCAGCTGCGTTCCTAGATATCCAACAGGCCTTCGACAAGGTGTGGCACAAGGGACTACTGTGCAAAATAATGCAGTCGCTGCCGCATAGTTTCTACCTACTGATGGCGTCATACCTGTATAACCGCACGTTCCAAGTTCGGGAGGATGGAGACACGTCTGAGATCTGCGATATTATGGCCGGTGTGCCTCAGGGCTCAGTCCTCGGGCCAGTGTTATACACTATATTATACACTGCAGATCTTCCCGAAGTAGATGGGGTAACAACAGCTACGTTTGCTGACGATACTGCACTATTGTCTAGCAACACAGATCCTATAGTGGCTTCTAACAACCTGCAAATCAGCCTGCGTAAGGTAGATGACTGGCTTCAGAGATGGCGAATCAAGGCGAGTGCCTCCAAGTCTGTGCACATTACCTTCACACTTAGGTAAGGAAATTGCCCACCAGTGACCCTAGGAAACAACATCCTTCCCCACCATGAAACAGTCCGTTATCTTGGACTGCATCTGGATAGACGATTGACTTGGAAGAAACACATAAAAACAAAACGAATTAAATACCCGGTTCAGGAATATGTATTGGCTGATGGCACGAAACTCGAAACTCTCTATAGACAACAAACTTCTCATCTACAAAGTCATTCTGAAACCAACATGGATGTATGGAATTCAATTGTGGGGAAGCGCCTGCACCACAAGCTTGTCAATCATCCAAAGACTGCAAAATGGAATATTGCGCTCCATATGTACTTCACCCTGGTTCGTTACCAACGCTGAACTGCACGAGACACTGAAAATTGCAACAGTGAAGGAGGAGATAAAGCGGTCTGCTTCAAGCTATAAGACTCGGCTAGAGCACCACCCAAATGAACTGGCTAACGCTCTTTCAAACATTACTTACCACAAACGCCTCAAGCGCCATGACATCCAGGGCCTAGAGAGGCGTTTCTAATCTATAAGGAAACCTCCCGCTGGGGAGTGCCCTCTGGCTGCCAGGGACACGTTGAAAAAGTCTGCTCATAGTTCTGGGACTGATCGCAGACAAGCGAATAAAAAAAATATATATACCGTATAGGTTACTATTAAATTGAGTTTCATTTTATAGTTTAAGTTCATTAATCACAGCGTCTGTCATTTCGACGGACGCTGGGCGTCACAGGTAGCCAAAAATGTTGGGCTTCAGTGTTAACGCAGTAAAGGCAATATACGTATATCTTTTAAAAAAGACGTTTCGTCCGAGTTGCACCGGCAATTATTATTTTTAAGCTTAGTCCCATTGCTGGGCCACATCCTTTCTACCCTTCTTCCTCCTCTTCCCGTTTTTGGCTGTAACTTGCTACCACCCAAGCACGGAATATCGGCGTGAAACAATGGCACTCCCTGCTGTTGTGTTCCATCCGGTGAGTGAAAGTACTGGAGCTCCCCATGCCATGGGCGGCGGTGAGACTTTCCACCAGGTAACCTTGCAGCTCGATTTCCTCCTACTCACATAGAAACACCTGCTTGTTTGCCTCTGTTACGGCGAAAGGCGTTCGCCGTAACAGCGACGGAATATGGGTTAGGCAGGAGGTAAGGGAATTTCTGGGGCTTACCTGGTTCGGGCTGGAGCTGGTTGGAGCTGAAGGCAGGCGCGGGGGCGCGGGCTTGAAGGCAGCAACACACAACACAGTTCACTCAGGGGCACTGGTCGTAGGCGTTTTAGGGGGAGGTGAGCTGGTGGTCCTAGCTCTAGGTCACTGCACACACACTGCACACAGATGACGGTGATCACGGGCTGAGTTCTAGGTCGCGCGCGCGCGTGGATTCTCTCTAAAAGGTCGAAGCACACTGCCGTTGCGCGGCGCCAGCGAACACTTCGTCGAGTATAATTGTCAACTCGCTGTGATTGGCCGATCATTCGTTGCCCAGTCGTTGTACCAATATGCATCTTAATTGACCGGCGCAGAGACGGTTATCCGTCGCGCTGTGGCGCGAACATCTTCCCGGGCCCCAGAGGGTAGGAGGGGGGGGGGGGAAGGAATGGAAGTTAAAGGGGAACTACAGCCCCGATTCGTGCTGTGTTGAGTTAATGTCGAGTGGGTGTGTATATGATGAGCTGGGAGGAATGCACGTGTGTGACTGTATGAGTACAATTGTATGAGGGCTGAAAGCCTGTGTCACGAAGCACAGGGGGCGCGGGGGCGCGAAGCGCCGAAGGCGCATAGGCGCACGGGGCGCGTAAGCGCAGAGGCGTGGGGGCGCGGGGGCGCAGAGGGCGCCGGGGGCGCGTAAGCGCAAAGGGCCGCGTCAACGCAAAGGCGTGGGGGCGCGGGGGCCGCAGTCAACGCAAAGGCGTGGGGGCGCGGGGGCGCAGAAGCGCAGGGGGCGCATAAGCGCGGGGGCCGCAGTCAACGCAAAGGCGTGGGGGCGCGGGGGCCGCAGTCAACGCAAAGGCGTGGGGGCGCGGGGGCGCAGAAGCGCAGGGGGCGCATAAGCGCGGGGGCCGCAGTCAACGCAAAGGCGTGGGGGCGCGGGGGCCGCAGTCAACGCAAAGGCGTGGGGGCGCGGGGGCCGCAGTCAACGCAAAGGCGTGGGGGCGCGGGGGCGCAGAAGCGCAGGGGGCGCATAAGCGCGGGGGCCGCAGTCAACGCAAAGGCGTGGGGGTGCGGGGGCGCAGAAGCGCAGGCGGCGCGGGGGCGCAAAAGCGCGTCTGATGTCATGCACCGTATAGGTGCGGGCTGACTACATGTGTTTGTGTGCTGAAGGCTGATGTGTGGGTGCACGTGTGTAGAAGTACTATGCTCTTGTGGTGAGCACTCACGAGATTGAGTCGATTGCCAAGGCAAGACCATAAAAATTTCATTACAAAATAAAACGGGAAAAACAACAATATCGTCGTCTAGACGCGGGTGTGTTATACCCAACTAAAGTTATATGTGCAATCTAATTAGTAAGAAAAAATATAACACGAATCGAACACTGTTCTTTGAACACGTTCTTAATTTATTTTTGTAGGTAGGTTAATAATATTTCGCAATGCACTTTGCAACGTCTATCGTGCAGAAAGGTTCATATAAGGTAATGAAATTAGGAATGTTACGCGATAAGATTTAAAAATCAGAAATTAAAATTAAGTTACGTGATAACTACGAAATATGAGTAAATATTATTTTAACGGGTCGAATGACCAACATGTAATGAAATCGTTAATGGGCTGAAATAGTTATCCTATATATATATAATAGTGGACTGTATTAATAATGTGGGGCTGAATGTCTACGGTAACATGTACCTACTCCTGCGACCCCTCATGCGACCGCTGTGCATGCGAGGACACATGCAGCGTTCTGTCGCTGGGTCGCTTTGCCGGAGTTTCCCGTAGCGCGGGCGGAAGCCACCGCGCCGCCGATTCCGGCTGGTAATGCTGTGTGGCATCGTCCGGTCGGTGAAGGGATGTGTGGTGATCTGCGATGCCACACACTCTGCATGCCTTCACCGACTTGCATTCGTCCGGGTAATGTGGTCCGAGACAGCGGGGACAGCGCTCGCGCGACACCACAAAGTCCCACCGGCCCTGCGTCGGCTGGGCATTGTAGGTAGCGCACGCTATTAATCTATGCCCCCTAGTCCTACAGTAAGGACAGTAAGGGGTGTTTGGGCTGGCGTGCATTGTGTGGATGTTGTGTGCAGTTGTGTAGACGTGTATGGGTGGCGGCACGAGTCGAGGCAAAAAGTGAAATGTGTACGGTAGGGTTTAAAAACTAGTGGACTGTATGTATCCGGCTCGTAGGATCAAAATGTTACGGCGGAAGGCGTTCGCCGTAACAGCGACGGAATATGGGTTAGGCAGGAGGTAAGGGAATTTCTGGGGCTTACCTGGTTCGGGCTGGAGCTGGTTGGAGCTGAAGGCAGGCGCGGGGGCGCGGGCTTGAAGGCAGCAACACACAACACAGTTCACTCAGGGGCACTGGTCGTAGGCGTTTTAGGGGGAGGTGAGCTGGTGGTCCTAGCTCTAGGTCACTGCACACACACTGCACACAGATGACGGTGATCACGGGCTGAGTTCTAGGCGCGCGCGCGCGTGGATTCTCTCTAAAAGGTCGAAGCACACTGCCGTTGCGCGGCGCCGGCGAACACTTCGTCGAGTATAATTGTCAACTCGCTGTGATTGGCCGATCATTCGTTGCCCAGTCGTTGCACCAATATGCATCTTAATTGACCGGCGCAAAGACGGTTATCCGTCGCGCTGTGGCGCGAACAGCCTCATACACACATTAATAAAGGAGCTTTTGCCATACATGCGACCGGTTACATACTGAACACACTCACACGTATACGGAGGCGTCGCAGAAGCTCTCGTCGATATACACGTTGAGCACGGGCTGGAAGTGCTGGTACTTGTGATCCGCCACCAGCGATATGACGCGCAGCAAACACTCTAGCACCAGCACGCCGTAGCTGTTGTCGCTGTACACGGGCTGGTCTTCCTCCACCTGGACGATTGTAAAGTAAAGTCAATTTATTTTCACAACACAATCAACATCATTACATTGTTTAAAATCAATTAAAGCCGTATGGTACGGTGTGGTACTTTGCCTACCAAAGAAAAAGTCGGGTCGGTAAAATAAAAAGTGTCATGTCGAGTCGCATTCGGGTTATGGCGGTCGGTCTGTTTACGGTTTGCTGATTTGATTCCCATTGTTGGGACAGCCCAGACCTGATTATAATATGGTGTATAAAAAACCGCGATTAAGGTGCGCGCATTGTAGTCCTGTCGGCAGGATACGCGCTCGCGTTGATTGACTTTCTTTCGATTCGGGTCGGCACATGGCTGTGCATTAGTTGTGAATTAACAAGAAATCGCATAATATCTTGTCAATCTCCTTGTAAACAGCCATCGGTGCCTACTGTGTGTAATGAATCTGACGAAGCTATAGCTGGAGGCAGCGTATATATTGAAAATCCTTCGCGTTTGGCACGCGTCATAGGCGCGGCGCGAGAGTGTTCTTGCTAGTTAGATTGTGTTGTGGCTTATCGGTAAGCCGAGGACTAAGTGCTCACTGAACGGTGCAACGGACATGTGTGTGTGTGATTTGGACAGCCTCTTGGAGTCGGCCGGCGTGGTAATGCTACCAGAGGCCAGGAGACACACCACGGCAGCTGGGCAGCGACCAATCCTAACCTGTTTCCTTCCTACCCAGACCAACCACTCATCCTAAGGTTGCCAGACGAGCTGAACGCCGGCGCATCGGTAAGTACACTAGGTTAAGTGTCTGTGGTAGGGATTAGAGTAGTAGACTTAGAATTTAAGTTTAGGTTATAATCTTACGCTGCGTATCGCAGCCAGCTTCAGACCCCTGATCGGAGGCCTTAGAAGGTCCAGGGTTTGTCTGAATCAACATATTATAAAGTAAAGTCGCCGTTTTCCTCTGTCTGTGGCACCGCACTATTCTCCTTAACCACGCAATAGATTTTTATGCGGTTTTCACTAAAAGATAGGGCGTTAACTGAGGATGGTTTTTGTTTATATTTTGTAGATATATTTTTTAAATGGCTGAAGTATGACGGTTTTCCTAAGTTAGCGTGGACGAAGGCGCGGGCGGGCCGCTAGTAATATATATAAAACAATAAGTCACAAAGAATAAAAATGGTACAATTTGCAGATGGTGGCGGGCTGATACCTGAACTAGGAAGTATCCCATAATAAACAGGTTATCAACCCTCCACTTCAAATAATAGTTTGGGGTGGAGGTGGGTGGAATAATTGCATTACATAACTTGTGCTCTTTCACATAATTTGTCACTAAGGAGCGGGAAAACAGAAGCTTCATTTATTACATTTCTTCATGGAGACCAACAGATATGTTACAACTTAGAAACTTAAATAGAACTACAGAATGCCAATTACAGGTCATTAATAAAACTACTCTACTTGCTCCCTATCAAGAGGTAATATTCTCTACCTTGTCTACTCCCTATCAGGAAAGCTAACACTTTTTTTATAACACCCGTGTTGCATCGGCAAAGCGTCTCATGAGCCAGTTGGTTTTTAAAGGTTCTCCACTAAAATTGTAATACACTATTATTATTATTATATATTTGTTATTAAAATTAGTTAAATGAAGATTAACTTCACCAACATTTGTATGCTGTGCAAAACAAGCAAAACATGAGATCAAATAAGGTAACTAACGGCCGAAATTAATAACCGATCCCGAGATAGAGATATGCCTATTTTGGATTTGTTACCCTAGTAACTGTTGTTATTTCCCGTCATACAACAGATATATCTAGGCAACAAATCTAAAAGTAGGCCTATCTCTATCTCGGGATCGGTTATTAATTTCGGCCGTAAGTATAACATCTCACCATGTAAACCATGTTTTATGCAAATAAATATTCTTATTCTTATTCACTTTACACGAAACTAAGTCAAATACTATAGAAGTCATTGATTACAGTTATTCGATATAAATCTTAAAAAATAACGGGCTCATGAAACGCTTTACCGATGCAACACTAGTGTTTTAAAAAAATGTTAGCTTTCTTGAGAGGGACACGGTCGTTTAATTTTGCTACAGCCCCCATAGTAAAAATGGACAATATTGTAGTTTTCAGAGAAAAAGAGCAAAAAGAAAAATTTAAGGTGCTTCTGATAAGATTTAGTCAATCCCAGAAACATGTTTTAGTACCGTTCACATTGAAGCGGGTCGAATGAGTGATTGGCGCCATTTTAAAAAATATATATATAATCAATAAAAAGGGGAATCCGACCAATAAATTTGTTGGGAGTAACATGATCAGCCTATAGACGTCTCACTGCTGGATACTGCTTTCCCACATGAACACCCACCACGCTGCTGACCCAATCAATGCGGGTTCGTTAGAAAATGAGAGAGAGAGAGAAACATTTATTGACAAACAGAAAATCCTACTAATATTATAAACGCGAAGTTTGTAAGTATGTATGGATATTTGTTACTCTTTCACGTTAAAACTACTGAATGGATTTGGATGAAATTCGGCATACAGATAGTTTATAACCTGGATTAACACATAGGATACTTTTTATCCCGATATTCTCACGGGAACGTATGGATGGATGTTTGTTACTATTTCACGTGAAAACTACTGAATGGATTTGGATGAAATTCGGCATACAGATAGTTTATAAGCTGGATTAACACATAGGATACTTTTTATCTCGATATTTCCACGGAACGGGAACCACGCGGGTGAAACCGCGAGCGGCCACTTGTAATAACATAAATATGACGGCGCACTCCCAAAAACGCTGAATGAACGAACACCAAGCACTGGATAGGCGGCCATCTTGTGACAATATGTGGTCAATTTGGATCGAATCGTTCTGACGTGCGCACGCGTTCACGTGCTTGGTGGACGTTAATTTAAATCGGGTTTAATCGTAGCCATCTTTGATAATTTCTTGCAACGGATAATTTGTAGTTTGATTAATGTTCATTGCAGTGATTGTTAAAACCGTTATTTTATTAAAATATTAGACGCGTTTTACCTGAAATAAAACGCATATTAAATACTTACCTCATTAGAAGCTTATAATATTGAGATAGGCATATCCGTTTCCCGTCGTATTTTCCTTCTCTTTCTTCCGGTATATCGCTGTCTCTCTCGCTCATCCCACTCAGTGGCGTCACCAGGTGGCGCGGTGGGGGAACCAGGAGATATCACGCCCGTGCCCATTTGTTCATCATTGCGTCGAAATATGCATTAAGCACCAGGCGGAAATAAAAACTAAGCTTCTAATGAGGTAAGTATTTAATATGCGTTTTATTTCAGGTAAAACGCGTCTATTAAACACTTGACCGTCATTAGAAGCTTATAATATTGAGACCTGTTTGTTATCGCCTGGTGAAAACGCCAATGTGAGAAATAAATTAAACAATAAGTGCGAGAGAGTTAATCATATGATTATGGTTTAAACAAAAGGTTATTTACAATTTAAGTCATGTAAGAAAATAATTGGCCAGTCATTAATGAAAAATCAAATAATTTAGCTTGTAAACCATGTAAACGAACATTATTATTAGGAAATAAATATTGTTTACTATTTAATTTCAATCACTTTACAGGGTAAAAATAAAAAATGAAAAACTTCGTGACGCCTGAATCAATATTTCACGACAATAAACCTTGTGAAAAGTATTAAGTAACTAATCTCCAATTACCAATAGTTAGTATATCCTCAATGGGTAAATCTTATCAATCTAGTTTGTAGATGCTACAGCGGAGCAAAACACAACCAGGTGTGGCTGTAATATCCATCTAGCTACCACAGTGCATGAAACAGGTGACAGGTGAACCACTCGAAGTTTTAAATAAATTAGTTTAGCCATTTTGTACAATATTTATTGATCCTTTTAACCAGTAGCAATTTCTAGCTTGTTTGTCTGTAGTCCCAACAGTCAGTTTTTGACCCAAACTGTCGCCATAATATTACTGCATTGTCCTGAACAAAATAATGTTTGGTGTCCACAGCAAGGTAACAAAGGAGCAATGCGACAATAATATTGCAGTGTTACGAACTAGTTGATTCTAGGTTTGTAATACATTACAAAGGTCTACAGACTAATATTACTAAAACCTGGAAAAAAGGAGGTTTTGTTGTTTTTAAATGTTTAATTGAGATTGATTTTAAAAACATGTTTAACTATTACCTCGTCACTAAGATTTCCATACAATTGTGCGCTGCATAAAGTAGAAACGACAATTTATGGTAGTGTATAGTATTGTAAGAAAGATTTAAAATATTAAGTGTAAATCTGCCAAAAACTGGACTGACTGGACCCATTTGGTACGCGTTCCGCGTGTGAATGGCGCCGCTGCTGCTGCTAAAGCCCTTCCTGTACTACTGGACCAAGCACAAGTGCTCATATGGTTTTATAATAACCGGACGCTTGAGTAGGGAAATTTGCTTGTGGTTCCATAACGATATATCATTTAAGCACACCAAATTTCAACGTCATGTCTTGAACCTTGGGGGTTGGCAGGCCTGTGGTTATGTCTACCAGGCGTCTACGTTTCGAATTCCATACTGTGAATGAGGCAGCAAGGGGTACCACAATCAGATAAATTCCTGTTGAGGTGTGCTAGCACCCGGGGGATTAGGGAAGG
This sequence comes from Scoparia ambigualis, assembly GCA_963921215.1. Taxonomy (NCBI): domain Eukaryota; kingdom Metazoa; phylum Arthropoda; class Insecta; order Lepidoptera; family Crambidae; genus Scoparia; species Scoparia ambigualis. The sequence continues at coordinate 2,933,821 of OY992524.1, read as the reverse complement.
TGGTGCGGATTTCCAAGGCAGAGGGAAGCGTTCTACTTTAGGCTGAAAGCATTGTAAAACATCGCTTCGTAATCATTGAGATAAATCTGCATAGTTTACCCACTACTCGAGCGTTCTTGGATACAAACAGGTAAATTACTGGCCAGGCCCACTTCGCGAATATCGTTTGTGTGAATTCTGGCAGTAGATGCCACTCTAGAGCTTGGCTATGTCGAGACAGTTCATCTGCATGGCTGTTTCCCTGGAATGTAATGAATTTTGACCACAATTTGGTTGGTGGTCATTTGTTGGTTGGCAATTTGGAGGATTAAAATAAAATTGTCGCCGGCTTCGTGTTCGATGCTTGTAATTCTAAGACTTAGAACAGCCCGCTTTTCTTTTTGATTGCAGTGCAGCTTTTGTTCGGATGCACTCCACCTTTCCGATAGGGCAGAATTGTTGAGTTGTGACCCCCCAATCCTGAAGCAACGGTTGTCAAAAAGAATGTTGGTGGAGGTATATGTATTGGTGTTTCTGATAATTTTTAGCTACCAATACATTTAACTACATCGTAAGGTAGAGTGTATTTTACCGCCCAATTTCTTTTCTTAGGTATCGTAAAAGGCGACTAACGGGCCATAGATTGCACATACATCCAACAGTATAGAGCGGCGATAGCTCATCACTTGTCACGTACATGTGCAGTTATCATTTGGTGAAATGTAGACTATGGCAGAGGACTGCTTTTGCGGTCCTCATTGCTTGGTCTCTGACTAACCCTTCGGGGATAACAGTCGTGAGTATATGTAGGTATGTATGGACGCTTGTGATTCCTCCATGTATCCTAGTATGTCCTTGCGGAAGACATTGATTTTGGTAAGCGCCCTGCGAGGGCGGTCAAACAGACTTTTTGAAGTTTATGTGGACACCAAAATAAGTAAGTGTTTCTATTACAATGTTGGCATGTCTGGACAGAACCATCTGGTCTTTATGTCTATAAGATAATAGTCTAAGAAAACATTGCCGTGCTCATCTCAAATGGAAGGCATATAATTTTTAGTAATTCGCCTTTGTAGAACAGACGAAGAAACCATTGTGGGATTTGGCTATAGTCAGATGGTAGTACCTAGGTCTGAGAAAAGTAATTTGTACATCTCGTCTCTTGGCCGTACACAGTTCGGAATTCATATAATAATTTAACGACTTCAGGTTAAAAATTTGGACGGAGTGACCTTTCTTGAGTGCTCTTTGGTACTAAGAACTGGGTTAAAATGAAGTTTGGAAAAAAAAAAACTTACTGTTTCTAGAAACATGTTCCTTCATCTGTGTCAGCATTGCAGACATTTTGTCCGATACAAGCGTGTAACAACTGTCGATTGTAACGTTTGGAACCTTGAGCGATGGCTTCAGATAAAACGGTATTCGATACCTTTGTGTTATGATAGAAAACTTGGAGCACCTATTTAGTCCCAACGGTGTCGATAAAGTGCAAATTGTCCGGCTCGAAATTTCGGAGCGTCATTGTCTACGTCTTTTGTTACCTCTGTTAGCAGAGAAGATGGACGTTTTTGTCCTGATTGATAGAGCTGCCAAGCCTATGATCCTGGGGATCGAAAGTAAGAACAGCCTCCGTTGTTTATATTATAGCTACGATGTGGTTCGTGGCTGGCATAAGTATGTCCTTGCGGAGGACATTAATTTTGGTAAGCGCCCTGCGAGGGTGGTTCACAGCATGCTGTGCGTGTGTCTGTCCCATGAACCAGAAGAACAACGCGATAGTACACTATAAGAAGTTTGCCCTTGCGAAAGGTAACCGTTTGTTGTTAGTACAGGTTTTACTTGCGAGGCATTCCCAGTACTAGTATTTAATAACTGGCCAAAAAGTTTTCTTACAGGACAATTTTTTTTTTTTTTTTTCTAAGATAAGATAAGATAAGATAAATTTTTATTGCCATAAAATAATAATGCAACTGTAATCTGTTCAGAATTAAACAAATGTGTGTTTGAAGGTAGAATCTTATTCAAAGTAGCAAGCATTAGAGGGTCTTTTACATTTTTATGAGTACCTATCCTCTTTTCGTATATTTATAGTTTCAGGCTACAACCTAATCACCACTGAAAATAAGACCTTTAAGAGAGGCATCAGATGTTTGCGACCAACTAGTAAACTGCGCAGACAATTATTAAAAATATCTTTTTAGTTTTAAAATACCAAAAGTTATTGGTTGTGCACCAATTTATCAGAATATTGGTGCTTAAGGCCTAGCTGGCTCTTTTAGTTTACTTTTAAAATCAAAAATCAAATCTAGATCACTACACGGAATATTTAAATTGTTAACTGTTTTAGTCAGTATTGGTAACACCTGCGAGGTGCAACAATCGTTGTAAGATTTCCTCTAACGTCCGATAAAGCAGACACATTGTCGTTATCGTCATGAAAGGCGGGTAGGTACGATGACCATGCTTCTTTGAACGATGACGACTAACTCAAACTCAACCTTCGCCGATGCGATCGGGATTGTTAGAAGGACTAGCTGTAGCCGCTTAGCTACAATTCATTTTTCTCATTATCTAATGTAAGCACTAATTATCGGTTTCTTATCTAAAATAAAAAGAAAAAGTGCCTGGAGGGTAGATACCACGTATTAAACACAAAAAACACTTTTAAAAATACTATCTTTACTCGAATGCTTTCTTATCTTAAAAGAAAAGGTGTATCTACATCTCTGGCGGGTAAAATAAAAAGTTTGATATAGAAGATAAGTTTAAATTATAAATTCAGCGAACGGTAACACCGTTAAGTTAAGAAACTATTCTAAGTACTCACGTGTATTGTAGAAACTCACGAGAACTGTGTTGCAGTTTAAATAAAAATAATTATATTTCTTTGTCACTTGATCACTATGTAGTGCACAAGTTACGCCGACGGGAAATTTCACGCCAATGATGAACAAATGGGCACGGGCGTGAAATCTCCTGGTTCCCCCACCGCGCCACCTGGTGACGCCACTGAGTGGGATGAGCGAGAGAGACAGCGATATACCGGAAGAAAGAGAAGGAAAATACGACGGGAAACGGATATGCCTATCTCAATATTATAAGCTTCTAATGACGGTCAAGTGTTTAATATCTCCCTGCCCGCTATTCCACGCTCATAAAGGAAAATGGACCATCCTGATAACGGCTAAGTGCCAATACATATATACATAAGTTAGAGAGTATTTATTTATATTGTTCGTATATTTGATAGGATATTCGGAGTCACGGGATACAGACCTGCGTGAGTATACTGAACAGCGCGTCCAGTATATCCTGCAGGAACTTGACGAGCTCCTCGCTGGGCACGTGCAGCAGCCGCGTGAGGGCGGTGCGTAAAGTGCCTTCGGCGTGGTGCGTGCTCCATTTGAGAACACCTAGGATCTCCTCTGAAACGAACAATACGACATGTTTAGTACTGAAAAGGCGTGGGAGCGCTTTTAAATTATAAAAGTCTTTTCTATGGGATTATTCTTCGATCAACAATACCACGTACGTACAAAATCAAAGCTAAATTCTGTCCACGTCAATAAATACTTTTTCTTTACTAACGAACTGAGACAAAAGTTATAAAACAGTTTTAAGTTCAACCTAATTACAACCATGGCACCCACTCATAAAGTCACAAATCTTCTAAGTATTATCTTATATTTTTTATTATCTTTATCTTACTTACGATCATTCGTCACAAGCAACGAGCAAATTGTTATTTAAAAATGACAAGACGTCAATAACATTTAGTGGTGAAATCAACCTTATGGGGCAACAAATAAAGTACTTTTTCCTGTTATTGCCTTGCGAGAGAATAAGAGCTCACTTCTCAAGTGGGCTGTTATTTACCGAGACATATTTTAAGCGCCGACCTGACATCTAGTTGTATTGTTGATGGAAAGGACTAATATAAATTATTTATTTACGATTCTATTCTAAAAAAAACCTCACGGTAAGTCTATCTATGTTGGCACTTCAGATCGAACTCCCTAACTATAGACAACCCGTTTGACATTCTAATTGTTTTCATAATTTCAAATTATGTATTATTCATATATTATTGCAACGTAGAACCTGCCAGTGCACTAAGCCGGGCCGCACACCAGACATACATTTGTATTACGTTAAATGTGGCGCCACATTAGCGCGACACATATATCGCCCCCGTATGTCTGCGCGTAAGCACGCACATCAAGAACACATGTGCAGATACACATTTTTCCCACGGACTAAAAGGACATAATTTTATTACTATGGGCATAGACAAATAAGATAATAAAGACTGACAATCTCCATACAAAAGAGCGTAGCGCGGAAATAAGTCAAAAATGTACGAGATTCGTACACTTCCGCTTGACGGCGCCACCACCACTACATACAGGTACTAAAAAATTCCGCTAGAGACAGAGCGCTTGCTTTGGTTGCTTTCTTTTTTTATTCACGTATAGAGGGCGTTAATGTAAGTAGGTATTTTAGGCATCTTTGTGAGTCCACACGAGTTTAAATTTGACTAATTTACATTAATATAATACTTAAACTAGGTACAAATAAAAAAAAACAAGTTTTAGTTGTTTGTAAAATATAGTTCGTAAAGAAACGAAAACATTTTTGATTTACAGAGCGCCATCTAACGTAAATTTGTAGTATTACTAAGTTCGTTTGACGAAGTGACAAATAGCTGCTGCAAGTGGATTACTTAATTTTGCACAATATTTCAATTTGAAACTACCGGAGACATCTATCGAAACATTTTATAACTATATTAAAAGTTACGATCGTTTGTATGGAGAATGGCAGGCCTTACCTATTATATATCGTCCTTGCTATGGGGCTTGGTACTAAATTCCAAAGTCTTTTAACTTGACGCCAATGTATAAATACTTGAAGAATACATTATTATCAACATATTTATGACCGTATTAATAATTTAAAGACCTCCGTTTTTTTATATAAATTAAAAACCTACATTGATTTCTACTCGAAAATGGCAACATTATAGTAGGATTGTGACACTTTATGTTATTAAAAATGAAAAAGTGACACTTGTCTGACGTTTTATATGTCAATACACATCGTAGACAGATGTCAGACTGTCAGCCGCCAGACGATTCCCGGCCGCGCTTTCGTTTTGTTTGTTGTGTGTATCGTTGCTAAAGACTTTAAGTGCGAAAAAGATAACTGTGCTAACGATATCGTTTCTACATTACCATAGACCGCATAGACTTAACTACTAAATAACCCTACGTTCGTTAACATTAAAAATCCGGAACTTTCGTTTAGAAACATACAAAACTTATCAAAATTCAGTATTCTTTAACGGAAGTAATTAAAAATCTAAAAAATATACAGAATGATAGCATTTAGTCTCTTGGACAAGGAAGTTTAAGAATTGTTACAGTTAATTTTTCTTTTATTTTAGTACCAAAAAAAATTAAGTCCTTTATCGCGCTTCAAATGTGGCGCCACAATTATCGTAAGCCCGCCACGCCACACGCCTGTTGATCAACTGTCATATACAGGAGTAGTTTGTTAATATGAGAAGGTACTTCTTACTTTATTATCATAAAAAGGTTAACAATGTTGGGGGGTAGTTAATTGTAAATATGACAGATTACTTTGTCAGGCTACCTAGCTGAATAAACTATGGTCTTCATAATTACGTGTATAATTGGTGTTCTGGACATATTATCAACCTATTCAAAACTGTCAAATTTCCCCAATCGATATTGATTCTTAACGTAATAGTGACAAAGTTCAAAATGTATTGAAATAATTTGACATTTGCTGTTTTGATTGAAGTGATGGCGTCTGTACTTTAGGTGGTGATCGCTTGCGATAAGTCGTGTCGTGTTTACACCAAATACGTGTGCTCAGCGAGACAGGTGGTGAGCCCATCGCCGCTTTATGCTGTTGGATGTATGTGCAGTGTTTAGTCCATCGGTTATGGTTGCCTTTTACGACACCCAAGGGAAGAGAGGTTGGTAGTATTATTTAAGTGAGCCGCTATGCCACACAGCTTTTTTTATTAGTCGTGTTTTACCTCGTCGCGTATCGGTAAAAGAATACTACCATCCCCTCACTTCCCTTGGGAGTCGTAAAAGGCGTCTAACGGACTAAAGACTGCACATACATCCAACAGCATAGAGCGGCGATGGGCTCACCATGTCTCACGCCGAGCACTTGTGCAGTCGCTATTTGGTGAAACGTGGACTATGGCTAAGTATTGCTTTTGCGGTCCTCATTGCCTAGTCTCTCACTAACCCTTCAGGGAAAACAGTCGTGATTATATACATGTATATTATTATGTATGTATGTGTTTTACCTCTGAAACGAACAATACTAAATTATTTTAGGTGGTGACCGCTTACAATTTACTGCTGTCACCTTAATCATCATCATCAGAATATAAACGTTCCACTGCTGGGAACAGCAAACATGGACATATTGGGCCATAGAGCCCCACTATAAAGCTGGCACCAAAAAATTGGGTTAATTAAAATCCTCAACTACTAAAGAACTAGCTAGTTAAGACTAGCTAACTAATTAACGTGGGAATGCTTAACCCCTGTGTTGGATTTTTTTTTGGCACTAACTGTCAACGTCAAATTTGACAGAATCGAGCATAGACTATGCTATATTTTGCGATAACAATACATAAGATGAACTACAGAACCAAAATAACCAAACTTGTTCATACTTAAGTAGTCTGTAAGTCTATGAAAACACGGTACAAAGTCAAGTGTGTTTTTGTAGGTGCGGTCGCATGAGACCGCTTGGGGTTTGAGGGGTAGCCAACAGTTAGACGTTTAAAAACTGATTTAAATTGAAATGTCAACTCACCCCTTTGCGTCAACTTGGTAGAACACAACTTGGTGGCTACGGTGAGCGAGTCCTTGTGTATCAGGGAGAGGACTCCCCTGTTGAGTCCCCTCTCGGCGCCAGCAGGCAGTTCGTCCCTCCTAGAGGGTAGGCCGAGGCAAGCGGCGGCCGCCTCGGCCTCGACGTCGGTCGAGGTCGCGCGTTTCGTGTCGATCTGAGATATAATACATGTAGGAACGTAAGACATGTGTGAAAGAGAGAGAAGACAGGGCAATGAAAATCGCAAAAGCTAATGAATAGACAACAGTGCCTATTGTTTTTCTAATTGATTCATAATAGAGACTCAAATGTAGTAGAGACATTTGTTGACATTTAGTACCTGCCATGGATTCTATCATACAGGTCATTATATCCCAGCCCTAATACTGCAAGACCAAAAAGTTTAATTGAAGAGTAAAACGGAACGAATCCGATTTAAAAGTAGTTGAAGGTAAAAAGATACAATTTAATTATTATCGCTTTGTTTTTGTGTCGTTCAATGTGTTTTAAAATAATTTTGTATCTGTCATGTAAGTGAATTGTAAATTCTTTATGAGAAATAAATATCTTAACCTAAATTATGTAAAGAGGTTTCTTATCGCGAAAGTAAAGCGTAACGCCAGCAGTTTTGCAAAATTTTGTGATATTTGTGTCTCGTCGAATCTTCATGTGAAGTTAAGTGTTCGTGAACGTGCATTGGTTGATGACATGTTAGCTTAGGGTGTGTAATGTTTGATATAAATACTTATGGTCTAACGTTCAGATAATATAATTTCATTTCATATAATTTCATTTGATATAACAACTAACTTAATAAAATAAACATTTAATATAATTTTAGATTTTATAATTTCCTTTGATATAATGTACTTTTGATATAATGTACTTTTGATATAATGTACATTTGATATAATAATCAAATGATATAAAACATTATTCATGTAATAAGCAAGCAGCATGCAAGCAAGCATGCAGCATGCAAGCAGGCATGCAGTATGCAGGCAGGCATGCAAGCAGGCATGCTGGCCGCCGCGGCGGTGAGTGTTAAACCCACCTGCTCCTCAGCTCGCGGGCCGCCTCGCCCCTCCGCGCCTATGCGGGATTAAATTACACTCTAGCGTAGGGCAGACATATCTACGTGGAGTCGATTTTGCCGCGATTCGTTTCTGTCACTGACTTTTTTACCACAACCATAACGAAAACACAACGTATTAACTTTTTAAGACAATATTTGAAATCAATTTAGGGTTAAAATGTAATTTTCATTTTTAAGCAAAAATTATATCAAGTGAAGTTATAGAATATGATTATTCTACCAATATAGCTTTATAGAATAAGTTGTTAGAGAATATGAGTATTATATCAAATGTATTTAGAACAAGTAAAAATTATATACAATGAACGTTATGTTCTTTAAAATTAGTTCATTTGTCATTATACAAAATGATACGCACCCGTTAGCTTATCTTAGTTAGGCTTGCCGAGGTCCCCCACTCGCAGTAGAGACCAATTGGGATTGGGATGACGAATAATGAGACAACAAAGGTAGATCTTCAGCCAGAACAATTGCTTTGGCAATAAATTACTGACAGAATACAACAATGTTCAAGACTTACTTTGTAGACGTGTGGAAGGGGACAGTCAGGCGTCGTCAGAGGTTTCTCTCTCGCAGTAGAGACCGATTGGGATCTTTAGGATGACTAATGGTGATTCCGAAGGTGTATCTTCAACTGCTTTGGGATTGGCTGTAAATTTTACATCTTACAGACCGAGTACAACAATGATCACCTCTTACCTTGTACACGCATAGGTTGTAAAAGGCGTGGGGCATCGTGATCTCCTCCCGCTGCATGAGCCGCAAGTAAGCGAGAGCGAAGTGCTTCTCCGCGCGACCCTTAGCTTCATTTGAGCTGAGGTGGCAGCAGAGGACCAAGTAGTCTTCCTTGAACTCCTGGAAGGATCCTTACCTACGTTGAAGAAGCAGAGTCACAGTGAGAGCTGCATGAACTGTGTTTGGTTTCCACATGCCCCAAGCTGGTTGATGACTAATGGTATTATTATCTCCCTCTTGCAGTAGGGACAAATTGGATCTATTGGATGACTAATGGTGAGTCCGAAGGTGGATCTTCAACTGCTTTGGGATTGGCTATACATTGTATCTCTTACTTACTCCTACCTTGTACAAGCATTGTTCCAGTTCCAAGGTTGTGGAAGGCGTCGGGCGTGGTGGTTCCCTCTCGCTGCATGAGTTGTAAGTAAGTAAGCGAATTGCTTCTCCGCGCGGTCCTTGGCTTAATTTAAGCTGCGGTGGCTGCAGAGGACCAAGTAGACTCTAAGTACCTACCTTTAACAGGCAGAGCCACTGTAAGAGCTGCATGAACTCAGTTTGTTCTTCACATGCCCCAAGCTAGTTGATGACTAATGGTATCTTATTTTAGTTGGGTCTGCCTAGGTCTCCCTCTCGCAATAGGGACCTGTTGTGATCTTTTGGATGACTAACAAAGTATCCAAAGGTACATCTTCAGCCGGAACAACTGTTTTAGGATTGACTCTTACTGACAGAATACAAGAATATTCAAGTCTTACTTTGTAGACACATAGGTTGTGTAGTCTTGGCCCTTATCTTATGGTAGTGGAGCCTGCCGTAGTCTCTCTCTCGCAATAGGGACCCATTAGGATCTTTTGGATAACTAAAGGCGAGTCCGAAAGTAAATTTTCAGCTGCTTGAAAGAAGCATAGTCACAGTAAGAGCTGCATGGACACCGTTTGTTCACCACATGCCTCAAACTGGTTGACGACTGGTATCTTATCTTAGTGAAGCCTGCCGAGGTCTTCATCTGGCAGTAAGGACCTTGAATATTGGGCAATGGGGACTTCGTGTACTGGGGCTATCGGGATCTTTTGTTTGACTAATAGTGAGTCCGAAGGTAAATCTTCAGCCGGATCAACTGCTTTAGGATTGGCTATACATTGTATCTCTTCATGACTCTTACCTTGTATAACCCTTCGGGGATAATAGTCGTGATCATAATACAGGGTTAATTTTGGACCCCCCGCCAAAAGCAAATATGGGGTAAAAAAGGAATCAAAAATATTTGACGTAAAAATAATGAATGTTTTCTTTTTTTCTAAATACAATTTTTTGCCTGCTTTTTATAAGGATAATATAAAAACTATGTAAATAGTAAATTAAACGCGAGTTAATCCGTAAAAAAGTGTTTTATTTCAATGTGTAGTGCTCGCTTAAACCTCAGAAAACAATAATATTATCTTTTTTTCTAAATAAATTTTTTTGCCTGCTTTTTATATCCTATATTGCTAGTTGCGTGCGCTCGCCCTCGTGCGCAAAGCGACGGCGCGCCGTCATTGGTGCGCGGAGTGAAAAAGAGCGGTCACGCGCATGCGCCTTGATAACGAGGCGGCCGCGCGCTAGGTGACAATAGTTTTAATTTTCTTATGGAAAAGTTAAAAAGGAAAAAAAAAAATGTTTTTTATTTCATTATTTGGTTGTACTGCTGCTATAGGACCACGTGAAAAAATTTGGCGTGGGGGTCCAAAATTAACCCTATAACCTGTGAAGCGCCCTTGGGTATAAAACTTCCCAAAATCAATAATCGAGAAGTCACCTGGGTGACAAAAGTTCCCAGTCAAAAAAAAAAAAAAATAGGCCGTACGGAACGAATCCCTTGTCCTCTTTAATCTTAAGTCAATAATAAAAAGTAACAGAGACATAGAGAACGAAAATATTTAAGGAACAATGACACGTGGGCGCTCAAGGACAAAACATGCGATTGGTGGGGCGCTCTAGCGGGTATGTATGTATGTTACCTTGTACACGCATAGGTTGTGGCAGGCGTCGGGCGTTGTGGTGCCCTCGCGCTGCATGAGCCGTAAGTAGGCGAGCGCGAAGTGCTTCTCGGCGCGGTCCTTGGCTTCGTTGGAGCTGCGGTGGCGGCAGAAGAACACCAGGTGGGCCTCCTTGAACTCCTCGATGTTCAAGCAGACCTGATGGAAGTTTTTAGTGCATATTTTGAGCGTTAAAAGTTACTCTTGAGACACTACACGTGCCCCTGGGTGGTGCTAAATGAGTGACAATAACTGAGTGGTAGAGCCACGTTGCGTTGCAGCACCCATTGGGCCAGCTCGCTCGGCGTAATACCACCCTCTCACGAATATCCGACGTGAAATAATGGCACTTGGTGCTGTTGTGATTCGTACGGCCAGTGAGGGTTCCGGACGCCCCCCCCCCCCACCCCTCTCTTACAATTCCTATTCCTTCCTTAAAGGACGGCAACGCGCTTGCGATTCCTCTGGTTTTGCGGGTGTCCATGGGCGGCGGTGATTACTCTCCATCAGGTGACCGGCCTGCTCGTTTGCATCCTTCTTTTATAAAAAAAAATACGTGAAATTTGAAGTAGTTATATCTTCATCGAATTTGACCCTAGTCCACTCATCATCATCATTGGCCTTTACCTCAATAGTAAATCATAGGGCAACATGTAGCCCACTAATCTAGTCCTCGTTCCAATAATACTGCCTGGTCACATTGGCCACAAAAATAACTCATTTCTGGTATTTTATGGACAAATCTCACTGTTTTTATGGGAAGGTTTGTGTTCGTCCGCAAGTACGCGGAGCAAAATAGAATAAATAGATTTATTAAACTAACACGGATCTAACATTGTAACTTCGGAGTGCAGCGTCTTCTGACGAGGGGTACCGCTTTTTCTCTCTTGCACCGTTCGTTCTAGATTATACACTTCACAGTAATGGTTACGATAAATGAATATAACAGGGGAATTTCGCGATCGGATTATTCAGATTCAGCGAATTTTAGAATAGCATCTTTTAGCGAATCAATATTTTATGTTAGATATATTTTGCGAACGCCTTATTTAGTTGAAGCGGATTTCAGTATCACATTTTTTAGCGAATCAATATTTAATGTTGGATATATTTTGCGAACGCCTTATTCAGTTGCAGCGGATTTCAGGATAACATTATTTAAGCGTAAAAAAGTTTCAATCATTCAGCATGCATCGGGGGCTGGCCCTCGGGGGGGTCAGGGAGCCTGAGACCCCCCGCTATAAAGAAAAAGTTAAGTATGCCAAACTATAGTTCTGTCGGTTAGGTTAGGCTACAAATGCTACCTACTCTGAAATTTACTGCAACTAAAAACGGAGATCGCGAAATCAATCTAATAATAAAATTATGGGAACATAAATAAAGCTTTCGCAAAAAAGTGCTTCTCTGAAATTTGCAACTAAAAAAGGAGATCGCGAAATTCATCTAATAATAAATTAATTTGGCAACCCTGCCTCAGGTAGTGGAGGACCTTATCATAACAATTTGCTATAAATTTGCAATTAGTTCAATAAAACCTAATAAAAGTGCTTTATAAAGTGTAGTGCTGCATGGGATTACATGGAAAGAATGTTATTCTTGAATAATTTCGGCCACTAGCACCAGAAAAGGACCTTATCATAACAATTTGCTATAAATTTGCAATTAGTTCAATAAAACCTAATAAAAGTGCTTTATAAAGTGTAGTGCTGCATGGGATTACATGGAAACAATGTTATTCTTGAATAATTTCGGCCACTAGCACCAGAAAACCATAAGTTTATTTTTATACCCACTTTATTGTGATATTTCGGAACTGTCATTGATACCCTCAAAAGCTTTATTTATTGCACTGTCAAACTCAAGTGACGGCTTAATTTTGAATGTGACGTGTTTGTGGTGTTGCCATACTTAAAATAAATTTCCCCGTTTTGGGAAATAGATAATAAAAAGGTACTATATTGATAAAAATGAATAAGTGCCAATGTGGCTGTAATAATATACTAAAACCAACTGAAAAAGTAGTCTGCAGCCACCATAGTTGCAAAAAAACACTTTCACTATGAATGTGTACAAGTACCCTTTACAAATTTAAAGAAGTCTCAGAGCTGGAAATGTCCCGATTGTGTTGTGCAATCTTTAGCTGTGCAAAGAAGTAAAAGCAAGGACAATACGCCCATCAAACCATACTATGATCCTGGTGATAATGATCAGCAAAACGTGAATTCAAAGCGTGGGTCTGCTGTACCTAGTACACAGGCGGAGAAAGCGATAAATCGAAGTGAGGAATCGGTCATTGGCAGTCTACGTTCGGAGATACTAGTTATAATGGAAGCTGAGTTACGACCACTGATCCGAAAAGTAGTGGAGGAAGAGTTTTCGTCAATGAGGCAGGAAATACGATCATTTGATGAATCACTTAAATTTTTTAATAGTCAATTTGAAGACATGAAAAAGAATGTATGTCTCGTTACTGAAGATAATAAATCACTACATAAGGAGATTGACCTACTGCAATGCAAAGTTAAAGAAATGGAGCACAAAATATCTGTCGTTGAACAAGACTCTCGGCAGAATAACATAGAAATAAATAATTTACCGGAGCACAGAAATGAAAATCTAGCAAATACAATTCTGCAGGTTGGCAAGGTTGTGGATTATCCTCTTTCTGAGGCCGATATCATGGCTTGTAACAGAGTTCAGAAGCAGAATCAGAATACCAAAGCACCTAGATCTGTTGTCTGTAAGTTGTCCAACAGATTAAAACGCGATAATTTACTGGCTGCTATAATTAAGTATAATCGGTCTCATCCGAGGGAGAAAATTAACACGAAGCTGCTTGGCTATGGTGATGCTGAAAAGCCAATATACATTAGCGAACATCTAACTCCTGCTAATAAGTCTCTCCACGCTGCGACAAGAATTTGGGCCAAAGAAAATAATTTTAAGTACGTTTGGGTAAGAAACGGGAAAATTTTCGTTAGAATAACTATCCTGCTAAAATGGTGTATCATATAGACACTCTAAAGACATTATAAGCTTAGTCATAATTATCTGGAAGTGTCTTTGTGGTTCTTTGCTCTAAAGAATACGATTCTTTAAATGTATACTACCAGAATATTAGGGGTATGCGCACTAAGTTAAGTAGTATTTATATAAAAGTAATGGCTATCGATTTTGATATCATTGTTCTGACTGAGACATGGCTCAACGATGGTGTCTTGGACCGTGAAATTTTCGATTCTAGGTATACTATTTTCAGGAGGGATAGACAGTCAAATACATTTTGTCAGAATGAGGATGGAGGGGGAGTTCTTATTGCAATTAGTAAAAAAATTAACGCGTACAGAAACTATAGTTTTGAAAGTAAATGTGAAGATCTATGGATCACACTAGAATTAAAAGGAAATTTGTTATTGAATCTTTGCGCGGTATATCTCCCGTCTCCCTTAAAAAAAAATATCTTGATCATTTTTTGGAGAGTTCCTGTAAAGTGCTGGACAGTTTGCATGATGTTGTGATCATTGGTGATTTTAATATAGGTGGCATACATTGGCTAGAGAAAAATGATGGGTCACTCAAACCCACTCAATATAATCATTCGGTCGGTTATGAGCTGGCGGATTTTTTATCTAGTTACAATCTTAGACAATACAACCATATAAGTAATCACCAAAACAGGATCCTTGATTTAATTCTTACAAATATTGGACATTATATAAAAGTATCTAGTTCTGATAATGTTATATCTAGAGTTGATAGCTACCATCCACCGATTGAAATTAATATATTATTACATAGGGAAAAAATGCTACAACTGAAGCAACTTCCTAAACACCAATATTTTCGTGGTGATTCTGATGAAATTCGTAGTCTCCTTCATGCTATAGATTGGGATGTGGAACTTGAAAAGAGCGATACAGTTGATGACGCAGTTACAAAATTTTATGAAATTGTCAATAAAATTATACACGAATTAGTGCCGCTGAAAAAATATAGTAACAAGAATTATCCAAACTGGTTTAGTAAAAATCTTATAAAAATACTCAAAGAAAAAGAAAAACGTCGTCGTAAAATGATAGTGTTTAAAAATGGTCTTGATGAATTAGAGTATAAATTATTAAAAAATAGAACTAACATTCTTCTAAAGAGTTGTTATGACAAATATATAGAAACAGTTGTTAAAAATGTTATAAAAGATCCTAAATTTTTCTGGACTTATATTAAAAACAAACGAAAAGTTAAAAGCAGTATACCATGTAAAATGAAATTAAATAATAAGGTAGCCAATGAATGGAATAGCATTTCTGAGCTGTTTGCAGAGAGCTTTTCTTCGGTGTATGATTCGCCATCTGTACTGCCACTGGGAAATAATGACGTTGTTGCTTGTACTCCTTTAACAATTTTAAGCATGGGCAGTATTTATTTTTCACAGCCTAAAATACAAGAATGTCTTGAGAAGTTGGATATTAGCAAGGGTGCGGGTAGTGACGGTATTCATCCCCTTTTTTTCAAAGAGTGTGCAGAAGTTTTATCCAAACCATTAAACATTCTCTACAATCGGTCTCTTAGTGACGGTGTTTTCCCGAAGCACTGGAAAGCAGCAATAGTCATACCTATACCCAAGTCAGGTGATAGGTCCGATGTTTGCAATTACAGGCCAATTAGTATAGGTATTGCCAGTGCTCGCAAAAATTTTCGAATGTCTGTTATGTCCCTTTATTGTTTGGCATTTGAGACAGGTAGTGTCCATCAACCAACATGGATTTCTAAAGAACCGGTCTACAGCTAGTAACTTACTTACCTTTGTAAATCGAACTTTAAAAGAACTTAGTAATGGCAAGGAGGTCGATGCAATTTATAGTGATTTCACTAAAGCGTTTGACAAGGTAGACCATGCACTCTTAATACATAAACTGCATTTTTTCTATGGGATACATGGGTCAATGTTAAACTGGTTTAAAAGGTATTTGGAAAAACGCACGCAAAGGATCTCTGTTAATGGATTTGTTTCAAGAGAAATTGTGCCGACATCTGGAGTACCGCAGGGTTCACACCTAGGACCGATACTTTTTATAGCATTTATTGATGATATTAAATATTACATAAAATATTCCAATTATGAACTATACGCAGACGATTTAAGGCTCTCTGCAACAGTTGCAACAACTGAAGATCAGTTTAAACTACAGGAGGATATAGACAGAGTGGCTGGATGGTGTAAAAATAATTCAATGAACTTAAATTTAGATAAATGTTACCATATAAGGTTCTCTCGAAAACATAAGAAACCATTAAATACTCGGTATAAAATAAATGGTGTTGAATTAAAAAGAGTAGATGAAGTCAAAGATTTGGGTATAGTGGTAGATTCTGAGATGCGATTTACTAGTCACATTAATGTGGTTCTCAATAAATGTTTAAGAATGTTAGCATTCATTTCACGCAACACCAAAGAGTTCAAATCTGTGACAGCATTAAAGATTCTATATTTTGCTTTGGTTCGCAGTCATGTGGATTATTGTAATCTAGTATGGTACCCTTGCTATCAAAATAACATCAAACGTATTGAAACAATACAAAAACGGTTTTTAAAAAGATTAGCATATGTAACTGGCAACTATTACAAAGTTAGGAACTATGAGAAGAGACTAGAATTATTTCAGATGATTTCACTGGAAGACAGAAGAAAGCAGCTGTCTGTAGTTTTTCTGTACAAGTTGCTTAATAATTTAGTGGACTGTCCATCTCTCTTAGAACAGATAAATATAAGAGTACCACGCGTACAAGCTCGGTTGTGTAATTACAATCCATTTTCTACTTCTCACAGTACAAATAAATATAGAAGTAATATACCGCTGTCATACATGCAGAAACTTTATAGCATTATTTTTCAGAACTGTGATTTGGATATTTTCTCTAATAACATAGGCTATTTTAAGAGGATGCTTCTTGCTTTTGATTACTCAATAACACAAAACAAAATTTAATTTGATTTAGTTTGTATACCTACTTGTATTTGAAATTGTATTAGAAATAGTTTCTTAGTTTTATTTTAATTTTATTTATATTGGTTAAGGTTCGGAATGTTAATGTTGTGCATACCTATAATTTAAATACATATAAGTGTAACCACTCCTCAAACTTTGTCTGCTGAAATGAGTTGTATGTATTTAGTTGGTAAGCCTTATTAATAAATAAATAAATAAATAAATTATAGGAACATAAATAAAGCTTTCGCTTAAAAATGCTATTCTAAAATTCGCTGCATCTGAATAATGCGTTTGCGAAATTCCCCTAACAAATCATATAATAAGCACTATACGTATCCCAAAATCGAACAGTTTCATATCCGAAACCGTAAAATGCGCACGAGGCGTCCCGAGATCCAAAAAGAAAAGAGAAAGAAATTGACAGCTGTCTAACCTTTTTAACTGCGAGGCAAAAGGATTCAGCTCATACAGCCTTAGCTGTGTACGAAACAGTTTGAACCCAGTAATGAGATGTTTAATGGATGATAATATAAATTTTAAGGATTTTACCTTGAACACTTCCTGCCATCGAGGCCGGTCGTCGTGATAATACACAACTGACGTGTATTCGTTAGCTAACGCCACTCCAGCGCCAAGCGATATTACACCCTGTGGACGAAGTACTTGAGGTAAGTTTCCTTTTTCAAACAAAAGGCAGAAAACGTACGGTATCGAAACTTCGTAGGACCGTAATTCGTCGTTCAATGTGTGCGCGCTGCGTTTTATTTTCATCACAGTTGGCACAATTAATACATACATAGCAGTGTACGAAGAATTGCAAAGTAACACCTGTTTTAATTAATTATTTCTCTCGTTGTAACAATATATACATTAATACACGACGATCCCCAAAAGATTAGTCAGAGACTAGGCAATGAGGACCGCAGAAGCAGTCTATTGCCATACTCCACGTTTTACTAAATTACAACTGCACATGTGCTCAGCGTGGTGAGCTCATCGCCGCTCTATGCTGTTAGATGTAAGTACAGTCATTAGTCCGTTAGGCGCCTTTTACGACACCCAAGGGAAGAGAAGAGGTGGTATATTCCTTTCTGACGAATGCGCCGCTGACTAACGTCACGTAGAGGTCGTTATTATTTATCTCGTAAATTATTTATATATTTTCAGCCATGGACGTCCCACTGCAGGACCAAGGCCTCCCTTCTCTTCTTCCACTCTTCGCGATTAAGTGCTCTTGATGGCCAATTATTGCAGTAGGAGTCTACTTCATCCCGCCATCTCCATCTAGGTCTGCCGCGACCGCTGTCCAATAAATAAGAATAAAAACAAAACCAACTCACCGGCCACACATAGCCATCCTTGCCGACCACCCTCAAGACCATCTCTATGTTCCTCTCGGACGGTTTCCCCCTTTCTTTAGCGTATGCATCATCATCATCATCATCAGCAGCCTATTAACGTCCCACAGCTGGAGCCCAAGTCTGCTAATTTACGAATGGCATAATTGAATCGCAATTGGATCGTATTGTTTGACACATTTGGTATTCTCTTACTCATATAAGAATACCAAATGTGTCAAACAATTACAATGCGATACAATTGCGATACAATTACGATTCAATTATGCCATTCGTAAATTAGCAGACTTGGGCCCCTGGGCACAGGCCTCCCACGTGGACAATAGCACGTGGGGATATTGGGCCATAACCCACCACGCTGGCCCAATGCGGGTTGGTGGGTTTTAACGACTGCCATCTTACGACAACAACCGGGACCAACGGCTTAACGTGCCTTCCGAAGCACGGGGGAGCTCGATATGTTTTTAGCTTGGTCACCCCTCCAGCGACCCAGCATTGCGAAAGTGGCTTAGCGGGCAAGATCGCAAGCCGAACGCGCTAGCCGCTGCGCCATCGAGCTCCTCCTAGCTCCTAGCGTATGCGGCGATGACTAACGTCACATAGAGGTCGTTATTTCCCTCGTTGTCCAATAAATAAGAATAAAACAAACCAACTCACCGGCAATACGTATCCATGCTTGTCGACCACCCTCACGGCCATCTCTATATTCCTCTCTGAGGATTTCCCCCCACCTTTGGAGAATGCGCCGCTGACTAGCGTCACGTAGAGATCGTTGCGCGCGTCGCCTGGTAATATGACTTCAGGGAAACCCATTTTACGCGCTACGGCTGTGTTTCCTACCACTATGTGGGGGTTCTCTTCCCGGATCTGGACATGCAAAAAAAAATCAAACAATAATACATAAAATATTTTATTTCAATCACACACCAATTATTATCTAGCCCAAAGCATACATATATTCACTACTATTATCCCCGAAGGGTTAGTCAGAGACTAGGCAATGACGACCGCAATAGCAGTCCTGCTGCCATAGTCCACTTTTCCCCATGTAGCAACTGCACATGTGCTCAGCATAAAAGGTGGTGAGCCCATCGCCAAAAGATAAATAAAATACCTTTTTTCAACTACACACCAATTATTATCTTTTTTTTTTTTTTTTTTTTGACCGGGTGAAATGCGTTTATGCATTCCCGCGGAACTGGGGCGACCCGCGGGATATGTGGGACTCGCCTACGATGTTAAACGGCACTACCCACTAAAACACCCGGATGTTCCAACTTCCGTTTGCAGTACGACCCTGGGTGATCCTCGAGGGACTCTTCCACAGCCGCACCGGATAAAACGACGGGCATCGACGCGCGATGAACTCTGACTGCCCGATTCTGCCATCGGGCTGGGGGTGACTCGGAACATTTTCCTGTGTTTAATATTATAATTGTAAATATGTATTGGCCCATGAGAAATAGAAATTCTACACTCTTTTATACTTCTCTTGAAAATATGTTAAAAATTCTGTCAAACAAAAGTCCTAACAGTAATATAATAATAGGTGGAGATTTTAATATTGATATTTTATGCAAATCCCAACACCAACTGAATCTCTTAAACATAATGGCCTCATATAACTTCACCCAACATATTAAGGAACCAACTAGGGTTACCACTAACAGCTCCACATGCTTGGATTTATTATTTACTAATTTTAACTTAAATAATTTGAACATTAATATAAAAGTACATGATTACGGACTGTCGGATCATAAAGGTATTATTTTAAATATTAAAAACATGTCGAGAGATTCAAAAACAGTCAGGTATATGCACAAAAGATTATACAAAGACAGCCAAATAAATGTATTTAAAGAACATCTAAAAGAAATTAATTGGAGTGCTATATTTAAAAATAACGCAATAAACGAAAACTATAATTTATTTTTACAAAAAATTTGTAAACTCCAAAATAAATATATACCTAAAATAAAAATAACCTTAAAAAATACAAAAAAGAAAATATGGTTAACGAGAGGTATAAAAAAATCATGTAAACATAAACGACTATTAAAACTCATGATATCTCAATATAAAAATCCTATCCTAGAGAAACATTACAAACAATATACAAAAATTTTAAAAGATACAGTAACACGATCAAAAAAATTAAACTATATAAAAAGGATGAGAAAATCAACAAATATAAATAAAACTATGTGGTCAATAGTAAAGGAAAAAAACAACAAACAAACTAAAAGCCGTATAAAGAAATTGTCACTTAATATTAATAAAACCCTGATAGATGACCCTAAGTTAATAGCCAATAGTTTTAATGAGTACTTTATATCAGTAGGTACGACCGAAGGCAGTGCACTGCCACCGACTGGAAGGCCGGCAACCCCTTGCGTTCAAAACTCCTTTTATTTAAAACCAGTAGATACTAAAGAAATAATACGTATCATACAAAATCTGAAAAATAAATTAAGCTATGGTTTTGATGAAATACCCCCTATGCTTTTAAAGAAATGCGTGCAAGAACTAGCAGAGCCGCTTGCCTTTCTCGTAAATCAGTCTTTCAATGAGGGCGCAGTACCGGATAAATTAAAAATATCAATAGTTAGACCAATACTCAAGTCAGGAGACTCTACCTTAATGAATAACTACCGACCTATAGCACTTTTACCATCCTTTTCTAAAATCTTCGAATCTGCCATGACAAACCGGTTGTATTCCTTCTGCGAGAAATTTAAAATAATTGAAGATAGCCAAAATGGATTTAGGAAAAATAGGTCTACTACAACAGCTGTTTTTAAATATACACAAAAAATTTTAGATATTATAAATAATAAAAACTATGCAGTGGGGATCTTATTGGACATGAGTAAGGCCTATGATCGCGTACTGTCAAATATTCTACTTCAAAAATTATACGGCGCAGGCATCCGGGGGGTCGCTCATAACTGGATTACCTCTTATTTTAAAAATCGAATGCAATTTGTAGAAGTACAGTATACAAACTTAAATACCATAACAAATGTCAGATCAGAGAGAGCAATGGTGACAAAGTCTATCCCCCAGGGTAGTGTTATCGGATGCTTTCTCTTCCTAATGTACATAAACGATTTGCCTAAAAATATAAATGAACAATGCATATTATTCGCAGATGATATGTCAGTTATATTGTCCACTAAAAATGAAATAGAAATAAATAAAAAACTACAAACTACTATAGATGAGATCACCTCTTGGCTTAATGATCATAATTTAATATTAAACTGCAATAAAACTAAATTAATGATTTTCAAACCATACCAAAAAAAAGCATTAAATATAAATTTTTCTATAAACAACATTAAACTTGAATGTGTCGATAGCTTTTCACTGCTAGGCATAAAAATAGATAGTAATTTAAACTGGAAAAGCCACATAGAATATATACAAGGCAGATTGTCTAGATTTACATACGCCCTAAATGAAATAAAAAGATGCACAGACACGAGCACAGCCAAAGCGGCGTACCACGCATACGCGCACGCGTGGCTGCGCTACGGCATCCCACTGTGGGGCAACAGCACCAATCTACAACAGCTATTCGTTGCCCAAAAGAGATGCATTCGCATATTAGCAAATATAGACACATTAGTTAGCTGCAAACCGTATTTTAAACTTTATAAAATTTTAACTGTAACTTCATTATATATATTAGAATCATGCAAATTAGTGAGGAAAAATATTGACTTGTTTCTGAGAGCTGAAAATAAAAGCGTAAGACTCAGACAGAAAAATAAGCTACTTCTACCTAAAACTAATTTATCTATAGTGAGATCAGGACCTTATTCCATGGCAGTAAAATTATACAATTCATTACCAAACACAATAAGAGAAATAGAAGATAATAAAAAATTTATAACATCCTTAAATAATTATTTAATAGATAAATGCTTTTATAATCTTAATGAATATTATACTAACGTGTCATAAGTAACACCTATTAATAAATTTTGTTTTTTCTTTGTTTAACTATATATAAATTATATCTAAGTTGTTATACCCTTGCAGGGTTCATGTGTTGATCTTCACCTGTTTTTAACACCTCTTATGTACCACATGTGTAAGCAATAAAGAATTATTATTATTATTATTATTATTATTATTTAAGTCCACCCCCAATCCAACTTGCGAACCCATGCCTGCGGACGTAGGGCTCCCCATGCCCGTACGCCCGCGAGTTCGCTGCAGAGGGGAACGGAACTGAGGCAAAACCCACGCTTCCGTGTCCCCTCTACTCTCCTGGGATCCTGCCAGGATCACTATGCCGGACCTTGTTCGGCCCCGCTCGCAGGGGCTGGTTCGGATGTTACTCCAGCCCTCCGCTTCGTCTTCCTCTTTGGTGGCTTGCACAGCCTGGTCCCCATGCTGTGGCCGGCAGGTTTGCCAGCTGTCGTGCATATGGGGCAGCAGGGCTTTGCGTGGCATGAAGCAGCAATATGCCCTTCGACCCCACAGCGGTAACAGATACCGCTGCGGTCAATGGGCGACACACAATTTGCCCTGGTATGGCCACTTTCGAGGCACCGGAAGCACCGCCGCGGCTTGGAGTCAAGCGCGTGTACGCGCGCCATACCCAAGCCGATATGGATCCGGCCCAACTTTAAGACTGTTTTAGCGGCCGAAACGGGACAGCGCACCCAGATGGTGCCCGATCCGCCTACTCCACGTCTTATCTCCACAGCTGAGAACACCAATTATTATCTAGCCCAACTTTGTTTTTTTTTAAACTTTTATATTGGTTGGAAAACGGATAAACATACTTTTTATACAAAAAAAACACACCCAGACTCGAAATCAATTTTTTTTTTATAGCAGAAGGAGGCATACGAGCAAGCGGGTCACCTGATGGAAAGTAATCACCGCCGCCCATGGACACCCGCAACACCAGAGGAATCGCAGGCGCGTTGCCGGCCTTTAAGGAAGGAATAGGCTAGTTTCTTGAAGATCCCTAAGTGGTAACGGTCCGGAAATACCGCCGCCGAGAGCTGGTTCCACAACACTGTAGTTCGAGGTAAGAAATTTCTTGAAAATCGCACAGTAGTAGACCGCCATCCATCAAGGTGATGTGGATGGAATGACAGTCGATTGCGTGTAGTGCGGTGAAGGAAATCAGCGGCAGGGATCAAGCCGAACAATTCCTCAGAACACTCCCCATGATATATACGGTACAATATACAGAGAGACGCAACGTCTCTCCGAAGAGCCAGAGGATCAAGCCGACCTGAAATAACCACGTCGCCGACAACTCGAGCAGCTCTGCGTTGAATGCGGTCAAATGGAAGAAGTTGGTATTGGGGTGCTCCAGCCCAGAGATGGGAGCAGTATTCCATATGCGGCCTGACCTGTGCTTTATACAGTTGTAAACGGTGGGCCGGCGTGAAATACTGACCCGCTCTATTAAGCACATCCAGCTTTTTCAAAGCTAATTAAGCTTTACCTTCCAAATGACCACGAAACTGAACGTCACTCGAAATATCGACGCCAAGGATTCCAATAATCGGATTGGTATCAAGGGGAGTGTACGGGCTAGCTAGCTCGTACATTGTCCCATCAGCACTTTCCGCCACACGCATTAATTTAGGTCATTACAGACCAGTTCGTCATCGGTAATCAATCACGCCGCGCGTACTCATATTCATATCATTTTAGATCAGTAGTCATTTATCAATATATTATTTATATCAGTTTATCAAGACTTTTACTTCTCTCGGTATTATCATAAAAGGTGTACTAACCTGTACATCTTTTTGGTCCTTCGAAAAGACCTCGCGAGTGTCCCAGTGCATACGTGGATTCGAAAACGTGACTCTGTGTTACAAGCGAGGTGAACTAGCACGGAAGTTATCGAAGCAAACTTCAAGAGGAAAGTACTCCAGTAGGCCAAGTGAACCTACTCTGGGATTGTGAGCATCCAACAATCACGGTTAGAGCAGTATCCAGCACTCAAGTAAGGCATATCATTTTATTTGCTTTTACATCATACATAACATAGTCACCGAATATGTCCAGCATGGAAGAATTTTTACAAACTCAGGAGCAGATTACAGCTGCTATTGAACAGGTGTATACCAACTTCAGAAAAGATGGTTCGGAAAGGAAAACTGTCACGTATGTCAAACAACGACTCAAGACTTTAGATGCTTATTGGCTCGAATATCAATCAAATCATGTTAAGCTTTGTGGGTTTGGAGTTAAATCTCATCAATACTTTACTTCAAATAAGTATGATGTTACAAGAGATAGGTTCTCGAATATCAGGGCAACTATACAAAACTATCAACCGAAAGACGAAGGCAGCCGGCCTGCAACCCCACTTATCAAGCCGGCTACACCTATAGGTATGCCGAGTTCTCATCAAATGATGGAGACGGGAACCTCATCTCGCTCCTTAGGCATGACCAGCAAAACGGATGAAATGTTAAGGAAGCAAACTAGCCACTTTAAAGCTTTTGAACACACCATTTCTAACATCAATTTAGACAATATCATGGATAAGTGGGAGTTTGATCATTTGCTGCGCGTTGTCCAATCTCGGTGGTCGGCGATTGACTCCTTACATTGGGAGCTCGATAGCGAGTTGGGTGGCCGAGAAGCAGATTACGAAGCTACATATTTTAGATTCGAAAGGAAGTACAACGAAGTAATCAAGGCCATCAATAAAAAACTGTGGTCCGTAGCCCACCGCAAACAATCAACACCACATTTAGAACTACCATCTTTTAGCGGGAGCTACCATCAATGGACCTCCTTTAAGGACCTCTTCATTGAGACCATACATAATAACCCCTCTCTATCAAGCGCTCAGCGAATGCAGTTTTTAAAATCAAAGGTAAGAGGTGAGGCCGAGCGACTCATCCAGCACTTATCAATATCATCGGACAATTATGCCATTTGCTGGGACATACTGACCCACAGATACGACAATAAGAAATTAATTCTTAACTCTCACTTTGACATCTTATTTGGGGTCCCAGTCATGCAACAAGCATCAGTAAGCCATTTGAAAAGAATGCATGATACTACACGCAAAACATTAAATGCCATCAAACATTTGGGAATAACTGTCGACTCGTGGGATCCACTGCTAGTCTATTTATTATGTCAAAAATTAGATACTGAGACACACAGTGAATACATAGCAGCAGTAAAGCAGCCACGAGAAGTACCGAATATCTCAGAATTTTTATTATTCCTAGAGAATAAGTTTACAACAATGGAAAGCTCAAGACGTAAACAAGAACCTCAGAATAAATCTATCATTCGTAACCCTAATTATAATACAACTTCGTCTTCGAGTTCTAAGTTATCCAAATCATTCAACAATTATTCAAACATTAAGCAATCATTTTCGCAGCAGGGCCGGAATATGTCGCAACCACTTTACAGCAATAAAAACGTATACGCTACAAAATATTATAAATGTGTCATTTGTAAAAACGATGACAACGGAATCTTCCACTGTAGGCAGTTTCTAGAAATGACTGCAGTATCGAAACGAAAAGCTATCGCTAAATATAATTTATGCCAAAATTGCCTCTATTGTCATAAAGGGAAGGCTTGTATTTCAGACAAAAAGTGTCGCGAATGCAATCAG
The DNA here is from genome assembly GCA_963921215.1 of Scoparia ambigualis. Lineage (NCBI taxonomy): Eukaryota > Metazoa > Arthropoda > Insecta > Lepidoptera > Crambidae > Scoparia > Scoparia ambigualis. The sequence goes on along the minus strand of OY992524.1, from coordinate 2,908,127 downwards.
GCGCACAACACTTTATTGCATGAGGCGTTTACGCAATCAGATAGCGCGCTCGGTGCGATGACCTCTAGGCAGTACACTAATGCACCACCTCCGCTGGAGCCTTCAAACACCATTCGCAGCAACTCACACGTGTCACTACAACATGATGTCCCGGAGATACTTTTAGCAACAGCTATAATAAAAGTACAATCATCTAAGGGCTCATACATCAATCTTCGAGTTCTGTTAGACCAGGGATCGCAGGCTTCTCTTATAACTGAAAATGCAGCGCAACGGCTAGGGTTGCCTCGTTTCAAATGCCAAGGCGTGATCTCGGGAATTGGTACAAATGAAAACAATTGTAAGGGGATGCTGCATCTTAAATGTTTATCAACAAGCAATGATTTTGAATTTTAAACAAATGTATTAATTATAAATAACCTTATAAAAAACTTACCAAGCCATTCATTCAGCAAGCCAACATGGCCTTATTTACGTAACATAACTTTAGCAGATCCCGATTTTAATACAAGCAGCCCTATCGACATGTTGCTCGGAGCTGATATTTACTCATTGATTCTGTTAGAAGGAATCTGTAGAGCAGATCAAGATTCGCCTATTGCTCAAAATACTCGTTTGGGCTGGATTTTAAGTGGAAACGTGAGAACCCTGCAATGTAACGTAGTATTAAATGATTTAATTGACATTTAAAAATTCTGGCAAATAGAAGATATAACACAGGGAAATGATTTGTCAATGGAAGATGAGCAATGCATAGATTATTATAAAAGCACGACCACTAGGAGAGAAGATGGTAGATACGAAGTAAGAATACCTTTCAAATCAAACTTTGAGCAAAGCTTAGGTAATTCCAAATCTAAGGCTATTGCACAATTTCGATCTTTAGAAAGAAAATTTGCCAAAAATAAAAACATGGAAAATCATTACAAATCATTCATACAAGAGTATTTATTATTAGGTCATATGACACCGGTCACCGGTAACTCTACGCCTGACTGTTATTTAACCCATCATAGTGTAGAGCGCTCCGAGTCAAACAGCACAAAATTTAGAGTTGTATTTAATGCGTCCGCCAAAACGTCATCAGGCTGCAGCTTAAATGACGTCATGGCAAGCGGTCCTAACTTACAAATGGACTTGCAAGCCTTAATTATCAAGTGGAGACAATTTAGGTTTGCGTTTACAGCGGACTGCGAAAAAATGTTCCGTCAAATTTAGGTAAATTCGGAAGATCAAAAGTATCAAAAAATTATTTGGCGCGACTCTACAAATCAACCCCTTCAAGAATTCCAATTGGCTACGGTAACATACGGAACTAAAGCAGCCCCGTTTCTAGCCATGATGACACTGAGACAGCTAGCATCTGACGAGCGATCAAAATATACCAGTAACAACCCCTATCAAGATCATGCCCCGGAGGTCCTCGAAAAGTCATGCTACATGGATGACCTTGTTCATGGAGGTCACTCTGTAACATCAACAAAACAGTTATCCGACGACCTCATACAATTGTTAAAATCAGGTGGTTTCAATCTCAGAAAATGGAGGTCGAATGTTCCCGAAATAACAAAATTAAACAGTGAATCTACTATTAAAGAAAGTTTCAACTTTAAACAAGTCGAATATACTAAGACCCTTGGGCTCAGCTGGAACCCACTACATGATATCTTTTCATTTGACACCAAGGTAGAGCAAACATCTAAACCTGATACTAAGAGATCACTACTATCAGATATTTCTAAGTTGTTTGACCCATTGGGATGGTTAGCGCCCGTGTCAACCAAGCTTAAAATCCTATTCCAAAATGTGTGGTCAACTGATATTAAATGGGATGACAGATTACCGGAAGAAAGTCAAACAGAATGGCAAAAAATCAAGGAAGATTTAACTAACAATATTAACACTATTAATATAGACCGGTGGATAGGTACTAAACAAGGCGATAGTATCGAATTGCATGGGTTTTGTGACTCATCGTTAAAGGCATACGCTTGTGTCATATATTGCAAAATTAAAAGAGGCGAAAATACAATCATATCATTGTTTGTTGGAAAAGCAAGGCTAGTGCCATCTAAGTCAAACATTTCGTTGCCTAAGCTTGAATTAAGCGGAGCACTTTTACTCTCCAAGCTAATGTTAAAAGTCAAGGAATGCTTAAGCCATTATGATATCAATATTTACGGCTGGTCCGATTCTATGATTGTGTTGGGTTGGTAGAACGGGGACCCAGCCAGATGGAAATCATTTATATCAAATAGAGTAAAAGAAATATGTAACGTCATGCCGCCTTCTTGTTGGCGTTATGTAAAATCTGAGGATAATCCCGCCGACTGTGCTAGTCGCGGCTTAAATGTATCTCAGCTAGCAGTTCATAACCTATGGTGGAAGGGACCATCATGGCTTCCAAACTTTAACGCACAAGAGAAACAACCGCCATATTCCACGGATTTAGAATTAAAAATCGTTAACAGGTGAATGCTTTAACGGGGCAATATTTAGAAAATAATAATAATCCAAAAGTTCTTAAGAAAGTACAGTACATTTATTAAGATTGTCAGAATGACTGCATGGTTGTTAAGATTTACGCTTAAACAACAAAACAAACAAAGTTATTTAACATTATCAGAATTAAACCGATCAAAAACTATCATCATCAAACATGTTCAACAAATTGAATTTTCGAAAGAAATTAATTGCATAAAAGAGGGCAGTAAGCTGCATAACAAAAGTAGGATATGCGAATTGAACCCCTTCTTGGATAAAGATGGTATACTTAGAGTTGGAGGGCGACTCAGAAACGCCACCATTAGTCCAGAAAGGAAACACCCCATCATTATCCCTAGGGTACTGGGAGGCAACAGAGCAGTGAAAAGACAAGTGCGCCTTTGTGTCACGTGCCGCCACCACAAACCTACCAATCACACCCAATTAATGGGTGACTTACCTGCTGCTCGCACGACACCCTCGCGACCTTATTATCATACCGGGGTAGACCTGACAGGATTTTTGGATGTAAAATCTAGCAAAGGACGAGGTATCAAAACCACCAAGGGATACGTAGTCGTTTTTGTGTGTATGGTCACCAAGGCTGTGCACCTCGAACTAGTGTCTGACTTGACATCCTCATCATTCTTATCAGCTCTTCGCAGGATGGCAGCAAGACGAGGATCCCTGCGTCATTTATATAGTGATAATGGGACAAATTTTGTAGGCGCAAGTAGAATTCTCAAGCAAGAATACTTAGATTTGCGGGACACATTGGACGATCATTTTTATACTGCCATCACCGAAATGGAGATTGAATGGCATTTTAATGCACCGTCGTGGCCGAGCGCGGGAGGCCTGTGGGAGGCCGCCGTCAAAAGTTTAAAATATCATATGAAAAGAGTCATAGGCGAGCAGAAGCTCACCTTTGAGGAATATACCACGCTCTTAGCTCAATTAGAAGCGTGCCTCAATGCTAGACCACTATGCCCCCTAACAGAGGATTGTGAGGATTTAATTACTTAACCCCTTCTCATTTTCTAGCTAGTGGACCCACCTTAACTATCATAGAAACTGAAAAAGATCAGCGGACAAGATGGCAATTAACCCAAAAAATATTTGAAGACATATGGCGAAGATGGCAAAATGAGTATCTAGGCCAACTTTCGGCCCGCAGCAAATGGCGTCAGTCAAAAGAGAACTTCAAAATTGATGATATTGTAATAATTCACGACGCTAACCTACCATCAGGAAAGTGGGCTCTAGGTCGTATTATAACATTGCATCCTGGCAAAGATGGATACGTTCGCGTTGTCACGCTTAAAACCAAGAACGGTTTCGTGAAGAGGCCTATAACGAAAATATCACTTTTACCTACCAGCAATAACGAAGAATCAAACAAACAAGTGCTCAAACCGAAAGTTGCAGCAAGCAATGCTACACTGTTTGAGAACCGTCCGAAGCAAACGTATAATAAACCGAGAAACTTCTTATTCTCAATATTTATGTGGTTAATCTTAATAACTGCTACACCAGTCTACTCTACTCATCAAGTATCAGACTTTACAACTAGCCATGGCTTCTATTTTGACAAAATTGGAAATATGCGTTTGGAACAAGACCAATGGAAATTAATAATTTACTACGAAATGTCTCCGTATTGGCAAGGGACAGAACTGTTAAGTAAATATATCAAACACCTTGACAGTTTATGTTTCAATCAAAATAATAAAAAGATATCGCAGTGCGACGTGATCCTACTCCAATTACATCACGAGCTCGCCGAGCTCGAGCACTACAATGGAATCCTGCTCGGTCAGCAGCTCCCACGGCGCGCTGCCACCGCCGCCGCGCACACGCGATTACGTCGTGGCCTTATTAATGGTATCGGCTCAATTGCAAACACTCTATTCGGCGTACTTGATGAAAACTTCGCCGAACAGTATGAAAGGGACATACAAACAATAAGGGACAATCAAAAGCATTTAGCTCTATTATGGAAAAATCAAACCTCTGTAGTAGAAGCCGAGTTTAATTTGATTAAGAGAGTCGAAACTGCAATGGATAAGCAACACAAAAATTTTAATCAACATCTCAATGCCTTGGAACTCGAGATTAAAGAACAAGCGACTGCATTACAGTACGGAATAAAAGCAAACGATTTCACCTTATCGGCAGTCATTGCTAAGGGTGTATTATCCAGTCTACAAAACATTCAACAAACATTAGTCGATTCCATCACTGACATTTTCCTTGGAAAATTCAACTTCCATCTTCTTACTCCCGATCAATTGAAAACTGAATTGAACATTATAACCGGACTGATATCAAAAGATCTTACGTTGCCCTTAAACAATATTCAGTCCGACCTATCAAAGATATATCACTTACTTACCGTGAAAGCGTGAGCCTTAAGAAATTTTATTATTTTCGAAGTACTCGTAAGCATACCGTTGGTCAGAAGAGACACCTTTGACATCTACAAGTTAATACCCATCCCACTTAAAGCAAATAACAGTATGATTCAATTAATACCTGTATCAAATTACGTAGCAATCAATATACAAAAGGACTCCTATGTGCCTATGTTTGAGAAAGACAGACAGGATTGTGTTATGTATGACAAAGATACCTACATATTATGCCCTTTGAAGCAGCCTGTATATCAAATGAGATCGGATCAGAATTTATGTTTAAAAAATCAAGTATCAAATCAGTGCGAAACAACAAAATCAATTTGTCACAATACTTGGATGGAATTACGTAACATTAATACATATTTATTTTTCTGTTGCGGTCAATGCACCGTGCGGATCATATGCGAGAGTCAAGTTACCGCCGAACAATTAAATAAGGCTGGAATTATTACATTGAGCGACGATTGCATAATAAAGGGAGATACCTTTACTGTATATCCGCACAGAAGATTGTCGAATATCGTAAATCAAAAGGTCGATATTTATAAAATCGAGTTTCCACCTATCAATAACATCATGAACATATCAATACCTACTTCAGCAATCGAGTCACAATATAACATGTCCGATCCTATCAACCTGGAGAGGATAGATCAACAAATAAAAGACATGAAGGCCGCCGCTTCGGAAGGAGTCCTGGCAGACCGAGCGTCGTACCATGACGTGCACCACTACGTGGCTATCTACGTGGTGGGCGCGTGCAGCATCGCCGCGCTGGCCGCCGCCGCCGGCCGGCGCAGGCGGGGCAGGAGCCTCAGCCCCCAGCGCTACAGGCTAGTGTCCCCGCTGGCCGCCTCCAGAATACGGTTAAGTGTATTAGTGAGAGTGTAGCGAATCAGTGTAGTGATGTTTGTGTCGAAATGTGTGATTTAAATGTGAAACCTACTTTATCAAGTGCGCGTCAAGTTAACAGGGCCACGTCGCCCATTTTTCATAGAGAATTCAGCTCGTTGTAATTGTTAATTTTAATATTATCCCATCATCTTGTAATAATTTTAAGAAAAATTGTTTTATCACCTTGTTATCATGTCATTCACATCATTATCATTCTTCTCATATCTTTTGGCCCGGGAGCATGTACAGGCTAGCTAGCTCGTACATTGTCCCATCAGCACTTTCCGCCACACGCATTAATTTAGGTCATTACAGACCAGTTCGTCATCGGTAATCAATCACGCCGCGCGTACTCATATTCATATCATTTTAGATCAGTAGTCATTTATCAATATATTATTTATATCAGTTTATCAAGACTTTTACTTCTCTCGGTATTATCATAAAAGGTGTACTAACCCGTACAGGGAGCTCCCTCAAAGTTCAGAGGTACGACGAAGGGATGTTTTTTCGCGGTAAATGCGCAAACTTGTGTTTTGGAGGGGTTAAAGTGGACTAGGTTATGTCGGCCCCAATCCGAGACATGACTTAACATGTTCTCGGTGTCAGTCACAAGTTTATTCCGGCTCTCGATGACGCTTTCCAGAGAAATGTTAGCTCGCCCGGTGTAGAGCGTATCCCCAGTACTGTCGTCTGCATAGCAATGAATGCTGTTGTTATGCAGCATGTCATTGATATGCAGAAGAAACAGAGTAGGGGACAACACACACCCCTGCGGGACTCCAGCATTCACGGGCTTCATGTCGGAGCACGAACCGTCGACTGCGACTCTGATGCTACGCCCAGTAAGAAAGCTGGCAACCCATGAACACAATTTCTCAGGAAGCCCGTATGATGGATGTTTAGAGAGAAGAGCCCTGTGCCATACCCTGTCGAAGGCTTTTGCTACGTCCAAGCTAACTGCCAGTGCCTCCCCTCTACTCTCGACTGCCTCCGCCCATCGGTGAGTAAGATACACTAAATGCAGTAAAACAGTTATTTCTAAATTGACTCGACCGGGATCGAATCCGGGACCAAAGAGATGGCGACGCCAACCACGTAGGTCGACTAACATGACGTCATACATGCATACATACTCACGACTAATATCCCCAAAGGGCAAGTTAGACTAGGCAGTGACTAAAACATTTTCTCAAAAGCTGGTTTAATACCAGGAAATTTCACTTAAAAAAAGCTAATATTCAGGTAAACCAACCTGTTTCAAATCCCCTTCGACGAGTTGCAAGGACACCCAGAGCCCTTGGGAGTGCTTCGCGTTCTTCAGGTCGCGATTGGCCAGCACTTTCTTCAGGAGGTCGTCCATATTCTCTTTCTCGCAACTAGAAGAGACAAAAGCAAAGTATAGCCTGTAAACTGTCCCACGGCAGGGCAAAGGCCTCATTTGAAATCAATTGTTGGGCATTGGTCTAATCACCACACACGTGCACGTGCATTGCCGTAGCTGCTACGACCGGTTGCAGAGCTATAAGCACATGAGTAAAGAAACGGAACAGAGACAAAGATTCATACAACGCGCCGTCGCGAGTCTCTCAGTGTTAGTAATTACTCGAGTGCTTATTTTGTTTTCCTGTATGTTTGTGTGCAATACGGGCCAGAGCAGACATGCTACTTTTAGCATCGGCGATCGGCGATTTAGCCGCTTTTTAGAAGCTGAATGCAGCGACAACACATTCCATACCGCATACCTAAAAGCGCCAAACGCGGCGATTGGGTCGCTTTTCGGAAGCTCGACACAGCGTCTGAACGCTACACTCCGCACACATTCGGATGCCCGGTCGCATCGATTTGGCAGTCAGTGCTGCGCTAAATTGCCGATCCAGCATCGGAGCAGTCGCTAAAACGGGCGATTCCGATACCGCGTCCGAACGCAGAGAGTCGTCAAATGCATCGATACAATCGCTCGTACAATCGTGCGGTATCGGTATAATCGTGCTCAGAGCAAAGTAGTGTTTAAAGGACTGGTCCGAAAGCACTACTTAAACCCTGTTTAGAAGTCACACAATCTGATTTTTATTTTTATTTTTTTGTTATGTATGTATTTATTTATGTATGTGTTTATGTATGTATTGTATGTATATTAGTATTTCGCAGTATTTATGTAAGCCCTTTGTTATGCTGTTTGTAATTGTTGTTATTAATCTAACTGTATTTAATATCGCCCAACTTCAAGTCTCCCACATCCTTACCGGTTGACTGGTAGAGAATGCCTTGTGGCGTTAAGTCCGCCTTTTGCTGTTTAAGTAAAGAAGATTAAATAAATAAAAATAAATAAAAAAATCGCAAAATCGCCGATCGCCGATGCTAAAAGTGTGTGCGGTGGCTCTAAAGCGTTTACCTATCTATCCAGGTACTTATGCGTAGAAAGACACCTGCAAATAGGTACTACGTACTATGCCGTAGCAGCTCCGGCCGCTTGCAGTGCTACGAAGGAGTGAGTGTAGCTGCTACGGCCGGTTAGTGCTAGGACTGAGTACTTACGCGTAGAATGGCACTTGGACGCAGTGTTCCCAGAGACGTTGGGAGGGGACATTTTTTACTGACCCCGAAAATGGACGTAGTTAGCTTTGCTGATCAAATGACTAGAAGTAACCCCGGGTTAAATATGGTTTGTTTTCCAGAAAAAAATTCTCAAAGTTGGCTGTTTAGAAAGGGTGAAAAAAAGAAAAACTAATTTTTTTTTGTTTTTGGTTGTCATAAGAAAATTTATTTATTGTATTTCGTGCTACTAAATTATGGTTCTTTTAGACTAGTTATAATTAATTTTAACTATGAAGATTTTTGAAAAAAAGTAATTTTAGAATTATTATTTTTTTACAAGAAGTGGTCAGTTTACGCACGTAACTTTTGTCGCAAGTAATACCTAAGCTTTGTATCTACCTACTAAAAAAAATAAGCTTGGGATCTTTCGTCTAATTTGAGATATTCGCGATTTTAATTTTGTGTTAAGCGCCTGCATAATTTTTTATGGCATTTTGCACGGAAGTTATTTACATGCATTTTTAATTTCCGATGAAGATCTACACGTGACTCGGGAAGGGGTCCACCCTTGGTAGGCTTTTGCAAAACCCCAAGTTAATACACGTAGGCTGGAGGAGCGGGAGTGAGGCGTCATGCAGTCGACAATGCGGCGTCATGGAGACGACCCATGGCTCTGCCTGCGAAGCTGTGGATCGCGCCACAGCCGGTACCCCTCTGTCTAATGTACTACGAGAACATGAAGCTGTGGATTAATACAAATAAATAAAATTTCTTATGAGAACCAAAAACAAAAAAAAATAGTTTTCTTTTTTTTCACCCTTCCTAAACAGCCAACTTTAAGATTTTTTTTCTCGAAAACTAACCATATTTGACCCGGGGTTACTTCTAGTCATTTGATCAGCATAGCTAACTACGTCCATTTTCGGGGTCAGTAAAAAATGTTCCCTTCCAACGACTATGGGAACACTGTGGGTGGGTGGGACGTGCTATACCGTAGCGGCTACGACTAGTTGCAGTGCTACGAGTGGTGAGTATTGCACGTGGTAGGCCGTAGCTGCTACGACCAGTGACAGTGCTACGAGTACTTACGCGTAGAAGGGCACCTGCACGTGTTTGTCGGGGCTGCCGCTGGCGAGGTGTTTGGTGATGTCGGCGCACGCCACGCCGAACGGCCGCCGCATGCCGCCCGTGGGCGATGGCGGCGGCACAGCTACTGAACTGCGTCTACGGGACACAGAGTAACAGTTTGTTTATAAATAGAGAGAGAGAGAGAGAAGCATTTATTTACCTTCGATAAAAACTAGATGCACAATCAACGGCCAAAACACAAAACGTCCGCACAAAAAGAGTACCTAGTTAGGCACGCATTTCGTCTGGCAGTGTGCGAGCTAAGCGTCAACACGACAAAGTGCTCCTTCAAAAATTGCTATTCTGACAAATCACATAATTATACGTCAAATATATGTGTCTGTTAATCTAAAAATAACATGTTTGTATATATTTCATTGTGTATCATCTTAATGTTTAACGACTTTGCGTTATCGATCTTACGTTCAAAAAAAAGGAATCACTTGTCATTCAATCAAAAACCTGTCTAGTTTATAGGAGTAGTAAAAAGATGTAAAAGATGGCAGTCGGCCATGCATTGGTTTTCTCATAAAAGGGCGTGTGTACGCCATGTAATATTAATTAGATTAGTAAAATCAGTTGTTCATCGGTTTTATCATCAAGGCGTGTGGATGCCATTTCAATATCAATTATAGTCTATCATTGGTATTCAAATTCAAAGGCGCGTGGACGCCATTTCATGTTAATTATAGTGGTTAAATCGTGTTACCTATTAAAATCAGTGTGAAAAAGTAAAGTGTTTATTTTTCATCATCTGAATCACCATCATCAACTAGCAACGCCTCAAAGGTCTAACGCGACGCTTCGAACCCGCCGTCCGGCCTTTGAGGAAGTCATCAACGTGTACAATCCTTGGCCGTCGCGATCACGGCTGGCCGAGAAAATCTACGCACAGTGTCAAAACGGCCACTTGAGTACCGGAGGCTCATCTCTTCCCTTAACCCCCCCCCCCCCTACAATTCCTACTCCTTCCCCAAAGGTCTTACTCATACTCGACTCGTCTGATTTGCGGATGTATATGGGCGGCAGTGATTACCTTCCATCAAGTGACCTGCTGCTCGTTTGCCTTTTTTACACATAAAAAATAAAAATTAACACACGCAGCGCCAACGACCATTTGGTCGAATGTCATGGACATGTAATTTTTTTTTATTGCAATAATGGCTTCTAATAGTTACAAAATATGCAGTTTTTTTCTTTTTTATGATTTTATTTACCCCCCGTTTTTTTAGGTGTATATGTCGTGGTCAACTAATTAGGGACATTCAAGATAGTGAAGAGCAATAACCGGTTATGTACATATAAATATAAAACCCTATTGATTTTTCAGCACCTATTATTTGCATAATTTGGTCCGATTACTATACTATAAATGGCTGTAAATAAGAGAATAATTAAATAGAAAAAAGTATTTAATATCAAAGGTTGAACATGTATTAAATTTTAAGGTATAATTATGTAGCTGGACATTTAATTAAGGACAGTAAAGTATAATGATGAATAGAGTTAAACAAAACGAATAATCTCCAGTATTATAATATTTTTAAAAGCTCCATTTTATTACGTGTAAAATCAGTACCCAGTAGCAAAACCTTTGTTAGTAATTACCGCTTGACACCGATGTGGCATAGACATTATCAGTTTCTGACATGTTTCGATAGGTTTGCCCATGCTTCACAAAAAGCTTGATTAAGTTGATCTAAAGTTGTGGTACGATAAGTTGAAACTTTTTTCTTGATTTCGTGCCAAAGGTGCTCAATTGGGTTGAGGTCCGGGCTATTTGCTGGCCAATCTAGCACCGATACTGACTGACTGGTAAGAAACGACTTGACTGAACGGGCGGTATGTTTCGGGTCGTTATCATGCTGAAACGTCCATATAATAGGGAGATGCTCCTCAGCATAGGGAAGCATAGTTTCGTCCAATATTGTTTTGTATTGATGTTGGTCTAAGTTACCCTGAACTTTTCTCACAGGTCCCACTCCACGTCCAGAAAATGAACCCCAAATTTTAATGTTTCCACCGCCATGTTTCACCTGCTTTTTTGTGAATCTTGGATTCATTTCCGCTTTTACAGGACGCCGTACGTATTGCCTTCCATCTGAAGAAATTAAATTAATCTTGGTCTCGTCAGAGAATAATACATGTTGCCATTGGGCGTAGGTCCAATGTCCATATTTACGTGCAAACGCCAAACGAGCATTTCTATGTTCTTTCTTCAACAACGGTACTTTGCGAGCCACTCTTCCGAACAACCCTGCTTCTACCAGACGTCGTCGAACGGTCCTCGCTGATACACCGGCTCTTTCGTCTGCCCCAAACACTTCGTGTTTAATTAAAATAGAGCCTAGAAACGGATCTTTCTTAGCTAACCTGGTTATCATTCTATCTTCTTGCGGAGTTGTTTTTCTCGATCTTTTTGTCCTGGGCACATTTAAAGCTGTGTTATTGCGCCTGAAATGTTGCACTGCATTGCATACCATAGTTTTTGAACAATTTAAATGTTCTGCTATCCCTCGGTATGACCAACCACGCTCGACAAACTTCATGATAATTGTTCGTAGTGTTGGATCGCAACTTTTATTTTTGCCCATATTTCTTCAAAATAATTCTCAAAACTTAAAATTAAAAATCTGGATTGCCGCCAAAACTACCACAAAACAATAAAAGAAGAAATAAAAAAGTATTGAGATTCAAATTTTGAAAATAGAACGCAATATCTCAGTGTCCCTAATTAAATGGCCAGCCAGCATTCTTTGAACAAATAGCACACTGATAATCTATCAGCTATACTGTAAAGAGGTTTAATGTTTAAGAAGTTGTTATTGTTTGTATAATCGGGCACATCAATGACTAATTATACTTACGTGTAAAAGATATGGAATATTGTTAAGACTCGTTGGAAAATAAAAAATAAATTCACAATTTGGCTTAACTAGAGATTGTCCCTAATTAGTTGACCACGACTGTATATCTCGATTTTTTGACATATTTTTTTTATTTAGAAACATTTTTCCAGCCAGAAATAGTGGCGTATTCTTCAGGGCCAGCCCTATCGAATCGCCTTATAAAATGTATAGTTTTATTTACACCGTCCTCTGAATATGATCGTGTCGGGTGTATCATTAGAGATACACCGGCCTGGGAGTAGAGGTACCATGGTGTATAGTTAAGTATACACCGGCGCTGAGTATGTTAAAAGCATGGAGCGGTTGCTATTTGTTTAGGACCTAAAATGGGATCGCCACTTTAGCATTAATGAAACCAGACACAATTGAAAACCTATTGTTTTACGACCGCCGGCGGTCTAATGATCCTTAAAGGGTTAATAGGGCGTCCGCGTTCCTCCGACGTTTGAACTGCGTTCGTCGAATCCACGCGCTAACACTAAGTAGGATGATGGCCTGACCATTCGCCTGCAGACGTAAAATTTATTCATTTAAAAAAAATATTTACTTAGTTTAATGCACTCACCTGTGGTCAATGTTTTGTGGATCCATAGATCCTATCCTAACTACATGGCACACTAAATATATTTTCTCTCTTTTCACGTCACTTGACAGATCCTGAAACAAGTATTTGTTTTATTTAGTTTGAGTCGTAGGTACTTATAATTTATAGTAACATTGAATAAACTTCAACATTATATTGTAAAATCATCCATAATGTTATACAGTCAGCATCAAAAGTAACTAAACAAAAACAAATTGGCAAAAGCAATAGTCACGTGTAATAGTACATTATGATATTAGTGCGGTAAGTTGAAAATTACAGCAGAGGCGAGGGCTACAAGAAAGCAGAGGCTGTAATTATCAAAGCGCACGTATGTCATACGACGTTTTATAACATATTTGCGAGGAAAACACATTTTCTGAAAATGACTGCGTGTTTTTGTTGTTTTTCTAGGCGATGGGCTCATCAAAATAATACTACCAACCCCTTTCTTCCCTTGGTTGTCGTAAAAGGCGACTAACGGACTAAAGACTGCATATACATCCAACAGCATAGATCGGCGATAAACTCATCAAAATAATACTACAAACTTCTCTCTTCCCTTCGGTGTTGTAAAAGGCGACTAACGGACTAAAGACTGCACATACATCCAACAGCATAGAGCGGCGATGGGCTCATCAAAATAATACTACCAACCCCTCTCTTCCCTTGGTTGTCGTAAAAGCTACTAACGGGCTAAAGGCCTATGTTGTCCATAGGTTCAAATGAATACTAATTTTTAAATTACATTACCGCACTAGTGCAAAACTTATTACATTACGATACTGAAATCGGTGTAATAAGAGCTTCTTACCGAGCAAATGTTATAAATGTCATTACATACTCATCATTTAACATTTCAGAATTATATGACATTTTTTGTGTTCATAATTATAACTTCTCTGTAATTACCTTTAGTGACGGTCATGTACTTTTGACTCGACAGTTATGTCGGACAATTCTGGTCATTTCAACCGTAACTATCATTTGAAAATTTCATATGCTAAGCTACTTTTGATGCTGACTGTACAAGATAGATATTAAACACTTTATTGCACACACAAAAGAATCTACTGCTTCTTGTGTATGTGCAACTACACGACACAGTCTTAAAGCTAAATAAAGTAAATAAAGAGTGGGCAGAAATAGCTGAGGAGCTCGATGGCGCAGCGGCTAGCGCGTTCGGCTTGCGAACTTGCCCGTTAAGCAACTTTCGCAATGCCTGGTCGCTGGATGGGTGACCAAATTTAAAACATCTCGAGCTCCTCCGTGCTTCCTCCGTGCTTCGGAAGGCACGTTAAGCCGTTGGTCCCGGTTGTTGTCGTAAGATGACAGTCGTTAAAACCCACCAACCCGCATTGGGCCAGCGTGGTGGGTTATGGCCCAATATCCCCTCGTGCATTATACACGTGGGAGGCCTGTGCCCAGCAGTGGGACGTTTATAGGCTGATGATGATGATGATGAGAAATAGCTAATACACATAGCTAATTTAAACTTTCCATTAATATTTATAGAATATAAATAATGTGTAAATGTCGTTACTTCTATGTAAAGCTGTGCAGTTTCTTGCGATCATTCTTCTAAAAGACGTCCTGACCACCCGTTGGTAGATAGGTAAAAAATTTTTTGTACGTTTCTAATCGCCTTGTACTTAATTATTTTATTTTACTAAAGAGATTATGACAGTGACCTGACATTTGCTTTGATCTAGAAATACTATAGTTTACTATGAACTACCACCTCAATACTATCGCGTCGGTTCTGGCATTGCGCCATCTCTGAGGTCCTGGGTTCGATTCCCGGTAGGATCACTCAAACTGTTTTTATAATTTGTTGTTCCCCCTCTCTACCCTTGGGTGTCGTAAAAGGCGACTAACGGACTAAAGACTGCACATTGATCTAACAGCATAGAGCGGCAACGGGCTCACCACCTGTCACGCTGAGCACATTATGCAGTCGTTATTTTGTTAAAAGTGGGCTCTGGTAGAGGACTGCTTTTGCAGTCCTCATTGCCTAGTCTCTGACTAACTCTTGGGGGTTAATAGTCGTGATTATATGTATGTACCTATGTATCTATCTAGTTTAACCATATTAACGAGTTTTAAAAAGAGGCATAATAATAAGACTGTAAATAATCGCGTTGCTTAGTTCGCTTGTGACCATGGCCGCAGCATCGCGGCCGAAACGTCAAGCAGTAAGTAGATTATGTACTTACTTACAAAATTAATCGTGTTAGGTCCCGCTAAAACAGTTTAAAGCATAATAATATCTTTATTATTGAAATTTTTGTATTCACAATGCTATATAGATATAGGATAAAAAGTTTACTAGAAAAATAAGTTTATCCCTAGTAAACATTTTAGAAGCATAATAACTTGGACTAGATAATTTCACCCTTAAACGGGCACAGCATGTTTAAATATTTTATTGGTTTTCGACCTTATCTCAATTGTATAAAGTTCAAAATATGGTGGTAATATATATACCATTGCCCTAATAAGGGTTAAAGTTATTTCACTGACCGTAAACACCACTTGCGCCGGATTGAAGTTCTGCACCGGCCACCTCAGCAGCAGGTGTTCCGTCAGCTTGTTCCCCTCGGCGCAGTACAGGGACAGCTGTAACTCGGCCGCGTCTGACATGCGGCACACGAAGTTGTGGACTCGCAGCGCGATCGTATATGTGCGTGCTGTTGGTAGGCAGGGTTGCTGGACGGCCGGCATTGTTTCCTGATAAAGATAGAAGATAGTGCTCATAAGAGGCCTATTACATCTCGACTATGATTTTTGCGTAAAATGGCCAATTTTGGCGTTATGGATCTCAGAAACAAAAATACATTAACAATTATGACTTATTGAATAGTGTAGAATAGCTATTGGAATAGATAGCGTAGTGGCCTCGCCTTTTGTAAATTTTGCTTAAGTTTTTAATTAAACCCAAAATAGCAGAGAAAGATTTCCATGAAGTGCGCGAAGGCACTTTTTTGAGCTCATCGATTGAACTACTGTTATATAGTCGAATAGTGCGTAGCGGCCTCGGAATTTTTAAATATCATTGATTTTATATAGGAAAAAAATCTTATTCTAAACAAAAAAACTGCTGCTGCAGTCCTCATTGCCTAGTCTCCTAACCCTTAGGGTATAATAGTCGTGATTATATGAATGAATGAACGAACTTTAAAAATAGTTGCTACTGATCATTTTGCAACTTTCGGAATGCCGGATCACTAGATGGGTGACCAAACTAAAAACATCTCAAGGACCTCATTGCTCCGGAAGGCACGTTAAGCCGTTGGTCCCGGTTGTTGTCGTAAGATGACAGTCGTTAAAACCCACCAACCCGCATTGGGCCAGCGTGGTGGTATATGGTCCAACCTCCCCGTGTGATGTTGTCCATGCGGGAAGGCCTGTGCCCAGCAGTGGGACGTTTATAGGCTGATGATAATGATGAGAAAAAATAGATGAAAAAAAAAACAAGAGAATACATTCATTAACAAACACACTCATAAAAAGAACGACTGTGCTGAAAAAACGCTTTTGTAAAGGAGCCACCGCAAGTAGGGAGTAGTCCAGCCTTAACCTCACCTTTTTCTTTTCGATGCGCGCGTTGGCCTCGTCGTGCATGTAGTTGAGTCGGTACGTGGACGTCTGCAGCGGGTCCACCAGCTGGCCGGAGGACGTCCTCACCGCCAGCTCCATGCCGATTTTACTGCAAACAAAACAACAGAGTAGAACTTGTTCGCGCCAACGCGGCGACGAGTGAAGTTGCAACAATGGAAAGCTCATTCGGTCGAACTTCAGCTCATTAGAAGAATGACACAGACAAAATTACGATTCCCGCACGCGCGCACACATCCACCTCGCGTCATTGACGCGTCGTCATATTGAAAATTGTGAAGATATGAAGTAAGTCCTTCATTTCCTTTTCCCTTCGCTGCTATGCTACGCGTTCTTAACAGGCGTCGACAGAACTTTTACCTATACCCTACAGAACTTATACACAGGCAGGAAAAAGCAATTTAAAGAAACACTGGGGAAGAAAGTCTTTCAGCTTATGATTATGATGATTACTGTTAGCTTCGATCAACAATACCAACTAGATATCAGGTCGGCGCTAAAATTATGTCTCGGTAAATAACAGCTCACTTGAGAAGTGAGCGTTTATTTTGTTTAGTTTGCTTGAAACACGGCCAATGTAAACACGTTCACAACGCCCCAATGTGTATTAAAAAGTTGCATAAATAATGCCCGAGAAAGCAATTTAACGGCCGGAGTGTCTTACTTTCGGTAAGTACAATAAATAAATTATATTATTATTATATATTCTTTATTGCACAAAAAAACACATATACAGAAAAAACATAACAAACAATGGTGAGCAAAGGTGGACTTATCTCTGAAAGAGATCTCTTCCAGCCAACCTAAGGTGGAATGGGAGATTGGTGAACCGGTGAGAGCGACAAAAGTGCAAAAAAAAAAATTAAGCTAAACAAAATAAAATAAAATAAATCCTAAGATAATAATAATATTTACAATAACTACTTAAATATATCTTATTATGACCTACTACATACAAATATATATAATATATAACTAATAACTAATGTAAGTATTATATAGATGTAAAACAATAATAATAAATCTAATAAGTAACATAATAATAATAAACTATGAAATAAAAAATAAAAATAAATTGTTTAAGATTCTGATGAGATGAGTGATCCTTTACTTTTCTTTTAAAGGATGCAACCGACGACTTATTATAAGCTTTAAATTTTGAAAACAATTACCGATTTCAACCCACGCTACAAATGTTTGGCCAACGTTGACCAATAGACGCGCGCGCCAACATTTGTGCAACAGAGTAGTGGACGCATAGAGTGAGCGATAGAGAAATACTTAGAAGATTTGTGACTTTATAACTGGGTGTCATGGTTGTACTTAGGTTGAACGTAAAACTGTTTGATAACATTTGTCTCAGTTCGTTAGTAAAGAAATGTAGCTATATAAGTATGTATTCACGTAGACAGAATTGAGCTTTGATTTTGTACGTGACGCGTTATCTAGTTGGTATTGTTGATCGAAGACTGTTAGTCACAACTACCCAAAAAGTAATTAAACTGCGGAGTTTCTCAAAAACTCACGACTTTGAAAACTGTTGAAAATCGTGGAATGGGATGACACGGGTTTACCTCTGGGCAAAGTGTAGGCAGGCCTTCAACAAGGTAGACCCACTATCTTGTAAAGCTGAAAGATATCCGCTGGATGAGAACAGCACAAGACGGGTCGCGGTGGGGATCCTAGGCAGTGCTTGGAACCGGACCGAAAATACAGGTATTATATCAGTACGATATTTTCCATTTCGGTTCCTGAATACCGATTATCCCACGAGTACCGGTATAGTACCTCAATAATACCGGTATCTATTGTTGCCAGTCTCTTTGACATATAAATACCGGTATCTATCCGCGACGTTGCCAGTCTGTTTGTCACGTGATATGAAAGCCGTGAACCGCACGGTTAGCCAATCCAAGCGCCACTTATTTAACTACTCGGTATCTCTCGTTCGCACTAATGAATTTGGTTACTTGGTACCGGAATTAGTACCAGTATAAGTATCTGTATTATATCTATATAATACCGGTACTACTACACTCACACTACAATCCTACTTACCGGTACTCATCGGTTAACCTGTATTATGAATACCGGTATCAAATCGATACCGGTACCCGTATTTTTTTTGACGACCTCCTTGGTCGAGTGGTTTGTACACCGGTTTTCATGGTGTCGCCATCTCTGAGGTCCCGGGTTCGATCCCCGGTCGGGTCAATTTAGAAATTATTGTTTTTCTAAATTGTCTCGGGTCTGGGTGTTTTCTATGTATAATAAGTATGTATTTAGGTATTTTAAGTATGTTTATCCGTTGCCTAGTAACCATTTAACGAGTTTCTTCGAAGCTTCTCTTGGGCTAGATAATTGGAGTGAGTGTGGGAAAGTTTTTTTTTTTATTTCAAGCCCTGCTCCTAGGATGAGGCCATAGCCCTTTGGCCTTCGTTCTGCTAATATACCGTGACATACTCACATGTTGCCCCTGTCTATCGCGAACACCGCCGTCCTGGCGACCTTCCGCAGCTGGTCCTGCGGCAGGGTGCCGCTGGCCGCCTCCCGGCGCAGCTCGAGTAGCGCTCGCATGCTCACTTCTACGAACTTGAAGCGGTCATCGTTTGTCTGCAACATTATTTACATACATACATATAATCACGACTATTGTCCCGGAAGGGTTAATCAGAGACTAGGCAATGAGGACAGCAAAAGCAGTCCTCTGCCGTAGTGAATTTTTCACCTAATAGCGACTGCACATGTGCTCAGCGTGACAGGTGGTGAGCCCATCGCCGCTCTATGCTGTTGGATGTATGTGCAGTCTTTATTCCGTTAGTCGCCTTTTACGACACCCAAGGGAAGAGAGGGGTTGGCAGAATTGGCTACTTGACAGTTCTCGGAAAAGTATTTTCAAAATTACAAACGCTTATTTTATACCTCTTACAATGTTTTTTTCTCGAAAAAGCTTTATTTATTTAAAAAAAAACATATTTTCCTTCATTAATTTCAAATTTCGCGCGAAAACGGTTGGTTATGTGACATTTTGCCCTGTGACGTCACACGTCAATAAACAAACAAATTATATCTTGAAACCTGACAGATAGTTTTGTTTATTTTGTGAAATGTGACGTCATACGAAGCTCAATCATAGCCGCCCGTGTTTCGCGTATTGTAAACCACAGATAAAAAAATAGCAAATTAATTTTGTAAAAATAAAATATTTAAAAATTTTCTTAATAAAAAAAAACTATTGGATAATAATTATTGTTAAATTATAAACTACCATATCCGACATATTATTTAAAATTTTATTGTTACAACTGTCAAATAGCCAATTCTTTTAGTGTGCCTCTATACCACACCGCTCTTTACTACTTTACTTATTAACTTGACACACAAAATACTCACGATATACAGTGTCTTCCACTTCTGCAGCCATTCCCTTAAGGTCTGTGCTATGTCGTGCGCTACGCCGCTGCCGCCCGCCGAAGCGACGACCGTGCCGCCGCATCTGAAACGATACCAACTATTTACTTATGCCCTATAAAACGATACCAACTATTTACTTATGCCCTATAAAACGATACCAACTATTTACTTATGTCCTATGAAACACATAACAGGGAACTACTATCAATCACCGCTAAGACACAGTCCGTCAATCCAAATGACTAGAGGCCGCCTTCTTGTATCACCATCATCATCATCTTCAGCCTATAAACGTCCCACTGCTGGGCACAGGCCTCCCACGTGGACAATAGCACGTGGGGATATTTTAGTCATTTTTATGAAGCAACAATTTATTATTTTTCAAAGATACTGTAAGACATTGTTTATTTTATTTTAAATTGAGCAATATGGCTTCTTTATTAGATATTCTTTTGTATATGGTTAAGTGTGTCTTGTAATCGTACTAAATGTTTTTTTATCTTGAAATGGAAAATATCCTTCTACACTCGGCGTCAAAAAAATCGCACCTTTTAAAAATCATCTTTAAAAATTCTTAAACCTTATGTAGAGGATAGTGTTGGGTATCATTAGAAAGGTAACAAAAAGGAGTATCAAAAAACAATTAAATTTAACTTTCTGTTTAATTATAATTATACAAACAACATTAAAATTAATAAAATAATAAAAATCCTTAATTAAGTCCTAATTAACAACAGATAATTTACAAAGAAAAATGTACAAAAAGTGTCTTAAAATTAACTTAAAATCTAGTGTTACCCCCCCTTGCCCTGATCACGGCTTCCATACGGTCCCTCATGGACCTCACCAACTTCAGGAGCTCTTCTTGAGGGATAAGCCCCCATTCTTCAATCACCGCGTCTTGGAGCTCCTGTAGAGTCGAAGGAGCTGGATCCCGAGATCGAACCTTACGTTTAAGATGGTCCCAGAGGTGCTCTATAGGATTCAGATCCGGACTTCGCGCTGGCCACTGCATCACAGAGATTTGGGACCTCTGCAAGAAGTCGCTCACGATGCCTGCAGTGTGAGCGCGAGCGTTGTCGTGCATTAATGTGAACCCCTCGCCAAAAGATTCGGCAAAGGGGACCACATGCACTTCCAGGACCTCAGTGACATAGCAGCGAGCAGTCAGCGACCCTTGTCCGCGAGCACCTCCAGTCCGGGAGACGCAGACAAGGTCGGTTTTGCCGGCAGCAGACATACCGCCCCAGAACATGCAGGATCCGCCACCATATTCCACCGTCTCCTGGATGCAGGCTTGGGCGAAACGTTCACCCTGCCTCCGGTATACTCTTCTCCGTCGGTCGTTGCAGAAAAGACACACTCGCGTCTCGTCTGAGAAGAGAACAGCTCTCCACTGCTCAAGGGTCCAATCGACGTGGTCACGAGCAAACTGCAAGCGGGCTCGCCGATGCGCTGCAGTCAATTTTGGACCCGTAGCAGCTCTGTGGGCCGCTATCTTCTTCTCCTTCAATCTTCTTCTAACCGTAGATACGCTTACGGTGCGTCTGCGAACCGCCTGGAGCTGCTGTTGCAACTCAACAGCGTTGGAGAAACGATTTCTCAAAGAGTTCGACACAACGAACCGGTCGTCTCTTTCCGAAGTGCAGCGACGTCTACCCGAACCGTGTCTGCGGATATAGCCACCGGTCTCTATGAAGCGCTGGTACACTCTTCGAACGGAATAACGGCTCAGGTTCAGTTGCCGGGCGACATCACACTGCCGCACCCCTGATTGCAGTAGTGCAACCACTTGAGCGGCTTTATCAGCTGTGGTATCCATCAAAATCTGTGCGTGTGTCCTCTTCAACTGTGCGTGTGTCCTCTTCAACGGTTGAATAGCGAATGACCCACATTGAACCCGTGTTGACCGTTTTATACCCACAAAGGAAGCGCAACTAGCAACTCTCACGGGTAGCAAAATTTGCATCGAATTTTTGTGACACTTTATTTGTTGCATTAGGTTTTATTTGATAATGAAAAGTAATGTTTTTTATTAAGTTAATTAAGTAACCTTGTAAATAAAATCATAATTAATGCGACTGCATGTGCATATCAAGAGTAAATGACATTTGAAAGTGATTTTCTAAGAGGTGCGATTTTTTTGACGCCGAGTGTATGATAGGGAGGGCATTTTCCAATTTGTATTTGAAGCTGTAAAACAAAGGGAGAAAAGAAATGACTTGAACATGAACAACCTGAAAAAAATTTGCTGTTCCGCACTAGGTCGAAAACTATTGGCAGTTTTGTATGGAACAGATGTTTCTTTTCAATTTTCAGGTTGCTCCTTTCCAAATAGTTGTTATTTGCCCTAACTTGCATGGCTTAGTTGAGAGATCATATATACCCTAGGGGTGGTAGGCAGCCTTAGATTTTACAACCTATGGTCCACCCCGAAGGTCCATATTAAATAACATTTTTTATATCAGATAAGTAATTTCGTAGATTACATCCTACATTGAAACTTACATCTACACCTCTATACTATATTAGTATCACAAGCGCACTTGCCGCGATAACATATCAATTATACAAACACATGATTCACAGATAATATAATCGGGGGTCGTCGGCCCGGTCAATTGTTAGGTCGGGACGCAGCGGGTCATTGGGCTAACGTGGGCCAGTGATTGCGATAGATACGTAATTAAATTGTGACAAGTTGCAGGTTATGGATACGCTCAAGTTGCCGATAAAGAACAAGAAAACTGTTGTGTACACGACGAAAGCGTAGGAAGTAAATATGTTATGGACAGTCGCCAGCATTCAACCAACTACAAAATGTCAAATTGCTTCAAAAGACGAACTTTGTAACTGGAGCATGCCACTTCAACAAGGTGTGGATCAATGATCTGAGAAGGTCGTGATGGAGACCTTTGTCCAACAGTGGACTTCATTCAGTTGATGATGATGATAAGGAAAGCATACCTGTCGACGTTGCAGTACCTGATGACGACATAGCTCTTTGGGAAGACGCCACAGTCATCCCGCCTGAGGCTGTGCCCTAGTACCAGTAGCAAAATCTTCTACTCCACGTGTACCAACTCCTTCACGACGTCCATGGTTACTATGGGTCGCAAATTCGCTGCTGCTAAGTATAGCGTACCTGACAACGTTACAGTTATAGATGACATAGCTCTTGAGAAAGGCGTCGTAGCCTGAGGCTGTGGCCCTAGTAGTTAGTACCAGTATATAGCGTATCGCCTATTCCACTTGCTGACACGATGTTCAAGGTTATTAAGGTCATAATTTCGCAAATAGTACCTGTCTACGTTGCAGTCCCTGATGACGACATAGCTCTTCGGGAAGGCGCCGCAGCCATCCCGCCTGATGCTTCGCCCCCAGTACCAGTGACGGGTCTCGCCTTCTAAGTGCACCAACTCGCCGACGTCCAGGGAGAGGTGAGCTGATGAGCCGCTGTTGAAGTTGTAGATGGCTGAAACAAAAAATAAGAAGTATTATAGTGGTGAAAATAAGTGAGGAGCTCGATGGCACAACGGTTAGCGCGTTCGGCTTGCGATTTTGCCCGTAACTAAATTAAGAACATTTCGAGCTGCTCCGTGCTTCGAAAGGCACGCAAAGCCGTTGGTCCCGATTGTCATCGAAAGATGGAGTTCGTTTAAACCCACCAACCCGCATTGGGCCAGCGTGGCAGCCCAATCTCTCAATCAATCAAAAGTATATTGCAAACTAGGTGTACATGATGGTGACAATAAAAAAGAAGTGCTAAAAACTTAGTTAGTAGTTGGTGATCGCAAAGTCAAGGACAGGAGTTTTATGCTTAATTATTAAATTTTATATAAACATACAGAGCGGTGCCTCCTAACACAGGTTTTTCAAGCTTTACGGGAGTCACCAGCCCCTTCATGCCTGCTTTAACTGAATAAAGCTTATTTTTTTTTTACATGGATGAGAGTGGACGTGGATCGTGCTCAGTGGCGTGTTCTTGGAGAGGCCTATGTCCAGCAGTGGACGAGTGTAGGCTAATGATGATGATGATATAAACATGAGAAAAATATTATTATACAATATTGGAGCACATAGTTACCATGATATGCAATAATATTACACTTAGGAATTTCTCAAGCTACTTATTACTTTCAAAAAAATCAATTTAACTATGTGATGTTGTCCATGTGGGGATGCCTATGCCTGTGCCCAGCAGGGGGGCGTTTATAGGCTGATGATTTGATTAAATTGGTGAAATTGTACACTAACTGCCGTACTCAGAGACGTCAATTAAGTTTTAAGGGGATCCTGCACGAAATTGTGAATTATACGTATTTTTAAGTTACTTGTACTATGCGCGAATTAGTTAAATACATTAAAAGAACTTACGTAAGTTAGCCTGATCATTGCACAAGGTCGTGGAATGGTTGAAATTTGAAACAAATTCTTTAAACAATAACAAACAATACATAATCTAAGGATTCCTAAAACATATTTTTTTCGACAACTTCCTTAATTTTACACATGAAACAATAATTCTTACATGAAAATATTTGTATTGATCACCATCATCTTAAAAAAGTAAATTTTAATTTTTAACACAAGCGCGTGATGGTTTTGTACATTTCGCAGAATAAAAACATTGCTTTAATCAAATTACTCTAAAACTTCAAAGCAGAATTGTTCTAATTTTAAATATCAATATGATTGATTTTGCTTTGAAGTTCATTAAGAGACTTATGTCAGTTTTTGCGATTGCGCGGCACCCTCTTAATGAAAATTAAGTCTAGTCTATTGCTGTCACTATCTTGTTTTTTTTTTAGTTTATATCAGATAAAAAACATTAAAAATGAATTTGGTGTACTTATAAGCATTTAAAAACCAATGAGGTTTATAGCGAATGCCAAAAATTTATGAGTCTGTCCGTGGTCAACTGGTCACAGGGAGACTGAGGTGTTGGTAAAAAAGTGTTTCATTTAAATGTGTAGTGCTCGCTTAAACCTCAGAAAACAATAAGTATAAGGGTATTATAACAAAACTATTGTGACACTTAATCACAACTCCCACTACATGTTAGATTATTAATAAAGTAAGACTTAAGATTTGATTTTAAGGTATTTGGTACCATATCGTAATCAATATCAATGTAAAGTGCTTAATAGAGAAGTAAAGATATTTAATTGTCATTAAAACTTAACTGACGTCTCCGAGTACGGCAGTTAGGCTCGTATTCTAAAATCAAAGTCAAAATCAAATCCATGCTTGAATACAGTTAGAAAGAGATGGCGATATATGCAATGAATACATCCCTTTCTAACTGTACACAGACAGAGGTTTGAGTTTGGTTTTAGAATACGAGCCTAAAGCGACACTGTTTTGTGTTTTGTAACACCTAACATCAAACATCTAACAAAATATGTCAAAATATGTACGTAGGCCACGCCCATATTTGTTAGATGTTTGATGTTAGGTGTTACAAAACACAAAACAGTGTCGCAGGAGACCCGCCTTAAGACGTGATTATTGCAATTTTGTATAGAACAGCTGATTTACTTCCGCAGTTTCAGAGTTGCATCCATACAAATATAGTTGTACTTTGCACTTAAAAGGATGAGCCAGTTGCGAGATTACGTACCTATTATTTAACAACCTGTATCAGTATACAGGGTGTGTGTAATAGACACAGACAGACACTAGATTGTTGGCTTCTATTGTCCTATATCACAGTAATAGCAGACCGCCGCCCGGCGACTTCGTTCGCGTGGACCCTGTACTACCCCGTGAAGAATTTTCAAAATGACTTGCCTCCCAAGAACACTTATTGTGACGTAACTAAAATAGTTAGACATATGCTATCGCGACACTTTTTGTAGATAATGGTGTGATCTGCAAAGCCATAGTATATTATTTTATTATATCTTCCATAGTTTTCTTACCGCACGCGATTTAAAGAATTTATTTGAGTTTTAGTAAGGATCCCTAATTTTATTGAAATATAATATAGCCTATGTCACCCGGAGATAGTGTAGCTTCCCAACGGGGAAATACTTTTTTTAATCGGACTTGTATTTTCGGAGCCTATTCAATACAAACAAACAATCAAATCTTGCCTCTTTATAATATTGGTAAAGAAGTATAGATAATAAACGTCGCTAGCTTTCTAAGTTATTATCGTCTTGACAAACTAAACTAGTTTCTGCGATATTTATGTTTAATTTAAATAGATAGCAAATAGAAATTGAATACAATTATTTATCAACAAGCAGCAAATAGAAATTGAATACAATTATTTATCAACAAGCACATGGCCTATTTAATTTAATAAGTAAGAAATATTTTAGATTTGGTTACCTATCCGGTGTCACTACGACAGGTTAGCTTATCTCTTAGTAGATATAATTTCTCCTAGTATAGACCATTGTGACAACAAGATTGCTGAGCACAATACGCAAAAAGAAATTAATTTCTAAACTCAATTTCTTTTTTAGTAACACGTCCTCAGACGTAGGTTTGATTTCAAAAGTAGTCTTTGTTTTTAACGTTTTTCTATCTTTAAATTAAACGTTATTACTTAACACAAAAAAACATAAAAAAATTACGAGCACACAATTTATTTAAGAGGGTTTACGCATTTCGGTTTTCCATACAAACTTCCAAGTCGACATATTTAAAAACCAATGAGCCAATTTTGATGAAACTTTGCACGCTAAAGTGAAACACAGGGATCTAAATAGTTTGTTGAAAACATTTTTAAATAACGTTTATTTAGCTGAGTTATTGCGATTTAGTGTCCACTATAGAAAGTTTAAAATCGCATTAACTCAGTTAAATAAACGTCTTTTAAAAATGTTTTCAACAAACTATTTAGATCCCTGTACTTTACTTTAGCATGCAAAGTTTAATTAAAATTGGCTTGTTGGTTTTTACAATTTTCGACTTGGAAGTTTGTATGGGAAACCACAATGCGTTAAACCTTAAGAATCAACTTGAACTGTTCCTTAATTACAAGGACAATTAAGTATCGTACATATTGTTATTAACGCAGTTTATAATTAGACGCACGGGTTATTCGCTTTAAATGCGGCAAGGACAAGGCTCATTACATAAATGTGTATCAATTATTAAGTTATATATAACTTTACTATATATTATCTTAGTGGTTCTTCCTACTAATAAAACTTAAATTGCTATTACGTGTGATGGATGTGGATGTATACCTAAATCTATATAAAAAAATATCAATTGCCACGAATTTATGTTCGCTCATCACTTCAGAACGGCTGAATTTATTTGAATAATTGTTTTTTGTTTTGTTTGTTATTGTCTGGACTAGGTTTGTATGGAAGTTTTTGTTTTTGGAAATTCGTCACGGTAGTCGCGATCGGGCAAGGAATATACTAGAATATGCAATTTTGTATGGAAGTTTTTGTTTTTGGAAATTCGTCACGGTAGTCGCGATCGGGCAAGGAATATACTAGAATATGCAATTTAACTTATTATTGTCGAAGTGTTATTTTTGTAAGGTTAAAAAATAAGTTCCCTTAAAAAACAATATGTTGCCAGACCTTTTTTTTGCGATGACGTTAATTGCCAGCTAATTCTTGTTTGAAAACATTACAAACTTAATACTTTTGGTATTTTAATGAAATAATCTATCAAAATATTTGGTTTTAGTGACAAACTAAAATCTATATGTTGTTTTACCTACAAAGAGTAAGAAATTTACTTAAGCTTCATAAAAAATATGTATAATTTCTAACTCTAGAACTCCCAATTGCCCCTTACCAACAGGTGGCTGGGAATTTTTATTAAAATAATTATTTAAAAAAAAATCCCAATAGTCACTAGCAGTGGCGGTGCCGGCGGCGGCGGTGGCAACTGAGAAAGAATTAGAGCATACCAGAAAAAGTACAGGCAAAGCAACAGATAAGATTATATTGATTATTAATATCAGCCCAGCCATAAAAGGAATGAGTTGGCAAGTGTTATGAATATGATGGGTGGGATCATCGGGGTCACCAAGAACTCGTTAACTTGCAGTTGATGCATTTTTTTATACAATCATCAATTTCATCATCTAAGTTTTAATAGAAAAGGTATATTTTATTATTGATATTATTTAGCGGTTTACAGCAGTAAACGTTTGTAAGAAAATTATTATAATAAATGTATAATTTATATATAAAAATCAATTGCTGTTCGAAAGTCTGACTTATACGAAAAACGGTTTGACCAATTTGAATATTTTTTGTTTTGTTTTGTTCTTTTTAATACGGGGGTGGTTTAGAAAGAAAACAATAGTGAATATCTTACAGAAAATACTTAAGAGGGTTTGCGCATTTCGGTTTCCCATACAAATTTCCAAGTTAAAATTTTTAGAAACCAGTATGCCGATTTTAGTAAAACTCGGCATGCTGAAGTAAAATATCTAGATCTAAATAGATTGTTTTTTAACATTTTTAAAAAACGTATATTTAACAGAGTTATTGCGATTTAAAACTTTCTATAATGTACTTAAAATCGCAATAACTCAGCCAAATAAACGTCTTTTAAAAATGTTTTCAACAGACTATTTAGATCCCTGTAATTTACTTTAGCATGGAAAGTTTCAATAAAATTGGCTTATTGGTCTTTAAAAATTTCGACTAGGAAGATTATATGGGAAACCGAAATGCGTACACCCTCTTAAAAAATAATAAAGAAGTTGTGCAATTTCATTGATAAAAACTTTTTGCTTTTTCTTACTTTCACGCGACAATATCTTTTTACCTTTATGACAACTCGACTCGAGTTGTCATTACTTGCAGCATGCAGGTCCACATGTTGCCAGAGTACTGGCAATGTTCTACTCGCTGTGCGTGAGCCACTCCTACCTGCCTGCAGATCTTATGAGAACGGTTGTAGTTCCCGTAGTCAAAAACAAAACCGGTGACATGTCCGATAAAGGAAATTATAGGCCTATTTCCTTGGCTACGATAGTAGCCAAAATATTTTATGGTCTGCTTAATGCACAGTTGGTCAAATACACAAACCTACACGACAACCAGTTTGGTTTTAGACCTAAACTGTCTACTGAAAGTGCAATAATACTGTGCCTTAAGCACACCGTCAGATATTATATGGCTCGCAAAACACCGGTTTATGCATGCTTCCTCGACCTGTCCAGGGCATTTGGTCTGGTGGCGTACGACATATTATGGGAGAAACTAAGAAGCATAAACTTGCCCGATGAAATAGTTACCATGTTCCGGTATTGGTATGCGCACCAGACCAATAACGTCAGATGGGCGGGCGCAATGTCAGAGCCGTATCGGATGGAGTGCGGTGTAAGGCAAGGCGGTTTGACCTCGCCAACGCTTTTTAACTTATACCTAGATGCGCTGATTGTCGCGCTCAGCAGCCAACATGTCGGCTGCCATGTCGATGACGTATGTGTCAATAATCTGAGTTACGCTGACGACATGGTGCTGCTGAGCGCGTCTATATGTGGGTTGAATAAGTTGGTGAGGGTCTGTGAAGAGTATGCTCAGAGGCATAGCCTTAAATATAACGTGCTGAAGAGTCAGTTCATGGTGTTTGAGACCACTGGTGCTAGATGTCCAGAGAGTATACCACCTGTCATGCTAAACGGTGTCTCTTTAGATAGAGTGACACAATTTAAATATCTAGGACATATAGTGACCACTGGTCTCGAAGACCATGCTGACATCGAAAGGGAACGAAGGGTTTTGTCGCGGAGGGCGAATATGTTGGCTCGTAGGTTTTCGCGGTGTTCGGACGGGGTAAAAATTACCCTATTTCGAGCATACTGCACAACACTGTACACCGTGTTCGTGTTCAGTTCAACAACGCATTCAGGGCGGTGTTGGGGCTGCCCCGCTATTGCAGCGCCTCGGGCATGTTCGCAGCGGCGCGCGCGGACTGTTTCCATGCGACCATGCGCAAGAGGCGCGCGTCGCTGGTGCGCAGGGTTTGGGCCAGCTCCAACACCGTCCTGAAGATGATTGCGGATAGGGCCGATTGTCCCTTTATCTGTAACTGCTGTAACGGACATGTTTCCGTGGCTTCGGGTAAGGCGGCAATCAAATAAATGTTTTTGTTACGTATGTCTTTATTATTTTTATTTTTTTAAACCTATTATTTATCAATCAAAATTAATTTTAATTAATTAATTGATTGTTGACATTTCTGTATATTATTTATTTTATTAATTATTTTATTCGTTTTAATGCTAATTTATTAACTATAATTTATTAATTTTACATATTATTTGTGTCATTGTTGTAAATGTAGGAATTTCATCATTTTATAATTTTTAATTTTTGTATTGATTTAGTTATTTTGCTTTTAATTTAATTTGTTAAATTTTAATTTTGTAATCCATATTTTTAATTCTTTTTTTTTTTGTTATTTTTATTTTGAATTATTTGATTTTGTACATGACCATGTTGGTTGAAATAAACGCATTTTATTTATTTTATTATTATTATGTTGCTGGCATAACATAACATATTTGGACAAGACAACGTCAGTCGGGTCCACTAGTCTCTCCGATCAGAATAATAACTAAAGCATCTGAAACTAGTCTGATATAACTAAAATAAAACATTGTTTAATAACGTAGATATTTCAGAATTACATAGAAATAGAATTATATCTATAAGAGATATATATATATATATATATATATATATATTTACATCCAGCTACGCATTTGGCGTCATGCATGCTGTGCATCATTACGACGTCCTCCAGTTCAGCTTACAATTTAGATCATCTCTCTGCGAATGTTTCTTAGTTTTTTGATGCCTTTCTCCATAGGATATTTTATTTTGCGATTATTTTAATTGTGGCAATATTCTTCTTGCAGTCATGCCCAAACATTTATGAACTCCATTTCATGGTAATAAATTTTTGGCTTCCTGGATATACTGATTATCATTTACTTAATGCGCTGACATTTTAACGTCCTCCTGATTTTGTAAAAGCGACGTTGCCAGCAATGCGTTACCTATCTCTTTCTTTCACCGAATATTTTAATGTTGGGTCCAATTTGACAGATGTCTTTAAAATTGTTAATCAAAGTTTTTTTTTATTTAAGAGGGTTTACACATTTCGGTTTCCCATACAATCTTCCAAGTCGAAATTTTTAAAGACCATTAAGCCAGTTTTATGAAACTTTGCATGCTAAAGTAAAACACAGGGATCCAATCGTTTATTTGGCTGAGTTATTGAGATTTAAAATCGCAATAACTCAGTTAAATAAAGGTTTTTTAAAAATGTTTTCAACAAACTATTTAGATCTCTATATTTTACCTCAGCATGCCGAGTTTCTTAATTAAAATTTTTGCGGAAGGTGCGTAGTTCGATTCCCGCCTGAGGTTGTCGTCTTTTTTCAATGTTTAAAATTTTACTTAAGTATATTTAAGTGTTAATAAAACGCTAAAACATAAAAACATTAATCTATAAACGCAGCTTCATCTTAACCGAATGTTCAAATATTTGTAAAAATATTTCTTTCGAATCTCAGAGGTGAAAACTTCTAAGATTTGATGAAGCAATGTTGACTAAAAACATAAGCATCAAGCACTGACAAATAAATGTCGACGTTTGAAAGCCAGACCTCGGTAGCCAAGTGGTTAAGTCAGTCGCCCGGAATGCGGAAGGTGCGTGGTTCGATTCCCGCCTGAGGTTGTCGTCTTTTTTCAGTGTTTAAAATTTTACTTAAGTATATTTAAGCGTTAATAAAACGCTAAAATATAAAAACATTAATGCCGAGTTTCATCAAAAATGGCCAAATGGTTTTTAAAAATTTCAACTTTAAAATTTGTATGGGAAACTGAAATGCGATAACGCTCTTAACTTCATTAAAGAAACTGACATCAGTTTTGGGTTCATCAATGTGATGCCTTAAGGTTTGATCTCGATCTAATTAAAAGTGCAGCGGCCATCATAAATAGCCGCTGCACTGAAGTACACAATTTATTATTTAGCTATAAGGATAATATCGATTCGAGAAAATTGACAGTTTTGGGTAAGTGGTTCTGCTTGCATTCCTTGGGTTCTGATTTCCTAAATAAGTACTTATATTCTTTTTTTCCTTTAAAGATGATGTTCTACTAACTATCCAAGCCCTAAGCTGAGGAGCTACCGTACGCCCGTATATTGATATCTGGCGTCCGTTGTTGGCATCTGGCATCCGTATATTCATTTTTGGCGTCCGTATATTGGATATCTGGCGTCCGTATATTGCTATTTGACATTTCACGCCAGCTCTAATAACATCCGATTTTACCGCCTCTGTGGTCTAGTGGCTAAGCTACCTGTTTCAGACCCAGAGGTCCCGGGTTCGATTCCCAGCGGGGAGTACATCTTTGTGTGCTCGGTTTGGTTGGTGGTAGGGCTGTTAAGTCCGCCTGGCTAGCTACCACCATATTATCTAAGTCTGTCGCCATAACAACGTTGTTTATAGCATTGTTGTGTTCCGGCAGTTTGAGATAAGATAGCCAGTTCCTCAGTGGTTGAGGATTCCGGGTGAAGCGCGCTTCCACCTTCGGCCTTATCGTTACTTACCATCAGGTGAGATAAAGGCCAAGCGCTTACCCGTTGCCAGTAAAAAAAAAAAAAAATCTTGAGCATAATATGTGACAAGTCGGACAGTCCTATTTACAAATTCATATTGCGTAAATGCCTCGGGTTCTGGCTTCCTAACTTAAATATCTTTATAGTTTGAAATACCTAGGCCCTTTGTTGAGGAGCTACCGTGCGTCTGTATATTGTTATCTGGCGTCCGTATATTGACATGTGGCGTCCGTATATTGATGTCTGGCGTCCGTATATTGCTATTTCACATTTTGACGCCAGCTCTAACAAACATCCTGAGCATAATTATGTAACAAGAGAAAAAAAGACAAAAACCGTACCGAAATGCTGGAAGCTTGGCAATGTGCAGCCAGTACCCTAAAAGGGAAGTCTCATGCTGACCCATGCAACTACCGACCGATCGCTATCAATTCCATACTCTGTAAGGTCATGGAAAGAGTTCTAAACAGTAAGTTGGTATGAGGAGCTGAGGAGGTCATTAACTTATAGGTATGTACTTATAAGTTAATGACCTCCTCAGTGACTGTCAATATGGCTTCCGCCGAGGAAGCCGGGGATTTCGACTGGGGATCTTCTAGTTTATGTGACGCACTACTGGGGTGGGGCCCTCGAGATGCACGGCGAAGCACTTGCCGTATCACTGGACATCTCGAAGGCTTTTGAAAGGGTCTGGCACGCAAGTCTGCTGCGCAAGCTTCCTGCGTATGGTGTCCCCGCTGTAGATATTATTATATGTACTTTTGTAGTTGGATAGCTGATTTTCTGACGGCACGATCGATCAGAGTAGTCATCGATGGCTGGTCCTCTGACTCAGTGGCTATTGATGCCGGAGTTCCTCAGGGGTCTCTCTGCGACGCTTTTCCTGTTGCACATCAATGACCTGTTGATACCAGGAATTGTTGGGTATGCAGATGACAGAACTGTCGTAGAGAGATACCTTTCGGATGCAAACTGCAGTCAAAAAGCTGGGCGTCCTAAATAAGGTCAAGTGATATTTCACGCCGGGATAGCTTTAAACTCTCTTTAAAGCTGAAGTCCGATCTTGTATGGAATATTGCAGTCACCTATGGGACGGCTCAGCGAAATACTACTTGTACTTTGCATCTGTATATATTGATAGTGACAGTAAAGCGTCTCAAAATTATGAAATTAGTGATTTTTTGAAAAACAAAGATTACTACAGTGAACATCTATCGCTGATCGAATCGATCTATCGTGAATATTTGTATTTCTTGTTACTTTTTTTAGATTATTATTGTTTAAAAATTATTATCCTAAACTTGAAAGAGTCCTAACATATTGTATTTACCTGTAAGTGTTTGTTACACTTAAATAATGTTACAAACTTAGTTAAGTAATTTAATGTATCAGTGTAAACAAACGTTGGTGAATTATATAACAAAAAAAACCAACTAACTGCACTGGACACGATTCAACGCAGAGTTAAGAGGCTAATTGGCGACAAAGAACTGGTGAAGAGCAAGTTTCACACCCTAGCTCACCGCCGCAAAGTTGCCTTTCTGTCGGTCTTTTACAGACCTGGAACTCCATGAGCTCATACCGCCATCCCCTTTCTTCCATCGGACATCCAGACGCACTGCGGGCTACCACCCTTTCTTGGAGGATATTTCTAAATGTCGCACAAAGCGCTACTCAAAATCGTTTATACTGTGCACAGAAAAAGAGTTGAACTCCCTCCCTGCGTCTGTGTTTCCGAGTACTTATCTTAAGTATCTTCAAAGCAAGAGTGAATAGACACCTTCTGGGTTAGCTCGCTCCATCGTAAATCGGCTTGATTGGGATCAAGAGCAAACCCATTTACAGAAAAAAAAACTAGTCGGACAGTCCGATTTACGTATTCATATTGCGTAAATGCCTTGGGTTCTGGCTTCCTAACTTAATTGTCCTTATAGTTTGAAAGGCCTAGGCCCTTTTTTACCGTGCGTCTGTCTATTGTTATCTGGAGTCCGTATATTGATAACTGGCATCCGTATATTGACATCTGGCGTCCGTATATTGACATCTGGCGTCCGTATATTGATGACTGGCGTCCGTATATCGGATATTGCTATTTGACATTTCACGCCAGCTCTAACAACATCCTGAGCATAATATGTGACAAGTCGGACAATCCGATATACGAATTCATATTGCGCCTCGGATAGTGGCTTCCTAACTTTATTGTCTTTATAGTTGAAAGGCGTAGGCCCTTTGTTGCGGAGTTATTATATTGTTATCTGGCGCCCGTATATTGCTATTTCACAGTTTGTGCCAGCTCTAAGAGCATTCTGAACACAATATGCGACAGGTGGGATGATGAAAGAACATGTACACACGCCAGCACATCAACCTACCTACCACAAAATGTCCAATTTTCTTCAATAGACTTTGAACTTTATGCCTTAAATATATGGTTAAAAAAGTATTAAAGAAATTTTACAGTTTTGGATAGGTTGCAGGTGTCTGTACATTTACTTTTTTTATTAATTATTTATTAGTTTTATGGCTGATTATTCAATCATTGGATAAAACTTATCCTTCTGATAAAGCATTACGCAATCAAGCTAAAATGTCACCTGTTTAAAAAAAAGTCATTTATGACAATACATTTTTTAATAAGTAAGTATAATAGATTACGATTTATGATAATAACTAGCGACCGCTCGCGGTTTTACCCGCGTGGTTCCCGTTCCCGTGGGAATATCGGGATAAAAAGTATCCTATGTGTTAATCCAGGTTATAAACTATCTGTATGCCGAATTTCATTCAAATCCATTCAGTAGTTTTTACGTGAAGAAGTAACAAACATACACACTCACAAACTTTCGCCTTTATAATATTAGTGTGATATTGTATTTTAGTAGGCACCAAACAATGAGTAAGCTGGCAACGTCGCATTAGCGGACGCCAAATTTATATGAATACGTCAGAAAAGCAGCGCGTTTAATACGGCTGTGGATATACGCACGACAGTAGCGCCGCACCTCTGCTGAGATTTTTTTGGGAACTATCTAGTATTTTTTTGCTGCCATTACAATAAATTTTTGGCTTCCATCGATTTTTGTTCTACGGCTAGCTTGATCTTAGAGGCGCCAAGTGTCATCGATTAAAAAAGTGGCGTCCGGTATGCGGACGTCATATAGCGGTGGACGCCATTTTAAATGTAATTTCGCCTTCAGTGGACGGAAGTTTGCTTGTGGGATATATATATATATATATATATATATATATATATATAAGATAGAAATAGAATTACATAGAACATTACTAGATTAAGTGCATGTTTTAGCTCAGTAAGTGAAATGTAAATTTCTTATGAGTTAAATAAATTCTTTAACCTCAGATATACAAAACGGCAGTTGTTTCGCCAACACATTAACCAGTGGCGTTGGCAAATATCACATGATTGTGGTAAATGGTAATTACGTCGACTTGAGACGATGTAACATAATTGGTAGTAATCGTAGGAACGAGCGGCTGTTTCATGGAATTTACAAATAATCTTATACTCTTTGGAAAAAAACATATCATCGCCATCATCAGACTACAAACACACTTAATCCCAGTGATGGGGACATCGACATCGTATTACTTTAATCTTTCTATGCAAATTCCTATACGAATTTTGTCAAGCCTTTTTACATGGACTACTTACCTACACCATAAAAAGTAAAGTATTTGAATAAAAATTTAAAAAAGACGACAACCTCAGGCGGGAATCGAACCACGCACCTTCCGCATTCCGGGCGGCTGCCTTAGCCACTTGGCTACCGAGGTCGAGGTTAAGACAGCCTTTTTGTTGTCTTTTTTGTGTTTAAATTTTTACTTAAGTACTTACAGCAAAAAGTTTTTATCAACCAAATTGCACAACTTCTTTATAATCTTTAAGTATTTTCTGTAAGATATTCACTATTGTTTTTCTTTCTAAACGTTAATAAAACGCTAAAATATATATATATTTTAGCGTTTTACTAACGTTTTATATATAAAAACACAAGTAAAAGTATATACAGACGAAAGAATTAACAACTTCTTCATTTTTGAAGTCCGCTGATACCTGATTGCTGATGCATAGCCCGGGTTGTAATCACCGATCACCAATTACCAACCACCAACCGCTAAAAAACATAGGTGGGGCCCTAACGACGATTATTTATAGGCAACGTTACCTGCGTAAAATTTACGCGAGCGAAGCCGCAGGCAAAAACTAGTAAGTTATATAAGAAAAAACATAGAAACAATGACAGACACAAAAAAACTACAGAATATGTATCAAAAAATGAAAAAAATAATTAGTCCCCTCCTCACGCATCGCCACAACGACCGTTAAGTGTCAACGCCGTCCCATACCAATTAGTCCAAGTATAGTCCTCTTGCGAACTGTGAACATCCTTCACATCATAACGCAGACATACGTAGACCACTCGGTAAAACAATGGGTACGCCAAAAATTATAGCTGATACGCGAAACAGTAAGCTGATAGATGCTAATGTACTGATTATTAAGGCTAGGTGTTAGTGAAAAATTAAAATAACACGTTCTTAGAATTACTTTTTGAAGTAGTAAACAGTAAAATTAAAATCTGCGAAAATTATGAAATATTGTTGAGGCTTTATTCTGTGAAATACACCCGATGGAAACACGATTTTATTAAGTTGGCTCGATAGAATAAATTCACAAAGTTACATACTTTTGTGTCATTTTATCTTCTTTTCCAGGTTTTATTTTTAAAATAAGTGATTTGATATTATGAGTCATTTACTAAAATGAAGCTCGTAAATAACTTGAGTTATTATAACCGATGGTTTTTTATTTATTACATCTATCAATTATTTAAAATATAAAACACGATTATTCGCGCCGCTTCGCTGTTATACCCGTCCCTTATAGTTGTACCGTCGAGAGAACGAGAGGGAAGCGCTCGAAATACCTCCCCTTAATACAGGTAACCATAATATTATGCTGATAATAACTGACGATTAGTTTTCATATTCAGTGTGACACATAAATACCTATTTTTCTACATAAATATCACGTTTATCTCGATCAATGTTTACACAAATTATGTAAGTTCAATCTATCCTACTAATATTATAAACGCGAAAGTTTGTAAGTATGGATGGATGTCTGTTACTCTTTCACGTAAAAACAACTGAATGGATTTGGATGAAACTCGGCATACAGATAGTTTATAACCTGGATTAACACATAGGATACTTTTTATCCCGATATTCCCACGGGAACGCGAACCACGCGGGTGAAACCGCGAGCGTCCGCTAGTATAAAATAATTTCTTTGGAACGAAAGTGGTCACAGGTAAAGCCTGTTCACGCGGACGGAATCGCGGGCGGGACTATATTATTATGTGGTGGGACTGGCGCGACGCTAGTTTATTATAAAAAACCGGACAAGTGCGAGTCGGACTCGCTCAGCGGGGGTTCCGTACGTTGTAGGTGCATATTATAAAACTATTTTTTTTATTCTTCGTCTAAAATCGAATATTAGGTATACTCGTAGGTACCTACATCATAAAAATAATTAAAAATCTGTTTAACCGGTTCACAGTCCCACAGCCCACTCGTGGGCCATAAAAAATGAGTCTTGCTTGACAGACAGACAGACAGACAACAAAGTGATCCAAGGGTTGCGGTTTTTTCTTTTGATGTACGAAACCCTAAAAATACATAAGTTTTCTCCTATAACACCGTAGGTTGGATGTAAGAAAGAATTAATTAATCATGCAACATAATATAAGTCCGTCTTTGCTCGCCATTATTCGTATATTTTATGCAATAAAAATTATAAAACCCATTTTTAAAAACGTCTGTTCTATTTTCCTTCTTCTAAGACTATTATGGTAAAAAAATATTACCTAATCCATCACATCTTTACAACATAAAACGAGAGCATCCCAATACAAATAAATTTATCTTTTTTATGATGATATCAAGATAATCTCTGATAACACCTCTGGATGAGATCGGTACAGGTTAGAAGGGGACTGGCACAATAAAAAGGAGGCAGTGGGTGATGGCAAGCTAAATAGATGATACCCTACACATATTTGGCTAATTCTTTTTTGTTGTTTGTTTTTAAATTATTAAGACAATAGTGAAAAAAATTTTTGGAAAGTCGTCACGGGGCACGCGGACGTAGTAGGCAGCTTTTTTTTTTAAATTAGCACAGTACTTACAATTATGATCGAACAATATTAATCCGTCACAATAGGGACGGAATGCGTGACTCAGCGGGCAGCGGGCACGGCGCGTCACTTGCGCGCGCGCACCCAAATCGAGACGACCTCACCGCGAATGTTGATTGGATCGACGTAGAGCTACTAATGCGGAGAAGGGACTAGAAATAATCTCTATAAACTTGTCATCCGATTTTTTTTACTCCCAATGTTTATGTGAAGGTATTAAGGCCTAGGAATATATATATAAGGAAGGTATATATAAGGCCTTTATATTATTTGTGATTCATTTTGTTTATAGTTTTAATGCAAATAAAGAATGAATCGAAATCTAAAATAATTTGTGGCCGTGTTAACTGTATTATTATGTAAGTAAGCGTAGTTTCTTAGATTCTCCTAGATAAAAAACCATGTAGATGAAGATGTAGGGTACCTACTAAATATAAGATTATGTATAGGTAGGTAATACATAATGTACGACCATACCCCCTTTGGTAAAAGTCACTTAATTTTAGTAAGAACGTAATTCAATATATTTTTATATAGATGGATAACTCTTTAATTGCAACACCACAAAGATTTACATAGAACTTAAAAACAAACTTAAAAATAGAACACAATTATTATCACAATAAGACAATACGATAAAAATAAAACAGATTCACAATTTGGCGGTCTTATCGCTTTAAGCGATCTCTACCAGACAACCAGTCGGATGGAGAGAACTTATAAAGTTTAAAATCGAAGGTGCAAATGATAAGAGATAAAATTGTCAAAAATACTTACATAAAAATAAATAGATAGGGGGTGTAATATATATACATATTTTAATATTTATAAATTTTAACATATTTTAATCAACAAACTTAATTGATGATCTCTTTTATTAAGTAGTACGCTTCTATTGAGCATTGCATATAATTTGTGTCTTTATAAAGGTTATTGTGACATCAATAATGGTTAATAAATGAGGATATGATGATGATAAATGATGGATAAATATTTAAGGCAAATAAATGTTTTCTATTCTATTCAATTCTAAATAAAAATTCTGGACTGTAATATGAATGAAATTATACTATTTTATCTAATCTAAATAAATAGAACGTGCCGTGTCTAGTCGAGTAATACGTCATTGCGGACGTAACTCCATAGTGCACCTGTCACTCGATACTGGCGGTAACGTAATATCAGTATCAACTGCAACCTATGCACTATTATGGCACGCGGCTCTGCCCGTATAAGCAGTGTCTATTGTAAAATTGATTAATAATGTAGGTATGTACATTTGAATACTAATAATACTATTTTATTAACAGCAAGCATAGAATATCATTGTTTAATTTGATTTAATAAAATGCTTAGAAATGAGGTTCGAAGAGAGATGAGTTTCCGGTACTTGTTTTACGCCATTATTCCGTAAGAGCCGGCGTTCGTGCGCAACGCAGCGAGGCTTAAATTACCACCCTGACAGTGTTACTCATTGAGCACCACCTAGGTCACGTGTAGGGTCTCAAGGGTGAATCTACAGATGCAAGTGACTTTAACCCCTTAGAGGCACAAGAACTAAAGCTACTGATGTGATGCCCTTGGTGACACAAGCGTCTATTGTGGAAACAGTGCTTACCACCAGTAAGGTACCTACCTACAACCTGTAGATAAATGAATATTTGTCCCACTGCTGGGCAAAGGCCTCGATACAATAGATGGATATAGGCTTAACCGCCACGCTTGCCACCCGGACTAATTACCGGAAAGCCCAAAACAAACACACTTTGCCCAAGACTGCACGTAAGTACATCCAAAAGCATAGAGGTGCGATGGGCTCAACATACCACCTATCACGCCGAGCACATGTGCAGTGAAACGTGGTCTGTGGCAGTGCAGTGCTGACAAATAAAGGGATAACAGTCGTGAACTCATGAGTGTGTTATGTATGTATGACCAAGGACATTCATCTTGCGAACCGGAGACCCAAAACATCCCATTAAGGTAGGCAGGTCGCATGTTTTGACAGCGAATAATTGGTTCTTCCTCTGTTTCCTGGACGGGGAACGGCAGGAAGGAGGGACAGATTAATAATATGTATATTATACATACATACTTTTTATTGCGAACATTGGCGCGTCGCGATTCGGGTATACGTCGTATAAACAACCATTATGTTATGACTTACATATTAAAATACTACCTACCAACCCATCTCTTTCCTTGGGTCTCGTAAAAGGCGACAAATGGACTAAAGACTACACATACGTCCAACAGCATAGATCGACGATGGACTCACCACCTGTCACGCTGAGCACATGTGCAGTTTTTATTTGGTGAAACGTGAACTATGTTAGAGGACTGATTCTGCGGTCCTCGTTGCCTAGTCTCTGACTAACCTAGGAGATAATAGTCTTAAATCTATGTAGGTAATAAATAGTACCTACGGAGATACTTAAATTTTGTTCAATATCTTTTCAGCCCAGGGGGGTTACTCTTGAACGCAAACTCAATCTTAATACAATTCCAAATGCGATTAATATGTATCGATATTGGGATAAGTAAAGATAACTCCGGAACGCCATCTCGATAACAATTTGTTCAATCAATTTCCACGCAATTTAATTCCAATATGGCGCTAATAGTCCCTTACAAAAGTGCCATTTGACATTTTTTTAGATTTGTGATTGGAAATTGATTAATGCAATTGTGTTTCAAGAGTAACCCTACTGAACTTATTTCCAATGTCGACTAGCGGCCGCCTGTATGACCGCGAATGTTACAACATTACCGAGAGGGAGATGGCATTAGCATGACCATCACCTAGCGTTTAGCGCTTTGGAGAATCTAGAAAGGTATTGGGAAACTTCGACATAGGTACGGTCGCGCGGCCTCACAAGTTTTTTTTAATGTGACACGTCATAGTGACTACATCCTGCCTGATGGTAAGCAGCGATGCAGTCCAAAATAATGAGAGCGCTCCTCACCGTGGAACAAGCGCACCCATTCATGACGGCCTGCATAAATGCCGTTTCACGCCCTGTTTAAAAGACCCGTGATTATAGGAGCTGGGAAACACATGCGCCGGCAGAGAATTCCAAAGCCGAATGGTCTTACAGAGGAACGACTTGCCAATTTTTTTAGTACGAGTGCTGATATTCTGCACAGTATGATAGTGGTTCCTAAGACCAGCACGTGTAGTCCGGGACAGGAGAGGAGAGGGCGGGATTAGATCAAAAAGTTCTTCAGAACACTCTCCATAGTAATTTGGGTAGAAGACACAGAGAGAAGCAATGTCTCTACTAGGGCATGCTCCCGGGAATTCCCGGTACCGATTTTTCCCGGGAAATTGACTTTTTACGCAGTACCGGTACTGAGAATTCGTTTCCCGGGAAATTCGGTACTTTCGGTACTTTTGTTATAACTTAAAATTACGCCAATATTAGGCTCCGCGTTGGCGGTAGTCGTTACCGATAACCTCGAGCTAAGCTCTTAGTTGCAAACCAGGCAAATTTCGTAGCGTTACCAAATTTTTATCTCCTGAATTCTCTACCGTGACGTCACCGGTACTATACTGGGGAAAAACTTGTAACTAATGTACTTGTACCCTACAACGTACGGTTTCGTCGTCATCGCACTCCAATGATATGCTAATTCCATTTAAATATTTTTTTTTTGTTTTCTAATTTAGCTTTACTTTCCAAATGACCTCGAAACTGAACGTCACCCGAAATATCGACGCCAAGGATTCCAATAGTCGGATTGGTATCACGGAGAGCTCCCTCAAAGTTCAGAGTATCGACGAAGGGATGTTTTTTTGCAGTAAATGCGCAAACTTGTGTTTTGGAGGGGTTAAGTGGACTAAGTTATGTCGGCCCCAATTCGAGACATGACTTAACATGTTCTCGGTGTCAGTCACAAGTTTATTCCGGCTCTCAATGACGCTTACCGCAGTACCGGGAAACCCGTTTTCTCCACAGTACCGGGACTGCAACCCCTAGTCTCTACGCAGCTGGAGGTCCTCCATAGAGGCTGTAACATCAGTAGCTTCAATAATGCGTACCGCTCGCCTTTGCAGTCTATCAAGTGCATCGAGGAGGTATTTAGCGGAGCCGTCCCATAGATGGGAACAATACTCCCTACTCGATCGCACCTGAGTCTTGTACAGCAAACAGCGCTGCTCGGGAGTGAAAAACCGCCCCACCATATTGAGAATACCCAACTTACTAGAGGCAGTTAAAATAACACTCTCGATTTCCTTTCGCATTTTGGATTCAGTTCCTGGCCGATGTCCATGCCAAGAATGCTGAGGTCCACTGAAATGGGTAAAGGAGAGTTCTGAAGAGAGGGAGGAGTAAAGAAGGGAGTTATCTTGGACGAGAATGCACAAACCTGGGTTTATCTGGCATTAAACTCGACCAGGTTTTCAGATCCCCTTTTAGAGACACGATCGAGAGTCAGGTTTAGTTTGGCAACCCGTTCTTGCCTTTTCACTACGACATCAGCTTTCTTTGCGGCAGGATGTTGCAGGTTCGCTTGCAGGATCCGCATAACAATGAATATTGCCCAAGGACAACATGTCATTGATATGCAGAAGAAGGTGAGAGCACAGAACCCTGCGGCACTCCGACATTGACTTTGTAGAACACGGAGGAACTACCCTCACAAAGGACACGAATCCTCCGCTCTTCTAAAAAGTCTGCAACCTAGGCGCACGGGGCGGCAACTTGGAAAGAAGGGAGCGATGCCATACTCTATCGAAAGTTTTGGCGACATCAATGCTTACTGCCAGAGATACACCATGCTTGTCCATCGCTTCACCCCATGCGTGAGTAACGTACGCTAGAAGATCACCCGTTGATCGCTTGGGTCTGAACCCATACTGGCGATCATGGAGCAGCGACTGATCCGTAGCAGGTAGTGAATAAGCTGAGAGTTAATTATCCGCTCAAACACCTTGCACAGCACACAAGTTACAGCGATGGGTCGATAGTTGGCTGGATCCGAGCGATCCCCTTTTTGGGGATGGGTTGTATGTAGTAGATAAACTTAGGTGTTAAAGCGAGTCGGTGTACTATTATGTATTCTGTTGGTGTGACAAGGTACACACGCCTCCAGATTTA
Organism: Scoparia ambigualis; assembly: GCA_963921215.1. Taxonomy (NCBI): domain Eukaryota; kingdom Metazoa; phylum Arthropoda; class Insecta; order Lepidoptera; family Crambidae; genus Scoparia; species Scoparia ambigualis. The sequence goes on along the minus strand of OY992524.1, from coordinate 2,864,246 downwards.
CCTTATTTAAATCCCAATTTCTCTTAACGATTTTGAACCTTTGTGTCACTATAGACATAGTTCAAAATTTTACATTTTGTGGTAGTTTAAAGTGGTAACCGTGCCGCGTAGCGGTGCAAGAATACTACCACACTCTCTCTTCCCTTGGGTGTCGTAAAAGGCGACTAACAGACTAAAGACTGACATGCATCCAACAGCATGGAGCGGCGATGGGCTCACCACCTGTCACGCTGAGCACATTGCATTTTGCAGTCGCTATTTGGTGAAAAGTGGACTTAGGTAGAGGACTGCTTTTGCGGTTCTCACTGCCTAGTCTCTGACTAACCCTTCGGGGATAATAGTCGTGATTATATGTATGTATGTTAATGTGCTGGCGTCTGTGCTAAAGCGTTAAGCTTCTTCTAAGGCAGACTGTACCAGCCTCTAGAACAACTCCAAGAATTTCAGCTAAGAAGTTTCTATGAGGATCCATAAAAACGCTGATCCTATCTTGAGTGAAATGCCAAAGGATTTGCAAGCCAATAACTTCATAGAGGAGAATGCTTATGCACTTTTTGTACAGAGACGCACAACACAGTTAGGTACTTCAAACTTCCACAAAATGTAAAATGTGAAATTACTTCAATTCATTTTTAATTTTGTCACTAGGATATAAGGATCATTAATATCATTATCGATTGGATTTTGACAGTTTTTAATAAGTTGAGCTGCCGGCGTGTATATAACTACTTAGCTTATCAATGACCTTTCCATTGTAAAATTACCAAAATGTCAGGGTCCCATGCAATGATAAGGACAAGGCAATCTTATCATAACAGTAGTAGCAAGAAAAGAACTAGATAATGATATTAGATACCATGTTGATAATACGAACTCTAAATAAAAAACTGTTGATAAGGTAACAGTCAGCATCGGTAACAGTGTGGGCGACGATTCTGTTATTTTCAAATGGCTATTTGACAGCTTTGTAACAATAAAATTTGAAATTATGTCGGAAATGGTATACCTAGTTTATAATTTAACAATAATTATCCAATAGTTTTTTTTATTAAGATACTACTTAATTTGTAAAAAATATTAAATTTTTGCAAAAAAAATATGTTGATTTTTATCTGTGGATTACAAGACCCGAAACATGGGCGGCCATGATTGAGCTTCGTGTGACGCCACATTTCAAAAAATAAACAAAACTATCTGTCAGGTTTCAAGATTTGTTTGTATGTTGAAGTGTGACGTCACACTAATATTATAAAGACGAAAGTTTGTGAGTGTGTATGTTTGTTACTCTTTCACGTAAAAACTACTGCATGGATTTGGATGAAATTCGGCATACAGATAGTTTATAACCTGGATTAACACATAGGATACTTTTTGTCTCGATATTCCCACAGGAACGGGAACCACGCGAGCGGCCGCTAGTTATTTATATATTTATATATATATATATATATATTTATAAGATTAATACCCTCGGAGCCAGTGTATCAAGCATGATACACATTTTTGATACAATGGCACCAAGTGTTAATAAAAGAATAAATAATAAAAAAAAAAAAAAAAGAGCATGTATACCGTCCCACTGCAGGGCTAAGGCATCCACCATTGAAATCATCACAATAGGATACTTTTTATTCAGATATTCCCACGGGAACGGGAACTTAGGTCCTTTTGGAAAGAAAGCAGTGGATCTGACAGGCCTTTGCTAAAAGACAACTGCAAAACACAAATCAGGATAAAGGGCTTGTTATTATATTATAAACTACTGCTTACTACTTTATTTATAACAAAACAGCAGTAAAGATTTCTAACACCAAACCATAATAATTGTATCATGCTTGCAACAAGGAAACAAATGATTTTCCTGAAGTATACTTATTTGTTTAAATAAACAATCAGTATAATTTCTGGAAGACAATTTTAGCAATGTTATAATTTTATTACACAACTAGCGGCCCGCCCGCGCCATGATCCACGCTGATTTGTTCCCCAGTATCTATCTAACTTATAAACACCGTCATACTTCTTACTTCAGCCATTTTCTACAAAATTTAAACAAAAACCAACCTCAGTTAACGCTCTATCTTTTAGTGAAAACTGCATAAAAATCCATTGCGTGGTTTAGGAGAATAGTGCGGTGCTACAGACAGGAAAACGGCTACTTTACTTTTAATATGTAATGTTGATGATAACATAACAAGAATGTAGTTTAATGTTTTTTATATATTTTAGCGTTTTATTAACGCTTAAATATACTTAAGTAAAATTTTAAACACTGAAAAAAAGACGACAACCTCGGGCGGGAATCGAACCACGCACCTACCGCATTCCGGGCGGCTGCCTAAACCACTTGGCTACCGAGCATAAAGCAATCAAGCATCAAGCACTGACAAATTTCGACGGATGAAAACCAGACCTCGGTAGCCAAGTTGTTAAGGCAGCCGCCCGTAATGCGGAAGGTGCGTGGTTGGATTCTCGCCTGAGGTTGTCGTCTTTTTTCAGGGTTAAAAAAATTTACTTAAGAATGTAGTTATATTTTCTTCTAGCCTGTACTGTTCCACCGCTGGGAAAAGACCTCGCCCAAGTCCCTCCATCTCTCCCTATCCTGAGCCACCTCATGCCAGTCTGGGACTATGAGTCCCAATATATTAAGATTGTTTTGTTTATTTACTTTGTATATTATGAGTATTTGGCCTTTATCTAAAAGGGTTCTGTCTGGTGTCGCCATCTCTGAGGTCCAGAGTTTGATTCCCAGTCAGATCAATTTAGAAAAGGTGTTTCTTTTTGTAATAAGTATGTTTATCTATTATCTACTTAATTAAAACAAGTATACCTACTTGGGCTAGATAAATTGGTGTGAAAGTGGAATGGTTCTTTAAAGTTTTTTCAATTGTATATATTCTTTTGTAGCGTTTCGCAAGTATTTTTTTTTATTATTATCTTAGGAAAACCAAGGTTTGCACATTTTCAGTAAGGCTACAGAATAAAATACATAGAAACCACTTTTAGGTTCTCAACAATTGAAATTTTTAAAAATTAGAACCACTAGACAACACATTATCAACCTCGCTCAAATTATTAACGGTTTGGTTCTTCGATCATTTAAACACTAGATACACAATCTCATATAAAATACGTTCGAAAAAGTGGTTCCAAATATTTTATACAATTTTGTTTTTGAATAATCACAACTAATTTTGATTTTCGGCCCTATCATCACCACAATAAGTATTAAATTTGGATAGCAATGTCAAATAATAACAGACAGCAATAAAATGCTAACTCTTACTTGGAGCATCAGTTTGAGGTGACAATTTTAGAGCGCTAATTGTGTATCTATTAGTAATAATAATAATATAATAATTATTTATTTATTTATTGCAAGTATTACAAATGGTCCTTAATTCTAGCGGCCTCTGCACTAAGACAAGCTTGATACGCAGCAGCTAGACAAAATTTACAAAATCACTTTTTTGGTGGACACACAGTTTAAACATTGTTATGTTGTAATAACTAAACAATAAAAATTTTGTAAAAGAAAAGTAAGCTTAAAAAAACTATCTAAAAACTTCAATAATGTAAAAAAGAAATCAACCTTAAGGGGCCACAAATAAAGTACTTTTTCCTGTTATGCCTTGCGAGAAAATAAGAGCTCACTTCCCAAGTGCGCTCTTATTTACCGAGACACATTTTTAGCACCAAACTGACATCTAGTTGTATTGTTGATCGAAGACCACAACAGAGTATTTGTAAACTTGTCTCCTAATGTACTATTTGACAAACACTAACAAATGGACAATACAGGTGTTTGATACTTGTATAAAGCAGTAGTCACAGGCTGAATAAATAAATAAGATGTAACACTTCGGTGGCCGATTGGTCAAATGCATGCCTAGATTGGCTAGATATCCTGAGGTCCAGGGTTCAATTCCCATCGGATTTTTTGATGCATAGAATGGGTTTGTGATCACCAGCCCGCATTTACCACACTAATATCCATCAATTGTAGCCATGACTTGATTTCAATGGTGGACGCCTTAGACCTGCAGTGGAACGGTATAAATGATCTTTTAATTTATTTTTCTATTATTTATTCTTCTATTAACACCCTTGGTGCCATTGTATCAAAAATGTGTATCATGCTTGATACACTGGCTCCGAGGGTGTTAATTTTTAAATATATATGTCACAAAATAAAAGTTTTTCCTCAATTCTTATTAAAGTGGGAAGGCATGATATTGTGACGAGCTTTAGGATTCGATCTGGACACATTCCATAAAACAAATTTGGATTTATGATGGGTAAGACTTTATCACCGAATCGCTCAGAGTGTGACATAGTTGAGGATATCTTCCACGTTCTGATGGAGTGTGTACGGAACAGGGCCTTGAGACAGTGTCTACTAGAAAGTTGTAATGTGTGCCTGTTCGATGTTGGATGGTGCAACAGCGTTATGGCTTCTCCTTTGTCTAGGGAGGCCAGGATGATTTATAAACTTGTACAAATAGCTCTAAGAAATAGAAATTTGTAACCACATGTAGGTATTAGTATTTTTTTGATTAAGTAATTCCTATGTTGTAATTACGGGAGTGACATGTTCAAATTGTGAATAAACTCCCCTTTTTTTGTTTAAAAACAAAGAAAGATTTTAAAAAAAGTTCTTTTTAAAATCTCTGTATATTGCAATTAACTCATAGGTACTGTCTCCATGATTCCTACTTCATTATCAGTGAAGTAACAATCAATTAACAACTCTATAGTTTTGTTAATCTAAAAACTCACTCTCACTTGAGAACAATGACAACATTAAACATTTGAAGTTAATGTTATGACAATCGTTACGAAAACAGAACGTATCACCGACAATGTTTAATATAAATTGCATCTATCATAAATCTCCTTGGGAGATGGGAGTGGCTGTTTCCCTATGGATATTTTACAACGATGTTAAATAAAATAAAATAACGGTCAACTTCTAACAGGATAGAACTGATAGCTAGCTGTTCAGGATATGATATGATACAGTGTTTATATTTATCGCAGTCTCAGCGGGAGGCATTAACAGCAACAAGTGGTCGAAATTATCGTGACGATTGATACACCAAAATATTGTCTGAAACAAGAATATATACAAATGTTACTCACCGACAGCGTAACAGTCTTCATTTTCTAATTTCTTCCACACCGTCATGTTGTTTGAAGCAGAAAATATACGATTTTCAATCACAAAATACGGAGCCCATCATTTCATCACACTGAATTCCTTTTTTTTTTGTCAAATAAAAATTCTGTCTGGCTGTCACTGTCAGTCATTTTTTTTTTTTTATAAATTTTATTCCGTGAAGGAACAGGCTAAGATCAGAGACCATACTGCCTAATCATCAGTTTTTTTATTTCTTTTTTTCCTTTGATGATAATGAGTGGTGATTAAGATGATGAATGATAAATGATGTTCCCCCAAACCCCTTGAGTCTTCTGTAAAAATGTGGGACTTTACTGAAGTCTCACACGGACTTCTTGAGAGAAATTGAAAAGTGATGTTGCACTGTTTTGTTTCATTTGCCAACACTCATGCACGTTCACAAACACTTAACGGTTAATAATCCACTATTATTTCACATTAATGTTCGTAAAAACACAAATTTTAGAAAATAAAACAAAACTGCAGACATGACGCTTCACTTTCCCGCCAAGAAGTCCTCACTGTCAGTCATGTCATGTCAAAACATAATTGTCTATGTTTTTTTCTCATAATGGCTTCGTGCGATCAGCACATTTAGCCAGTGTCAAGTAAGTTATATAAAACAGTAATTATTATTTTCTTTACAATATGTGGAGGATAATGAGTGGTAATGGCTGTTTTCCAAGGGACTTAAAAATATCTTTGGTCAAACCTCTTTACAAAAAAGCGTTAAAGACGGATTTGACTAACTACAGACCAATAGCCTTGCTCCCCAATTTTGCAAAAATTTTTGAAAAAATTATACATAGTAGGATTATTTCGTTTTTAAACACTAATAACGTATTGCATAAAAACCAGTTCGGCTTTCAGAAAAATAAAAATACTACTCTCGCTATATACAAGGTACTATTGGAAGTCTGGAAGGAAGTCAATAATAAAAAAGGCTGTGCAGGCTTATTTCTGGACATGTCAAGGGCATTTGACTGTGTCATTCATAAAATCCTCATAATACAATTCGAACGTATAGGTGTGCGCGGAAATGCATTAAAGTTTATGGAAACTTACTTAGACAATAGAGTGCAGGCAACCATTTTAGATGTCTACAATAAAAAATCAAAAACTATAGAGCGAGTCATGTCGGATTTTAAACCTATAAACATAGGAGTCCCTCAGGGTAGCGTTCTGGGACCGTTGTTGTTTTTAATATATTTAAATGAACTGCCTCTAGTACTGACCCATCTTTGCGTCATGTTTGCAGATGACGCCACAATATTTATTCCAAAAAGCAACTGTAGCGAATTGGAATACAATATCGAAATTAACAGCACATTGGAATTGGTGGTTACCTGGCTCGCCTCCTTAAACCTAAAAGTTAACATAAGTAAAACAAAGATAATGCAATTTAGAAATTATAAACGAACTGCTTTAGATTTTAACATCACTATTGAAGGTGAACAAATTGTTGAGGTTAACCATATCAACTTTTTGGGTGTTACAATGGACACTCATCTTAACTGGAAATATCATGTGGAAAAAGTTAACAAAAAAAATTCTAGCTATTGCTATGCACTCTCAATACTAAGGAATGTAACGTCAGAGGATGTGGCAAGGAGTGCTTATTTTGGTTACGTGTATCCCCTCCTGACCTATGGCATAATATTTTGGGGTAATTCTGTAGAATCACAGTCCTGTTTTATTTTACAAAAAAAATGCATACGAATTATATACCGTATTTATAATAATGATACACTAAGAAATACGTTTAAAAGTAAGAAATTATTAACTTTGACTTGTATTTATATCCTAGAAATTTGTAATTTAGTTAATGAGCATAGGGAACTTTTTGAATGTAAAACAAAATTTAAAAATAATCTACGCTCACAATATAAATATGATATATGTATCAATAAAGCCACTGTAAAGAGCTCTTTTATGCAGAGGGGTACCTATGAAATGAGTGTTAAAATTTATAATCATTTGCCGAATTCTATAAAAATGTTGAATGGAAATGTGTTTAAAAAAGGATTAAAGTCGTGGTTATTGTGTGATGAATTTTATAATTTAAATGATTTTTTTATTAATAGACATTAATTTAATTTGAATTATTATCATAATTACATTATTACTTAATTAATTATTTATTGAAAAAAATTGAAAATCAGGATAATTGTTATTTTTTTTATTTTTTTATTAATTATTTGTATTGTAATTAATATCCAAAAATTTTAAATATTGTATGTCCGAAATGGGCACACTGTTGTGTCAAAAATTACTATTAAGACCTTATTTGTACACAGTGAACAATAAATAACTATTCTTAATGAACGTTTAATGGTAGGTAAATGATTCTCCCCCAAACCCCTCGATATTCAATAAATATGTGGGACTTTATTATGTCTCACACGGACTTCTTGAGAGTATTTGAAAAGTGATGTTGCACTTTTTGTTTTATTTGCTAACACTCATGCACGTTCACGAACACTGAACAGTAAATAATCCACCAATATTTCACATTAATATTCAACAAAATACAAATTATAGAAAATAAAACAAAACTGCCGACAGTATGACGCTTCACTTTCCCGCCGAGAAGTCCATTGTCTATGTTACGTCTGGTGAAGTGCTGTTCTCATTTTCAAATAACCGGTTCGGATTTTGTTCTCGTTGAGCCTTGGCTATGGTTTAATCACAGAAGTATACGTCTACGACGTATACATACATCTGAAAGAATCTTACTGTTATGTGTTTTATGTTCTATTACAGAAATCACTTGCTCAGGAGAGAAACGCGGTCCGAGCGAGATACCGCTTGGGAGAGCCATCATTCGAATACCTTTCTGTCACTCAATCTCAACTCATCAATGATATTATAAACTATAGATACGTTACGTTCATAGTAATTTGCGTTTAAAATCTGTTCCGAGAAATCCAAAACTACACACACTGACAATGACAAGTAGATACGCAACGCGGCAACACCGGCTCTCCACACGCACGAGAGGTTAGAGCTCGTTAGAGTAACATTTAGTCGTAGAGTGGACACTTGATTGAAAAGTCAGTACGTATGTAAGAAATAAAACTTCTTACAAAAGTAAATCATATTTATTGGAAATTTGAACAATGAAATAATTAATAATAAAAGTGTACTCGCCACGGGCGAGACGTCTTGTAAGCGTATTAAGATACACCTAGCGCCATCTAGCGTTGTATCGCGAAGTTGGCGAGCGGAGTGTGAAACCGGACGCGCGCCCGCGTCAGTCTGTCTGCTAGCGACCGCGAGACGCCAAAAAGATATACGCGCGCTGGTATCTGCCCTTACTGAATTCACTATTACATATAGTGACCCTGTGATGATAGTGCCTGTGATTAGGTGAAAGAACTGTGTGCTGTGACGCGACCATCAAATCGCCTACATCACCGCCCGCCAGCTCGCCTCCCGTCTCCTGCCTCATCATCCCAGGTAAGCCTTCAGACCTATCCACCTTCTTTACTCTGCCTTTCTTTACTCTGCTGTATTTGGCGGTGTCTTCTGACCCGCGAATACATTCTGGTCCATCGAGCGCGGAATACCTCTAAATTTCATGGTCTTTCGACCATAATCAGCCCCGAATCAGCCCCTAGCTTTGATCAGTACAGTCAGCTTAAAAAAAATATTTCATAATTATATCTATTTCACTTCCTAACCTTTATAATTTCATCTCCATACAAAATCTTTTTTGCACGACAGTCGTTGCAAAGTCCGGGCTAGTATTGATCTACATACACGAATAAAAATTCGTGTTTCGGGTATCGTGTTCCAAATAAAAGTTCGTACCAGTATCCGATTCGTGCTAACTCCTAGTTAATTTACGCTAACAAGTTTAGTGTTTTTATTGTTGATTTTTGTATGCATCCGATTACAATGTTGTTGTGATCTGCGTGCGCTTGTGTGCCTAATTCGTGCTTGAAATAATAATTCAGCTCAGCTATTTTACCTTTGCCTTTTCATGCTACGTACAGATTTAGTTAATTGTATGGTGCCTGGTATTACAACAGCTAAGCTAATTTAACACTGCATAAAATAATTCAGCTCAGTTATTTGGCCTTTATTTTAATTTTTTCATGCTATGTTTATCGGCTGCAGATGTATTTTTCTTACATAATAATACAACGAGATTTTTTTTTTGAGTGTTAATTTTTAATTTTATTGTTTTGATTGTTGCCTTTGCGAACGGCTCATTTCTTGTGCGTGCTCACCACACGAGCTTAGTGTTTCATAATTTCAAATCAGTTTTTTTAAAAATCGCTTACGGCTATTTGCGTGCGTCGCCTTCGCTTCTACACACGTTTGCGTTTTTTTCTCTTTTATTTTTCTTAACGCTTCCCGGCTGATTGGGTGCGCCGCCATCGACTACGCATGCGCTTGCCCACTAGTGGGCTACGGATGACGTGATTTTTTTTTTGTTGTTTTTTCCTTTTGCGGTCGGCTAATATTACATACGCGCGTTCAATAAACACAGACATACACATACACATGCGTTTGCCCACCCGTGGGCCATATACAAGGCGTCCCAACTTAGTTTTGCTTTCTTTATTGTTGCGTTAATTTTAGCCCATTTGCCCTTACCTTAGTAAACAAATACGTCCAGCCCAACTATAGAATATACAGGGTGTTGTTCTTTTTACTGCCTTTAACCCGTGAGAAGGCGCGCTATGAGCAATTTGCTCACACATAAATTTAATTCAAAAAATTTTTGTCTTTCCCTTGCCACACCAATTCAAGCACTTAAGTACCTTCCTAAATATTCACCCCCTCTCTCCTGACGCAATTCTCGATCCGCTCAGTGGCGTTGCGACCGCGCAGCAAGGCGTTTGTGGAGGCCGTGTACCAACGTGCGGCAATTTGCTCATCACGCGCCTCAGCAATTACTTTGCACCGAACATGTAAAATACATGTGTTCAGTATGTTTCGAGAGGCACATTAGTGTAGATTTAATGGATGAATAACACTTTTTAGTTTTTGTTATGTAATAGTTTTTATTGTGATTTTTATGAAACGTGCCAAAAAATTTAATTAATACTACGTTGTTTTGTTATTTGCGTTAGAAGTTGCTATTATGTTTAATAGTTTTGATTAAAATACTTGTTTTCTTACTTACTAAACCTGTGTTATTTATTTAAATACATTATAAGCCAATAAATATAGAAAAACTAAAAATATGAACATTTATGATAGTGTGAGCAATTTGCTCGCGCGCGCCTACTCGTGTAAGAAAATTAGGCGCGCCTTCTCACGGGTTAAATTTGTTTATTTTTTTTATTATTTTTTTGTCTCCTTTTATTCATCGCGATGCCGACCAAGTCACAAGCCGCGATATTTAGGGAGGCCGCCAAAGCTATACTTCAGCTCCTTGAGATAGGATCACAAATTATTGCTGGCGGCACCACACATTCCATAATGGAATTTAACGTACGTTTCACACAGATACAAGGCGTGAAAGACAAAATGGACGCAGTGTATTATAACATTCTTGACGAGGAGGACCTGGACGAGAAGACCGAGAGGACATGCACTGAGAACCACACAAAAGCCTCCGGAGCGTACCTGGGGATACTTATGGCTAGGGAGGAAATCTCAACCTCTTCCACGTCATCCCGCTTGCTCGTTTGCCTCCTCCTGCTATAAAAAAAAACCCCAACCCATAGCGCTCAGCCCAGTTTCGGCGTCAATACGCCCACAGCCGTCCTCCCCAAGATAGCGCTGCCCAGGTTCACCTCAAAAGTGGAGGACTGGCCTTCCTTCATTGCGCTGTTTAGGAGTCTGACTGACGACATGGCGACCCTGTCGGACGCAGTCAAGCTCCACTACCTATTCTCAAGTCTCAGCGGTGAGGCATTAAGTATGGTGTGCCACTTAAAGGTCACCAATGAGAATTTTGCCGTGGCCATGGACATCCTCACCAAGCGGTATGAGAACCGCCGGGTTCTCATTGATAGTTTTGTGGACATCATCCTAGGGCTGCCAAGCATCCATACGCGTTCGAACATCCGCACACTGTTCCTCACGCCGCTCATATCAGCTCAGTGTGCCCTCAACAATTTAGATCTGCCAATAGGAGACGACTACGTGTTTGTGTCAATAGTGGTGCGGAAGCTCAAGGGCGAGCTCCGCACGCTATTTGAACGCAGGCACGGGTCTAGTAACACCCTGTCTACGTTAAGGGACCTTATCTCCTACCTCGAGGAGCACGCGCGCTGTGTGGAGACAGAGTTCTCCAACATAGCCATGGCTCAACCCATTCAGCTCCAGCCCGGCCCTTCTCGTAGCCGCGCGCCTCCTCAGTTGCCCCATCGCACTTATGCTCAGATGGCTCAGCAACAACCCGACCATTACCGTGGCCGCTCCTCAGCTCCATCGCCTCACCGAGCCTATGATCAGCCTACTCACCAACCGTTCCACCCAGCGCAGCAAATGCGTCACCGCCCATCCACCTCCCCGGCTCGCAGTCAGCCCTTCCCCGTCTACTCGGCCTTCCAGCAAAGCTGCTCCTCATCATCGTCCTCGTCCTCTTAATCACGCTCGACGTCCTACTGTCCCTATTGTGCTACTAGGAGAAATAGGCTCATGACGTGCAGATGGTACAATGCCCAGCCAACACAGGGCCGTTGGGACTTTGTACAGGCACGCGAGCGCTGCCAGCGTTGTCTCGGCCGTCACTACGAGAGCGAGTGCAGGTCAAGGGGTACATGCAAGGACTGTGGGAGCTCGAACCACCACACGTCCCTCCATCGACCAGACGGCCCAACGCACTCAGCTCATTCGTCGACAGTACATGTACCCCCACCACAGCTGAGAGAGCACTCGAGGGAGCGTCCCAGACACAGCAGGCGGCACGAAGCCACACAGGCTAAACAGGTGCAACCCAGCTCTGCTCACAGAGCCAGCCCGCCCAGGTCCGGTTCGCCAGGTAGGCCCCGCGAACGCCGCCAGCAATTATGACTCCCAACTATCACGGAGCACCCTAGCGAAGAGGTAGATTTAGCCCATGCCCAGTCAACCCATGCCCACACAGCTGATACATACTCAGCTCATAAATTTTAGCTGATACTCAATCAGCTCACTCACCTTCTGTGCCCACTGGCACACCCATTTTGTTGCCAACCGTCTCACTAAGAGTCGCGGACGTACATGGCCATCTTCACACAGCCAGAGCTTTATTGGACTGTGGCAGTATGCTGACATTGATAACGTCACGCATGGCACGACTTTTGAACCTGCCATCAAAACCCACTTCTTTAAAAATTACAGGAGTTGGGATTCAGCACAAACATGAGTCAAAAGCGGCAATAACAATAGTATGCCGACCCACTCACAATGATACTCCTACAATCACTGCCACAGCTCATATTTTAAAAAACGTCACTGGCTACCTTCCCTTAGAGAAGGTACCAAACATTTCCCACATATAGGCCAGCCACTCGTGCCATTGGCTGATCAGCTTTACCACACACCAGCCCCGATCGACCTCTTATTGGGGTCGGACGTTCTTGGCCAGGTGTTGGACGGGACTAAGGTCTCGTTGGGCCCGGGCAAGCCAATAGCCTTCGGCACGATTTTCGACTTCGCGTTGATAGGACCCATTGATGCGCAGCCGGCGCAGCAGGTTAACTCAGCTCACGTCGTTAGCTCACAACCAGACTCAGCTGAATCAGCCCAGGACATACGTCAGAGTCTGGAAAGGTTCTGGGAGTCTGAGGAGCCCCTGCCTCAATCTCACACTCATAATGATCCCCTGGAGGAACAATGCGAGGAAATCTTCCGCTCTACCACTACACGCGATCCCTCAGGCAGATATACGGTCGCTCTGCCCTTTCTAAAGGAAGCCCCTCAACTAGGTAAAACTCACCCCATCGCATTACGCAGATTCCTCAATATTGAGAAGAAGCTAATGGCGAACCCGTCTCTGCGTTCTAAATACGTCGACTTTATGGCCGAATACATCGACTTAGGGCACATGGCTCCCTGTCACCCAAATACATTCGCCCATAAACCTCACTTCTACATCCCTCACCATGGCGTATTTAAGTCAGGGTCGGACAAGCTGCGCATTGTTTTTGATGGTAGCTGCAAAAGCTTCAATGGTGTCAGCATAAATGAATGCCTACACACAGGCCCCGCCCTTCAACAGGACATTGTGGACATCATCATGTCCTTCAGAACGCAATTAGTCGTTTTCAGCACTGACATCCAGAGAATGTTCAGAAATGTGCTGGTTGCCCCAGACCAGAGACGGTATCAGCTGATACTGTGGCGGTCCTCACCAGATCACCCTCTGCTCACCTACGCCCTCAATACAGTCACGTACGGCTTAAGAAAGCCCGAACCATGCAATCCGCACTCTGCTTCAGCTAGCTGATGATGAAGGCCATCGCTACCCTGGAGCCGCTCAGGTTCTTTGCAAGTCTATCTTCGTTGATGACATCTTGTGTGGTCATGACACAGTTGAATCCGCCCAAGCACTCCAGGACGAGTTGATAAGTCTGCTAGACCTAGGCGGCTTACAGCTCAGTAAGTGGACATCTAACTCGCCTAAGCTGCTCGAGAGATTTCCCGACAACCAATGCGACATGCCCAAGGACTTCGACATGAATCCAGACTCCACGTCTATTAAGGTCTTGGGTATACAGTGGAGCCCTCAGTCAGACGAGTTCACCTACCGCATCTCTCTGCCCCCCATCACACATGTCACAAAGCGGTCTATTTAAAGCACCGTAGCCTTACTTTATGACCCAAACGGCTGGGTTTCTCCCGTTATCTTCCGCGCAAAGCTGCTGCTTCAGCAATTGTGGCTACTGAAGCTGGAATGGGATGAGCCCACTCCCTCTGAAGTACAAACGGAGTGGCACCACATCTCAGAGGATCTGCCGCTGTTGTCTAGCATTCGCTTCCCTCGGCACGTTTGTGTAAACAAAGGCTCAGCTGCATACTCGCTTCACGGGTTTGCAGATGCCTCTGAAGCCGGGTTTGCCGCCGTTGTTTATCTCCATGAGCTCGATGCCTCCGGAGATACTTTAGTACACATGATTGTCGCCAAGTCGCGAGTCGCACCAATCAAGAATCGCCTCACAATCCCCAAGTTAGAGTTGTCGGCCGCCACCCTACTCTCCCAGCTCTTGATCCGTGTGTCGGTTCAGTTATCGGCTCATATCAGTATACAACAACACATATGTTGGTCAGAAAGTACGATAGTCCTGGCCTGGCTCAATACACCGCCTCACCGTCTTCAACCCTTTCTAGCCAACTGAGTAGTCAAAATCAGCTCAGGCTCACCAGAATGTACCTGGCGACACGTACCTTCCGAGCTCAACCCGGCAGATTGCGCAAGCAGAGGGATGTCTGCGCAATCCCTGTCAGCCCACGACCTATGGTGGTCTCCCACGTGCTTGGACAGCCTTGTGAGTCTTGGCCTGCGATGCCCTTAGCTCTGAGCCATCACGCCCTGCCCGGCTTTAAGCCCAAACACGTCCCGTTACTGGTCACAGTGCCCGGTCTTGACTTTGACCTGCTCACTCGGTTCAATTCACTAGACAAGCTCATCGGAGTGACAGCTTGTCTTAAACGCTTTCTGCACAACTGCAGACACCACCCAGATTCGCGACGCTCAGGCCCCTTGTTTGCAGAGGACATCCACCGCCTTCACACTGGCAAAATCTGCTCCGTCAGACTCCAGCGGCTGTCACCTCTCATTAAAGATGAGCTCCTTAGAGTTGGTGGACGACTGTCCCATGAGTCTATCCGATATGACGCGCAGCATCCGCTCATACTTCCCAGCTCTAGCCCACTTGTAGACCTCATCATTGACCACTACCACAAAATACACTGCCACCCTGGCGCTGACACCTTACACGCAATCCTACGCCAACAATTTTGTATATTGTCCGCGCGCCGTATTATTAGACACCGAGTCTTTAAATGCATTAGATGCTTTCGATGCCGGGCCCAGCCGCAAGCGCCCTTCATGGCCGACCTGCCAGCCGATAGAGTTACGCCTCAGCCAGTATTTAGACAAGTCACGACCGATTTTGCCGGCCCATTCCTTGTTAAATCTAGCACCCTACGTAATTTTAAACTCTTAAAAGCGTACTTTTGTATATTTGTGTGCCTCCCCACTAAGGCGGTTCATTTGGAACCGGTCTCGGACCTCAGCACGGAAGCGTTCCCGTTCCTCGCGGCATTACAGCGTTTTATACACAGACAATACAACCAAATAGACCACGCTTAAACGATCTTTAGTACGAAAACAAAATCGCTAAAAGGTTGCGGGTTGCGGGGAGAGGTCACCTAATTTTCATTGGTTCGTTCAAAGACATGTCAAAATTGACAATGTTAGTGATAGTTCACTAGTGATGGGCAAATCTTCCCTTGATATCGATAACTGAACTTATGGGTGTTACGGAAAAATGAAAAAACATGTTAATTACTATTCATATTTATTGTGGTTAGAAAACAAAATTTCTTTACAACTAAAACATAGTAATACCACAGAATAATATTACAAGCAGAAACGACACTATCGACACAATTGCAATACAATATCACCATACGGTGCACGCAAATACGGTCCAAAATAACTTTGCACCTGTACTCATACCTAAGTCTTTCAACAGCAGGGACAATCGAATGTAAATCTTATATCTAAGGCGGTACGAGCGCGAGCCGCTGCATTCACAAAATCCTGCTTCGTAAGCTTGACGTAACCCGGCCGCGTGTTGCTCATATAGGGTTGGTTGAATGCAAATACTGCAAATATAAAGCGCTTGCGCTACGTATCTACCTATAATAAAAAACATACGCTTTTTCGTGGTTTGTTTGATAATGATCAATAAAATACAATATTATTAAGTAAGTAATACTTAACCATCAAACATTGAAGTAGGTGGTTATGCGTACCTACATATTAATACTCTGTAGTATCTACTTATGTTACTATGTCTTACTATATGCTTATGTAAAGTAAGTACAGGCGGCAATGGATCAACCTACATGCCCTACAATCTCGAAATATATTTATGTAAGTAGGTAGGTATTTTAAGTGCTATATTAACAAAATAACAGAACATAAATACTTAGATATTAGTTGACTTGGGCGGTCAGAAGAACTCACGTAGACCAACTAGCGTACAATCCATTTTTCGATCTCGCACACTTACATAAAGACCAGGAGCCGTGATGCCGATTACAAACTAACTAATATTACACTTGACCAACTTGACTAACATATTCTGCCATCTTAAAGATGATGGGACACGTCTACTGAGGAAATGCCTACTAAAGTAAGTAAGTACAAAATCGACGGGCATATGCTACTTTTAAATTACGTCCGCATTGCGCGATAATCGACATTCACGCGGACGAAGTCGTCCCCGGGCCACTAGTATCAAATACAAGATTATTTGCTCTTAATATACATACCTATAAAAACCGTACGTAGAGATAAAATATTTTAAATGCCTGAATCCATTAATCCATTGGTAAATGAAAAAAAACTCACCGATGATGATATTTGATGGTGTAACTTTACCAAGGACTACCGCTATGTTTGGTTTCGTAGAGGGGCATTATTAATGCATAACCACAGTACCTGTCTACTAAACCTAGTCTAACTTTGGACCGCGTTTTGTGTTAAGGTCGACCGCAATCAGTACCTAATGAATAAACTATTTACGAACTTAAAATCTATTCATGCGTGATCGCTGACAAATTGAGTAAATTGACTCAGTAGGTACCTTATATACCTAACCTACAACGATAACTGCATTGAATTTGTCTACTTCTCTCATCAAACTAGTTAAATCATTATTTATTATCATATTATTATTAATTGTCTATAAATACTACAAGTACCTACTTGTTTACTTACCTTACAGGATTCTTGGGAAGTCTGTGAAAGGTTAATTCATTATCTTTAAATTTAGTGTTAGTGCATCCGAATGCAGAACAGTAACGCTTTTGTATCACCTTCCTGTGAACTTTCCACTTGCTAAAATAAAATAATCGGTCGCGTCCTGCGTACTGCGTGCGCCCTGTGAAATGACCACCCGGGAGGAACAAGCATGTAGGTGAATAAGTCGACCGAATTACGGAGTGTCACCCCCCTGGCATCACGTTACTTTGTAGCCAGTGTGGCAATGCTAGCATCTGAGCGTAGTTCAGCGAAAGCACTGCCAATGGGTTAGGTGTATAGTATTCAAATAAAACAACCAATATTACATTAATTTATATTAATTGTGTTGAATTTAAACAAAAAAAAACCCTTTACTTACTAAAGAAAGTAATTTGTAATATTTACCCGACTAATTATTAGTAGGTACTTAACATAAAAGTGTGAAATAAAAAAATATTGAAAGAAAACAAAAAATCTGACTGCGTCAAAAATATTAACTGAAAAGCAAAAAAACAAGCTTATGGCGACTACAAGAGACAAGACATGAAACTTAGTGCTGCCACCAATTATTATTGTTTGTGGTTGGGCTAATGTTTTTGGCCTCAAAATTTCCTATTGTATTTTAGCGATGGTAGTGTCACGCTCAGCAGCCCCCAAAATGTTGTAATTTAGTCCATGTAACTTAGGCTACATTTATTATTGAGTTAGTTGAATGTCCATAGTCATAGCGAAAAGTTTCATAACGTTAGCTTTCTCAGTTGCGATATAAATTAGAAAAATGAAAGTAAAAATCTCCATACACAAAGTAATTTCATAGGAAAATACCTATTATTATATAAGGCGCATCAGTAAACGTGTGATGAATTTATATTTATTATTATACAAGCTTTTATTTAAATTAAGTAATCACTATTCCTGAAATAAAATACATGATAAATCCAAACTGGGCTCAATAGTTCGTATGTATACACTATATTGTACAACAAAATTATAAAAAATTGACAATTTATGAATGTTTAGGTATTGGTAGTTCTTATCAAGGTATCAATCAATAGATTATCAACATACCTAAACTATAATAATAATTAATATTATATAATATATAAATATTCAAAATGTACTTCAATATAAAACTGAACACTGTTGAACCCTTTTAAAGAAAAATTAAAACACTCAAGAGAACAGTATCTTATTTTCAAATATGTTTATTAAAATAAATATGAAAAAGTAGAGGCATGTACCTATTTATCACCTTGTAAAACAAATGTTATCGAAAACTTATTGTTTATGTCTATATTGCGTCTCGTCACTAGTTACTCGTGCCATTATGTCAGAGCGCGATAGCGTTATGTGAATTCAACTACGAAAGAAAGGGATGTGAAAAAAGACATCAACGCGAGCTATTCTATGTGTCTTCCTTATATTTAATTTTGGTAATGAATTATTTTAATGATTATCAAGGGAATAATCGCGCTAATAAAAGCGCTTAACGGTGAAATGTAATTCCATCTTTAGTGAGACTAGACGTTGTGCTACACTTTCCACACCATTTCACCGAACAATACGGCATAATTACCACTTAATTTTATTTTTTTCTTGGGAACACAGCCGCAGCTTTCGCTTTGACTCTCGGCGGCGGAATGAGGAACGAAAAGGGGGAGGAGCCGGCTCTTATGCAGTGTCACTGCCTAACCTTGGCGAATGCATATCCCTGGCAAAGCGTGGTCTATTTGGTTGTATTGTCTGTGGTTTTATAGCACGCCGCGGTGCCCCGGTTCTCATTCGCTCGGACTGCGGTACAAATTATGTAGGCGCTAGAAATCAGCTCATTGAAGGCGATTCGAGATGGTACAGGCCCTTTCCCAGCGCTTCTGGACGCTGTGGACCCAGTCCTACCTCCACACACTCCAAACCCGCTCCAAATGGTTGTCCCTATCCTCCCCTCCCCGAGTTGGCGAGCTCGTCCTCATCAAGGAGGACAACCTGCCTGCCCTTCAATGGAGACTGGGCGCATTACTCGCACCCTGCCTGGGAAGGATGGCGTCGTGCGGGTGGTGGACCTGGACACCGCCAATGGACACCTCCGGAGGCCTGTGTTCAAGATTGCCAGGCTCCCTCTGGATGAGCCCACCCTGGGCCCCGGAAGATGTACTCGCCACGGGCGAGACGTCTTGTAAGCGTATTAAGATACGCCTAGCGCCATCTAGCGTTGTATCGCGAAGTTGGCGCGCGGAGTGTGAAACCGGACGCGCGCCCGCGTCAGTCTGTCTGCTAGCGACCGCGAGACGCCAAAAAGATATACGCGCGCTGGTATCTGCCCTTACTGAATTCACTATTACAAATAGTAACCCTGTGATGATAGTGCCTGTGATTAGGTGAACGAACTGTGTGCTGTGACGCGACCATCAAATCGCCTACATCGCCGCCCGCCAGCTCGCCTCCCGTCTCCTGCCTCATCATCCCAGGTAAGCCTTCAGAACTATCCACCTTCTTT
Organism: Scoparia ambigualis; assembly: GCA_963921215.1. Lineage (NCBI taxonomy): Eukaryota > Metazoa > Arthropoda > Insecta > Lepidoptera > Crambidae > Scoparia > Scoparia ambigualis. Next base: position 2,844,650 of record OY992524.1, on the reverse strand, counting down.
ACTCTGCCTTTCTTTACTCTGCTGTATTTGGCGGTGTCTTCTGACCCGCGAATACAAAAAGAAACGAAATAAAATACATATTTTAAATACCTTCAAAAAGATTTTATTTATTTATTTTTTGTCTTTTAGAAAGTTTTTGTATTTCGGGGTTATTTTTATGTGCAGAATGGCGACGAATATTTATGTATTTACAAGCGGCCGCTCACGGTTTCACCCGCGTGGTTCCCGTTCCCGTGAGAATATCGAGATAAAAAGTATCCTATGTGTTAATTCAGGTTATTGACTATCTGAATACCCAATTTCATCCAAATCCATTCAGTAGTTTTTACGTGAAAGAGTAACAAATATCCATACATACAAACTTTCGCGTTTATAATATTAGTAGGATCAAATAAGGTTTTAATGAGATGTACTATGTATTCGATGATTGAAAATGGGTGTCTGATGAATGTTCGAAAAATGAGTCAAAACATTAGAATACAAACGTTTTTTAAAATGCGGCACTTTCATTTCTCTACGTCTTCATTGCTAGCAAAATGTAACCCTTTTTCATTTAAATGAGATTTTATGACAAATTCGCTTATTTGTTCACGAACTGACCTAATCACTCAGAAACCTAATTCATTAAAAGAAGAAACATTAATAATCCTTAATTATCAGTATAATGTATTATCTAAAGTAGAAAAACAAATTGGCTACTTGACAGTTTTCGGAAAAGTATTTTGAAAATTACAAACGCTTATTCAAGTACCACGTACAATATTTTTTTCATCCCCCCATCTCGGAAAGAGTATTTTTACTCTTCGATATCTGAGTGCAAAAGCCGTTTTTATCCGCTAGAGAATAAAGTAAATTGAATTTAGAACATCGTGTGCACTTAGTATGTGTATTCAAAACATCATTAAACCTATTTTCTTCTTCCTCCATAGTGCCGATTTATCATACGACCTTTTTAAATTGTTAAAAACTCAGACTCGGAACCTTTTTGGTGTACCTACTTTTTTAATTTGGTTGGTAATTTCCTCGTTGAAGTGGGATGAAAAGTTACGTGTTGCACTCGAGTGCAAAGATTTTTCACCTCGTGCTCTTTTGATTCCCTCGGTAACGCTCAGGATTCTAATTTTTGAATCACTCGCTGCGCTCGTGATTCAATTTTAGAGTCCTTCGCTTGCTCGGTCATCAAAATTGAGCACGCGGTTAAAAAGCAAGTTTGCACTCTTGTATAACAAATAACTATTTCACTCCTCTTGCTCAAAAAGAACGTCATTGTAGCGTTCTAGAGCGAGGCTAAAATAGCTTTTCTTGCCCTAGGGGATAAAGTAATTTTTTTTTAATTTTTTTGTCACATGACATTGAGCCTACAAAAACGAAAAAGTATTTAGTCTTAGGTAGAATAATCATGAATAAAGACTCGACTTATGTATTACTGTTTACTTAGATCAACAACTTTTTTGAGATAGTTATTAGTAAAGTTTATGGTAAAATTAGTAATTATTTGAATCTATGGACAACACAGACCACACCCACACAGTCCACGCTTCAGTAAGAAACAACTGCACAGTCTGCACATGTGCTTAGGTGGTAAGCCTTTAGCCCGTTAGTCGCTTTTACGACACTCAAGGGAATCTCTATTCCATTGAGAGGGGTTGGTAGTATTATTTTGATGAGGCCATCGCCGCTCTATGCTGTTGTATGTATGTGCAGTCTTTAGTCCATTAGTCGCTTTTTACGAGACCCAATGGAAGGGAGGGGTTGGTAGTATTATTTTGATGAGCCCATCGCCGCTCTATGCTGTTGAATGTATGTGCAGTCTTTAGTCCATTAGTCGCCTTTTACGACACCCAAGGGAAGGAAGGGATTTGTAGTATTATTTTGATGAGCCCATCGCAGCTCTATGCTGTTGGATGTATGTGCAGTCTTTAGTCCATTAGTCGCCTTTTACGACAAGAAAGAGAAGAGAGCGGTTGATAGTATTATTTTTTGATGAGCCCATCGTCGCTCTATGCTGTTGGATATATGTGCAGTCCTTAGTCCGTTTGTCCCCTTTTATGACATCGAAGAAAAGTGAGGGGTTGGTAATATTATTTTGATGAGCCCATCGTTGCTCTATGCTGTTGGTTGTATGTGCAGTCTTTAGTCTGTTAGTCCCCTTTTACGACACCGAAGGGAAGAGAGGGGTTGGTAGTATTATTTTAATGAGCCCATCGCCGCTCTATGCTGTTGGATGTATGTGCAGTCTTGAGTCCGTTAGTCGCCTTTTACGACACCCAAGGGAAGAAAGGGGTCGGTAGTATAATTTTGATGAGCCCATCGCCGCTCTATGCCGTAGGAAGTATGTGCAGTCTTTAGTCCGTTAGTCGCGTTTTAGGACACCCAAGGGAAGAGATGATAAGATTGCACATACCTACTATCCAACAGCATAGAGCGGCGATGGGCTCATTAAAAATATACTACCAACCCTTCTCTTCCCTTTGGGTGTCGTTAAAGCAACTAACGGGTTAATTTTTAATAAAATAAACCAATTCATATTGTATTGGATTGTTTTATTTTCTCGCAATTGTAGTGAAAAACATAGTGTAACACACGGCGCTAAAACCCATTAAAACCCGGTTTCTATTTACTCCCTCGCTAAAGCTCGGGAGTAAAACTACCTCGTATATAATGGGTCATTTTAGCCCCTTGTATAACAATCTACTATTTTTTATAAAAAGCTTTATTTAATAGAAAAAGAAATATTTTTCTTTATTCATTTAAAGTTTCTGCGGAAATGGTTGGTCATGTGACATTTGGCTAAATGTCTGTGACGTCACACCACAATAAACATTTATCTTGAAACCTAAAAATAGTTGTAATCGCCACGTATCTGAGTGGCGATTACGCGACGTAGGGAAATATTAGGAAGCAGGAAGGAAGGCTTACCTGGGATGATGATGATGATGGGTGAGCGGGCAACTGGAGCACGAGCTGACGGGCGGCGATGTAGGCGATTTGATGGTCGCGTCACAGCACACAGTTCTTTCACCTAATCACAGGCACTATCTTCACAGGCAGTATCATTAAGGGCAGTCCAAGGCGATATCAGGGCGCGTATCGTCCGTACGTCTCGCGATCAGCTGTTGCGTGCGCGTGCGGTAGATAGCTGGCGACGAACTCTCGCGGTCGCTTGCAGACAGCGTGAGACGATACGCCTAGAATGAGACGTCGCGCTCATGGTGCGTACATCCTCCTGGGCCCAGGGTGGGCTCATCCAGAGGGAGCCTGGCAATCTTGAACACAGGCTTCCGGAGGTGTCCATTGGCGGTGTCCAGGTCCACCACCCGCACGACGCCATCCTTCCCAGGCAGGGTGTGAGTAATGCGCCCCAGTTTCCATTGAAGGGCAGGCAGGTAGTCCTCCTTGATGAGGACGAGCTCGCCAACTCGAAGAAGGGAGGATGGGGACAACCATTTGGAGCGGGTTTGGATTGTGTGGAGGTGGGACTGGGTCCACAGCGTCCAGAAGCGCTGGGAAAGGGCCTGTACCATCTGGAATCGCCTACGTGTGGAGATCGGTCTATCTTCCAAGGATAGTTCGGGAAGGGCCGTTAGTGGGCGGCCTATAATGAATTGTCCGGCTGTAAGCGGCTCAAAGTCTGAAGGATCAGACGAAAGTTGGCAGAGAGGTCTAGAGTTAAGGACAGCTTCGATTCGTGCTAAAAGTGTAGAGAATTCCTCGAATGTGAGGTGCTGTTCGCCAAATACGCGATATAAAAGTTGCTTAGTTGATTTTATGTTGATCTCATGTAACGCACCGAACCATGGTGCCTTAGGGACGTTCAATAACCAAGTAATGTGCTGACCAGCGAGCTTGTGCGCAATCGTGTTATTATTCGAGGCAAGAAAGTTTTGTACTTCAATGAGCTGATTTCTAGTGCCTACATAATTTGTACCGCAGTCCGAGCGGATGAGAACTGGGGCACCGCGGCGTGCTATAAAACGCTGTAATGCCGCGAGGAACGGGAACGCTTCCGTGCTGAGGTCCGAGACCGGTTCCAAATGAACCGCCTTAGTGGGGAGGCACACAAATATACAAAAGTACGCTTTTAAGAGTTTAAAATTACGTAGGGTGCTAGATTTAACAAGGAATGGGCCGGCAAAATCGGTCGTGACTTGTCTAAATACTGGCTGAGGCGTAACTCTATCGGCTGGCAGGTCGGCCATGAAGGGCGCTTGCGGCTGGGCCCGGCATCGAAAGCATCTAATGCATTTAAAGACTCGGTGTCTAATAATACGGCGCGCGGACAATATCCAAAATTGTTGGCGTAGGATAGCGTGTAAAGTGTCAGCGCCAGGGTGGCAGTGTATTTTGTGGTAGTGGTCAATGATGAGGTCTACAAGTGGGCTACGCGTTATATCGGATAGACGCATGGGACAGTCGTCCGCCAACTCTAAGGAGCTCATCTTTAATAAGAGGTGACAGCCGCTGGAGTCTGACGGAGCAGATTTTGCCAGTTTGAAGGCGGTGGATGTCCTCTTCATTCACTGACGTACAAGGGGCCTGAGCGTCGCGAATCTGGGTGGTGTCTGCCGTTGTGCAGAAAGCGTTTTAGACAAGCTGTCACTCCGACGAGCTTGTCTAGTGAACTGAACCGAGTGAGCAGGTCAAAGTCAAGACCGGGCACTGTGACCAGTGACGGGACGTGTTTGGGCTTAAAGCCGGGCAGGGCGTGATGGCCCAGAGCTAAGGGCATCGCAGGCCAAGACTCACAAGGCTGTCCAAGCCACGTGGGAGACCACCATAGGTCGTGGGCTGACAGGGATTGCGCAGACATCCCTCTGCTTGCGCATTCTGCCGGGTTGAGCTCGGAAGGTACGTGTCGCCAGGTACATTCTGGTGAGCCTGAGCTGATTTTGACTACCCAGTTGGCTAGAAAGGGTTGAAGACGGTGAGGCGGTGTATTGAGCCAGGCCAGGACTATCGTACTGTCTGACCAACATATGTGTTGTTGTATACTGATATGGGCGGATAACTGAACTGACACACGGATCATGAGCTGGGAGAGTAGGGTGGCGGCCGACAACTCTAACTTGGGGATTGTGAGGCGATTCTTGATTGGTGCGACTCGCGACTTGGCGACAATCAAGTGTACTAAAGTATCTCCGGAGGCATCGAGCTCATGGAGATAAACAACGGCGGCAAGCCCGGCTTCAGAGGCATCTGCAAACCCGTGAAGCGAGTATGCAGCTGAGCCTTTGTTTGCACAAATGTGCCGAGGGAAGCCAATGCTAGACAACAGCGGCAGATCGTCTGAGATGTGGTGCCACTCCGTTTGTACTTCAGAGGGAGTGGGCTCATCCCATTCCAGCTTCAGTAGCCATAATTGCTGAAGCAGCAGCTTTGCGTGGAAGATAACGGGAGAAACCCAGCCGTTTGGGTCATAAAGTGAGGCTACGGTGCTTAAAATAGACCGCTTTGTGACATGTGTGATGGGGGGCAGAGAGATGCGGTAGGTGAACTCGTCTGACTGAGGGCTCCACTGTATACCCAAGACCTTAATGGACGTAGAGTCTGGGTTCATGTCGAAGTCCTTGGGCATGTTGCATTGGTTGTCGAGGAATCTCTCGAGCAGCTTAAGCGAGTTAGATGTCCATTTACTGAGCTGAAAGCCGCATAGGTCTAGTAGACTTATTAACTCGTCCTGGAGTGCTTGGGCGGATTCAACTGTATCATGACCACACAAGATGTCATCAACGAAGATAGACTTGCAAAGAACCTGAGCGGCTCCAGGGTAGCGATGGCCTTCATCATCAGCTAGCTGAAGCAGAGTGCGGATTGCATGGTATGGGCTTGATCTTAAGCCGTAGGTGACTGTATTGAGGACGTAGGTGAGCAGAGAGTGATCTGGTGAGGACCGCCACAGTATCAGCTGATACCGTCTCTGGTCTGGGGCAACCAGCACATTTCTGAACATCCTCTGGATGTCAGTGCTGAAAACGACTGGATGCGTTCTGAAGGACATGATGATGTCCACAATGTCCTGTTGAAGGGCGGGGCCTGTGTGTAGGCATTCATTTATGCTGACACCATTGGAGCTTTTGCAGCTACCATCAAAAACAATGCGCAGCTTGTCCGACCCTGACTTAAATACGCCATGGTGAGGGATATAGAAGTGTGGTTTATGGGCGAATGTATTTGGGTGACAGGGAGCCATGTGCCCTAAGTCGATGTATTCGGCCATAAAGCCGACGTATTTAGAACGCAGAGACGGGTTCGCCATTAGCTTCTTCTCAATATCGAGGAATCTGCGTAATGCGATGGGGTGAGTTTTACCTAGTTGAGGGGCGTCCTTTAGAAAGGGCAGAGCGACCGTATATCTGCCTGAGGGATCGCGTGTAGTGGTAGAGCGGAAGATTTCCTCGCATTGTTCCTCCAGGGGATCATTATGAGTGTGAGATTGAGGCAGGGGCTCCTCAGACTCCCAGAACCTTTCCAGACTCTGACGTATGTCCTGGGCTGATTCAGCTGAGTCTGGTTGTGAGCTAACGACGTGAGCTGAGTTAACCTGCTGCGCCGGCTGCGCATACAAGTCCTCAATGGGTCCTATCAACGCGAAGTCAAAAATCGTGCCGAAGGCTATGGGCAACGAGACCTTAGTCCCGTCCAACACCTGGCCAAGAACGTCCGACCCCAATAAGAGGTCGATCGGGGCTGGTGTGTGGTAAAGCTGATCAGCCAATGGCACGAGTGGCTGGCCTAGTATGTGGGAAATGTTTGGTACCTTCCCTAAGGGAAGGTAGCCAGTGACGTTTTTTAAAATATGAGCTGTGGCAGTGGTTGTAGGAGTATCATTGTGATTGGGTCGGCATACTATTGTTATTGCCGCTTTTGACTCATGTTTGTGCTGATTCCCAATTCCTGTAATTTTTAAAGAAGTGGGTTTTGATGGCAAGTTCAAAAGTCGTGCCATGCGTGACGTTATTAAAGTCAGCATACTGCCACAGTCCAATAAAGTTCTTGCTGTGTGAAGATGGCTATGCACGTCCGCGACTCTTAGTGAGACGGTTGGCAACAAAATGGGTGTGCAAGTGGGCACAGAAGGTGAGTGAGCTGATTGAGTAGCAGCTGAGATTGTATGAGCTGAGTATGTATCAGCTGTGTGAGCATGGGTTGACTGGGCATGGGCTAAAGGGACATGGGCTAAATGGGCATGGTCTGAATGGACATGGGCTAAAGGGACATGGGCTAAATGGGCATGGTCTGAATCTACCTCTTCGCTAGGGTGCTCCGTGATAGTTGGGAGTCATAATTGCTGGCGGCGTTCGCGGGGCCTACCTGGCGAACCGGACTTGGGCGGGCTGGCTCTGTGAGCAGAGCTGGGTTGCACCTGTTTAGCATGTGCGGGTTCGTGCCGCCTGCTGTTTCTGGGACGCTCCCTCGAGTGCTCTCTTAGCTGTGGTAGGGGTATATGTACTGACGACGAATGAGCTGAGTGCGTTGGGTCGTCTGGCCGATGTAGGGACGTGTGGTGGTTGGGGCTCCCACAGTCCTTGCATGCCCCCCTTGACCTGCACTCGCTCTCATAGTGAGGGCCGAGAAAACGCTGGCAGCGCTCGCGTGCCTGTACAAAGTCCCAACGGCCCTGTGTTGGCTTGGCATTGTACCATCTGCACGTCATGAACCTATGTCCCCTAGTGGCACAATAGGAACAGTAGGATGTCGAGCGTGAGGAAGACGACGAGGACGATGATGAGGAGCAGCTTTGCTGGAAGGCCGAGTAGACGGGGAAGGGCTGACTGCGAACCGGGGAGGTGGATGGGTGGTGACGCATTTGCTGCGCTGGGCGGAACGGTTGGTGAGTAGGCTGATCATAGGCGCGGTGAGGCGATAGAGCTAAGGAGCGTCCACGGTAATGGTCGGGTGGTTGCTGAGCCATCAAAGCATAAGTGCGATGGGGCAACTGAGGAGGCGCGCGGCTACGAGAAGGGCCGGGCTGGGGCTGAATGGGTTGAGCCATGGCTATGTTGGAGAACTCTGTCTCCACACAGCGCGCGTGCTCCTCGAGGTAGTAGATAAGGTCCCTTAACGTGGGCAGGGTGTTACTAGACCCGTGCCTGCGTTCAAATAGCGTGCGGAGCTCGCCCTTGAGCTTCCGCACCACTATTGACACAAACACGTAGTCGTCTCCTATTGGCAGATCTAAATTGTTGAGGGCACACTGAGCTGATATGAGCGGCGTGAGGAACAGTGTGCGGATGTTCGAACGCGTATGGATGCTTGGCAGCCCTAGGATGATGTCCACAAAACTATCAATGAGAACCCGGCGGTTCTCGTACCGCTTGGTGAGGATGTCCATGGCCACGGCAAAATTCTCATTGGTGACCTTTAAGTGGGACACCATACTTAATGCCTCACCGCTGAGACTTGAGAATAGGTAGTGGAGCTTGACTGCGTCCGACAGGGTCGCCATGTCGTCAGTCAGACTCCTAAACAGCGCAATGAAGGAAGGCCAGTCCTCCACTTTTGAGCTGAACCTGGGCAGCGCTATCTTGGGGAGGACGGCTGTGGGCGTATTGACGCCGAAACTGGGCTGAGCGCTATGGGTTGGGGATGACGTGGAAGAGGTTGAGATTTCCTCCCTAGCCATAAGTATCCCCAGGTAAGCTCCGGAGGCTTTTGTGTGGTTCTCAGTGTATGTCCTTTCAATCCCCTCGTCTAAGTTCTCCTCGTCAAGAATGCTGTAATATACTGAATCCAGCTTCTCCTTAATGCCTTGTATTTGTGCGAAACGCACGTTAAATTCCGTTGTGGAATGTTTGGTGTCGCCAGCAATGATCCGTGATCCCACCTCTAGGAGCTGGTGTATAGCTTTGGCGGCCTCCCTAAATATCGCGGCTTGTGACTTGGTCGGCATCGCGATGATTGAAAGGAGACAAAAAAGGAAAAAAAAAAATAAAAAATAAATAAATTCAAAGGCAGTAAAAAGGACCCTGTATATATTCTACAGTTGGGCTGGATTGTTTACCAAGGTAAGGCAAATGAGCTAAACTAATGCAACAATAAACAAAATAAAAACTTAGTTGGGACGCCTTGTATTTGGCCCACGGGTGGGCAAACGCGTGTGTATGTGTATGCATGTGTTTATTTAACGCGCGTACGTAAGATTAGCCGACCGCAAAGAAAAAAAACAGAAAAAATCACATCATCCGTAGCCCACTAGTGGGCAAGCGCATGCGTAGTCGATGGCGGCGCATCCAATGAGCCGGGAAAGCGTGAGGAAAATGAAAAGAGAAAAAAAATCTAATAAAAAGAAGGTGTGGGATACGTTGTACGTAGCCCACAGTTGGGCAGACCTGAAGCGGAAACTAGCGCGAAGAATGAGTCGGTCGCCAAAAAAAAATAAACAAATAATAAAAACTTAATAAAAAAAATTGGGACACTCTGTCTGTGTCCCACAAGGGGCAAACGTGTGTAGAAGCGAAGGCGACGCAAATAGCCGTAAGCGATTTAAAAAAAAAAATGATGAAACTAAATGAAAAAATTGATGAAACTAAAGCTCATGTGGTGAGCACGCACAAAGAATGAACCGATCGCAAAGGCAAAAATTAAAGACAAAAAAATATATTAAATTAACACGACCAAAAAGATAAAGCACGCTACTTAGCACGCGTGGTGAGCACGCACGAGAACTGAGCCGATTTAACACGACAAGAACAAAAAAAAATCATTAAAAAAAATAAAACGGGAAAAAAACACTCGACACTCTCTCCTTATAATACACAAGCGCGCTTAGTCAGCGACGTAAGACAAAATTGGTCACAAGCAACACAAAAGCAACAATTAAGCAACGTGCAGAAATAATTGCGTTAAAATAATTTTGGATGTTGTGTGGTCGTAATCCTCACACAAATGTTTTCCGAATACCGACGATATTTTGTATAGTGGCTGGTAGGTTCGCCACGAGATATAACTTACACTCGTAATGTTACGGAAACAAATGAATTTAGAAATGACGGGCGGAAATAATTATTTTTAGCGGACTGTAATTAAAGATAGGGGGTGATTCGGGGCTGATTACAGTCGAACGAAAGACCATAAAATTTAGATGTATGCCGAGCTCGATTGGACCAGAATGTAATCGCCACATATCTGAGTGGCGATTACGCGACGTAGGGAAATATTAGGAGGCAGGAAGGAAGGCTTACCTGGGATGATGATGATGATGGGTGAGCAGGCAACTGGAGCACGAGCTGATGGGCGGCGATGTAGGCGATTTGATGGTCGCGTCACAGCACACAGTTCTTTCACCTAATCACAGGCACTATCTTCACAGGCAGTATCATTAAGGGCAGTCCAAGGCGATATCAGGGCGCGTATCGTCCGTACGTCTCGCGATCAGCTGTTGCGTGCGCGCGCGGTAGATAGCTGGCGACGAACTCTCGCGGTCGCTTGCAGACAGCGTGAGACGGGCGCGCGCGCGTCGGATTCCCACTCCTGACGCGCGCCAACTTCGCGACACCTCGCTAGGTGGCGCTAGGCGTATTTTAATACGCCTAGAATGAGACGTCGCGCTCATGGCGCGTACAATAGTTTTTGTTTATTTTGTGAAATGTGGCGTCACACGAAGCTCAATCATGGCACGTGTTTCTGGTCTTGTAATCCACAGACAAATAATCGCAAATTTATTTTGTAATAATAAAATATTTACAAATTATCTTAACACTGCAGTACACGCGCGGGCTACAGATGTAGCCCAATAACTTCGTGAAATCTTGCGATTTGACTTCGAGTGTCTAGGTAAGTTCCGATTGGTTGTTGCTCGATGCATTCAGTGTGGTGTGAGCGCTGACAGCTTGCGGATGTGCTTTAAATCGCGCGATCACTCGCGGACCTTTTTAGTTACGCGATATTTTTTTGAACAAAGGTAATTTTTTCATTTCATTTAATGATTTTTGTATTCTGTATTACATTAGTAATTTTAAAACTTACTATTCAGTCATACTTTGTTTATAGATTGCCAAATATGGATTCCAGAGTTGAGGAAAATGTGTTGAGATGGCTGGAAGAGGTAGAAGAGGATAGGTTATATGGAGGAGGTTATATGAGGATGACCTGATTGAAAGAGAACAGGAAGAGGATTTGAGAGAAGATGAAAATATGATAGTCTTCTCACGACACCGATACCGAGCAAGAAGATAACGAGGAAGACAATAGTAGGTAGTGATTCGGATGATAATATGCCACTATCAGTTTTAGCAACTTATAAGTCATGAAATTAAAACGAGTGGAGGAAACCACATTTTCCTGCGACAAGGGTACATTCTTATAACGTTATACACAGGCCACTAGGACTAAAAGGTACAGCTCTAATGCTAATACACCTCTGCAACGTATCAAGTTATTTTTTTGACCCTGATATCTTTGAATTGTTGGTAAAATATACAAACATTTACATTGATACTATCAAGACTAAATATCAAAGAGAACGTGATGCGAAGCCTACAAATCTTACTGAAATGAGAGCTTTTGTTGGTTTACTTCTAGTCTAATTTGTCAATAGATCAGGACGTCAAAATCTTAAAGACTTTTGGGACAACTCTAACTTGCCAGAACCTCGTCAACAAGGAAATATATCTATTCGAGGCGGCGTTGCACGCTGTTCCTTTTGTACCAGAACACGAGATCACAACACAATAAGAACTTGTTCCAAATGTTTCAGATGTATATGTAACGACCATCAAATATTAATTTGTCCTTTATGATATGAAAATTAACATTTTTCTCTAAAAAAAATATTTCTAAACTATAAAACTAATGGTGATTGATCTCGAATAAGTAAAATTTATGTTATGTCAAAAGTCACATTAAGATTTCTTTATTTTGAGAGAGAAAAGGTTTTTTTTGTTTAGTTAGTTAATTAAATGTCATTCATAATAAAAAAGGTCTTTTATTAAAACAAAAAACCAATATTCTTTACTACAATGGAATTTTGAATGGGCTACAATTGTAGCCCGCGCAGGCACTCACGAGTACAGAAGGGGTGCGTGAACCGTAGTGTTAATAAAAAAAACTATTGAATAATCGACATATTTCATATTTTATTGATACAACAGCCAAATAGCCAATTCAGTAAAACTATTTTAATGTTTATTATATTAGTCCATTACATACAATAGATAGCTTTACTAAACTAAGTAAAAATGAAGAACAACTGGTCTTTAATTGTAGGCATTTAAGTCAATATTAATATTCGATTCTGCATTAACTAATCTATGTCCGCAGCGCACGCATCCTTATCGCTCTAGCGTCAAAACTAGATTGCTCTCTCTTTCTTCACCTGAACATGGCATCTTTGCGTCAGTTATTAGATTGTTTGGAAAAATAAATAAAATATACTAAATAATCTTAGCATATTTGCATATTCATATGTGACTTTAGAGTCATAATTAGTGCACTTCCGAAACACTTTGGCATTTTTGATTTATTTTGGTAAGGTCACAGAAACTACGGTGCGACACACTCGTGATGGTGCTCGACGCAGACTAAACATTTGAGTCTTCACATCGCGCGCGCTTAAAACATATCTGTTGTATATAATATCATTGCATGTCATGTTATCATTATCATCATCAATAATACTATTATAAAGTTATAAATATGTTTGGGTGCGTTATGGTCGAATTTATTTGCGTAAAGACGATAACTCTGGAGCTATCGTAGTTCGTGATAGTGATGCCTTACAAAAGTTAAAATAATTATTATATTTATTTATAAATAGAATAATGCACGTATTTGGAATTGATGTATAGTTTTTTTTTTTAATGGATCATAGTTTGTCAATTTATTATCAAAATGTTAATAGAATAAGATCAAAGACTAATGAATTGTATGTAAATGTTTGTAGTTGCAATTATGATATTATCTGTTTGACTGAAACTAATTTAAATGAAAGTGTTTACAATAATGAAATATTTGATAAAAGATATAATGTTTTCAGGCGGGATCGCCATACCACCTCGATATCCAAATCTGATGGAGGCGGAGTGTTAATAGCAATTAAAAAAAGTATTAATGTAATACTTCAGTCGAGTTGGTTGAGTGAGGCTGAGAATATATTAGGAGGATTACCCTACAACCTATTACCCGGCTTTCCCGGAGAATTAACTTGTGTGTTTGTTATTTGCCACCTGACATTGACCCTGTTATCTTAACTAAATTTCATTATAACACACAATCAGTGCTGTTAAATTGCAACACCGATGAAACCTCAATAATTATTGGAGACTTCAACATTCCCAACCTCGCTTGGATGCTTTCAGGTGATGTGATGGTTCCGGGTTGCCACCTGACATTGACCCTGTTATCTTAACTAAATTTCATTATAACACACAATCAGTGCTGTTAAATTGCAACACCGATGAAACCTCAATAATTATTGGAGACTTCAACATTCCCAACCTCGCTTGGATGCTTTCAGGTGATGTGATGGTTCCGGGTTGCCACCTGACATTGACCCTGTTATCTTAACTAAATTTCATTATAACACACAATCAGTGCTGTTAAATTGCAACACCGATGAAACCTCAATAATTATTGGAGACTTCAACATTCCCAACCTCGCTTGGATGCTTTCAGGTGATGTGATGGTTCCGGGGTGTTCTTATGATTCGAAGTCGCGACTACTGTTAGAAACTATGTCTCTGTGCAGACTCGTCCAGCATAATAATCTGCGCAACCATAGTGATCGCCTTTTAGATTTAATGTTCTCCTTGAACAGTGATAAATTAAAGGTATCGAACTCCGCCCCAATCTCAAAAACTGACAGTCATCATCCGGTTCTTTTAATTGAATTATCGCTTAAACACTCTATGAAAAATCTTAATAAGAATAAAACTTGTAAATTTAATTTTGATAAATGTAATTATGTATGTCTTAAGCAACAGTTAAACAGTATAGATTGGACGGATAGGCTGCGTGGTTGTTGTGTTGATGAGGCCATTAATATTTTTTACGCTATTCTCAATGACGCCATTAAATGTCATACCCCGATAAAAAATAATAGCAACTCTGGCTACCCGATGTGGTTTTCCCATTCATTAATTAAATGCCTCCGCGAAAAAAATAAATTCCACAAGCGCTTTAAGAAATTTAATAATCCTAGAGATTATGACGTCTACTCATGTCTGCGTGCTAGAACCAAACGATTGTTAGATCAATGTTACAAAGGGTATGTGTCATTGACAGAAGATGATATTCATCAAAATATTAAGTGTTTTTGGAAATTTGTAAATAGCAAAAGAGGTGGAATATCTGTACCTCAAACTATGACTCTCGATGGTGTTACTGCGTCTGATGGTAAGGGTGTGAGTGCCTTATTCGCGAAGTATTTTGGGTCAGTATATACGAAACCGGACTCACTAAAGGTACCTCAGAACAATGCATACTGTATGAGCAGTTATTCACTGTCTGTCATAGTTACTTCGGAGGATGAGGTTAAACGTGGACTTAAGCGACTTGATCCTGCAAAGGGCGCGGGACCCGATGGCATCCCTACATATTTCTATGTGAAGTGTGCCAATGAGCTTAGCTTGCCCCTAACTTTATTATTTAATTTATCTTTGAGTTCGGGAACTTTCCCGGCCCAATGGAAGCGTGCTCATGTCATTCCCATTCATAAGTCGGGTCCAGCCTTTGATTGCAGAAACTATAGGCCAATTTGTATTCTGTCATGCCCAGCCAAGCTTTTTGAATCCATCGTGTATAAACATATTTATCAACATGTCAAACCCCTGCTTTCTCTAAGCCAACATGGATTCATGAAGAACAGATCTACCATAAGTAACTTGCTCGAGTATAAAAGCTATATTTGTGAGACCTTAGATCGTGGAGGTCAGGTGGACTCCGTGTATACGGATTTCCGTAAGGCGTTTGACAAGGTTAACCACTCTCTTCTTTCTCAAAAGTTGTCGGAAGCTGGAATTCATGGTTCTGTTCTTAGATGGGTAGAATCATATCTGACGAATAGAAGTCAGCTAGTTGCTGTCAAGGGTTTTTTGTCTGAGTCTATTCTAGCCACGTCTGGAGTGCCACAGGGTTCTCATCTTGGTCCTCTTTTCTTTGTAATTTTCATCAATGACCTTGCCGATAGGCTGTCGTGTCGTTGCCTGATGTATGCTGATGACCTTAAGGTATTTTCTGCTATAAAGAGCATACAATGTTGCGAAGATCTTCAAAGAGACCTTGATGTTATTTCGGAATGGTGTAAATTCAACGACATGTCTCTGAATGTCGATAAATGTTGCATTATCTCCTTTACTAAAAAACGCAATAGAATGGATTTTGTTTATAGCATTGATGAGCAGGCTCTTAGACGTAAAACTTCTGTGAGGGACTTTGGTATTGTTTTTGACGATAAGATGACTTTTAGGGAGCTCTATGACCATGTTGTAAGTGAGGCAATGAAGGTCTTGGGGTTCCTGGTTAGAACCACAAGGGATTTGAAGAATTTTAAAAGCCTTATTTTGCTTTACAGTTCTTTGGTTCGTAGCAAAATTGAATATGGTTCCGTCATTTGGTCACCTAACTACGCTATCCATTCCAAACACATTGAAAGCGTACAGAAGACATTCTTGAGGTTACTTTGCTACAAACTTAACCTTGGTCGTAATTTCTCAGGATACCATGAGAGATTGAGGAAATTCAGAATGACTGACCTAGAGACTCGACGTTCCCAACAGGACTTGATAACACTGCATAAAATTTTACATTCTATCATTGACGCTCCCAATCTCTTGAAACTATTAAAAATTAACTTTAAATTTAACCCTAGGCGCTCTTCCCCAATTTTTGCTATTCCAACTTACAAGAATAATACATCGTTCTTTATTCCCATTGCACGGATGTGTCGTAATATGAACGCACTGTCCTTCAGATGTGCCGATGTTGACATTTTCGACAGCAATGCCAACTCCTTCAAGAAAGCCATTGTGTCTGTCCTCAGCCTTTCTTCTAACTCTAACAATGGTGATTGTTAATTATTAAAAACATTGTTAATGTAACTATTTTGGTTTATAGTATTATTTAATTTAATTTAAACTTTAGTACTGTTTGTTTCTGATTTCTGATTTATGATTATTATTAATGTTATTTATTTATTTTTTCCCAATTCAATAATTACTCTGTAAATTTAATTTTAAAATAATGTGATTTTAGTGTATATAATGATTTTACGTAGTGTGCATGAGCAATGTAACTGTAGCCAGTCTGTGCATACACATTTAAGGGTACCAATCTAGCACAAAAATGTTTTAATTGATGTTCTAAATGCCTTTTCGATTGTGTCTGTTGTGATGCCTTATTAAATAAATAAAAAGTAAAGTTACCGTTTTCCTCTGTCTGTGGCACCGCACTATTCTCCTAAACCACGCAATGGATTTTTATGCGGTTTTCACTAAAAGATAGAGCGTTAACTGAGGATGGTTTGTGTTTATATATAATTTTTGTAGATATATTTCTTAAATGGATGAACCATGACGGTCTTTCTAAGTTAGCGTGGACGAAGGCGCGGGCGGGCCGCTAGTTTTAAATAAAGCATTATTTTTCGTTATTTGGTCGTACGTATGTATTAAAGTTGGTTAAAAAGTTTGCGATTCAAGTTTGGAAAAGGGAATCGTAGGTATGCGGTAGACGGTATTTCTTTATTTTATACAAGGACATTTTTTAAATTTCAATGTTGTTATGAGATAGGTTGAAAAAACGTGCCAGGCCAAATTATAGGATTATTTACTTACAGTCACAATATATGACCAGCCTAAAACATGAGATTACTGCTGTAGGTAAAAATATGCATGCGCATGTCTGTTTGTGTGATAAAACAGAAGCGATTTTTTACTAAACCTATTGTCCTTTTGACTATTTTGCCTTAATTTTTATACGACCTAATAATAACGCCTACCAAAACGTGAAGGAATTTTCGGTATCTAGGCTGCCGTTCAGCGCTATACCGTTCCGTCTGATTATATACACAAGAGCCTCCGATGGCCTTTTACAAAGTATTGCCAGGATTTTATACGATTTCACTTATACTTTTATTACAAAAAACTCACGAGCCGGGCAGCGGACATCTTTACCAGTACTCAGACTCAGAACAATAACCTTTAGTTATTGTTCTGAGTCTCAGAACAATAACTAAAGCATATTGTTCTGAGTTCTGAGTACTCAGATGACATAGACAGTGCCAGATCGCTTTTTCTTTATGATTTTTTCTATCCTTTGTGGTAGTCAAAGGGACTACAAGCATACTGCCTTCGTTCGCAACAGTCACCCGCCCGGACAGGTCCCGACCTGTTCCTAATCAACAGGCAGTCGTGACAACGTTGCTATCGCTCGCTTAATTACCGAATCCCCAACTAGAACCTCTGCAGACCAGGGGGTCCCATCCCTACCAGGAAACAGGTGAGGTGACGACAGGGTTCGAATAGTTCAAACTTGAGTTCCGTAATCTTCCTCCTGCTCTGAGCAGACCTCGTCCGTCTATGAATGGGCTCAGGCGTGCAACTGCTTCACGCAACATGAGGCGACTGTTTCGCAAAATCTTTAGTTCGGTGCCGAAACCACGTGCTTGCAGCACCCCGACCACACTCAACGGAACCTCTTCTTGCTCTGCCGGATGCAGCACCTTATTCAAGTTACGCTGTGGATGGGAAGAACAAAAAATTCCAAATAAACCGCTTAATCCATGCTGTGACGTTGACGAGCTTATCAAGTGAGCTGTACCGATTTATCAACAAATCCGTATCAAACACTTGATCTTCCTCGACAGCACGGATCTGCACCGATGCGGTAACCTGCCCCCTTACTCTTGAAACCGATCCCGATCGATCGTGATTGGTATTGTGAAGTTTAGTACTCCTTAGTTAAGACACCAGCGCTAATTTAGATTCATATTGAGCGGATATTGAATGAAATAAATACAAAACTCGATGCCATTTAGTTCACCCAATAAGAATCCACATTAGCGCTGGTGTGAAGTGTAACTCAAAAGTACGAAATTTCACAATACCAATCTCGATCATTCGGGAACGAGTAAGGGGGCTGACTTAAGGGGGCCGCAATCCGTGTCATAGGCCACTCCGAACTCCTCAACGTCAGCCAGTGGGGAACCCCACCGTAAGTGGTGATCGACGATTTCGGGGGCCTGACATCCTCTGGATGCTCAATCAGCCGGGTTCAACTCCCCTGGTACATGCCTCCATGTTAAAGGGATACCGATACTGCGGATAGATTGAGAATAGCTACTAATAGTGTTGCCCAACCAACCCGCAAGCCAACTCGACACAATGCAGCCCTGAGCTCCGGAATCCAACAGGGCGCGAGCCTGGCGAGCGATGCCATCAGAGCCCCAAACGTCAACAGAGGCTGTAGGAAGCAAAACAGTCTCTGATTCGGGAGCAACGCGCGGGTGAGCAACAATTTCCTATTGGTGAGCCGAGTCTGTAACCTTCTTACTGGCACGAGGCGGGAGGTGCCCTTGCGCCGACGCGTCCCAAGCACCAACATAAGGTGACCGTTTACCATCCCGCCTTACGTAGGTCCTCGCGGAGTGCCTGTATCTCCCGAATACTGGAGGAGGTAGCTCCAGGCGTGGGCGCTCCGTGGAGGGAACATCCGAGCCGATGGGAGAAGGGGCGGCGGCGAAGGTGGGGAATTCACTCACGATCCCAGCCACAAGCATGGGCGCGTACATGGTGGTGATCGAGGCACTCCAGCGTAGGTCATCGGTGCCCAACGGCACCCGCCCGCTGCAGCCTGATTGGTGCCTCCAATGGGCCTACCTCTCTAAGACCTCCTCCCCGAAGGGACAGGAGCATAGGCGGCCAGATAAGAGGGGGCCCCCCGATGGGGTCCTTCATCCTTTGGACAGCTTGGACATCCCGGGCTTATTTAGGCAGAGGATGTCATGATGCCGACTACCACAAACATTTTACAAGCCCTAGCTTGTGAGCACTGCTGTGCCATGTGTGGGCTTAGGCGCATGAAGCACCAGTCTCGTTGCCGTACAATAGTCCGATGTCCTTGCACCCGCTGTGCACCGAACCCGTACCGTTGCACCGAGTGACGGGTGCGCTACATTTAATAGAACTACGTTATATATATTTTTATTTTAACAACGCTCATTTTACATAATGAACAATATACAGGGCCGTCCCACGGATATGCCACATGGAGGGAAAGCACCCTAAATATTGTAGATGGAACATTTTACTGAAAGAAGACATTATTTGAATTAAAAACAATTTAAATTGCATTCATAGATATTTAAATTATTAGGAGGTTGAACCGGGAATCGAACCCGTTACATGAGAAAAATAATCAACCTGTAGCTTTATCATACCGATCGAAAGGCTACATCATAAAAATTATATTTTGCTAAATAACATAGTGTCACAAATAAAAGGAAGACCATGAATTTTAACTGTTTTAATACAAAATTAACCAATTTATCAAATGCTCAAAATGGTCCCTTCCTGTTGATACTATACTAATACTCTTTTGATTACTTCGCTCCCTGTCGATTTTTGATGTTGTTGTGGTAGATATTTAGAATAATACGTCTAAGTTCTGCTTGTAGCTCGTGGACACTTTCGTACTGGTTCTTGTAAACTAAATTTTTTATTAAAAAAATCTTACGGTGTTAGATCTGGGGATCTCGGCGGCTATCTTATTTGTCCATTTGTCCCAAACCAGGGATGAAAGTGTTATGTGACCGACTAATTACGTACCTCTTTATTTATTTATTTATTTATTTATTTATTCTTTATTGCAAAATTACAGCAAATGGCGGACTTAATGCCCTGAGGCATTCTCTGCCAGTCTTTATCATTTTAACATGCACTAAAAATATAATAGGGGAATGATGTCGATGATGTCTTCTCAAGTGGGTACATTTATTAGTAATAGATACCTACTTAAGATAATGTCAGTTGTATTGTATGTCCTTACGGCAATGTTAGCTTTTCATTTTTCTAAACAAAATTTCACATCAAATGTTAAAATTCATGGTCTTCCTTTTATTTGTGACACTAAGTTATTAAGCAAAAAATAATCCTTATGATGAAGCCTATCCACCGCTATGATAAAGCTACAGGATGAACGGGTTCGATTCCCGGTTCAACCATGTAATTATTTAAATATCTATGAATGCAATTTAAATTGTTTTTTAAATTCAAATAATGTCTTTTTCAGTAAAATGTTCCAGCTGCAATATTCAGGGTACTTTCCCTCCATGTGGCATATCCATGGGACGGCCTGTATATAACAAGTAATATCGTAATATATATTATAAAATCATTTAATATCTTTGATTGAATTTCGCTTTTCATATGAATCATTTATTATATTTATCATTTAATATGTTTTTTTTATTCTAAAGATCAATTCAAATAAGTTTTATTTAATCAACTTGTCAATTGAATTAACTTTTGCTTGATATAAGTTTTAATTGGTATACCTACTCATCATTTGATTTTATAACATTGCCCTGGTAACCTATCGTATTATAGGTTACCAGGGCAATTTTAAGAAGGTATCTACTTCAAGGGGTCGCGGGGCCTAAGAAAATCGCTGCGCCCCCCACCCCCCTTGTAACACTTACATCTATGTATCAAATAAAAGTACTTGAAAAGTGAAGCATTTTATTGCATGACAGCAAATCTGTCAGGTATTAGAGAAAAAAGTTATTGAGAAGAAGAAAATTAAAATAATAAATGATATAATAGATAGATAGATAGATAGACAATATTATACTTTTATTGTAACACTAGCTGTTGCCAGCGACTTCGTCCGCGTTTCCGTCGTTTTTCGTAAAAAAAAGTAGCCTATGTCCTTCCTCACGGTTCAGTGGTTTTGATGTAAGTAACAGACAGATTAACTTTCGTATTTTAGTAGGGAAATATAATATGTCTATCTACAATACTGTTGAAAAATACCGCAATACGGAACCGCACAATATTATTGTTAATAGCTGTGCCCGCGACTCCGTCAGCGTGTAACTCCTTGTGTGTTATTAAGTTAATGTATTGGTAATATTGTTTAGATCACGTTCACATGAGGCTTAAGTACCTATAGAACGAAAATACTTAAGCGCAAAGCTTCCGGGTAAACTATGTTGAAAGTTGACCCGTCCGGCACGTGAACATAAAGATTTCTAGAACTGCTAACCCGGGAAAGAGCGACATACAACAACTGACCATGCGAGAAACAACTGACACCGAGATCTACTCCAGCAACACGAAAAGTCTGCCCTTGAGCCTTATTAATTGTCGTTGCATAACACACCGATACTGGGAATTGCGTTTTTTTTAAATTGGAATGGAAAATTATTTGGTATTATAGGAATTCTAGGAATAAAGACGGTTTCTCCTGCACCGCAACCTGTTAAAATTTGAGCCTCGATTATATTTTGTTGCAACTGGGTTACTTTTAGCCGAGTTCCATTGCAAAGTTGTGGTGGTCTTAAATTTCGAGCTTTGAGACGCCCGTGATGTAGCTCGTCTCGCTCTGTCAGCTGCTAATCGCATCTCTCTCTCGGGAGAGCTTTCATTGGCTCGAGATGGTGAGGCACTAACTCTCATAGAGTTTAACCGATGTGCTTTTTCCTCTGCCGATTCTTGAGAAAGCCTATTTCTCATTCTCTTAGCTTCTCTCGAATTTCGAGATAAAGATAATCGTTTTTTTGGGGGAATAGATGCAGGCAAATGAAAATAAAGCAAAAACGTAAATGAAAATAAAACTAATAAAAAAAAATTAACGTAAATTAGCCAAAACTTACCTATCGGTATCTAAAAATCTATGCGTACCTACTACTACTTCACCTAAAAAGAAATAAAATGTAAACCATTAATAATTTGTAATTTGAACGAATATTTAAACACTACCAAAATAACGAAACGAATGAACGAATATTTAAACACTACCAAAATAACTAATACCTATTTTATAAAAAAACAGCAAAAGGAATCTAGCGGTATCTAAAAATCTATGCGTACCTACTACTACTTCACCTAAAAATAAATAAAATGTAAACCATTAATAATTTGTAATTTGAACGAATATTTAAACACTACCAAAATAACGAAACGAATGAACGAATATTTAAACACTACCAAAATAACTAATACCTATTTTATAAAAAACAACAAAAGGAATCTATCGGTATCTAAAAATCTATGCGTACCTACTACTACTTCACCTAAAAATAAATAAAATATAAACTATTAATAATTTGTAATTTGAACGAATATTTAAACACTACCAAAATAACTAAAAATTATCAAAGACTAAAAGTCGCGCTGATAAGCATTAAGTATTGTCTGTCAATAAGGCTCGGACTACATGCATCCGGAATCACACGGACCCGAAAAAACACGGCCCCGGATTCATTCCGTAGCTCAAACAAATATATGAATTTTTACTGCATCGACTACATGTGATCAGGGGCCTTCCGATCCCGATTTACACCCGGAAGCAACCGAAACATGCTCCGGACGTCTCCGAGTAGCCGGTCCGTTATTTTTCGGCACGGGGGGCGGGGCCTATCAATATCGTATGAAGTTGTATTGAGCTGACCACACGAGAACTCGAGAAACGTCCGTTCCGGTCCGGTCCGGAGGAATCACGCGCCAGTCGATGACAGACGCTCAAAGCGGTCGGTCGCGTCGCGTGCGCAAGCAAAACTGTAAAATAGTAGTTGATTCCAAGCGCCTCATTAAGGTGATAGTAGTAGTAGCACAGAATAAATAATAGTACCCTACTACTAGTACACTACTACTACTAGTAGTAGTAGTAGTGTTCGTAGAATTTATCAGAAAAGAACCTTATTTTTGTATAAGACTTGTAGAATTCATATTCCGTTATGCGGTCTATGTGAAAAGGATTAACCCAATATCTTTTCACTTTCTACTGTTTCCAATTACATTTCGACTGCGATTTTTGCGTAAAATGGCCAATTTTGGCGTTGCGGATCTCGGAATCCAAAATACATTAACAATTTTGACTTATTGAATAATGTAGAATAGCTTTTGGAATAATGCGTAGCGGCCTCGCTTTTTGTAAATTTTGCTTAACGTATACTGCCCGGAGGTGCTTCTATATTTGCAACTTTAAAAATGGATCTTATCCATCCAGACAACATAGTCCTGGTGGCAGTCTTAACTATTCCTGTTACTGAAATAAACAGTTGGTCTATGTTTACTTCTGATCTTCTCCTTTGAGAAGCCTGTATTAATAATTGTATATGACGCACCGGACAAATACTAGGGTCCGGGTGACTTAACATAAATGCCAACCAGACTGTTGATTGTAGCTGAGTCTGTTTTAGACCCATGTTCCGGCCATAATATTATTTCCTTATCATTTTGTAATAATTTGTCCTTTTTAATTAAAATGTTTACTAGAAAAAAACACACCCACACACACTTCACAGTGACGTAATACCGCTGGCTTGCAGCACTACTAGAAAAAATCATAAAATTTAACCGCATGTGTGGTCTAATGGCTAAGCTACCTGTTTCAGACCTAGAGGTCCCGGGTTCGATTCCCAGCGGGGGGTACATCTTTGTGTGCTCGGTTTGGTTGGTGGTAGGGCTGTTAAGTCCGCCTGGCCAGCTACCACCATCTTATCTAAGTCTGTCGCCATAACAACGATGTTTACAGCATTGTTGTGTTTCGGCAGTTTGAGATAAGATAGCCAGTTCCTCCGTGAGGTTTCCGGGTGAAGCGCGCTTCCACCTTCGGCCTTATCGTCACTTACCATAAGATGAGATGAAGACCAAGCGCTTACCCAATAAAAAAAAAAATCAAGAGTCTTCTGGGGTTTCCGAGAGGTAGCTTAGCGGTTAGAGCAGTGGACCGGCAATCCAAAGGTCACGGGTTCGAATCCCGTTCGAGCTTTCCAGAGACTGGTTGTTTTTTTTTTAGTAAACATTTTATTCTACAATTATATAGCATTGTGAATGCAAAATTTAAATAATAAAGATTTTTAATTAAACCTAAAATTGCAGAGAAAGATTTTCATAAAATGCGGGAAGGCACTTTTTTGAGCTCCTAGATTGAACTACTGTTCTAAACAAATGAAATAAAAAAAATAGAATGTTATCACTTATATAGTCTTAAAGTGCGTAGCGGCCTGGGAATTTTTAGATATCATTGATTTTATATAGAAAAAAAAATCTTATTCGAAACCAAAAAACTTCGAAAATTGCTTTAGGGTAACCGTGAATTTCTTCTATCTACGATAATATTATTGAGCAAAATTAATACCAGAATAATCGTTACTTCATTGTAATATTAAGCATGAATTTATTATCCTATTTCGATAATAACGATAAATACAACTGCTAAATTACAACAAAATGCGAAACTGGGCATTTTACGCAAAAATCACAGTCGAGATGTAAGTAATAGGCCTCTTAACGGCTACAGCTAAGCATACAATTTCAACTAAAGTTAAACTTTCCATTGTCGGCTGGACGACTATCCAGCGCAAGTGCTAGAGACCGACTGAGTAAATTTCTCTCCGGATTCAAAACGGAGCGCGTGTAGTCGATTACTTGCCGAATTTGCTTTTTTCCCGGGCCGGACTGATTCCGTATGCATGTAGTCCGAGCCTAAGGTCGAACGCTCTGAACGTCTTTTCGCATCAACAGGCAAAAATTGTATGAAGCTCGCGCTCGGCGCCCCGCCTCGCCTTTTTATACCTTCGCCCGCGAGACGCGTCGAGCGCAGCTTTAAACTGCTTAGCTATCGGGAGTTACACGTGTTATTGTGAGTCAACCATAAAAGATAGACTTAAGCTGTCGTGGGATATTTTTTATATAATTTTAAGGAGAACATTTCCGTCATACATGATTTCTGTGTAGCTTTAACCATCAAGGTTGCACACGCGACGGAAGCTTAAAAAATGGAGTAACTTCTCCCGTTTTCCCAACATTTCCCTTCACTGCTCTGCTTCTATTGATTGTAGCGTGATGAAAAGTATACTATAACCAGCTCAGGAGTATGAAAAATAACTGTACCAAGTTTCGTTAAAATCCGTCGAGTAGTTTTTGTTTCTATAACGGTTATACAGATAGACAGACAGACAGACAGACAGACAAAAATTTTACTGATTGCATTTTTGGCATCGATATCGATCCCTAATCACCCCCTGATAGCTATTTTGGAAATATATTTCATGTGCAGAATTGACCTCTCTACAGATTTATTATAAGTATATAGATAATCTTCGATCAACAATACCAACTGATCGAAGAACATAATAATAAACATACACACATACACAAACATTAATAACGATAATATAAATTGAAGTCAAGATTTTACCTATACACCCTAATTTATTTATTTTTTAATTTCCCTTTTTTTCCTTTTTTTTTCATTCATTTATTCGCTCGTTCATATTTGCTGTCCTTACAACAAAACACACTATTTATTTCGAAACTTACCATGTGGGAACTTACAAGGGGTGGGACGGGTTTCATACAAAAGCGTCCATTCTTCTTTCGAGGTTATTTTTTTATTAGACAACAAAAATACTAGCTGCCCTACTCCTGTAGGTCACGTGATAGGTTACAAATTTAAGACAATCGCGGAGCGCAGCGTGGCGATTGCCTTGAATTTCGAGGCTATTTTTTTATTATACAACAGAAATACTAGCTGCCCTACTCCTGACTCCTGTAGGTCACGTGATAGGTTAGAAACTGCTTACATTCTTGCTTAAACTATCTAACATACGTCCAGAAATTTATTTGAAAGGATTATTTTTTGTGTTCAATTTGAAACATGTTTATAGGAATTGATTGTTAGTTTTTAAGAATGTTATTTAAATTGATTGCTATATAAAAGGTTATTATACAAACCGAATATTCGATTAAAAGAGTAATACTTATATGTTTAGAATAATACACTTTTTAATTGTTATGGTGAACGATTTTATATGAACAGTTTGTTATACGTTCTAATTTCTAGTTATAATAACTTTTAAAATTAGATCTTTCGTTGATTATTCTTTGTGATTATTATATTAAACAAAATTATTTTACCTGAAATTATATGTTGTAGACGTTATGACATTTGTTGTTATATCATACATTACACACCCCCGAGTGACGTCATGCCCAGGCTCCCGACAATACGAGCACCATCGGTTTAGGCACCCCCTTGAGGTACCAGACATCCCGTGACCCCGCCAGAAATGACAACTAAGCCAACGTAGGGAGGCCCTCTTTGCGGTACGGTACGCTGCTGTTCGAATCTGGTCTGCACGTCTACTGGGAGCCGACCAAGAACAATGTAGGACCACTGGTCAATAGGCAGACCCGAATTAGCCAGGGCCTTAGTAGCTGTCGTCTTCGGGTTCAAAACCTCTGTCCTACTTTCAGCATAGTAAAAAACCGTGTCAGTTTGGCCTCCACCAACCGCCGCTCGTTTTGATACCTTTCGAACAGTTTCTGTCGAGCCGTAAGATAGCTGTCCTCCGTAACTGGCAGGTGGGCCACCAACTCTATGTATATGTAAGGAAATACAAGTGTGACAGACTTATTCTGCTATAAGACACACTCCATTGTATTGTTCCAACAATAAAATATTAACTTACCTGTACAATCACAATAATCTAACCGTGGTAGTTACTGCATGTACTGCCTAAATATTCCGAGCGTTTCTCTCTCGCTCTCTCGACGGTACGACCATTGTTATGGAACGAATCGAAAACGTTTTGTTAGTGTGGCAACTACAGATGGGGTGGGTAAAAGTTGGGGTAGGTAAAATTGGGAGGAAGGGTAAAAAAGGGTATTTACCCATTTCTACCCATTTATACGGGGTATTTTTAATAAACACCGGGTAAAAATGGAATACTGTCTATAATACTATCCTTAAAACGATCTACGATGTTAGTTTCGTTCTTGACCATTATTGATTTCAAATAAAACACAGTTGATTATATTTTAAATCTTTATTCAACATCTATTTTTAACTAAAACACAACAAAATGGCGCAGATCTAGCTAGTTGAAATGCACTACGAATGAACATGTTCGCGTACGAAAAATACCACGTGGGGTGGGGGCGAGAGGCTGCGTGCGGTATTATAGAAACCGCATGAAACTTCAAAGGCTGGTCAGGTAATGTGTTTTAAACATTCAACATCTCATTTTTTTTGTTATTTTGTGTACAATAATTAACAGTTTTTGTTTATTTCGATTTCAGAGCCTAAGTTCGTTAAATCACCTTCAAAAGGTAAAATATTTTTTTTTTCAAAATGTTACAAATCTTTTTTATCCTCACTTCCAGCGTTGAAAATATAATAATATAATAATCATAATAATGGCCAATCAATATTAGAACTAAAAAAAATAAAACATGAATTTTATTTGCAATAAAACGTTATATTGGTGCACGTAAAACTGTTTATTAACTTAAACATTTTTAAAACATATTAAAATCTATCAGAACATTATCCATACCCAGTGCAGGATGTTGAAAATCATCTCTATGCGTCTAGCCCACCCTAGGCAATAAATGGTACTTATTACATGAGCACAGCTACCTAACGTTCGTCTGCCATGGTTAGGTACATGTAAAATACAATAGTATTATAGCGCCGACGGACGAGACGGCCCGAGACGCTGCGCAAGCGAGTTCGGCTATGCGATTCTCTAAGGCTGGTTTCACAGTCACGCGTTTGACCAGCGCCGGCCACACGCGCGCGCTCTTACAATGGGCGACTTTCTGACAGCCCAAATTAAAAAGTAAAAATTAGTTCAAAAACACTCGATAGATGTCGTTTTATGAAAGCTGGGCTACTTATGGGCTGTAATAAATTCTACACTTTTACTTGTCTACCAAAAGAATAAAAAAAATGGTAAGTCCTTACCTATTTATATTCAGGACATCCAGAACCTATTTCTATTTTGGAATAGAATAAATATTACGCAGCCATACACGTGCTCTTCATGAACCCGCCTTTTACTAAGCGCCATACTAATCTATGCTAAGCGCCATCTATGAAGTCATTTACGAACCAATTTCTTTTTTTTTTTTTTGATCTCGGAAAATCGCCCATTACACTAGATTGTAGGTTGCGTTTCATAGTCATCACGCAGTTCAAACGCGCAACTACTATGTAGTGTAGCGCGCGCGTGTGGCCGGCGCTGGTCAAACGCGTGACTGTGAAACCAGCCTTAGCGACACATAGACGCTGCACGCATGGCTGTGATCTGCTGTCTCTTTCCAATTCTATGAATATAAAAGAGACAGAGTCAATTCTCAGCGCTGCGGCAGCCGCTGCTACCAAGGCTTTAACTTAGAGAATCGCAATGCTGATCACTAGCGCAGCTAAAAATGCCAACAATAGACTATTGACATCTCGCTCTCTAAGAGAGAGTGCGAGTGAGATAGCAGTAGTGTCAAATAAGTGTGTGAGAGTTCTTTTGTGTATATAAAGCTAGTAATAAACCCACTGCAAACAATCTATTTGTTGTTAAGTTTTGATTTGACCTAAAATGTTAATAAACAAGTTTATGTAAATCGTTACATGATTTTTATGTTCTATGTTCAACATAACGGTGTTCCGTCATCAATGTGAGATTATTCTGATTTTATTTCAGATAAAAAATTAGATAGATGATTAGTGGGTGTGATTTTCGAAAAATAAAATTTTACTTTGATAAGGCAATTTAACTAAGTTAGCCAACGAAACAGAAAAAAATACTACTGATAATTGATGTATTCAAAATAACAAACTAACTGAGATATGTTTCGTTTGCGCCGGGCCTGGGTCACAGATGACCATTCTTCTTTAACGACGATCCTAAGAACTGGGTACCGTTTTGGAGCCAATTTAAAAGAATACACGAAGACATCACCATTGATGAAGAAGATAAGTATCAATATTTATGTCAAGCAATGGCACCAAATTCGAAAGCAAAGACCCTGGTTGAAGGTTACGCACCGACTAAAGGAAATTACACTAACGTAGTGAAGATGTTGAAGGAGCGATTTGCCAAAGACGAGATTCTGATTGAAACATACGTATGGAGAGATTTTAAAACTGGTGGTTTCAAGAAGCAAAGTAACGGTTGATGTCCTATACGACAAGATAGTAGCAAATTTACAGACCCTCGAGACTTTAGGAATAGTGAAAGAAAAATATGAGTGTATTTTATACCCGCTAGTAGAGTCTGCCCTACCTGATAGTACCCTCCTAAACTGGAGTCGACTCCCACTTACTGATAAGTCCAGACTAACTCAGTTATTAGATTTCCTGAAAACTGAAGTAGAAGCACAGGAAAGATTAAACCTAGCTAGGATAGATTTTTTACAGGCGGACACATCAGCAGGCAGGGAGAAAACAGTTCCAACAGCTACATGTCTTGTGGCCAATGACATGAAGGGTAAGAAACCAGCGGAAATAGAAGGTAAGAATCACAATACTACTTGTTATTTTTGTGATAGTACTCATTGCTCCAGTGAATGCACAAATGCCAGTAAATTGAGTCTTGAAGCAAAAAAAGAACTAATAAAGAAAAAAGGAGGTTGTTATATCTGCTTAAGAAAAGGTCATCTTGCAAAACATTGTAAAATGTTTATTAAGTGTAAGAATTGTAGCCGACGCCATAAGGTGATACTGTGTCCGTCGCTGCATCCCCATGTTACCTTTTCCATCCCGAAGAAATCCCAACCTGAAACAAATGATGTAGTTAATATTTTTTCCAGTATTAACACCACCATTCTCTTGCAGACACTGATAGTGAAAATATCAAGCAATGGTAGAGAAAAAAAAGTTCGAGCATTGCTGGACTCCGGAGCTCAACGAAGCTACATCATAGCTGGTCTGGCAAAGGAGATGATGCTGGAGGTGACAGGTAGTGAGAGACTCGGGCGTATAGTTTTCGGAGGTATCAAGACGGGAATGCAGGTACACCGACATATTGACTTCGAGGTAAGCAACTTGGATGATACCTATAAAGTTAAGGTGACAGCATTAGAGCAACCAATACTATGTGGCAACTTACCTAAAATACATGATGCAAAAATCATAAGAAAGTTACAAGATCAATTCATAGGGCTAACAGATGTAAAAGAAAGTAAATCCGAAATAAGCTTGCTCATCGGATCGGATTACTTAGGATCAATAATCGAACCAAATATGGTTCGAGTGGAGAACAATTTGGTTACAATAAAGACCAAACTGGGCTGGACGTTGCAAGGACCCATACAGGGAATCTACAACACATTAGTGACCTCCCATTTTGCGGCAACAATACAAGAAAATGAATCTTTAGAATTCCTCTTGAATATTGAAACTTTAGGTATAAAAGATCCTTATGTATGATACAGAACCTGAAGTTATAGAATCAGAAATGCTAAATTCTTTCAATGAAACTGTTTCTGTTAATGAAGAAGGCCGTTACGAGGTGAGCCTTATGTGGAAGTTGGCACATCCAGAGCTGGAATCGAACTACGACCAAGCATACAAACGCCTACTCTTCACAACAAAGAAACTGGAACATACGAAGAACATAGAAGCGTATCAAAATCAAAATCAAAATCAAAATCAAAATAACTTTATTCAGTAAGCTTAAATTAAGCGTTTTGAATTGTCAAATTTTTTTTTATATGGATGGATGGATAGGCACAGAAACCCACCCACCCACCCCACCCATTCAGGAAGTCTTTTAGCTGTGGAGAAGAACGGGCACAACAAACTCCACAGCTTTATAATAATATAGAGGTAACGACATTTACAAAACAATATGTCGTTACCAAATTATACAGTCAATAGTCATAAAACAATTATATAAAATAAAAGATAAAAACAAAAGTGAATCTACAAGTTTTACTCGGGCACTATGAACGCATTAGAACAATGTATGCGAAACTAGAGGAATGTTAATTCCATGCATTTTTGTCATTGATGTAATCACTTACAGTGTAATAGCCCTTTTCTAAAAGTCTGTCCTTAACATGTGTCTTAAATTTGTCAAAGGGCAAAATTATAACATCGTTCGGGATTTTATTGTAAATTATGACACTTTGTCCCATAAATGATCCATAAACTTTCTGAAGTCGAAATTTAGGAATTACAAGTTTATACTTATTTCTAGTATTTAGTTTGTGTATATCGCAATTTTTTTTTAAATGAGTAATGTTTTGACGCACGTAAACAATACAGTTATAAATAAATTGTGATGCAACTGTAAGAATATTTATTTCTTTAAACAGCTCCTTAAGGGAGTCACGTGATCCTAGGTTATATATGGACCTTATTGCTCTTTTCTGTAAAATGAAAATGGTTTCTATATCTGCTGCTTTACCCCAAAGTAGTATACCATAGGACATAACATATCATGAAGTTTTTCAAGATTGGATCGATGAAAGCATTATTGAGAAGGTAGTGGATGATAGAAAGAAAAGTGGACACTACTTACCGCATCATGCTGTAATCAAGCTGGAGAGTGCTACTACGAAAATACGTCCTGTATTTGATGCTTCAGCCAGAGACAAAAACAGCAATTCACTGAATGCATGCATAGAAAAAGGTCCTAATCTTATCGAGGTAATACCAAAGCTATTGATTTTATTCAGAGCAGAAGCTTATGGAGTGATATCCGACATAAAGAAAGCATTTTTACAAATATTAGTCTGTCCACAGGATAGAGAAAACTTGAAATTGCTATGGTGGAACGATCCGTGTATAAAGAATTAGGTAACAACCTACAGGCATGCTAGAGTACCCTTTGGAGTTGCCTGTAGTCCATTTCTGCTTGCAGCTACTAATAAGCACCATCTAAAGAAGCATACAGTCAAGTATCCAGATACAGCAAAAAGACTTAAAGAGTCATTTTATGTAGACAACTGTGTGACCAGTTTCCATAGTGAAGAAGCGAAGCTAAAATTCATTGAAGAAGCTACAAAATTAATGGAGATTGGAAAATTTTAATTAAGAGGTTGGATGTCAAACACAAGCCTTAAAGAAAAAGCAGAACCAGTACTAGGTTTGTTGTGGCATAGAGACACTGATAAATTGCAGTGCCATTTAAACCTGAAAAGTAAACTAACAAAAGAAGTAACAAAGAGAGAAATATTATCAGTTACTCAACAGGTATTTGATCCATTAGGATTTGTATGCCCAGTTACACTGTTACCTAAACTAATAACTCAGAAGGTCTGGTCCCTGAAAACTGGCTGGGATGAGAAAATAGCTGAGAACTTGGAAAAGGATTACAATGGTTAAGTACTCTTCACTATGTAAACGAATGCCAAGTGCCACGGAGACTCGCGGTGTCGCCGCTACAAGAATGTGAAACGAGCATACATGTATTCAGCGACGCCAGTAAAGATGCCTACGCTGGTTGTATATTCTTACGCACAAAGCATGAAAATCAAGTATCAGTCCAGCTTGTAATAGCCAAGAGCAGAGTAACTCCAATCAAGAGAAGCATGACTCTACCAAGATTAGAGCTGATGGGAGCACTTATAGCATCTAGACTGTATATCGAAGTGATGAGATCAGGCTTGCTCAAGGCATGCGAAAATTATGAAGTTTACTGCTGGACAGATTCATCAGTAGTACTAGCATGGCTGAAAAGACAAAACACATGGAAAACATTTATAGGGAACAGGGTAAATGAAATATGTAAAATATTGATAGAGATGCATGGAACCACTTACCTGGTAGTTTGAACTCTGCAGACTTACCTTCACGTGGCTGCTCCGTGAAGACGCTACAACAGAAAAGCTGGTGGTTAGGCCCACAGTGGCTATACCTAGAGAAAGAAAACTGGCTGAAGTCAAACTTGACTAACCTGAAAGCAGACGACGAAATTATTAATAGCGAACAACTCTGGAATACAGCGGTCAACGTAGAGGAAAATACAGAAATGTTTAGTAGAAAATTATTATATTTTAGATTAATGTTTTATATTTTAACGTTTTATTAACGCTTAAATATACTTAAGTAAAATTTTAAACACTGAAAAAAGACGACAACCTCAGGCGGGAATCGAACCACGCACCTTCCGCATTCCGGGCGGCTGCCTTAACCACTTGGCTACCGAGGTCTGGCTTTCAACCGTCGAAATTTGTCAGGGAAAGAAGAAATTGTCTCACGCATGGTACAGGAGAAACACAGAACCACGGGTCATGCTGGAACTCAAATATTGATGTCTACGCTCAGAAATTCATTTTGGATCATAGGCATCAGAAGATTAACAAAGAAGATTGTGGCAGATTGCATCACCTGTAAAAGGTACAAGGCAAAACATTATTCAGCACCACAACCACCGTTACCTTCTGATCGCACAGCTGCATTCAAAGTAACTGGAATTGACCTGGCAGGTCCTTTGTTCCTGAAAGATAATAGCAAATGCTGGATAGTATTGTTTACTTGTGCTGTGTATAGAGCAATACATTTGGAACTCACTGACTCATTGTCTACAGCCAGCTTCATCATGGCACTGAGAAGATTCATAGCAAGGTGAGGCCGAGTTAGAGTAATCTACACAGACAATGGGACTAATTTCGTGGGTACTGCAAACCTGTTGCAAGAAATAGATTGGCAGGAAGTTCAAAACATCACCAACTCACACAGCATAAGATGGAAATTCTCGGTTCCTGCTGCCCCCTGGTGGGGAGGGTGGTGGGGAAGACTGGTTAGAGTAGTAAAAGAGATGCTGCGTCGCATTCTAGGGAAGTCAGTTGTAAATTGGATAGAGCTGTCTACTATTTTATGTGACTGCGGTTATCAACAGCAGACCTCTAACATATGTGGAGATGGGAGAACTGAAACCGTTAACTCCTATGATGTTTTTGCACGACTTACCAACCAATGATGTACCGGACCTGGATCAAATAGACCATGGTGGCTTAAACATTAGATATAGATATCTACAGCAACTGAGAGAAGAGGTTCGGAAGAGATTCCAAAACGAATATCTATCACTCCTGATAAATAAAGGTAAAGAAAGGAAGAGAGAAACTACAATTGGAGAAGTGGTTTTAATTGAAACTGAATCTAGTAGGTTAAAGTGGCCAATAGGGATAATTAAAGAGATTTTTACAGGCAAAGACGGGTGTACGAGAGCTGCAAAAGTTATGACTTCTTCAGGAGAAAAGGTAAGAGCTTATCAAAGATTATATCCTTAAGAACTGAGCGCCTCGGACGATTGGATCCAGCAAGTATGCGATAAGAAAGATCCAGTGAGCCCGAATATCCCCCTGCTGATGATGACCACACAGATCCACAGGTATCAATTTTTCCACCGGCCTAGTGGCCGGATCTAGTGATCCGGACGTGCTATTAAAATACCATCCAGATTTTTAGATTGAATACCTACTTTTATTCAACAATGTTTTGGTTAGTTTGGACTTATCATTATCACTAAGGCAATTTATATAAGTACTTGATGCCTAGGTGAATCTTAGGTGGTTAGAGAATATTGTATGGATTTTAGTTCCCAGTTGTTATAGAATACATTCTAGGTCAATGATGTTACAATTAATATAATATCATTGTTCTAGGTAATATTTTAATGTTTGAAAATTTAGTGAAGAATTTACGTAGACTAGGATTATCAGAGTATAGGATTTCATGAGAATAAATAATTTGTAATTGTTTTGTTCATGTATCATGAATAATTAATCATAGTATTTTGTGAAAATTTGATTTGTTCTATGTCAAATTTGGGGTGCCACAGTATAGGAAAATGGCACACTAGGTCAAATGTTTCACCATAGCATAGAGTAACTTACAGTAAGTCAAATGTTTTGCATAGTATCAATTAACTTACAGTAAGCAAACAACTTTGTTTCCGCCCTCGGGAAGATGTTATGGAACGAATCGAAAACGTTTTGTTAGTGTGGCAACACTTTATTTTTATATAGACGGACTGGCTGGCTGGCGGCCATCGACTTGTCGTGAAAAAACTTGGTAATGTGACATTGACAAAAATCCAATGGAATCCATGAAAATATTGAATAAACCATTTTAACTGCCTTACTAAACGAATCGAAGTTTAATTTATAACAACCATAGTAGAAATAAACAAGTACGCTATCTTCATACATACGCAGTACGCACCGAGCGCGGCTTGGAGTGCGTTCTGTCGTTTAGGGGTGTAGTTGTTTGGTTAAATTTTAACCCGTTTGAGTTGCAACCGAGCCACGGAACGATCGAGTTGTTTTTATAACCTGTTCTGAAGTATTCCTTTCCAAAACGAGAGAAAATTCTTCTTCTGTCTACATTTTTTCCACTTTTATACCATTTTTAACAAAATTATTAAAAAGTTTAACAATACGAAACAAACAGGAAATTTTTCGAGACGTTTTGACTTAAATTGCAAAATTTGACACTCTATATAAACGTCAAATAGCTGTCAGAGTGAAAAATAACTATACGATTTGATGGTTGTTCGGTTGCTGCGTTCTGAGCCACAGAACGGATGAAACTACGCTCTGACAGCCATCAGAGTAAAATTTCACCAAGCCACGGAACCAATGAAATTGTTCCCGACGGGTGTAGTCGCCGAACAGTTTAGCCGTTGTGCTTCGATGTGGACTGTATGTTCTTCAATAAAACTCGGTTCTTGATTAGTGCTTCTTTATTCTTCAAGGTGGGGTCCGGAGAGCTTACAAATTCTGCTCTGACCGGCCGTGACTTAAACACATTATGGGTTGGCAACTAGCAGCCTTGTGGGACAGCTGCCGGCTCATGTGGGCAGTTTTACATTTTACCATAACTAACTACCTACATGAACCGTCGTAATTTGTGCAGCTGTCCCTTTCGTTCGGACCTCTCTTTTTATCTTAAATTTATTACCTACCCTACGGTATCACTCGTAATCTGGATACCCTACTTATTTATTTTCTTAATTACATTGATATTCCTAACAATAGAAACCTATAATTACGAAAGCTAATCTCTTACTTTCCTAACTTTAATTACCTTAGAGAGGCGTAAGGCCCCTGGGCACGTATACTTGGCCCTTACCTTGTCAAAACCATTACCTGTTTAATAACTTTTACCTTTTGTTAAAATGAAACGCAAAAAATTAATTATTTATTATCAAAAAACCTTTACACATATGAGACTAATGGCCGATTTTTCAATTGTCAGATAAAACTTATTTGTCTGTTATAGTAATAAACAACCATTTTGAAAATATTTGTCAGATCATGTCTTTTCTTTCTTTACAGGTGACATTTTAGTTTGATCGTGTTATACTTTATCAGACTGATAAGTTTAATCTGAGGATTGAAAAATCAACCCTTAATCTACTTATGCAAATACACATACCTAAATTTAGCCGTATTATATCTAACTATATAATATCATAAAGTCGAGACTTCTGTCCGTAACAGGCTCCCCCCGGCGCAGCATCCGCGTAGCCTCTTCACTCCATCGGCAGGACAGCCAGTCTCGTCGTCGGTCGTCGGAACGTGCCGCCTTTGGTGCGCACCTCTACGTTGCGTACTTCGTTGTCAGGTCCAGGAAATGTCTTCGTGACGACGCCTCTAGGCCATACATTGCGGGGTAGTGTGTTATCCACAATTATGACCACGTCGCCCTCTCGTACGTTGCGTCGCTCGGAGTCGCGCGTGCCGCCGCGCGGTATGAGTAGTGGTAGATACTCGCGCAGCCAGCGTCGCCAGTACTCGTCCGCCAGCGCCTGCGCCGCCCGCCATGTGTTTCGGTCGGCGCGCTCGCACGGCCCAGTGGTGGGCAGGCCGCTCGAGCTACCCAAAAGGAAGTGATTGGGTGTCAGCGCTTCCGGGTCGTCGATGCTCACAGGGACGTGTGTTAGAGGCCGAGCGTTGACAGTGTGCTCGGCTTCGGCTAGTAGCGTCATAAGTACTTCTTCACGCGGTGACTTCTCGTTGAGCGTAGTGCGCAGCGCCGTTTTGACTGTTCTCACCAGCCGTTCCCATGCGCCGCCTTGGTGTGGCGCGCCTGGCGAAATGTAACGCCACTCTGTGCGTTGCGTTAGCGCGTATTCTCGTAGCGCTGGCTCCCATTCTTCGTATGCGGCCTTTAATTCTCGGTCCGCGCCTTTAAAATTCGTAGCGTTGTCACTATATATAACGTGGGGCCATCCCCTCCTGGCCGCCATTCGTCTTAGAGCCATAATCGCTGAGTCGGTAGATAAGCTCGCCGTAAGTTCAATATGCACAGCTCGAGTAGTGAGGCATGTGAATAGCGCCCCCCATCGTTTCTCATGGCGCCGGCCGATAGTCACAGTCATCGGGCCAAAATAATCTAGGCCACAGTTCGTAAAAGGCCGTACAAAAGCTTCCATACGTGCTTTTGGTAAGTCGCCGTGCACCGGCGTCGTAGGTAGCGTCTTTCTCACTTTACAAAATGCACAATTGAACGCCACGGATCTCACAGCCGGCCTCAATCGTAGAACCCAGTATCGTTGCCTTATTTCGTTGACGACGCGCTCATTGTGCGAGTGGTGGGCGCGACGGTGCTCACGTTTAAGTAGCAACCGCGCATACGGGTGGCTGCCGTCCAGTATTACGGGCGTAGTAGCGGGGGCAGACACACCCGCTGCCCTTATTCGCCCTCTTGCTCGTAATACTCCGCCTTCGTCGATGAACACGTCGAGTCGTCGTAGTCTGCTGCCCGCGCGTAGTTTGCGGGATGCTTTGAGGCGGTCGATGTCGTCTGCGAAGCTCTCTCGTTGCGATTCAATGGTTAGTAGGCGCTCGGCCTCGTTGATATGTTCAAGTGTCATGTTACTAGCGCGGCGGCGGCATCTCTGAGTGAATAGTAGCACGTTCGCCATCGTTCTAACTAAACGCTCGTAGGAAGAGAAGCGTTTAGCGTCTGGCACTACGCTACTATCACTCTGCCACGTGTGCGTGTGCGTCACGCAGTGTTCACTCTCCGCGCTGTGTTCGTTGTTGATGACGTCACTCGTAGGCCATTCGGTTTCGTTTTCGTATAAAAATGCCGGTCCGACAAACCACCGATCATTCTTCGTTTTCATAATCTCACTGCCGCGCGTTACGTCGTCCGCGACATTGTGAGCCGTAGGGACCCATCGCCATTGTGACGGCATCGTCGTTTCTGTGATCTCAGTTAAGCGGTGCGCTACATAGGGGGTGTAACGCACCGTGTCGTTATTTATCCATTTCAACACTGTTTGTGAATCGGTCCAATATACGACTCTCTCAGGTTGCCATCTTTGTTCATTCAATACTGAGCTCGCTAGTCGCGTAGCTATCAACGCCGCTTGCAACTCCATTCTCGGAATACTTTGTTGCTTTATCGGTGCCACTCTGGCCTTAGCAGCGGCGAGTGCGACTTGTATTTCGCCATTTTCACCCTTCATTCTCCAATATACTGCAACGCCGTAAGCGACTTCGCTGGCGTCACAAAAAACATGTAGTTGCTTTCTCGTCACTCCCCCCGTGTGTAGACGCCGGGGTAGACGCAGACTACGTAATGCCCTCAATCCGTTCAACCATTCATGGAACTCGCCGGCCTCGTAATCGGGTAAGACCTCGTCCCATTCTATTTTTAACCGCCATATGCCTTGTAAGATGATCTTCGCTCGTATAGTATAATAACTCAACAGTCCGAGTGGGTCAAATATTGACATAACCGCACTCAGCGCCTCTCGTTTAGTAGGAGCGCGCCTCATTTGCTTCACGTCGTCGTGCACGCGAACCATCTCGGTGTTAAACGCCAACTCGTCTGTAGCAGCGTCCCATAGTAAACCGAGCGTTCTGCCACATTGCTGAAGACTAGCGCCGAGCTGTCGAGGTGATGTGTCACGGCTTTCTGCTGGCAGCTCACGCAACACGCACGGTCCGTTAGAGTTATAACCGGCCAGCGTGAATCCTGCCTGCGCGTGAACCTTCGCGACCTCCTTTATCGTTTCAATCGCTTCTTGCTCGGTGTCGTAGCAGTCGACGTAGTCGTCCATATAATGGTTTCTCGTAATTGCCTCGTATGCGCGCGGATACTCAGCAGCGTGCGTTTCAGCGTTCAAATCTCTCACGCTGTGCGCTAAGAAAGGTGAACTCTTAGCTCCGAATATCATTGACGTCATCTTGTAGCGTGTAGGTGGCTTCGTTCGGTCGGCGCCCCTCCATAGGAACATCTGAGCGGGTTGGTCACCTTTAAATATCTTAACTTGAAGAAACATCTCCCGGATGTCGGCCGTAATTGCGATAGCTCGTTCGCGAAATCGTAGTAGCAGGCCCGCCAGGTCGCGTAGTAAGTCGGGACCCTCCAAAAGCTCGTCATTCAGACAAACTCCGTTTGCTTCGGCGGCCGCGTCAAAGACAACTCGTAGTTTTCCGGGCTTATTCGGATTTGTTACGGCGAAGTGAGGTAAGTACCATAAATGCGGGCTCATCAAATCGCTCTCGCTACTTTCCTCGGCATAGTGTTTATCAAATAGATTCTCTATTTGATTCGTATAAGCTCGTTTGAATTCGTCAGACTTGTCCATCTTCCGTTCTATGGATTTCAATCGTCTCAATGCTGACTCGTAACTTGGCGGCAGCGTGACGTCATCACGTCGCCACGGTAATCTAACTTCGTATTTTCCGTTGACTTTCTTTGTCGTCGTTCTAAACAATTCCATGGCGCGTGCATCACTCGGGCTCACTCGCTCCTTCTTTGTTATTCCCAGTGAGTCAATTTCGAAGTGCTTCTTTACCATAGCATGGAGTTCGTTGTCGGGTAAAAGAGTGCGCGAGATCGTCGCGCACTGCGGCGTGTTTACGTATAACACCGCAGCCGTATTACTCTCCATCAGCACGCTTGACCGTGGCGCTGATCCGTGTATTACCCACCCCAGCTTCGTGAGCGATGCGATCGGTTCGTCTCGCTTGCCCTGTAGCAATCTTCGTGTGACTATGAGATGCCAATTGTCTGCCCCAATCAGTATTCGAGGCTTGACATGTCCGTAGCAGACGTTGCTGTTTGATAACTCTTTCATATGAGTGTATCTCAAACAGTCGTTGTGCACCGTCTGTCCGTTGAGTGATAAATCTTTCATCGTTCTAGCTTTAATGTCGAATTGTCGTTTATTCGTAGTTGCAATTAACTTTAAATTCACCGTCTTGGTTTCGCACGTCGTTTGTGTATTCACGCTTCGTATTTTCAAATCGTTCGCCGGCCCGTCCGCGCCTACGTAGTCCGCCAGGTCTTGGTCGATTAGCGTAACAGTCGACCCCTCGTCGAGCAAGGCGTATGTGTCGATTGACCCCTTTAGTCCCTTGATGGTAACGGGACATACTTTCAGTAACACCTTGGTAGCATCGGTCGAGTGATTAACCGACGCCACCATCTCGGTTTCGTTCGGCCTGGTGCGGTGTTCGTGTAGCAAGGCGTGGTGGTGATGGCGGCAATCATCAACTCCGCACAGATCGCGTTTATCGCATTGTAGGCGACGGTGTTTCTTATTTGCACAACGGAAACACACTCCGCTTTTCTTTATCCATTCCCATCGTTGTTTAACCGTCATGGTTTTAAAGCGATCACATTGCGGCACGTCATGACGTCCTCCACAACATAGACATTCTTTGTTTATGACGTCATCACTTGTTGCGTATACAGCCGTATTTTTCTTTCGCTCGATTCGTTGTTTCACGTTCGCTCGTGTTTCCGTAATAACGTTCTTTCGCGTAGGGTTGTAGCTCACGTATGCATACTGTAGGGCTCTGTCGGCTTCTCTCATGAGGAAGTGGGATAGCGTGACGATCTCAGGCTCGGCATAGCTTCCGTAGTCAGTTGCGTAGTCGCACCACCTTGAGCGTAGGTGCGGTCCGAGCTTGTCCACCACTTCTCGCGTTAACATTGGATTTCGTAAGTACCCTCTGTTGTCGATATTATCGAGTATGCACACAATGTTCTGCAGTTTGATCGCGAACGTGTTCAATTCACTGGCCGTCGTGCCGGGACGCGGCAGTCTCTTAATGTCGTCCAGCGCTCGATCAATTATTACTTCTGGCCGTCCGAAGCATTGCTCGAGTGTTTTCATAACCACTTCCGGGTCCACGGCCGTATATAAAAGAGCGGACACCGCTTCCTTTGCTTCATCTTTAAGACAGCTTCTTAATCGTGCCAAGTTCTCGGCTTTGCTAAAGTTAAATTGTTTAGTCGTATCGCGCATCGCCGCTTTAAACGGCAACCATTCGGCCGGCGAGCCGCTGAATATAGGCAAATCCAGCGCCTGTCGTGGTACCGGTCGACTATGAATCATTTTCTCTAGTGTAAGTGCGAGCTTAACCATCCCCGTGTCGTCTTTGCTAGTTTGATCACGGTTCGCTGCCTCTTTCACTACGTTTTCGTTTTCAACATATGGCGAATCAGTGAGGTGGCGACCTCTGTCCATCTCACTTGCGCGTGCATCCTTTTGTCTTTGTCGCACATTTCCGACTTTATCTGTGTCGGGCTTATGCACGTTCCGACGCCGATCCAACCATTCATCCACTCTCAGTTGGGCAATATCGGCGGGTAAGCTCTCCGGTTCTAAATCCGTTTCTTCTTCAATAACGGCGATTTCGTATGCAAGTCTCTTCTTAATCATTTCCGTTTCCAATTGTAACTCTCGCCGACGTACTTCGGCGAGCCGCTCCTCCGCTTGAAGTTGCGCTTGTTTCACTCGTGAGGCGACGCTCGTTGTCGATCGTACCGACGGCGGCCCGGCTCTGGGCGCGTCGGGTGGGGGTGCGTCGTCGTTGCGTCTAACTTCCGTAGTGGCGGTGATGCCGCGTTCAGCGGTCTCTTGTTGCGGTTCCATTGGCGTCACGGTTGAGGCAAGGTTTGAGGGTGATGCGGGTGGTCTGTCGAACGTTCGTAGTCCCGTTGTCGTCTCGGCTTGGCTTTGTCTTCGGGTGGTCGGCATCTTCTTTCTTGCTGCCCCTACTCCTAACAATCTCAAACGGGCACGCTATGTGGGGAGCCCGTCCAAGGATGGAGTTCGTGCGGGAGTGGAAAGGTAGGACCTACCCAGCAGAGAGTCGACGTGGACAACGGGGCGCTCGCGAATCGGCTGGAGTGTCCGACAGCTTAGGCAGTGCCTACAGAAAGGACCCCCGCTCCACGACAAACCGTACTGGCGTAGCCGGACTCTTAAGCTTGCCCTAAAAAGGACAAACTGACGACCCCGTCCGATAAGTCGTCCCGCCTTGAACGGCGTTTACTCAGAACGCACACCGTTTGGCACCGTTAGGTGATGTGACGTTTTGAGCCGCGGTCCGCCCGCGTTAGCACTTGTTGCAGAACACAAGTGGTGTGGTTACAATACGTTGGTGGTTACGTTGGTGGTTACGTTGGTGGTCACGTTGGTGGTTACGTAGATCTTCTATCTTCAAATGGACGAAGGCTTCAGTTCTTCAAATCCGGCTCGAAGGACCAAAGAAATTGTTCCCGACGGGTGTAGTCGCCGAACAGTTTAGCCGTTGTGCTTCGATGTGGACTGTATGTTCTTCAATAAAACTCGGTTCTTGATTAGTGCTTCTTTATTCTTCAAGGTGGGGTCCGGAGAGCTTACAAATTCTGCTCTGACCGGCCGTGACTTAAACACATTATGGGTTGGCAACTAGCAGCCTTGTGGGACAGCTGCCGGCTCATGTGGGCAGTTTTACATTTTACCATAACTAACTACCTACATGAACCGTCGTAATTTGTGCAGCTGTCCCTTTCGTTCGGACCTCTCTTTTTATCTTAAATTTATTACCTACCCTACGGTATCACTCGTAATCTGGATACCCTACTTATTTATTTTCTTAATTACATTGATATTCCTAACAATAGAAACCTATAATTACGAAAGCTAATCTCTTACTTTCCTAACTTTAATTACCTTAGAGAGGCGTAAGGCCCCTGGGCACGTATACTTGGCCCTTACCTTGTCAAAACCATTACCTGTTTAATAACTTTTACCTTTTGTTAAAATGAAACGCAAAAAATTAATTATTTATTATCAAAAAACCTTTACACATATGAGACTTAATCTACTTATGCAAATACACATACCTAAATTTAGCCGTATTATATCTAACTATATAATATCATAAAGTCGAGACTTCTGTCCGTAACAGATGTTATATAAAACAAGAAGAATATCATTGCACGGAACGGTTAAAGCGCGCACCGGAGTGCGCTCGAGTGCACTCGAGCGAAGCGACGGAACATAGTACTTACGGCGTCAGATCAACGCTCCCCTAAACTGTTAAATTTCTCCAATGAATATTGATCCTTAGAACCTAACAATAAAGTTCAAAATTGATTGTAGAAATTTGACAGTTTTGGGTAGGTTGATCTGACGCCGTGTGTACCTATGTGAGCGCGGCCGAGCCATCCGGTACGTACGCGTCGGCGCACGCACACACTGACGAGTTTATTGATGATAAAGGGGCTACCAGACTGTTGTATACAAGCCTTTCCCACCAGGTCACCTTGGCGGCAGGCTCGTTTACAACTTGTTGTAAACGAGCTTCCACTTGGTTTGCCGCAGTACACAGTGTTGCCATTTTAGCAGGATCCTGCTTTATTAGTATTTTTACGAGTAAAATTTAGGCTACAGCAGGATGTTAAGCATTATCCTAAAATTTAGCATATTTGACATATTTTGTTTTATTTGCGAATTTAAAAAGCGCTATTGGCATCCCTTCCTTGATATACCTAAATAGTGAAGGCAATTTAAAAAAAAAATTGATCAATTTGCTGGAAAAAACGCGATTAAATTTATATCATTATTAGCTAGTCTGGCTAACGGAAACTGAACCTCGTCGTTATCTGAGGCGTCATGTCGTATGTCAAATTGATTTTTTTCTGAGAAAATTGCAGCTGTGTGAGTGACCCTGTGTTACCTAGTCATGATTTTGTTTGAAT
Organism: Scoparia ambigualis; assembly: GCA_963921215.1. Taxonomy (NCBI): domain Eukaryota; kingdom Metazoa; phylum Arthropoda; class Insecta; order Lepidoptera; family Crambidae; genus Scoparia; species Scoparia ambigualis. The sequence continues at coordinate 2,800,760 of OY992524.1, read as the reverse complement.
TTGCCGCGTTTTTCCTGGTTTAGCTTTCGTTAGCAGAACTCTAGATATGAGCTTTTAAAGATGTAAAAAGTACCGACATTAATATATACAAACTTGGCTTTTTCTAGTAAGGTAAGGTTGAAGATAGCGGTTAGTGTGTAATGGTGTTTAAGGCAGTGGCAACACAGCGGTTTTCAACGCGCGCCCGCAAACAAAGGTCGTGGAAAGGTCAACCGAAATTTCGTTGAAAACAACCTACCACACTGTTGTAAACCGCTGTGGTATACATCGGTTTACAACAGTCTGGTATCCCCTTAAACGATACCAGTCGCGGCTGAGCCGTACGTAATGCAGCGCGCGCCTGCGTGTGTCGTCGCTGCGCCCGCCGCTGCAAAGCGACAGCACTACAGTTTAGGCAATTATCGCTCGCTCGGGGGCCAAGTCAGCCTACTTGTTTAATTATACTATGTATGTTACGGTACGACGGTAAGGGACGGGTATAACAGCGAAGCGGCGCGAGTAGGCGCGTTATATACTTTATAAAATTGATACATGTAATAAAAAAAACGATCGGTTATAATACCTCAAGTTATCTATGAACTTCATTTTGGTAAATTACTCATATTATCAAATCACTTATTTTAAGAATAAAACCTAGAAAAGAAGATAAAATGACACAAAAATATGTAAAATATTTAACTGTGGAAACTTTACTGATAACTGTGTAATCTATTTTGTAATAATTTTTATGTGTTGTTAAATTGTTTGTTTCCCAAATAAACTAAAATAAAAAATAAAGTAACTTTGTGAATTTATTCTATCAAGCCAACTTTATGAAATCATGTTTCTATCGGGTATATTCTACAGAATAAAGCCTCAACAATATTTCATAATTTTCGCAGACTTTAATTTTACGGTTTACTACTTAAAAAATTAATTCTAAGAACGTGTGTAAGTATATAGGTACATGGGATTTAGGTGCCTTTGAGGTGCTTTACATTTGGCCATACTATTTATTCTGTGATTTGGCCTTCTAATCTGTTTGATACTATTTTTTGGGATACCCTGTATAAGTTCGAATACGGGCGGGCTGGCACTCTCATAGTATTTTTAATAATTATTGTCTGAATCGTACCCAAGAGGTTGCACCCGCAATAATTAAGTACTTACTTAGACGTATAGCGAGTCATACATATACCTACTCGTTACCTACCCAGGTAAATTAACTAAATTATTTCGTGACGGAGGAAGGAAGGAGGAAGCCGGCGACATTAGTTAGCGCGCGAATATCATGAGACCGATATATTTACATTAAGTTAATATAACTAAAGACGATGACACTACACTATAGTGATTAGTGAGTTGCGGCAACGCCTGACAACAAAGCTCCGCCGCGCCTGCCCCCTACGCCCTCACGTCAAAAAAATATACACTACCGCCCACGTGTTGCTGACTGTGATACGGTAGTACTATTAGTTATTCTGTGCTGTGAGACCAACTGACTGATGCTTCGTCTTGTCATACACACATATGAAAACTTACACATACAAACGCTGTTACTGTAACGAATAGGTATATAAATAAATTCAAATATTACATATCACAATTATCTTACACTGAAATATTTAGTAACCCAAACTTAAACTTGGCTTTTAATGACTTTCATGAACTTTTTAGCATTATTTATAAATCATGTTTTCCAATACGCAAAGTCACATTTAAGCAGTCACCGGGACAAGCAAATTGGATTACAAAAGGAATAAAAAAGAGTTGTAATATTAAAAGAGTTTATCGATACAAATATTATAGAAGTAAATTAAAATCTGACAAAATGGTAAAAGGTACTTTACCTTAAATATAAAAAAAATGTATTTCTGAAGCGAAACGATATAATAATGATAGAATTGTGCTAGCGAGTAGAAATAAGTGCAAAGTCACTTGGGATGTAATTAAGGGAGAGACTTCTGCAAAGATGTTACGAGAACATATTCGAGAGATCACACTAGGTGACAATATTGAGACTGATCCAACTGCTATTGCTACATTGTTCAATGACCATTTTATTACTAGAGCAAACACAACGGACTCCAGAGTGGAGTTACACAATACTCAAATGCAAAGTAGCTCTATGTATTTGTCACCGAAAGACGCCATTATAGTAGAAAAGATAATTATGTCATTGAATAACACACTTTCGCATGGTTATGACGGTATTGTTACCGAAGTATTCAAAACCTGTAAAAAAGAAATTAGTACAGTTTAGGCTTATTTGATTAACTTATCATTTGAAACCGGAATATTCCCAGAAAAACTAAAACTTACGATCGTAAAACCCCTCTTTAAAAAAGGTGACAGAAGGATGATTAAAAATTACCGTCCTCTTGTTTTGATACCGGTACTTTCCAAGGTCTTTCAAAAGGCCATGCATTTTAAATTGATGTCGTATTTTTCAAGCATAATACTATTAAACAAGCACAATTAGGTTTTCAGAAGGGAAAATCAACTTCTCAAGCTATGTTTGAACTAGTAAATAATATTTTACAAAACACCAACAAAAATATATATACTTCGTTTTTGTTATTGGATATGACTAGTGCATTTGACCTGGTATCGCATGTTCGCCTACTGTCAAAACTAGAACGCAGTGGTATTAGGGGACCAGCTTTAAAATGGATACAGTCTTACTTGGCAAATCGACTTCAGTATGTGGAGATATCTTATCTTGATAGTTATAATGTTTCACAAGTATGTAGATCAAATACTAGAACAAATCGGCTTAGTGTGCCACAAGGGAGTGTGCTTGGGCCACTTTTATTTCTACTTTATATAAATGATCTACCAGATGTTGTGGCACACAAAACAATCCTATATGCAGATGATGTGTCTGTCGTTGTAACAACTGATAAAAAATGTACTCTTGACATACATAATATAGATATTTATAACACACTGACATTGCTAAATACTAGTAGTTGGTTGACAAATAATAATTTGGAAATGAATCTCACTAAAACAAATTTAATTAATTTGAATAACTCTAAACACAGACATGTTAGTATAAATTACAATTATCAATTAATTACTTGTAAAAATGAGGTTATGTTCTTAGTAATCACACTAGACTCAAAATTGAACTGGCACACGAACACAGATAAAGTGCGCAATAAAGTAAATTCGTTTTTATACGCCTTGTATAAATTGAGGAAAGTTGCTAGCAAGGAAACATCCATAGTTGCATACTATGCATACGTAGAGTCGATACTTCGATACGGTGTCATATTATGGGGAAATAGTGTTGGTGCTAAAAAAGTTTTCATTGCTCAGAAGCGATGTATTAGAGCATTATGTGGCATTGCTCCTGATACATCATGCAGACCGTATTTAATGACGTTAGGCATATTAACATTAGCTTCCATTTATTTAATGAAGATAGGAAAATTTATGAAACTGAATTTTAAGTTGTTTACTGAAGCAAAGTACCATTATAGGACTAATTCCAGAAACCCACATAGACTCATATTAGAGAGTACTCCTAGAACCGCATGTTTTCAGAATAATTGTAACGCAATATGCATAAAAGTTTATAATAAAATACCAGTACATATAAAAGAACTCCCATATACTAGATTTAAGTTGACATTTTTATTTAATTAAAATAAGTTTGAATAAAAAATGTAAATGGCTTTCAAAAGGCATAAAAATATGCTGTAAAAAAAGGAGAAAGTTACTGTGGTGTTATAGACGTATACCATCTATAAACAACAAAATAATATTTAAAAATTACTCAAGTAGATTAAAAAAAAATATGAGATTGACACAAAAAGCACAAAACAACTATGCAATTAAAACTGCAAATAATAAAATGAAGGCAACCTGGGACATAATCAATCAAAAAAAGTTATTATATCCAAAAGAACCAATTTTCAAAATTAAAATATATAATTTATCGATTACCGACCCTTTACAAATAGCAAATAGTTTCAATAATTTTTTAAAAACCTTTGCACAAAAAAGATGATAAAGAAAATATGAAAAACTACCGACCTATAGCACTGGTACCAGTATTTTCAAAAATTTTTGAGAAAGTCTTATATGCACAACTTTACAAGTATTTAGAATCATTTAACATCTTATGCAATGAACAAAAAGGTTTTCGTCAAAATAAAACCATAAATATGGCTTTATACGATTTAATTGAAAAAGTTGTATGTGATATGGATAAAAATAATCCAATTTGTGCCATTTTTACCGATATGACAAAAGCATTTGATTGTGTAAACCATAGAACCCTGCTAGGCAAATTAAGCGCTTATGGTATCAGAGGCAATGTACTTAATCTTATAGAATCCTATCTTTCAAATCGTACACAGGTTACTGAAATACGTAGAATATGCCCAAAGAAACGAATAGATATAAAATATATTTCAGATTCGAGAGCTGTAAGTTTTGGAGTACCACAAGGTAGTGTACTAGGGCCACTTTTATTTTTAATTTATATTAATGACTTGCCAAAAGAAGTGCATAATCGTATGATTCTTTTCGCTGATGACAGTACAACGATCATAAAAAATGATAACTTAAAAAATTATGTAAATGACATTAATGAAACTTTAGAGGACATAATAAATTGGTTGAATAATAATAATTTAGTAATTAATTTAAATAAAACGAAAGTCATGCACTTCGCACAAAGACCGAAAAACCAAGGTAATATTTGTATAAGTTATCGTAAAAATAGTGTAGAAGAGACGCAAGTTGCAAAATTCTTAGGCCTTTACATAGACAGTAAGCTAACATGGCATAAACAGTCAGAAGAATTATGCAAAAAAATAAATAAATCAGCCTTTGCTCTGCATACCCTATCTAGAAAAGTAAATCGTGAAGCAGTTTTGTCAGCATATCATGGGCTAGTAGGGTCAGTGTTAAGATACGGAATTATTTTTTGGGGTAACTGTAGTGATCGTGAGCAGATATTTAGAGCCCAAAAACGATGTATTAGGGCAATAGGTGGACTCGGATATAGAGACAGCTGTGTACCTCTTTTTAAAACATTAAAACTCCTGACATTACCTTGCATATATATTTTGGAGATGGCTATTTTTGTCAATGAAAATATACCTCTTTTCAATAAATGGTCGGACAACCGCAGAAACCCTACGCGAGCTCAATATGAGAACAAATTAGTTGTACCTTCAGGCAAAACAGCTCTTTTTCAGAAAAGCGTACTTCACTTAGCACCTCTCATTTACAATAAAGTGCCAGACAATATAAAGCTGCTTAACAAACCGCAGTTCAAGAAAAAAGTTACAGAACTGCTAGTAAATAAATGTTATTACTCCACACAAGATTTCTTAAAGGACGACTTGCAATGAAATTATTTTTTGTATTCTGTTTTTATTTTTTGACATTGTTCCATTTTAATTTTAATTTGCCTTTGATTTTTATATGACTGACATTTAATTGACATTTAAATTAATTTAATTGACATGACATTTAATCACATAATAATTAACATTTACTTATTTTATATCCTTTAATTAAATTATACATAATAATATTCTAGATGTAAATTTTGTATGTTTATGGAATGTAATGTTATGTAATGTAATTCTTATACCTACGTGTTTTAATTCAATTTTTAGTACTTATGTTTATGTTTTATTTTATTTTTTTGATTTTTGATATTATTGTCTAAAATTTACAATTAATATTTGCACACCCAAAGACGGTAAAATGTGAAAGAACGTTACTTATTTATCACCAACTATTATGTACTCATATTATGCAAATAAAGAATCTGAATCTGAATCTGAATCTGAAAATGGTTAATACAAAATACATTTTATAATATTGATGAATTTATAAATAACAAATGTACCTAATGCTTGAGACTAATCTTGTGACATGTATACTTAATTAATTCTAATTTCATTTTAATTATATTTAATTTAATTTAATTTACTATTTGTATGCTAACATGTTAGCTTAATGTGCGATTCTCAACCTCACACTTACCATCACTATAATTTACCGCATTTATTACGAATAAATTAGAACAGCTGGTCTTGTTCACGCTGCAACAGTTGTACTCGCGCTTGGACTCCATTACACTTTTATATAGGATTGCCAGATGGTATCCAAAAGGAGGACATATCCTCCTTTTCCATGTAATGTCCTCCCGTCCTCCCTTACCTCTGTAAGTCCTCCTTTTTGCTAAACGTATAAGTGCTAAAAACATTGCATGTTTGCTCAAGATCTGCGAGTTGTATTTTTGTATAATAAGCGCACTTAACGCAAATGTGGAGAGAGCATTTTAACTGATTAATACTCTTTGGAACAAAAACAGGAACAGGACTAGTGTGCAGTCAGTTAAATCTTTAATTCTTGCTCAATACAACTTCAAAAACATGACATGTGAAGATTTTCATAATTATTTGTTAAAAAACAAAGAACTTCTTGCAAAAATTGGCAGCTCAGCTAAATATGATTAAAATAAAGTAAAATAAGTAATGTAAAAAAAATCGTTTAATTATTGTGAATGTCCTCCTTTTTTACAGAAAATCCTCCTTTTTATACCCACCTGCCCTCCTTTATCAAATTATCATCTGGCAACCCAACTTATATACCATCGAGTGGAGTGGAGTGGAGTCATCTGCCGTGCTAGGTACCTACATTACATACCAATAAAAAAACTTTGTGAGCACATTTTTTGTTTTGAAGTAGCTGCTCTAGTTATAATTCCTCAAAGTATGTTTCCCAAATAATTACTCCCCTGCCTTGTTTTAGCTTTCATAGCGCAACGCGAACGCGAAAGTCGCGCCCCGCCCGCGCCCGTTTGAAACAACTGTGTGGAATTAAAACCGATTTGTATTCAACTCACAGTTTCGCTGCTAAACTGACTTTTGTCGCCTACATTAGGCAGTTGTCCCACCAACGGCGAGTAAACGACGAAATATAGGCTATTTTCTCGGTCAAGAAACGTACAATAAATATACATTCCGAGTAAACAAAAGAGATTTTTTTTTTATCGGCAACGGGTAAGCGCTTGGCCTTCATCTCACCTGATGGTAAGTGACGATAAGGCCGAAGGTGGAAGCGCGCTTCACCCGGAATCCTCAACCACTGAGGAACTGGCTATCTTATCTCAAACTGCCGGAACACAACAATGCTATAAACATCGTTGTTATGGCGACAGACTTAGATAAGATGGTGGTAGCTAGCCAGGCGGACTTAACAGCCCTACCACCAACCAAACCGAGCACACAAAGATGTACCCCCCGCTGGGAATCGAACCCGGGACCTCTGGGTCTGAAACCGGTGGCTTAGCCACTAGATCACAGAGGCGGTTGATGCATATACACCGAGATTTTTTAATTGGTTTTGGAGCCGAAACAGGGTTTCGGCTCTAAAACCAATTCATGTTTATTATCAGTAGAACCTATTTAGCATGTAAAACTAAAAATATGAGCATAAAAATCATTAAAAAAATATTCATAAAAAATGTAAGTACCTACCCTTAGTACCGGACCGTACGATCTTACGAAAGTCAATGACCGAGGCGCTTCAAACGCTCCGCCTACCTACCCCCCGCCCCGCCGCCGGCGGCGCAGTCGGCCGGCCGGGAAAGTTCATAGGGGTCACGGTGTTCATAAATTGGTACAACACTTGTTTTGTATTATAACGTTTTCGGCTCCAAAACCAATGAAAAATCTCGGTGTACCTATAAATAGTTGATCGCTTACTGTTCACACTGCCGGCGAGGACTCGCTCCACTAGTTCGTCGCTGAGCAACAACAGCTATCAAAGATAATTCTCGCTACTCACGCCGAGAGACTGACCATCGTCCGCGGCGCTTATAGCCCAGCGACAAAACTATCGAAACTACACACTCGCTTTCCGCTGCTCGCCAACTCGTTTCTAATTCTAGCTCGACTCGCTTTTCGGTCATCGTCGGCGGTGAAACAACTGCCTTAGGCTTTTGTTTATTTGGTTTTGGTACCGGAAAATGCGTCTCTAAAATGATAAGTTATGACAAAAATCGATTTACAATCTATTGAAATTATTAAAATATGACATTGCAATGAAACGTTTTATCATAGTCATCTACTAAGTATATTGTACTACCTACATTTTAATTTATTAATTTAATCTATTGTTTCGTGCTCTCCTGTAAAGATACAGGTCCGTGGTCAATAACATCCTCAGCCTAGTCTTTTGTTGTGATTTGATGTATCAAAGTTAGCATTTTAATACAAAACAATGACGAGTGTGTTTAATAAGCAATGATTGTTCATTTAGAACACTGATTCAAATTGTAAATGAGAAATAAAATATGATTGATTACAATATTATTTAATTAAATTTATCTGAAATCTCGCCTCGAGCCCTTGAGGGTCAAGCTTCAAGTATTTTTTTAAGCACGAGCTATTCTTGAAAGCTCAAGTTTATTTTAAGAGCTCGCGCTCAACCACATAATAATATTACTAGGCTCAACTAAACTCGGGACTCCGAGCCTATCGAGCTCAGAGCCCTGCAAATCTGACTCGAGTCTCCAAAATTAGAACTCAAGGACTCGAGGCTTGTACATCACTAGATCCAATGTGGGTTGGTGTCAATAGTCAATAGTCAAAATATATTTATTCAATAAACTCAATTAATAAGTACTTTGAAACGTCCAAATATTTTTTAACCTACCACCCATTCAGGACATCATTTTTTAACTGTGGCAAAGAACGGGCGCAAGAAACCACAGCGCACAGAAGCAACGACATTTACAAAAAAATATATATTATATGTCGTTACCAGGTCACAAAATACAAAATATGAATTTGAATGTAAATAGTTTAATTAAATATGGTGCTCTATATAAATTAATTAGAGACAATTAGAAATAGCTGTTGGAGTACTTGGAGCATTTCAGACCCAAGCTGTTTTGTCTTCTGTATAATCTGACACTTTATAATAAGTTTTTTTTTTAAAGAAAAGCTTTATGCTTTTCTTTGATTTTCATTTTAAATTTATCAAGATCTAATTTCTGAATATCATTTGGTACTTTGTTGTATAATCGTACACACAGACCCTTAAAAGAATTATAAGGTACTGCTAATTTGTTTTTACTTCTATTGTTTAATTTGTGAATATCACTGTTTTTTGAAAACATTTCAATATTTTTATGAACATACTTCAGATTTTCATATATGTATTGTGATGCAACTGTCATTATACTTATATCCATAAATCTCTCTCTGAGAGAGTCACCAGCCTGTAGGTTATATATTGCTCAAATAGCCCTCTTCTGCAGCACAAAGATAGTTTGAATGTAGGCAGCATTTCCTCACAGTAAAATGCCGTACTACATTACACTATGAAAGTAACTGAAATAAACTAATCTAGCTGTATCAACGTCAGTTAACTGACGGATCTTCATTACTGCATAAGCCGCAGAGCTAAGTCTATTCGACAATTTAGCTATATGTGGGCCCCACTGAAGCTTGGCATCCAACGTGATGCCTAGAAACACAGTGGTGTCCACAGGATTCACATTCTTATCTGGACATTCTTATCTATTCTTACTGGTGGATATACTAAACAAAAAAATACTGTTAAAAAAAACTGCCGTTAAGCCAAAAACTAGGTTGATTCAATTGTTAGTAGGTTCTCTCACAAACGAGAGGTTAAATTCAAACACTGTCTAAAACACATGAGTATAATACCTAGGTACCCCCTGTTTTAGTGCTCGTGCAGTATGTAAGTTCATTCAATTCGAAATAATCCCTAGTCTACCATAACCAGCCATGATCACATCACAGCTAAACCTATTAAAACGAATGCACATACTAAATAGTTTCGTTCTATTGCAAATTAGGATTAGGTAACTCCTATTCAGACATAGCGCCTGTCAAAATAAAGCTAGCAATGTTACGTAAAGTATGTTTTACTCAAATTCTCAAGTAAGGATTAGCGTAGTGCAGCCTAATCGAATATAGCATTAATATTATTGTAATTATATGTGATCATTGTGCGTGAATGTGATCTCAGAATAATTTGAGTTTAGTTTTAATAGTACAAATCACGTTACGCATGTATAAATTTAAGCTTTACAAGATTATGAGTAGATATCTTAACCGCGACCTGTGCTCTTGTGTCTTGTTGTACAGAACTGGACTCAGAGTTCCTGGATTCACTTACCAGCGGGGGTGGGCTATACATGTTTGTAGTTGGTTTGGTTGGTAATAGGGCTTGTGAGCTTAAGAGATGGGGGTAGCTATCTACCACCACCATCTTACCGAAATATGTCGCATAACATCATTGTTACGTGTTCCGACAGTTAAAGATGAGATAGCCAATTCGCCCAAGTGCGCTTCCACCATCAACCTTAAATATCATTACCGAACATTGGGAGAGCTGCTGTAAGATGATAAAGCAAAAGTAAAAAAAATATAGTTCCTAAAAAGAAGATACCTTTTGCTTACAAAGTTGAGGAATGCATAATGAGAAAACACGCAAAACGTGCCTTAAGTTCCACAGCTGCTGCATAAGGCCGCCTAACAATACTTAGGGTCTCCTTAACTTTAAAAGTTATCGACAAGTACCTACAACATAACAGTACATTATGATACAAGTGTGCTACGTTGGTCACTACAATCGAGGCGGGTTATGAATGAGCCCGAGCCGAAGGCGAGGATTGTAATTACCAATGCACACGCGTTTCATACATTATATCGCTCGCTGGTTTCAAACGACGTTTTTCAACACACTTGTGAGTAAAACACATTTTCTGAAAATGACTGCGTGTTGTTGTTGCTTTTCTAGTGTATAAATCTTTGGTAAGCCAACTTAGATTTTTCTTTGAATATAGATGGTAAGTAATAGGCTGTCAATAACATTTTATGCTTCACTTAATACTTCCGGCGGTGTAGACTGTAAAAGTTCTTCATTACTAGAACTAGACATATTTATTTTAAAACTTTCAGAGTACCTAATATTGAACAAGAAGCCGCTGTCTGTATAAATCGACAAAATATAGGTATGTGAAAGGTAGAAAGTCTTTCAGTCTCTTCCCTTGGGTGTCGTAAAAGGCGACTAACGGACTAAAGGCTGCACATACATCCGACAGCATAGAGCGGGGTTGGGCTCATCAAAATAATACTACCAACCCCTTTCTTCCCTTGGGTATCGTAAAAGGCGACTAACGGACTAAAGACTGTACATACATCCAACAGCATAGAGCGGCGATTGGCTTATCAAAATAATAAGTACTACCAACCCCTTTCATCCCTTCGGTGTCGTAAAAGGCGACTAACGGATTAAAGACTGCACATACATTAAACAGCATAGAGCGGCGATGAGTTCATCAAAATAATACTACCAACCATTCTCTTCCTTTCGGTGTCGTAAAAGGCGACTAACGGACTAAAGAGTGCATACATCCAAACATCCAACAGCATAGAGCGGCAATAGGCTTATCAAAATAACCAACTCCTCTCTTCCCTTGGGTGTCGTAAAAGCGACTAACAGGTTAAAGGCTCACCACCTTAGCACATGTGCAGACTGTGCAGTTGTTTCTTGCTAGAGGTGTAAAAGTAACAAAAAAAAGTGTACCCGTATGTATTCGTTACTTTATCAATTAGTACTCGTTACTATCGTATCGTTACTCGTTACTTCTGTCTGATACTGACACCCTAACATGAATCGAGTCGTATTACGTACGCGTACCACAGACATAATAGTGTCTGTGACGCGTACATAGTATGGTATGACGTCGCGGCGTCGCAACATTCGTAATTTGTAGAAAACATACCTCTATACATATAAACATTACATACCAAGCTACGTAAGGTGCATTTTTCTTTCATTTTTCCTTATTTTGAACCAGGCTTGTTAATGTTATTCTAAATTAGTTTGATTCTAATTCTACTAATTCGAAATTCGAAACTATACTTTACAAGCAAACACCATTTTTTTCACACAATCAAATTTAAAATCTTATTTGTCTATGGCAAAACATACGATCAGCAAACGTTTCATTACACACATCAACGGTACTTGCGTGAACTGAAACAGTGTCGGTGTACCCACACTACGAGTAACGAAATGCATTCGTGTTTAACCCTAGAAAGATAACCTACGCCGCAGAGGCGCCCGCGCAGCAAACTTATAGTTGTCTCTTTTTATTCTACGGCTGTATTAACTTGTCCTTTTCAGCCAACTTAGTCGTCGGCCAGACCTATCGCGGGAAGGCTGTTTCTAAACGGTGAGTACCATATTTTTGAAGTTATGAGTTTTTATGCGCTCGCGAGGCGTATGGTTATCTTTTATGTAACTTTTAGTGTTGCTTGTTTCTTTTGATTTATTGATATAAAGTGTTTTTGTTTTTAGGAAACATTATTAGCGTAGACCATGGCAAGTAGAAGGGCACTTGCGAAAGACGAAATATGCCTATTATTTGGACCGAGAAGATGAGAATGGTGATACTCAAGAAAGTGATAGCGAAGTAAAGGATCATGAAAGCAAAGATGATGTTCAGAGTGACGTCGAAGATGAGTACATCTATAAAAGTAAAAAAACAGCGATACTGCAGCTACTGCACGTCGAAATAGAAAAGAATGTCAAAAATGAGCTGTGCGAAATGTAAAAAACCTATTTGTGGTGAACACAAAAATGACGTTTGTTCTAACTGCCTCTAAAGCTAATTATACTAAGGTTTTATTGTTTTTTAGACTGAATACTCTATAGTCTACCAGTTTATAAGAAAAGAACATGTTGATTTATGATAATTTGTAATTATTTGTTCCTATAAAAAGAAGACTGCAAATTTTTGTTATTTTCCATAGAGGTTTCGTATTTATAAGTTAAAAATTACTTTAATATAAACTTTATTAAAATAAATGCTTTTTATTTTTAAAACTCTTTCAGACTTTTCAAATTTTTAAATTAGTGATAATAAATATAAATTATTGGAATAAATACACGCATTAGAAAAGTGTGCGCCTCTGAAGCGTATGGATATCTTTTACGTAATATGTAGCATGGTTATCTTTCTAGGGTTAACGTTTCGTTACTCGAGAACTCGAAATTGCTTGTAGAAATTTGACAGTTTTGGGTAGGTTGATCTGACGTCGTGTGTTCGATAAGTCGATATGCGAGCGATACGAGTAACGAAATTTAATCGAGAGTACCGATTCGGTACTTTGAATCCGGCTGTGTACCCGTTACTCAGTAACGAATACATGCTGAAGCGTGGACTGTGTGGGCATGGTCCGTGTTGTCCATAGATCCAAATGATTACTAATTTTACCATAAACATTAAATAAATATCTCAAAAAAGTTGTTTTAGGAATTTGAGTTAGGACCCTTGTGCCGACTTTCCCTGTGTATTTATGTAAACAGTATTAAGTCGAGCCTTTATTACCTAATGATTATTCTACATAAGACTAAATACTTTTTCACTCCTCTTGCTCGAAAAGACCGTCATTGTAGCGTTCTAGAGCGGAGCTAAAATAGCTTTTCTTGCCCCTAGGGAAAAACGTATTTTTTTTAAAATTTTTGTCTGTCACATGAGAGAGAATGAGCCTACAAAAACAAAAAAGTATTTAATCTTATGGAGCGTTCCCACTGCGTGTCTTATGACAATCCGCGCCGCGCCACTCCGCGCCGCGCCGTGGGAACGCTTAACTGCCACGCCTGTCGCGGCGCGTCCGCAAACGGGCCGTGGGACCGGCAATGCCTGTCGCGGTTTGTAGCGGCTTGACGCGGAGTGCCAAAGCGCGGCGCGGCGCGGTGCGGCCGATGGATCGCACAGGCGACGACACGCCGGCGGCGCCGCGGCAGGCTTCATCGGATGCGTTGATTCCCACGGCCTGTTGGCGCGGTTGGGCGCGTGGACAGACAGGCCGTGGGAACGCTCCATTATGTAGATTATTCATGAATAAAGACTCGACTTATTACTGTTTACTTAGATCAACAACTTTTTTGAGATAGTTAATATGTACCACGATTTATTAACAATTTCGTAAGAACACGCGTGTTCACTCACCTGACTAAAACCAGACTAGATATTTCCAAGTACCCTCAAGTACAAGATATGACATGCCTCTCCCCCGAGACAGGTCACTGCAAATCCTTCATTTCACTGCTATTATTGTATAGTCTTACTTAAACACATTACACTATCACTCTCATTACACTATCCTATCACTAACTACTACTAAATATTCTAATCCTACTTATGCATAACAGTTCTCGCACTCCTCAGTAGTCACTTTCAGCATCCGTCTCACAAGGGGACCGCTGAAATACTTCCATTTCAGTGCTACTGTCATCTTTATCTTGTTTCTCCATCAGATCCCAGTCAATCTTTTTAGAAACCGACTGCTGAGGCGACTCTGACAGACCCCTCTTACATCTTGCAGGCCTTTCAGGTTTATATTGAAAACTTTGGTGCTGCGCAATATCTTGTGGCCCTGACACACCTATAATTTCAGCCCACTTTGACTGTGATGGCAGAACAACATCGCAATCATCGTCATCAACCATGACTTGTTTCGTTGTATTCTGTTTCACCTCTGCCTTCCCCCCGGCAAAAGAGTGAATGTGATTAATGTGTCTTTTTAAAAGTTTCTCGTTCCATCTTATAAGGTATCTGCAAACCCCAATCTGTTCCTCTATCATCCCTTTTAGCCACTGTGGCCCTTTACTATAGTTTCTGAAGTAAACCGTTTGTCCTATATTTAACTTTCTCACTTCCGTGTTTTTGTTTTTATGTAATTCTTTTAAATTTAGGTTTATCTTTCGATAAAAGAGGATTCAAATAATCAAATTTAGTCCGAAATCGTCTGTTATTCAATAATTCAGCAGGAGATTTCCCAGTTATCGTATTGGGTGTTGTACGCAACCCATATAAAACCTTTGGAAGCTTAGTTGACCATGGCATTCGAGAGTGTTTTTTAATTTTATTCTTGATTGTTTGAACCGTTCTTTCTGCCTGCCCATTGGAAGCTGGATGGTACGGTGCTACCAAGACATGTCTATAACCTTGCAATAATTTTGAAAATCTTCTGAGATAAAACTCCTGCCATTATCACTAACAACTGTGTCTGGCAGTCCTTGTTCAGCGAATATCTCTCTTAAAACTCTTATAAGCATAGCACTACTGATGTGTATGTGTCCGCCCGCACGCTGCGTTGTGTACCTATGTGTGCGTGCGCTGCGACGCCGCCGAAAATGCATTTAAATATTAGCCAGTAATAAACGGACTTCGAACCCTAAAGACGTGTATATCATTTGTCATTCATAACACTGGCGACGAGGATTTTTATTATTTTTCGAACGATACGAATATTATAAAAATGTCGTACATTGGAAGTTTACAAGTTTTTGACTATAAATTGAGTGAGTGGGCAATTTTCAAAGGACGATTAACACAGTTTTTGAAGGTGAACAACGTGGCAGAAGCAATCAAAGGCGCCATTTTGATAACTCATTTATCGGACGAGTCTTACCGGCTTGTGAGAAATCTTGCATTTCCAAGTGACATCGATACACTTAGTTACGGGGAGTTAGTTGCATTACTCGACAAACATTTTAAATCGAAGGACTACATGCATGCATACACACACGGACCCGAAAAAACACGGCCCCGGATTCATTCCGTAGCTCAAACAAATATATGAGTTTTTACTGCATCGACTACATGTGATCAGGGGCCTTCCGATCCTGATTTTCACCCGGAAGCAACCGAAACATGCTCCGGACGTCTCCGAGTAGCCGGTCCGTTATTTTTCGGCACGGGGGGCGGGGCCTATCAATATCGTATGAAGTTGTATGGAGCTGACCACACGAGAACTCGAGAAACGTCCGTTCCGGTCCGGTCCGGAGGAATCACGCGCCAGTCGATGACAGACGCTCGAAGCGGTCGGTCGCGTCGCGTGCGCAAGCAAAACTGCAAAATAGTAGTTGATTCCGAGCGCCTCATTATGGTGATAGTAGTAGTAGCACAGAATAAATAATAGTACCCTACTACTAGTACACTAGTAGTAGTAGTGTTCGTAGAATTTATCAGAATAGAACCTTATTTTTGTACTTGTAGAATTGTAGAATTCATATTCCGTTATGCGGTCTATGTGAAAAGGATTAACCTATATCTTTTCACTTTCTTCTGTTTCCATTTTTATTCCAATTACATTTCGACTGCGATTTTTGCGTAAAATGGCCAATTTTGGCGTTGCGGATCTCGGAAACCAAAATACATTAACAATTTTGACTTATTGAATAATGTAGAATAGCTTTTGGAATAATGCGTAGCGGCCTCGCATTTTGTAAATTTTGCTTAACGTATACTGCCCGGAGGTGCTTCTATATTTGCAACTTTAAAAATGGATCTTATCCATCCAGACAACATAGTCCTGGTGGCAGTCTTAACTATTCCTGTTACTGAAATAAACAGTTGGTCTATGTTTACTTCTGATCTTCTCCTTTGAGAAGCCTGTATTAATAATTGTATAAGACGCACCGGACAAATACTAGGGTCCGGGTGATTTAACAAATGCCAACCAGACTGTTGATTGTAGCTGAGTCTGTTTTAGACCCATGTTCCGGCCATAATATTATTTCCTTATCTTTTTGTAATAATTTGTCCTTTTTAATTAAAATGTTTACTAGAAAAAAACACACGCACACACACTTCACAGTGACGTAATACCGCTGGCTTGCAGCACTACTAGAAAAAATCATAAAATTTAACCGCCGGTGTAGTCTAGTGGCTAAGCTACCTGTTTCAGACCTAGAGGTCCCGGGTTCGATTCCCAGCGGGGGGTACATCTTTGTGTGCTCGGTTTGGTTGGTGGTAGGGCTGTTAAGTCCGCCTGGCTAGCTACCACCATCTTATCTAAGTCTGTCGCTATAACAACGATGTTTATAGCATTGTTGTGTTTCGGCAGTTTGAGATAAGATAGCCAGTTCCTCAGTGAGGATTCCAGGTGAAGCGCGCTTCCACCTTCGGCCTTATCGTCACTTACCATAAGGTGAGATGAAGACCAAGCGCTTACCCGATAAAAAAATAATAATTTAAGAGTCTTCTGGGGTTTCCGAGAGGTAGCTTAGCGGTTAGAGCAGTGGACCGGCAATCCAAAGGTCACGGGTTCGAATCCCGTTCGAGCTTTCCAGAGACTGGTTGTTTTTTTTCTAGTAAACATTTTATTCTACAACTTTATAGCATTGTGAATGCAAAATTTCAATAATAAAGATTTTTAATTAAACCAAAAATTGCAGAGAAAGATTTTCATAAAATGCGGGAAGGCACTTTTTTGAGCTCCTAGATTGAACTTAGTACTGTTCTAAACAAATGAAATAAAAAAAATAGAATGTTATCACTTATATAGTCTTAAAGTGCGTAGCGGTCTCGGAATTTTTAGATATCATTGATTTTATATAGAAAAAAAAATCTTCGAAAATTGCTTTAAGGTAAACGTGAATTTCTTCTATCTACGACAATATTATTGAGCAAAATTTATACCAGAATAATCGTTACTTACTTCATAATGAATAAATATTTTATAACTAATTAATTATCCTATTTCGATAAAAACGAGAAATACAACTGGAAAATTACTTCAAAATGCGACGCGCCGGCCGTCCGAACTCAGCTTATCCTCGCAAAAGGACATTTGTAATATTAAGCATGAATTTATTATCCTATTTCGATAAAACGATAAATACAACTGCAAAATTACTACAAAATGCGAAAATGGGCATTTTACGCAAAAATCACAGTCGAGATGTAAGTAATAGGCCTCTTAACGGCTACAGCTAAGCATACAATTTCAACTAAAGTTAAACTTTCCATTGTCGACTGGACGACTATCCAGCGCAAGTGCTAAAAACCGACTGAGTAAATTTCTCTCCGGATTCAAAACGGAGCGCGTGTAGTCGATTACTTGCCGAATTTGGTTTTTTCCCGGGCCGGACTGATTCCGGATGAATGTAGTCCGAGCCTTACGCTGACAGGGCGAAGTTCTACGGGGCGACTAAGAGTCCAGGCGAATCATTGAAGGAATGGGTGGCGCGGCTGCGGGGACTAGCGAGTTTCTGCGATTTTGGAGCTGCCCTAGAAACGAATATTACAGATCGTTTTATCCTAGGCCTAGGCTCAGGTCCCGAGCGTGATAAGCTTTTCGAACAAAGGCCCTGTACCATGACGGTCGACAAGGCTTTACAGATTGCGGAGCAAGCCGAGAGTGCTCGAGCGGCTAAAGCCTTAACCAGCGTAAGTGTGAAGGAAGAGCCAAATTATCGCACAGTTTTTGAAGGTGGTCGGAGCAGAGGCGGCGCCGCCGGCGCCGGCGCCCGCGGCAGCGCGAGAGGCAGCGCGGGTGAGGAGCCGGGCGCTACGCATCCAACGCGCTTCAACAAGATGTGTGCGGTATGTGGCATGAGAAACCACGACGAAGCAAAGTGTCGTTTTAAGTCCTATAAGTGCAATAAGTGTGGTAAAATAGGGCATCTGAAAAAAGTTTGTTTCGAGAGAAATAAGTTTGCGCGAGTGAATAACTTATGTGATGAAACAGATAACGGCGAAAATGGCAAGGGTGAAGGTTGCGAGGAGTGCCAAAATTTTAGAATAAGGTACGTGGAACAAAATCCAATAAAAATAGACATAAGTATTGGCGAAATTAGTGTAACTATGGAACTCGACACAGGGTCGGGTAATAGCGTTATTTCTAATGATTTATATAATAGACTTTTTTTAAATTATAATTTGTTTAAATGTAACTTAAAGATGTGTCTTTATAATGGTCACAAAATCTCACCTAAAGGATTTTTTTTTTCAAAAATTACCTATAATAATCAGTCGCATCAAATAAAAATATATGTTGTTAAAAATGGAGGACCAAATAAAATGGAAGACCAATTAAAATGGGTTTTTACTATGTCTTTTTTTACTTTTACTTACTTAATTACTATGTCAGACTTAAATAATGTTGTCTCGTTTAATCAAGAAAGTAAGCTCGATAAATTGGTGCAACAATATTCACATTTGTGGAGTGATGAATTGGGCACGTTCAATAAATTTAAAGTAAAATTACAGCTCAAAGAAAATTCAGTTCCAAAATTTTTCAAACCACGTCCTATTCCATTTGCTCTTAAAAATAAAGTCGAAAAAGAACAGGTTAGTGAGCCTCGGCGTATTAGTACCAGTTAGTCATTCAAACTATGCGACCCCTATAGTACCAGCATTAAAAGAGAACGGTAAGGTCAGAATTGCTGGCGATTTTTCTGTCACTATAAATAAAGATTTGGTAGTGGATAAATATCCTTTACCGCGGATAGAGGAGGTATTTGCTAAGCTCAGTGGAGGACAGCAATATACCAAACTAGATTTAAAAAGTGCATATAATCAATACTTACTTGAAAACAGCTCACAAGAGCTTACAACGATAAATACGCCAAGGGACTTTTTAAATATACTCGTCTTGTGTACGGTCTAGCCAACGCACCAGCGATTTTCCAAAAATCGATGGAAATTTTACTGTCTGGCATTGAAGGCGTAAGTATCTGGCTCGATGACGTCTGCATCAGTGGTCCCAGTCAGGACATTCATTTGGAGCGCTTACGGACCGTTTTAAGTCGTTTCAGTGAAGCGGGGTTAAGACTGCAGCGAGAGAAATGTGAAAAAGCGTGCTTTTACACTTTGAGCCAGACGCGCAGCTCGTGCTGGCGGCCGACGCCGGCCCCGGCGGGCTCGGCGCCGTCCTGTCGCAGCGCGATAACGCGGGGGTGGAAAGACCTTTGGCTTACGCATCGCGATCGTTGACGCCTAATGAGCGTAACTATAGTCAAATACAGAAAGAGGCCACCGCAATAATTTTTGCAATAAAGCGGTTCCACCAGTATATCTATAGTAGAAATGAACCATTCCTTTTAAAAACCGATCATAGACCGTTGGTGTCGATCTTTGATAAAAAATCTGGTATATCGGTAACAACCGCGATGCGACTTCAAAGGTATAAAATCATACTATCAGCATATAATTATGTAGTGGAGTTTACCTCCGGAATCAGCAATTCCGTAGCGGATTTCTTTTCACGTGCACCCTTGTCAGAAACTTACAGTCATACCGATAACGAATTTGATACATATGGTTCACTCAAATTTCTAAGTTCAATTTCACCAGCCGTTACAGCTTGCGACGTTAAACGGGCAACAGAAAGTGACCAAATCCTAAATAAGGTTATCAAGTATATGAATAATGGTTGGCCTCGCAAAGTAAAATGTAAGTTTTTGTCACCTTACTTTCTTTGCAGAACAGATTTGCAGGAAGAAAACGGTTGTTTATTACGAGGGCACAAAGTAGTTATTCCTCCAACATTAAGAAGTCAAATGTTGAAGGAGTTACATAGTACACATTTAGGCATTATAAAAATAAAAAGCAACGCTCGTAGTAGAATGTGGTGGCCGGGTATAGACGCCGACATTGAGCAATGGATAGGCGGCTGCGAGACGTGTGCCGCGCTGCGGGCCGCGCCGCCGCGCGCGCCGCCCGCGCCCTGGTAGCGCGCGGCGGCGCCCTAGCACCGCGTTAACATTGACTACAAGACTATTGGTCAAAAGGTGTACTTAGTCATTGTAGACGCCTTTAGCAAGTGGTTAGAATGCGTTTACATGAATAACGGTACTAATACGCAAGCACTCATTACTAAGTTAAAAAACATTTTTGTAACTTTCGGCCTACCAAATGTATGAGTATCAGACAACGACGTTAAAATAAACTGTAAGGAATTTAATGAATTTTGTAACTGCAATGGCATTAAATACATGAACTCCCCAATTTATCACCCGTGTAGCAATGGACAAGCTGAAAAATCAGTCCGAACATGTAAAAGAATGTTAAAATGTATATTGAAAGATAGCTTACCACCTAGCATGGTTTCAGAAGTTTTATTAGATTACTTATTTGAGTATAGGGACGCCGTGCATTGTACCACAGGTGAAACCCCCGCCAAACTTATGTTTGGCCGCAACCTAAAATCGCGACTAGATTTAATTCAACCTATTAAAAGCAAAACGGGTAAAAGTATAATTTCTACCAATGAACAACAGCCGGTTGCACGCAGTTTTGCTCCTGGTGATATTGTTTGGGTGAGGTGGTACAGTGCACGCAAAGAAATCTGGCAATTGGGGCGAGTGGAACTGAGTGTAGGCAAAAGAATGTATAAAATTTTTGTATTTGAGTTTTCTACAAATTGTATCAGACATGTCGATCAATTAATTAAATATAGAGGGTGTTCTCCTGGCGAATCGACAAATATTGCATCGAATTCACCAACCCCTCTTTGTAACTCAGCCCAGCGACACAGCAGCACTGCTACGCATTCATCGTCTAATCCGGAAGGAAATACAGATCTAGAAATACCAATTTTAAAAGAACATAGTTCCTCAAATGTGGTTGATATGCAGTTGGACGATGATTGCATAGATGAGTTTGTAGACTGTGCTGAGGAAGGTGAAAGTAGCTTGTGTGACGGCACGACACCAACGATGCCGCTCCCGGCACCGTCCGACCTTCCCTCGTCAGCTGGCGGCGACTCACTACCTGCCCTTGATTCTGCACCGTTAGTGGGACGCCCAAGGCGACAGAAAGAGAAAGTTGATTATAAGAAATTCTTTTATAATTGTACCAATGAAGTTTTTAATATTGTTAACAGGTTTCAAAACTAAGTGTGGAGGAATGATGTGTATGTGTCCGCCCGCACGCTGCGTTGTGTACCTATGTGTGCGTGCGCTGCGACGCCGCCGAAAATGCATTTAAATATTAGCCAGTAATAAACGGACTTCGGACCCTAAAGACGTGTATCATTTGTCATTCATAACAACTACTCATATCTAGAACAATTTTGACTTCAGGCCATTGAAAATGAATGAAAATGAAAATGAATCTATTAGTATAAGAAAAGTCTTGCCATGGAAAGGTCTAGCATAATCCACATGTAATCTGGACCAAGCTTTATCTGGTCTTATCCACTGATGAGTAACCTTAACGGGCATGTTTCTATTTTCTGCACAGACATGACAATTTTTAATCATTTCTTCAATATGACTATCAATTGCAGGCCACCAAAAATAACTTCGAGCCAATGCTTTTGTTATTACAATTCCATCGTGATTTGAATGTAACTCCTCCAATACTTTAGCCCACATTTTTTCCGGTAATACCACTCTGCTACCCCACAAAATGAAGTTCCTGTATGTCGATAATTCGTCCCTTTTTCGCCAGTATACTTGAAACTCTTCCCCTAATTTATGAGGCCAGCCATTCTGTATCCAGTATAAAATCTTACTTAATTTTGGGTCTTTTAATGTTAGCTTTGCTACCTCCTCCGCTGTAAATTCTAATTCCAATGGAGTTTCTTCTATAAGTAACACTCCCAGGTTTTCTTCTCCATTCTTTTCGGTATTATCCGATGGCCAACGACTTAACGCATCTGCATTTCCCAATTTTTTCCTTTCAACATACTTAATTGTATAATCATAGGAATTTAACAATAAGGTCCATTTCAACATTCTGGGAGAAATTATGTTTGTTTTAACTACAACCTTCCGGCCACTTATGAACTGATGAAATTTTTTCAATCCTAACACTATTGCTGCTGCTTCCTTATCAATCTGTGCATAATTTCGTTCATGCATGTTCATAGTTCTTGAAGCAAACATGATGGGTCTAATACTGCCATCTTCCATTTCATGCTCCAATACAGCCCCTAATCCATACTGCGATGCATCACATGACAATATTAGTTTTTATTTAAGTCATAATGCACTAGTGTATCCCCATTTGTCAACATATTTCGTAATGTTTCAAACGTTTTTTGATGTACTGACTTCCATTGGCATTTTGTTTCTTTATTTAACAGTTTATATAATATGGTTCAGCTAGAGTAGCTTTCCGTGGTAAAAATCTATCATAAAAGTTTAATAGTCCCAGAAATGCCTGCAATTCCTTTAAATTGCGTGGTGGCCGGGTACTTTTGATTTCTTCAATTTTATCTTTACAAGGATGGATTCCCACTTCATCAACAAGAAATCCTAAAAATTTTACACTATTCGCTGCAAACTTGCATTTACTCTTATTGACTCTTAACCCGGCTTCTTGTAGTTTCTGTAACACAGCTTTTAACCGACAATTATGTCGATTTACATCGGGTCCACTCACCACTATGTCATCGAGTAGCACCGCTACTCCAGGTATGTTTACCAGCAAAGATGACATCAACCACTGGAAAATACCCGGACAAGCCTTCACACCAAATGGTAGTCTCTATACCTTATATAAACCTTTTGGCGTATTAAGTGTAAGCATCTGCGATGTAGGCTCATCTACACCCACTTGTGTATACGCCTGCTCTAAATCAATTTTGGTGAATATTACACCTCCTTGTAACTGTATAAAAGCTTCATCCAGTGTGGGTAGAGGATATGTGTCTGTGTCCGTCATTGTGTTCACCGTTGACCTGTAATCTCCACAAAGGCGAACACTCCCATTTGGTTTCATAACGGGCACAATTGGAGTAGCCCACTCTGAATGTGGTATAGGTTCCAAAACATTTTCTGTCACCAACCTGTCTATTTTTTTGAAAACTCTTTCCCTTAAAGCAAAAGGTATCGGCCTGCATTTAAGAAATTTGGGTGAAGCTCCCTCTCTTGTTGTAATGCTTACTACCGGTCCTGTATATTTACCTAACTTGCCTTCGAAAAGGTCTTTGTACTTCTCCAATAATTTTTCTATGTTCTTTGTTTCTATTTTTACATTATTTACTCCATGTAATTGGATGTTTAAATCACTAAACCAATTTCTACCTAATAAACTAGGACCATTTCCTTTAGCTATAATTAATGGTAACTCTTTTTTAAATCCTTTAAAATGTACCGGCACCACTACTTTTCCTATTATCGCTAATTTACTGTCTGTCCATGTTTTTAGCATGCAATCATTTGTTTCAATATCTGGCAATTTTCCTTTCCATATGAGTCTGGCTGTCGATTCACTTATTAATGTTAGTGCACAACCGGAATCCACTTCCATATCAATTTCTACTCCATTAACAAAAATGTTAATTAAATATGGGGGTACCCTGTCATGTCTCATATTGTTAACTGAAAATTGTTAACAAGACTATTACAATTAGATCTGGGGGTATCACCATTATTCTTATTTTTCTTACTTAGACATACTATTTCATTATGGCCAGTTTTGCCACAAAAATTACATTTAGTCCATTTAAACTTGCACTCCCCCTTATGTATTTTTCCACAACGAAAACACTCACTTCTATTATATGTTTTCTCATTATTTTTTGAATTTTGTATTTTGTGTTGTATTTTATTTACCTCCATTGGCTCCTCAAAGTCTAACAATATTTTATTCGATCCAGATGTCCCCGGAATAACAATTAAACTAGCGTCACAATTAGCTGTTTCATGCGACAAAGCCATATCACAAGCCAATTTAAATGTTAGGTTGGATTTTTGTAACATTCTCCTTTGAATGTCTTTATCTCTAACTCCACACACTAATCTATCCCGTAAGTAGTAATAATCCCAGTAATTTACAGTGAATAGAAAGTTTCCTCAAACTAGCAATATAGTCACGTATTTTTTCACCTTCTTCCTGGTTGCGGGTATGAAATTTAAAAGATTCCACTATTTCATTAGGAGTAGGATGGAAATGGTCATCTAAGTGGGTCTTGATTGTAGAATATGTTACCGTATTAATAACATGAGGTGCAATTAGTGAAGTAATTAAATCAAATAAGTCAGAGCCACATACCGCTAGTAAATTCGAATTTTTCATAGCATCCTCCTTAATTTCATTGGCCTCAAGACAAAATTCAAACCTGGTTACATAGTTTATCCAACAGCCATGTGCCACATCAAGCTCACCAAACTTAATCACCATTTATAAGCCTGTTTACTATTAACTTTTTTGTAAAATGTAAATAACACACTTTTTTACACTTTATTAACCACTTTTTCTCGTCACCACTAATATGTACCACGATTTATTAATAATTTCGTAAGAACACGCGTGTTCACTCACCTGACTAAAACCAGACTAGATATTTCCAAGTACCCTCAAGTACAAGATATGACAATAGTTATTATTAAAGTTTATGGTAAAATTAGTAATCATTTGAATCTATGGACAACACAGACCACGCTTCAGCAAGAAAAAACTGCACAGTGTGCACATGTGCTTAGGTGGTGAGCCTTTAGCCCGTTAGTCGCTTTTACGACACCCAAGGAAAGAGAGGGGTTGGTAGTAGATATTATTCTGATGAGCCCATCGCCGCTCTATGCTGTTAGATGTATGAGCAGTCTTTAGTCCATTAGTCGCCTTTTACGACACCGAAGAGAAGAGAGAGGTTGGTAGTATTATTTTGATGAGCCCATTGCCGCTCTATGCTGTTGGATGTATGTGCAGTCTTTAGTCCGTTATTCGCCTTTTACGACATCCAAGGGAAGAAAGGGGTTTGTAGTATTATTCTGATGAGCCCATCGCCGCTCTATGCTGTTGGATGTATGCGCAGTCTTTAGTCCGTTAGTCGCCTTTTACGACACCGAAGGGAAGAGACGGGTTGGTAGTATTATTTTGATGAGCCCATCGCCGCTCTATGCTGTAGGATGTATGTGCAGTCATTAGTCCGTTAGTCGCCTTTGACGATTATTTTCTATTATTATCTATCATTAATATATATTATATAACACACGGCGCTAAAAACCCATTAAAACTCAGTAGTGTAATATTGGGCATTCTAGATCACTTTTCACTCCATTGATCTCACTGACGTTCGATCAATGTCGTTAAAAAGTGATCTAGAATGTCCCAATATTACTTTTGAAAATCACTGCCATTCGCTCGTATATATGTTTAAGCGCTATGCTTCAAAGTCATTTTATTGAAACTCCCGAAACACTGTGGTCAATAAGAAAACAGCTGCTATGAGATTTGTTAAACAAAAACAGTCATTAAAATTAAAATGCATTTGCCCACCATCATCAAATGAGTTAAAACGTCATGGCAACTTATTGCCGAACAGTATCCGTTGTATTGTTTGCGGCCCTTCGAATTGTGGAAAGACAAACTTAGTAATTAGTTTATTACTACATACAGATGGTCCACGGTTCCGCAACCTTTATGTTTATTCAAAATCTTTGTATCAACCTAAATACATATTTTTAGAAAAAGTATTAAATATGGTTGCAGGTACATCGTATCATAAATATAATGACAACACCGAAGTTTTGAGTCCACATGATGCTTTGTCTGACTCGATTATTATATTTGATGATGTTGCTTGTGAAAACCAAAACCACATCCGAGATTATTTTGCTATGGGACGTCATAAAAATATCGATTGTTTTTATATTAATCAAACTTATACAAAAGTACCAAAACAACTTATTAGGGACAATTCTAACCTAATTATATTATTTAAGCAGGACGATGTAAATTTGAAACACGTATATGATGAACACGTAGGGTCGGACATGACTTGGTCACAATTTCGAGAAATGTGCTCAACTGTTTGGAAGAAACCATTCAATTATCTTGTAATAAATAAGGATTGTGAACGAAACAAAGGATGTTATAGGAAGACATTTGATACGTTTATAGAATTAGATTAATGTACAAAAGCAGTTGTAATTATGCCATAAAATCACTTTCATTTGTGACTTAAAGCTGAAAGGAAACCTATTTATTGAAATGGAAAGAGATTTAAAAGAACAAATTGTAAAATCAGCATCAGCTGTTAAAAGGAAGGTAGACTTAATAAAGGATGCTAAAAATTCTAACAATGTTACCCTGGAAACAATATTTAAACCTATTGTTGACCCTCTTAACATTTTAGCGAATAGAAATGATGAAAAGAACTTACAGGAAGTAAAGCTTTATGATCCCATATCAAAAAAAAACAGGAAAAATGAAAGCGAGAAGTCGTATTCTTCTTGTGAAGAATATATTGATTCTAATAGTGTAGATGAAGAGGAATATCAAGACACACCACAAAAATCAGACAAAATCCTAACTACGTCACCTTTTAAGAACCATGATGTAAGTAAAGGTTCTTTTAAGTCCCTCCAATCATCACCAAACATTATAAATCAAGATGAGTCTTCCTCATGGTCTACGTCATCTGAAGTATTTAATGCCATACCTTTTGGAATTAGAAATGAGCGAGGGAAACTTGAGCTTGGAAACACTCGCGTTCATGATGACGGTAGAATTCTTAAAGTTGGAAACATTACTTTTGAAAAGACTCTTGGCTTAAAAGAACTATTATATAAAAAGGTACCAAATCTAGATGTTATTACAGATGACGACCTTGAAAACTACAAGCTACTACTTATCAATACTAATGCACACAGACGTAACTTTGATCCTGCCAAACCAATAAACAGCAATAAAGGGTTTAAATACATGAGTATTATAAAACCATTATTTAAATTCTCTAAACAACCTACTAGTACTGAGAGTCCTCCACAGGGAAAAGGTATCAATCTTTTAAAAAAAGTTAAAACAAATACAGATTTAGTTTATTGGGATGATCCAAATGAATTAATAGAACGATTGAAATTACTGCTTGCGTCAAAAGCTGCTGGTAACACGGGTTTGGATAATGAAATCGTTGCAATAATTGAAGAACTGCGCGAAGCGGGCATCATAAATATGGAATATAAACAAATAGCACGGGGAAAATTAAGCAGTATACTCGCAGTAAGCAAAGCTTCGAGATTATAATGAATATAGATAAATTCGGTCATCACATTCATAAACGTTTGAGGTTATCTGAATACATCGATACCATAAACGATACGTTAAAAAAGTGCGAAACGGGCGAATACGACTTAAAATCATCAAAACTTAAAGGTTTATCATCTCCAGACAAGGACGATGAAGCTGTAAATAAGGCATATTTGGATAAAACTGTACAAGATCTAAGGAATGAAATAAATAAAGTTAATAGTCGTGTAAAAATTTACATCCAGAACTTAGAATCAGCTACTTCCAATCGCTTGTCTACTATGTTTTACTCAAAAACAGAAATAGACCGTATGATTCAAGCAAAGTCAAACAAAAATGAGTAAAAGAGATATAGTAGAAGAAATTCACAGAGCGGCGAGAAGAAATTTTCCTCGCCGATGTACAATTATAAAAGGAGTAGATGATTCATGGCAAGCTGACCTTATGGATTTTCAAAAGTATTCACAATTTAATAAAGGATATAAATATGTTTTAGTAGTTATTGACACTTTATCGAAATACGTTTGGACAAATCCTTTGAAGAGTAAAGATAAAATTAATGTCACCAACGCAATGGAAAATATATTATTGAATTCGTCTCGGAAACCAAAAAATTTGCAAACAGATTTAGGTAAAGAGTTTTATAATGAAAACTTTAAAGAGTTGATGAAAAAATATGACATTAACCATTATTCCACTTATTCTGTGAAAAAAGCAGCAATTGTTGAAAGAGTAATTAGAACGCTAAAAGGTCACCTTTATAAGCTATTTAGCTTATGCGGTCAATACCAGTGGATAAATAAAAATTTGAAAAACGTGGTACAAAGCTATAATAACACTGTTCATCGTATAACAAAATTTAAACCTATTGATGTTGACAAAAGAAATCAGACAACTGTAAAGTACAACATCATCAAATCACAAAATAATAACATAACGAAAAAAAATAAGTACCGTGTTGGTGATCATGTTCGGATTAGTAAATACAAAGGTGAATTCTACAAAGGTTATACTCCCAACTGGTCAACAGAAATCTTCAACGTTGTGAAAGTTAACCATACAAATCCTGTCACATACCACTTAGAAGACAAACATAAGCAAAGCATTTTAGGATCTTTTTACGGATACGAACTGCAAAGAACCCAATTTCCCGATATATATCTTATTGAAAAAGTTTTAAAGAAAAAAGGAAACAAACTCTTTGTCAAATGGTTGGGTCTCAGTGATGGTGAAAACAGTTGGGTTGACAGAAAATTATTAATGACTTAATATAAATATCGCCTGATTATGTTGTACAGTCACTTTACGAACATCAATGAAGGAAGGAAGCGGCATTGTCAACAATTTAATAGATAACATTCCGTTCGAGTTACACTTACCTGGATATCAGTTTTGTGGTCCAGGAACAAAACTTAAAAAACGCTTACTAAGAGGTGAACGAGGAATAAATAAATTGGATGAAGCTTGCTTGTATCACGATATTGCTTACAATAATAAAGATTGGAACGTTAGACAAAACGCCGATTTAGAACTTTTAAATATGGCAAAGAAAAGATTGAAATCGAAAGATGCTGGGAAAGGAGAAAAGATTGCATCATGGATAGTAAAAAATGCAATGAAAGCAAAACTTAAAGCCGGAGCAGGAGTGCGGTCATTCATGAAAGGTGTTAAAAAAATTCAAAAGCAAATGAAAAAAATAAAATGTAATGATAACCGCACGGCTATAAAATATGCGCATGCAGCTGCAAAAAAAGTGTTTTCTAATATAAAAGGAATACGCTTCCCACGCTGCATTCCTGTTCCGAAAACTGGTGGGTTGTTACCCCTCATACCAATCTTTGCTGGTTTATCAGCTCTTGGTTCACTCGCTGGGGGTGCTGCAGGTATAACAAAGGCTGTTAACGATTACAAGGTCGCTCAAAAAAATCTTCAAGAATCAGAACGACATAACAAGATGATGGAAGCTGTTGCACTTGGAAAAGGGTTGTATTTGAAGTCTCACAAAAAAGGAGCGGGCTTGTACTTGCAACCTCCAAAAAACTAATTAAACGGTTACCCAAACGAGCACTTACTAATTTAGATATATTAAAGCACTCAGTTGATATTCCATATTTTCGTGGCGTTTTTATGAGAGATACGTTACCCTCAAAACCAAGAAAAATTGAGTGTGCTATTCTTAATTTAGATAGTTCTTCAAATCCTGGAACTCATTGGGTAGCCTATGTAAAAGAAAATAATTACTGTGAATATTTTAACAGTTTTGGTAACTTAAAACCTCCATTAGAATTAATAAAATATTTGAAAGATAGGCACATAAATTATAATTACAAACAGTATCAATCTTTCGGTACTGTAAACTGTGGTCATCTTTGTTTATTATTTTTAAGAAAGTATTGGAAAAATCATTTATATAGGTTACAATTAAAATAACTTGACAGTATAAAAATGTCTTTCACTGTATCCATAACTGGGCAAGGAGCCTCATTAATAACTAACTATTCACCAACTTTAGAATTACGTGGGCAATATGAGTGCGGACTTATATACTTTTCTACTTTTAATTCTATTCCTAATATAGACGAAAGGAACAATAAGTTTTATTACGGTATCAATGAGTTCATCGAAATTCCTGAAGGATCATATGAACTTCAAGATATTTGCGAATTTTTAAAAAGCAACATTAAGAACACTGCATTAAAATTGACTTGTAATAATAATACTCTCAAAACCAAAATATTTTGTTCAGAAGATGTTCATTTCGAGAAAAATAATTCCATTGGTAGAATTTTAGGTTTTGCTAACGACACAATTAAGGCAAATATAAGTTGTGAGTCTCAGTACCCAGTCAGTATTTTAGCAACAACCATCGTACGCATCGAATGTGACGTAGTTAGCGGATCATTCGTGAATGGGAAAGCAAGCCATATTATTTATGAGTTTGTGCCTAATGTACCACCCGGTTATAGAATTATTGAAATTCCTAAAAACTTAATCTATTTTCCAGTCAATCAAAGTTCAATTAGTGCAATTAATATTAGGTTGTTAGACGCTGATAATAGACAGATTAATTTACGTGGAGAAGACGTACAACTTTATTTACATTTTAGAAAAAAATGATTAATTTTAATAAAAACCCTACCTCATCAGGTGTTCAAGTCAGTTCCAAAAGAGCAATAAGTAAAAGAACACCGTTTGACTTAAAAAAGAAGGTTACTAAAAATAATAAAGAATTTCTAAAGCTAGTAGGCTTGTTAAAATGAACATATTAAATATATCTCAGCCAACGTCATACGATAACAGTATCGAGAGTTTTGAATATCATTCGTATAAGCCGTATGTAACAAGTTTCAACAATAATGATGAAATAAGAATACCAATCAATCAGCAAGATTTGTATGTGTTGCCGTCACGCAGCACTTTGTATATTGAAGGTAAAGCTGATGTATATAACAGTACCACTAAAGAAAAGGTAACAAGTGTGCATTTTGTAAACAATCCTGCGTTATTTCTATTCCAAGATATTCGATATGAGTTAAATGGAATAGAAATAGATAAAATAAAAAATGCAGGTATCACAACGACAATGAAGTCTTATTTGTCTTTGAATGAAAATGAATCCAAAAGTGCAAAAGTTTGGGGTTGGTCTCCTGCAGGAATAACCAATGTTACAAACGGAGTTTTCTCTGTCTCCATACCATTAAATAAAATATTAGGATTTGCAGAAGATTATGAAAAAGTTTTAATTAACTGTAAACATGAGTTAGTACTGTTGAGGAGCAACACAAATGTCAATGCAATAAAATTGAGTAAAGAGCAAATAGTGGAAAATATAACAATAAATAAAATCGTTTGGCGTGTTCCACATATTAAAGTGTCAGATCGAGAGAGAATTAATTTATTAAAGCATTTAGAAAAAGATCGAGCCATTACACTAGCGTTTCGTAACTGGGACTTGTATGAATATCCGTTACTACCCAAGACACGTAAGCATACTTGGGCTATTAAAACTTCATCGCAAACAGAGAAACCTCGATTTGTTATTATTGCCTTACAAACAAACCGAAAACATAATGCTCAAATGTCAATGGCTGAGTTCGACCATTGCAATGTTCGTGACGTAAGAGTGTTTTTAAATTCATCATATTACCCCTACGAAGGACTTAACATAAATTTCTCTGACAACAAGTTTTTATTAATATACGAACAGTATGCAAGGTTTCAGCAGTATTATCACGGACGTCGATCAGAACCGTTGTCGAGTTTAAAAGAGTTTAAAGATATTGCTCCTTTATTCGTTGTTGACTGTTCTCGCCAACAAGAAATGCTGAAGGGATCAATCGACGTAAGAGTAGAAATCGAAACAGATCAAGAGATACCTGATCAGACCGCTGCATACTGCCTTATACTGAACGATTGCATATTTGAATATAAACCACTGAGTAACATTGTGAAAAAGCTATCATGAATAACGATACTATTATAGTGGATGTGCAAGGATTTAAGGATTTGAAAAATAATTTTATTGTAAAAGAGTTATCAATAGCAACTAAAAACCATACGCAGACGTTCTTAATTAAGCCGCCATATGCTTTTAAAAACCTAACAGATGAAGAAAAGAAGCAAATCCGGTGGTTAGAAAGGAATCGCGGGCTCAAATGGAGTCAGGGATTCATTGATTACCGTGAATTTAGACGAATAATAGTTCCGTATTTAAGCAGTAAGAAGGTATTAGTAAAGGGATTGGAAAAAGGAATATGGGTTCGCGAGCTATGTCAAGATTGTGAAATAATGGAGTTGGAAGAAATAGGTTGTCCTAACTTTTTAAAATTATATAGTGATTACCATGTAGATGTAAATAAATTTAATTGTGAGTACCATAAAAAAATGTGTGCTTTAAAAAATGTTCTGTGTCTAAAAAAGTGGTACACTTTAAATGTTAATTGAGTTATTAATGTAATAAAGTATTTTCCTCAATAAATCAAATGTGTATAAATATCTTTTTGTTTAATTACTAAAAGTAAAAAGGGTGAATGAAACGATCTTAGTATTCAATTCAATAATATTTATTTTAGAATTTCTTAAAAACTATAACTATATCCACAAACTTTTTTTGATATATTGCTAATGATAGCCTCTGTTTGATCCATTATGGGGTCAATATGCTCTGTTACCACATACTGCGCAGATAATAATGGATCAGTATGATTTGTTTCGAAGTCCACCACTTCAATCTTAATTAATCGACGACCTTGAATCGGCGTACTTTTCATCACGTAAGAATGAGAATGCTTCAGATAACTTCTTCTTTTTCGAAGTCTCTTCTTGGTGATATTATTCACCACCTTGTTATACAGCGGGGAATCGCCTCGCCGTTCATCTGCTCTCCAATTCGGATACTCCTCTGTAAATCCCTCGAGCATATCTTGAGCGTTCTGTTCAAAAGTGGGAGATGACGGTTGTACGAACTCCTTGTTGATGCTGAGCGACACCAGGTTCTCTTGAGTATTCTAAAACATAAAATAAAATAGTTTATTACATACATAAAACCACGACTATTATCCCCGAAGGGTTAGTCAGCGACTACGCAAGGAGGACAGCAAAAGCAGTCCTTTACCATAGCCCACTTTTCACCAAATAACGACACAATTACAACACAAATAAAATTAATTTATAATCATACAAAATTATTTAAACTTACCATGTTGATATTATCTAGCTGGACTACTGACGCCTTCACTTTAATAATTGAAATTGAAACTAATTTGAAACCCATTTATATTAATGTACATGATGACACAGCAAGACAATATAGGTAGTAAAACATGTAATTAATGGACATTTCAGCAAAATAAAAAGAAAGAATTGATATTATTAAAGAATGATTAACTTGCCAATAACGTGACCTGATTTGTATTAATTAGGTTTCATATTACCTTATAATCAGAAGAGTACAACCTACTCTGAATTTGACTTGTTCAAACTTGTTTGCGTTAGAATTTTCTTACTTATTTACCGTCAATGTTTTATTATACAAAGATATATAATAAATTAAATAAAAATGCAAGTTAGTCGGTTACTTTTATATTTTATTAGGTATATTAATACAGCTGGGTAGAGTAAATTTTACATTACATTTCATAATCTAAGTTAGATTTCCTATTCAAACAATAAATGAATCTGAGCAAAAGCAACAACTTACATATTTTTTAACAATTTTTATAAATCAAAATATTCATTATATGTACCTACTTAAGTATATTGAAAAACTGGTTACAATAGTTTATAAAAAGTTAATATTATTTTAAATTCAACCAATGAATCTTAGTAATGGTAATAAATAATAATACATTTTTTTATTTCTCAAGCCTTAAGTATAATATAACTCTAATATAATATATCTAAATCATAGTCATATATCTAAATAATAGAATTTAAAAACACAGTGAAAAAAATAATTGCTAAAATATATAATCCCAGTGGCCCCAAGACATAGTAGATATTTTATTTTTTAATATTACGCGTTTGTCATCATTACCTGACAAAGCTATCTTGTTCTGTTCTTGGGTAAATATTTCATGCTTTAAGGATTTAAAAATTATGTTTTTCTTTCTTAAAAAAGTATTTTTGTTTAATACGTTATTGTAATCTTCGAAATGTACGTTTTTCAAAACCTGTTTCTGTATACCTTTAGCCCTTTTTAACTCCTCTTGTACTGTTTTTATACAGTATAATTTTGATCGTAAACCAACAAATTCAGAAATTAAATTTCCACCTAGTTCATCTTTGAAAAGACCTGGTACTTTTTTGTTAAGACCAGGTATACCGTAACAGTTATTTAATGGATAATTACTAGTATCAAAATATCTAAGGAAATTCAACTTTAAATCTGTATAAAAATCTTTGCTTTCTATTGAATAAAGAAAACTGTCAGTATCCGTATAACAAAGCTTTAATTTTTCCCGATAAAAAGGTTTCATAATAGAGTAATGAAAATCAAACATATGACTTTTGGATATTTCTAATACAGAAAAGCCAATATATATGGGTTTGTCTAAAGTAATTGTCTCGGGTTTCATTTGAGCAGCTATAAAATTTTCTGTAAAAATAGTAGCACTATGGAAATTTGGTCGAGCTATTAGTTGCTCAGCACCGAAACTTTTCTTTGTTATATTCTTTTCATCATTCCACTTATTAACCAACTTCACGCTGACCCTTTTCTCGGTGTCTTCTAGTGTTTTACCAAATATACTATTATTTAAAAGTTTGAAGAAATCTTGTTCAAATATAGATTTGGCCTTTTTTCGTAACTCAGTGTTCATATCAATGTACTGTTTTAAGTATGGACTCTGATTGAATTGAATTACTCTATGTATTTTTTTTAGCAATAAACCATGTTTTAGACATGTTTTCAGATGGGAAAAATGAATGACATACAAAAACTTATCGTATAAGTTTGGTATCAATTTCGAAGTTTTAGATCCTGGAGGAGCAAATTTTTGAGCACAGAATGGAAAATCGTTATGATAATTATGCAAATGGAAAGGGTATTCTAAGTCTACTTCGAGTATATAGCCAATGTCCCCGTCAATGGGTATATTATGAAAATCAATTTTTGAAATTTCTAGTTCACTTAATAACTTAAAATTTGAATGAGGTAAATAAGCGCACATAGCATAACCATAAAGATTATTACAATCAATATAAACAAGGAAGTTATCACTTTTTGCGGGGTCATAAGTTTGTAAGTACTTGTTATTGGCTTTCGAATATCTTGTAGAACATAAACATATACCACCGCGTATGCCTTTTTGTATCATTCTTATTATTTCCAAATCATTTATTAATTCTAATTTAACATCTGTTTTTAATAGCATAGCGTCAAAACTTAGGCTAGGTGCTGTTAAGTAAAAAGAAGGATCCAGTTTATAATTCGTCTTACACGTTTTTCGAAAACTTTCGAAGACGTCCGCTAGTAAGAGTACATCTGACTTAAGATATAAATCAGTGTATTCTCCAAGGCTCCGTAATTCAAAGGTTTGCCATACTCTTTTTGCGTGTTCATAATCTACTATTGATACGTTGCAATTGTGCAATTTACTAAAAAAGCATTTATAAGGAGGTATTTCTTCTTCATCATAAGAACTCCAAGTAGTGACGTATTCGTAAGGATAAACCCCTTTACGTCTAAGTAAATTAAAATGTTCCTGAGAAGGAAAAAAAAAAAGATAGATGTTTAAAATCATTTGTATTTAAATTTGCAACTAGCTTCTCTAGGCTTGTGCCTAAAAATTTAAAAGAATCGACAAAACGAACAGGTATGATAGCTTCGTTACTAATTCGAAAAAATTTGGTAAACGATATGTAATTTTCTTTATTTTTTGCAATCACTTGTATCCTACCTGATAATTCTCCTAACTGTCGTATGAAAAGATGACTGTCGTAACCAGCTAAATTATGAAAAAATATGGGAACGAACTTAGGCAAACAATATTTTATATTACAATAAGAATGAGCTGCACCACGATATCGTCCAGTAAGATGACAGTGATCTTTTACTTTGTCGTCAAATAATATTTTGTTACAAAGATAACAGTTTTTAGCTTGAGCAAAATTGGTTCTATCTTTATCTGTTAAGAACATAGGGATCGATGAATGCAAAATATTATAAATTACAGTTATATCAGATAGAAGGTTATCAAAAAATTTATTCACACAGTCAGGTCCTCGATAAGACACATATTTATTAAGGGAGCTGTCGTAGGAGCATACAACGTAGTAAGCAAATGCAGCTGGTACATGCTTTTGCGTAATCGTTGTGCAACTTGTTTCAGAATTTGGTTCAACTGGCTCTAACAAAGATTCAAAGTCTGCGTATAAAACGAAAGGCATGTCTTGCATGCGTTCATAATGTTCAAATTGTATTCGAGTTCCTTGATTAGGTAAAATTGTTGCTACACCACTGCAAACGTGGGCTTCGAGTTTAAGATTGTTATCAAAAAATATCATACAATCCTCACATAAAAATATTTTGGAATGATGTTTAGTTAACTGCTTGCGAAGTAATTTAGCTAAATCTTTAATTAGACAGTAATGCGTACGTTTTCCATTTTCGAGAAAAAGCATGTTGACGTGATGTCTTTTACGTAATTCGCATTTGTACAGAGGTCCAACAACCTTACTGCTATTTTTAAGGCCATAAACATTAATACTTATGTTGGGATTATTCTTTTCAAAAATTCTTATATCTGTGAACCCTACTGGAAATGTCATATTTTTAACTTTAAGTACACTTTCAAAATGCGGATATGCGGTGGTTCGATTTGCGTTATTTTTTGCAGGAAAAAGTGATGCCATGACACACCATAAAAAGCAGTAATCATCCGAATTTTTAATGTTGATACATGCACGTTTGTTTTTTATAGCGTTAGGTAAATCTAAGTAACCTGAGGCTCTCAACGGGTTATATTTGTTTATATTTACTTCTAGATACAAGCTTCGTAAGTAAGCCCAACCACTATCTCTTTCCTCAAATTCTTCAACTTTTTTACAAATTTTATGGCTAATGTTTGTATACATAGCATCAAAATTATAACTTTTATGTAAGATAATGTTTTCAGTAGCAAAAGATTTCGTTGAAATCGAGTCATCCTTATGCAGAAAAAATTCAGAAAACAATTCGAAATTTACTTTAAGGTTTGTATAAGCCTCAATTCGGGCTGAGAGTAAAAGTTTCACGCGGAGGCGCAATTGCGATAAAAAATCTGCAGGAGCAAACACATGCATACGTTCTTCAACGTCCTCGCATTGAACACGGTACGACGCTATGCGACCGCGAAGAGCGCTATGCACTTGTTCGATACCCTCGCTCTCAATTACAGAACTATTATTTTTGTGTAAAATACTTTTTAAATGAGCAGAGAAAGCATTATTTTTAACGGATAAGTTGCAAGTTGAACAGAATATAGTCTTAACCATTATGATTTTGTTTTCACTGTGTTAAAAAATTACAAGAGGTTAAAGTAGTTTTTAAGTAAAATGTATAAAACCTAACACACATATAATATATAAGTAAAACTAGTTAAGTCAAAATTTACCGAAGAGAGTGTAACTAGTTAATATGTAGTACCTAGCTGACTGTGACTATTTTTTCTTTTTATCACTAAAGAATACCCCCTCTTCAGTAAATTTTGATTTGGCTAATTTTATGAATTTTTTTATAGTCAACAATTCAGGAGACTCAGCTTCGCCTTGTAGTCGAACCCAAATTATTGCCTTTTCACACCTTTCAAGACCGGTGAGGCTACGCACCTCCTCAGCGTCGTAGAGACGCAGCTCCGCCACCAGTTCACCGTCGAGCTTCGCAGTCCGACGCGTTACCCCGCCTGGTACTCGTCGCGTTAGTACACTGTCGAAGGTCTGGTCTGTCTTGCGTGGAGGCGGCGAAACTTCGTTATCTGACTCTGAATCATTTAACCAGTCTAAAGCGGAGCTAGACCCTTCTTGTTTTTTCACAATCGTTGTTGAAGTCTTAGGCACCGACGACGAGTACAGGCATTTCTTCTTAGAGCTAGAAAGATAAGAAATGTAATTAAAAACTAATTATTAATATTGACGATATACGAAATAACATAAAATATATTAACAGGTTTTAAAAGTAATCAACGCAAATTACCTTATGCTTTCGTTGTCCGAGTCAAATGAATTGGCTAACACACAGCTTTTCTTGGCAGAGCGTTTAACTTGCTTGCTTTCAGACCTAAAATAACAATAAATATTAGTGACATTAACATTTAACATATGACAGTAAATACTAGTACGATTAAATAATAACATTTGCTGGTCTAGGTCACTGCTCCTCTACAGACCTTCTTTAATAACTTCTTTACACATAGAGAGAGATCCGTGCTTCGGAAGGCATGTTAAGCCGTTGGTCCCGGATGTTGTCGTAAGATGACAGTCGTTAAAACCCACCGACCCGCATTGGACCAGCGTGGTGGGTTATGGCTTAATATCCCCGTGCTATTATTCACGTGGGAGGTCTCTGCCCAGCAGTGGGACGTTTATAGGCTGATGATGATGAT
Organism: Scoparia ambigualis; assembly: GCA_963921215.1. Taxonomy (NCBI): domain Eukaryota; kingdom Metazoa; phylum Arthropoda; class Insecta; order Lepidoptera; family Crambidae; genus Scoparia; species Scoparia ambigualis. The sequence continues at coordinate 2,761,904 of OY992524.1, read as the reverse complement.
GATGATGACATAGAGAGAACGGACCATAGCCCACCACGCACACCCACTGCGGTTTGGCGGTGCTAACGGTTGCAGATGCAGAAGGGATCAACCGTTGACATACCTTACAAAACATATACGAAGTCGAGCAAACACAACATTGCTAATAGAAAAATAAAAATATTTAAAACTTACGAACATTGTTTCGGTGTATATCTTCTGGATGATTCTCGTAGCGATTTCAGAGTACCGAAGCACTAAATATTAAAAACTTAGGCGTAGCTTAGGCGTACTAGTGGTCGATCTGACTTAGGAAGCACTGATACGACAACTACCATTTTTCGGGTATTTATTGGAGAAAAGTGTTTAACAGCAATTTTACTAAGCAGGAGTGATCAACTTTTTTTTTTTTTTTTGCTTGTATACAATTAAACTATTAGTGCTAGTTTTTACTTTCAAGAATAACACCGTATGTAAAAACTGTTAATTCCAAATTTTTTTTTTATTATTATTGCTTTTATTACAAACCAAATAGGTACATATTGGGCTTATTATAAACACATACATTATCTAAGTAAAGCAAGCTTAATCGGTAGCGTAACCTTCTGTACTACAAACCGTTACCTATACGATGTACACATAAATGCTTGCATTCATCAAACCATTAGCCTGAGCCTTTTTCGCGTTATAGTCAAGTACCTACCTAACCACTACATTAGCTGTTATATTTTAACGAGTGTACGTTTAAGCAAAAGTAATTAAATAAGTATTACAATGTTATAAATAAATATGTGTTATTAGTAGCAAGAAAGGAAGTAATTACAAAATTGAAGCAATGTTTGTAACCTCTGTTTTTTTTTAAATTTTAAGCAAAATATTTAGTTTATCGATTAGTGCGAAAACTTGCAGCGAAAGTATTTTACATTTCCTGTGTAATTGCTAACCTTTCGATAAAGCGCTGACGACGATTGTCCGGATGTGCAACATTAGGACTGTTTTCACTAAGCATGAAATTTACTATTACATTTCATCTCATGATCGTCTTAACGAGAGTTTCATAACCACCACAATCACAGATCGAGTTCACCACTAGGTACCTCATCGAGTTCCTCACACTCTAACCCTGTCATTAATAAACGTTGATTAAAGTTACACTTAGGATTAAATTGACGCTGTCTCTATCTGTCTTCTTTAACAAAAACGAGACAGCGTCACTTTAAACCGAGGTGTAACATTTGGCCATTTTTATTAATGAGACGGTAAAAGTTAAACATTTTGATGTACGTACTAAATTAAACAAATGTCTCGGTATGTTACAAGTTAGCCGCTCGGATATCGAGAGACGCGGGTTCGATTACCGTGAGGCAGTCTATTTTTATAACTTCGGTGTTTATGTACTCATATTATTCCCACAATAATTAAATCTAACCATATTTAGTGGGTACGTATTCAAATCGACATTTGCTTTATAAGTTAAACCATAATTTGAAAGGTACTGTTATGAAAATCCTATCTGATCACTTGTTGCTAAACGTGACTTCAGCATGACGTAATTAATTGTTACTTGTTGCTCTGTCTATCCCACTTGTGGGAATACGCCGTGATGTTTGTGTTTGTATGTATTATGAAAATGTATGTTTAATGCGTTTGTCAATTAAAACAGTATAGACTTAGCTTTATCTTTCTAATTGTGTTTATGTTAAAGGTTATTCCCATTCTCCCACAACAAAATGGCCCAAAGTCCTCCCCAGAAAAAATACAAATATATTAATTTTCATGCTCCTCCGTGATAAAAAATGGTCATCATCATCATCATCATCCAAAAGACGTTCACTGCTGGACAAAGACCTCCCCCAAGGATCCCCACCACGTCCGGTCCTGCGCCGCACGCATCCAGCTGCTACCTGCAATCTTCACCAGATCGTCGGACCACCTTGTTGGAGGCCTGCCCACACTGCGTCTTCCGGTGCGCGGTTGCCACTCCGATCTGCCCCAACGGCCGTCGGTTCTTCGAGCGATATGCCCTGCCCACTGCCACTTATGTTTAGCAATTCTTCGGGCTATATCGGCTGCCTTAGTTCGTCTACGGATCCCCTCATTTCTGATTCGATAATATCTTTTATAATATTTGGTCTTTGGAGGAGTATAGGAATTGATGTATGGATTTCTTATATTTTCCAAACAAATTTTTGATGGCGCTTGGGAATAACCCGTATTAAAATTGTTTTCGTTAGCATTGAAACGGGAAGTTTCAAAGTCGAACTCGTAGTTAATGTATGTGTGTGTGTTTGTGTGTGTGTGTAGTGATTGCATACGTTGTTGTTTGCGGGATTGATATAAATAAGGTAACTAACAATTCCCTGCACAGTTGTCTGCATTGACTTAGATCAAAAAATACAAGTGTTTTTTTTATGAGAACCTTGAAAATGTGTTGAGTAGATCAGAGTCGACAATGACAATTGGCAACTGATTCTAATCAAAATACACAAGTGTTTTCCTTGGATCGAGGTTGAGGTGTTTCGGCATAAAACCTTTTCTTCCAATTGTTGAAAACCTTGAAAATGTGTAGAGTAGATCGGAGTCACCGTATACTGAAATGAAGTTTGGTTTAAAAACACAAGTGTTTTCCTATGGGTCGAGGTTCAACTTTAGCAAATGTTATTCATAGTTCAACTTATTCGGGGATCCAGTCCTGGGAGACCAGGAAGCCCCATCCAGCTTAAGTTGTGCTGTAATTCCATATTGTTAAAAACCTTCGCATTCATTAGACGAAATCCTTGAAAATGTGTTAAGTAGATCGAAGTCGTTGTATACAGAAATTAAACTATTACATACTGGATTCTGATCAAAATACACAAGTGTTTTCCTATGGGTCGAGGTACTACTTTGATAAATGTTATTCATAGCACTAACTTATTCGGGGATCCAGTCCTGGGAGACCAGGAAGCCCCATCCAGTTTAAGTTGTGCTGTTATTCCATATTGTCAAAAACCTTCGCATTCAGTAGACGAAATCCTTGAAAATGTGTTTAGTAGATCGAAGTCGTTGTATACAGAAATTGAAATATGAATTCGATTAAAATACACAAGTGTTTTCTTATGGGTCAGGAATAAAATTTGACAAATGCAACTATATGATACACCTTGGAGCGTGGTGGCAAATAAAAACCGTATATGACGGATACTTAAGTTTAATAATGTGATCTCAATGATGAATCGAAACTATATTACAAAATGGCATTATAAACAATATAGAATAAATTGACCAAGCGCCTTCGGAAAGACTGAGGAGCGTAGCTGTTAATGGTATATTGCTATTTTAATCGTGTAGGCGCTTACGTCTAAACAACACTTATTCCGTACTGAGAGTTCACTAAGTCACATTCATTTATAGTTGTGCTGTAATTCCATATTGTCAAAAGCTCCTGCATCCTATGAACGAAAGACCTTGAAAATGTGTAAAGTAGATCGCAGTCGTTGTATGGGATTCTAGATCACGAGAAGTCGATTAGACATTCTAAAACACGAGAAGTCGATTGGACATTCTAGATAACTTTTTGACGTTGACTGAGCGAGTGGCAGTGATTTTCAAAAGTAATATTGGGACATTCTAGATCACTTTTAACGACATTGATCGAACGTCAGTGAGATCAATGGAGTGAAAAGTGATCTAGAATGCCCAATATTACACTACTCACCCAGACCCAAAACAATTTAGAAAAACAATAATTTCTAAATTGACCCGACCGGGGATCGAACCCGGGACCTCAGAGATGGTGACACCATGAAAACCGGTGTACAAACCACTCGACCAAGGAGGTCGTCAAAAAGATTGCTACAAAGATTCTCGTTTGCATTGTGATCCAATGGATACTCGCACTCAGAGATAGCTGATTTAAAAGTCGATTAAGGGCACTACTTAAATAATTTATAAACCACCTATGTGTCGTTATGTTTTTAAGATATAATCTGTTGCTTATAATAAAAAAAATATTTGACCGTTTTATTTTATGTTCAATGGTTGTTTTGTCAGTTTAATGATGCCAGTATTTATTGTTATAATTGAGCTTTAATTGCTCCAACGTACCTACAAAATAAATAGAACTACTTTATCTAAGTGTTACCATTTACCTATCAAAATGATAACGGCACAATGACATGACGTGTGCTTGGAAATGGCAGCATGAAGACCTTTATCAACTTCCAACTTATCAACCTGCTCTGAAACCCTGTAAAAGACTTTTTTAATTTGTTATATTTTAAAAACTGGAATGTGTTTTTTTATATTTACTTTAAAACTAGCCTTGCTAGTTTACTACTTTAAAACATTAAAAAAATAACCGCCGCTGTGGTCTTGTGGTTAGGTAAGGTACGGTACGGTCTGGACCTAATGGTCCCGGGTTCATTCCTAATTACTCTGATCCATATGAATCAATTCGTAAAACACTTCCGTACTCGTAACATTTGATTATATGCTTTGATAACCCTCTAATAAATTCGAAAATAACGAAACGATGAAAAAAGTTTTACTACAAGTGAGTATACTTCAGACTATTACCGTGTCGCGTGGCGGTAAAAGAATACTACCACCCCCT